>JALMGJ010000002.1:192517553-193117553 GCA_023362775.1 Charina bottae | reverse complement strand
GAGCCCCCCCCCACCAGGAGCGATCCCGAGAGGAGGGAAGGGCGGGGCTGGTTTCCGCACTTTCTCCTGCAAAGGCCGCAGGCAGACCAGTGCAAAGCCACTACCCGTATTTACATATAGAGAAACTGAGTCAAACCACTGATTGAATGGGATTATACACTGCAGGAATAAACCCCAAAGGTGTATTTTCAAGGAAACCCCCTTTGCTCTTGGCGCCATTTATTATCCTCGATTTATTTCATGGCCTCCTTCGCCATCCCTCTCTCCATTTTTTCTTTGTCTTTAAAAAACTATTTTTTTTTTTAAAAAAGGATGAAAACGGCGTCCTATTTTGACCTCTCTGAAACAAGAAGCGAGGACGCCTTGGCTTTAACGGATAAGCTTGCCTAACTTCCCTTTTCTTTCATACGGCGTGCGTCCTGTTCTTTCTTAAAAGCCCTCTAAGCTTTATTTTTTCTGAGAGCGGGATGACGATCGCCGCTTCATTTTTTGAAGTCGCCGAGAATTGGGCGAGTAGGTGGCTCATCGGCTTTTCAAACAAAGAAACAAACGCGCGCGACGTTCCTCTGCAGGGCGAAAGGGAGCAGCAGCCATATTAAAAAAGCCACGGGCACCGCCGTCTGGCTCACCCGGAGGGACTTTGAATGCACCAAGTCAGCTGCCTTTCGCCCATTCCGGGGTAATGGGACGAGCTTAACACTAACGGAACGCGCGCCGGCGCGTGCAAGGGCGCAAACTAAATCCAGGAAATACTTACCAGAGTGTGGACACCCACAGGGTGACAATGAAGAAATTGCCTCAGTGGGCTGCATTTTCACAAGACTCTTAACCTAGGGGCTGAATTATTATTATTATTATTATTATTTTTACTTCCACACAAAACACTGAATTGACTCCCCACCCAGGACAGCCCCTTGTGAAAATGCACCTGCCACTCTTGATCTGAGTTGGCTAACTCAGCCACTGGCTCAGATACTGGTTCATCTAGTCCATTAATTCTCAATACTGGTTCTGTATATAGAACCAGACCCACAAGAAACCAGGGTTAACTGAGTTGTTATGACACACAGTGAATTAGCTGGCTGGATTGTACTGCATTTCTGCCTGGCCTCTCATGCAGACCTTACCACTGACTGGCAGAGGGCTTTCCCTGGGCTATTAGTCTTTTCGGTCCTCCCTGGAAAAGCAAAGGATTGAACCGGGGATTCTTCTTGGGACAAGTAGGTGCTTGGTGGAGGAGCTGCCGCTTTCTCTCTGATAACTCAAACACCTGTCTCTCTTTGCATTAAGGCTGGGCCATGGGGCTGAGATCTCCAATCTCCAATTGCCAAAGGCATCTGAAATGATCCTCCAGGAGCAGCAGATAATGGGGGCAGACGCAGATCCAGTGGGACTAGGGAAGCTTTTTATCAGGTCACCATTGAGGAAAGTCAGCAAGATGGATGTGCCATTGTGGGTGCTCATTTTGTTATTCTTTGACTGGAAATTCTTCTTCACAACAAAATGGAGATTATTCCGACCAAGGACACATGACTGTCCAAAGGGAGGCTGTCTGCCCCCCCCACCCACCCCAGACCATACCAAACGCTTATAACGGAGCTGAAGATGGCTGCAACTCTGCTGGGGTCTTTGCTCTCTCTTCCTTCCCTCACCCCAACGATTAGCCTGCCCTCCCCCCAAGAGGAGCTGAGATGCCTTGCACATCTCTCTCACCAGTAGGAGGACCTGCATTCATTTTGATGGAGGAGGGGAGGCACCTGTCCCCAAAATCTATTCTTGCTAAAAGTGCATTGAAAGAGGAGGAATTGAAATACTGTTTGTGCCCCAATGGCTTCTTTCATTTGACATCCTTACCTTGGCTACTGAATTGAACTATTTTCTGTGTTTACACGGGCCCTGAACCAATTCAAATGGGTTGGGTTTGTACAAGAGGTGTGCACACACATACACACACACACAGTGTGTCCCCACATGTCCATACACACATACACACACACACAGTGTGCCCTGAACCAATCAAATGGGCTGGGTTTGTACAAGAGGTGTGCACACACACACACACACACACACACACACAGTGTGTCCCCACATGTACACACACACACACAGTGCCCTGAGAAACCAGGAGTCTGTGAGTTCTAGTCCTGCCTTAGGCATGAAAGCCGGCTGGGTGACCTTGGGCCAATCCCTCTCTCTCAGCCCAACTCACCTCACAGGGTTGTTGTTGTGGGGAAAAGAGGAGGAAGGAAGATTAGGTATGTTCGCCACCTTGAGTTATTTATAAAAATAATAAAGGCAGGATAAAAATTAATTAATTAATTAATTAATTAATTAATTAAACACACACACACACACACACACACACACACACACACGTACACGCACTCTGCCTAAGGAAAGCTAACACTAACTAAACTTAGCATATTTTGCAAATGCGTCTACTAGGCTCTTACCAGACCTGGTTACGGGTGCTGTGAGACTTTGCATTGAAACGCTGGATTGGGACCTGGAGGAGCCAATGACACTTCCATATTTTCAGGGGCACTTGGGCGCATTTTCTTTCTGGACCGTGCCTTAAGGACGGAGATTATATACAACCCAGAAGTCATCCTGGGCCATCAGCAGGTCTAACTCTTGAGTATGTACACATATGAGGGATAGCTTTTTTTTCTTACCAAAGAATTTTTTCTTACTTACGGAGAAAAAAAATTGGCTTAGGTACAGGATGTAAAACAACAACAACAACAACAACAAAAGTACTCTGTAAGACAACAATTAACTAAGGTTTGCCCAATTTTGCAGGGAGAAAGTGTTTTCAATTCAAAGTAAATATTATGCCAGAATATTATATATTATAATATTTGGAAATATTATTCCCAAAAGTAAGAGGAGGATCATACTCCAAAGAAGCAGAGTTGAGTTGTGATCCTCTATCCACTCACTTAGAAGTAAGATCCACTCAGATTAAGGAAATTTGCATCTGAACAGACATATTTAGGGTTGCGGCTGTTCTGTAGCAAAAGCAAGAAAAAACTCCCTTTGCACTTCGAAGCTTAACACAGCTACCATTCTTGTTTACTTAAAAGGAATCCAATGATATTAAGTGGCCCTTACTCTCAAGTAAGAGTGAAAAAAAGGCCGTTGTAATTGAGAATTAGTTGAGAATAAGCCTTATTAAATTCTAGGGATTTACTTCTAAGTAAGGGAGTCCAGGGTGGGGCCATAATACATTTTTAATTTATTTTGACAAAACTTACTTGTGGTGGTTTTTTGGCTGAAAGCCTGCTGCAATATTCTTGGGCCTGCAATCCTTGGCACATTTATTGCAAAAAAGTCCACTGAACCCCACTAATCTTAGTTCTGAGTAAATCTATACAGGACTCTGCTGTTACATAATCAATTTTTTCAAAACGTGTATTTGATACAAATAGCTGCACTAGACAGAAAGCACTCGGAAATGTTTAAACATGTCTCTTGATTAACGTATCTTCGTTCCTTCATTGGGAAGGTCCTGCTTCCTGTTGTTTCAGTTTAGAGACCATTTTCTTATTAAAAAATAAAGAAACATAGAAAAGAGGTCTCAAGTCAGATTTAAATTTACTTTTATTTCAAAGGGAGACTTAAACATGTATGGGAATGTCCCAAAGCAAAATAGAATGTTTTTTTTTAATGTTTAGGTTATTTTTTTAAGCTTGTCTTTAAATAAAATTATGCAGCAGGCTTGGCCCTTAAAGTGCAAGAGAATTTTTCAGTAAATGGTGAGAATGACTGCAACCATTACATTAAGGGTAAAGATTCCGGGTGAGTGCCTGTGGTCAAATTGGTGGATTATTGTGCCATGCATTACTAAGGTTATGGGATTCTTGAAAATTATCTGAGGAATATGATTAAGAAAGAAGAGACATGAGCTTGACATTGCCATAGACATGGACTACGCACCAAGAAATGCTACTTAGAAAAGCCTTTTGCTTGAACTCTTCTCTAATGGGGTCCTTCTATCTGCATTTTCCAATCTGCTTTATTTTATCCTATAAATTTATCTTGTAAATTTCCCAGATTGTCTTTGCAGAAAAATCCATCTGCCAGCTCACTGGATTCCCGAAAGGCCAGATTAAATAGGAGACCTCAAAGGCTAGGCGTGATTTTAGAAATGTTTTAAAATAGCCATTGTCCAAACATAGCAAATCTATAATTTTTTAAAAATCATATAAATTATATTTGGAAATTTAGACAGTATCAAAACAGTATCAAGGGCTTTCTTTTTTTTTTTTTTTAAAAGCCTGACAAACACTAACTCTGCAAAATGAAAGTTAAAAAATACAGTATAATTTACTGTTTAGAAAGAAGTAGATATGGATTTAATAATATAGGAAAGGATAAAAAGATAAATGTGGCATAGAGAAAGAAAAGGCATGAGACTAATGTTGCAAGTCTTCCTCACCTATCGAAAATGGAGTATAGACAGACTAGAGGTTTCAGAAGGGATCCTATCTTATTACAAGCATGGACTTCTTAGTGAAAGGTTTGAGCTTCTTTCAGATTTGCATAGTTGGCTCCCTTTATTTTGCATCCTTGCAAAAATATACAAAGTTGTTTTAAGATGGGGGGAAGCTCTGGTAGAACTATTGTCGTGATAACCACGCTAAATTGGGTGAAACCCAGCAACAAAGAGAATGAAGTCAGCTTGCTTTAATATGGAAAGGCCTACTCATCTAGGAACAGCAAGGAGTAAAAGAGGGTTTTTTTTACAGGCCTCTGAAAGCCACTTGGGGAAAGACTGCACTGTAATTGTTTGCGATCTCGTTTCTTATCCCTTTGTTACCCCACATGCTGTCTCTAAATTAGTAAATTCATCTTTCTAATATGGCTGTGGTTTCTGTGAAATAATTTGCTTAAATTTATGAAGCCATTTTGCAGGATTTGCCTAAATTTAAGCAGCCTTTTTACAAGATCCAGCTGGGTACAGTATGGGTTTGAGTGTATTTCGGAAAGCAGTCATTTCAACTGAACAACCTGGGAAAAAAGCGGAATCATTAGGATAAGGCAATAATAGCTTTTTTTTCTTTTGAAACCAATTCCTTAACAAACACTGTGTCAAATGAGCGCCCATATAGATATATAGGTAGAAACAGAGATAGAGAGATATAGCATAAATAAATAAAAAGGGGGGAAGTGCCCCCGAACGGGAAAATCCCTTTGAAAAGCGAAAGAAGTAGAACACGAATTGGGAATTTCGCACTCACTCGGAAACGGCATTCTAGGTGGGTATAAAGGCGTCGCGTGCCACCCGGACAGCAGTAGGAGCGGGAAGGTCTCCGCATTTCTTTACCTGTCGAGGGCGGAGGGCCAGGCTCCGCCGGTTCTTCACCACCAGCACCAGGGAGTGGGGCAGAGGTCTGCTCCTCACCACATCGCCGATGATTTTCAGCAAGAGAGGCTTCAGGAAAGAAGGCAACTTCTTGCGCCGCGCGCATCGCACGAGACACTTGACCCGGCCGCCCATGCCTTCCGCCCGCGCGAGGTCTTCGGCTGGGGGGCGGCGGGCGAGAACGCGTGGCTGAGACCTGCCTTGATGCCCAGGAGATTCTGGTCGCGGCATCCGGAGCAGGGGGAGGGGGCCGTTCTCGGAGCTCCTGCAGAGTCTCGCAGTGACAGGTTTAGCGCCAAGGGCACCGGGCCAAGCAGGTCCCCAAACCGGGGGTCGCAGAGCAATTGGGTCTTCTTTTCCCCTCCCCTCCCCTCCCCTCCCCTTCTTCCCTCCCCTCCCCTCCTTCCCTCCCCCGCGGACTAAACAGCTCTCTCTATTGAAAAAGATCGCTGGAAAGAGGCGGTCGGCGCGCTCTGCAGAGCCTCGGGATGCGAGGACAAGAACCGCCCCTCGCTCATCGCCCCTTTCTCCTCCTCCAACTGGAGGAGGAGGAGGAAGTGGGGGGGGGGTGACGAGTGTCTTTGCCCGATGCTCGCTCTTGCTTTGTTTTTCAAAGTAGGTTTCGGCGTTCTTCGGCCTGTTCGATTGGAACGTCGAACCTTCCCCGGGAGGAGGCGTTGTCTTGCTTTTTTAGCTAAGCGGGGAAAGAACTAAGTTAAAAACGCTCGTTTGCCGCCCCCCCCCCCTCCTCTCAAGCCAAATGGTCCAATAGTATGGAAGAGGCGGAACTAGAGTTACGCATAGCGGTCCTTCGCGCGCCGAACAAAGTGTGGCAATTGCTTTTTGTTGTGTGTTGTTGCTGTTTTTTTAATTTGCAAGCTCTCATTTCCGCATTTCGGGACTATTTCTCCCGAGCCGGCGCTGCCCGATGTGCCGGGAAAGCAGCAAAATGAAGTCCCATTAAGGTCCCCGTTTTGGATAAACGACAGCCATTTATAATCCCCCTTCCCAGGAGGAAAATAGAAAGCAAAAGTCAGCATTTCAGAGGAAAACGACGGAGGGTGGAGAAGCGTGGCGGAAGAGACGGTTGCATATTCGGTTTGCCAGTGGCGAGAGTTGCGTTTGCTGAAGATCTGCGGCCGGCGACTTTTTAGCCGATTAGAGATCGGCCAGATCATTTGAGGTGTGTTTATTTTTCCTCCCGCAGGACGTCTGCTCTCCCTGCCTACTTAGTAGCGCTACGGACCTGCTATGATCTGATGAGGTAAGGCCTGAGTAGTCATCGCACAAAAGGATCTCCAGGCCTCGTCCCTTACTGACGAGGGAAGACAGAACCCGCTTCTTAGTCTGGTGTGAACTAAAGGATGAATCGGTATCTTCGTTCTAATTTAGGGTCCGCTCGATCTTAAATCTTCTCTGTAGCTGCGGTGAATTTTGCAAACTGAGGGAATGAAAGAGAAAGAGAGCATACTTTCTGGTTACTGACATTTCCGTGGCCACGCCGTTCCGGGCATTTAGAACAGGGTGAATCTTAAGAACATCCGAGGCCGCTGGTGTCTGATCATTTCTGAACGGTTTGCTTTCAGGTGGAAGCGAGAGGCTTCCTGGTCTTCGGATTTATTTCACCCGGCTTGGGGTGCCCTTCAGAGGTGTTCCTACTTAGGCAGCGGCAATAAACTATGGGATGATCGCACCAAGTATATTAAATTCTCTTTCTAGTGGAGAGCCGAGCCCTTCCTTATGTATCCGACTCTGTAACAATAACAAAACTGTTACACTAATGATAACCCCTAACCAAACCACAGATTGACTGATTCAACAAAAATACATTATTTCTAGAGTAATGACTGAGAGTATGAATTTCTAAATGATAATCCAGATGATTAGAGCATCACTTCGCCTGTCATTTAACAGTACATATCTAATCAAAATCTTTTCTATGAGAGACTGTAGGATGTAATCTTGACAGTTTACAACTTGTTATCAAAAATATTTTCTCTCTCTATCCCAGGTCACAACATTTCCACTTCATAAACTCTCACTCTTTTGAGCCCATTATCTTACCCTTACTTGTTTGCATATTAAAGTTACATTTTAAGTGGTTTTAAAGTCTTTCCTGCTGTGCTCCCAAAGATTTGTTTTTGTTTATTATTGGTTTACTTCCACCATATTCCTTTTTCTTTGCCAGAAATAAAAATATCTTCCCAAGCTGGGGAACCTGTACCACATTTATTTATTGCACTACATGTGAGGTTAAGCTTTAGATATGATAAAATTGTTGGTGTACTACTTGTGGTACTTTACAGAGTATGTCAAGGAAAATAATAGAGAAATCTATTGTATCACCACATGGCTCGACAATACCCTTTAGGTGAGTTTGCCTTTGCAGAGAACTCAGAAGCTGCAACTGGTAGCCACACTGGTACGACACAGTAGCCAGGCTGCTAGCTGGGGAAATCAGCTACTGCAGAATTATATATATTCTTAAATTATTGCAATGGCTGTCAAAATGCTGTTTATCTTCTATAAAACCCGATATGCCACGGGACTGCTTTACTAAGCTTAATTCTGTCCGTATAGTCTGGTCATCTGGAGGAGGTCAGCTGAGGCTAGCCGAGAACCCTGCCCCCTCTGAATGTTCGTTGTCCTTGATATTCCTCTCTCTGGAATACTTGGCGTCAGAACAATGGCTGGCCCCAACTCTCCATTCATTTAGAAAGAGTGTTTTATTCTAACAGGCCTTTAGCCCATAGTAGCCCATGTTTGCTTACCACTGTGTGTTCTGATTTTTATGTTAAATTATTGGGGGTTTTTTTCCTGCATTTTTGTTTGCTGTGCACCACTCAGTGAGGATATAAAACTTGTAACTAAATCAATAAAGAAACATTCCCTGCTCCAAAGAAATTTAAAAGTGTATGGGTGCAAGAGAGAGCCTGCACATGGTCTATATGTGCATCTTTTATTATGTGCTTTCAGGACACGTCCTGGTGCAGAAAAAGTTTCTGGAGCTTTCTGCTGATTAATACTTGTATAGATTAAAGTAGAACTAAAACTTCTTTCTTTAATTAAAATGTGAGGTGGGGGAAGGCAGTGTCTGTGAGGAAGAGAAAAAGAAAACATGAGGTTTGGCATGGGGTTTGAGCCTCATACAAGGAAGTGATTACATTGCATAAAGATACCAGCTCTCATTCAGCCATCTTAATGTTAATGTGAGTGTAGGCCTCAGCCTGGCTCTAGTTGTACAGCACTGAGTCCTGTCTGATTCAGGTTACTCCTACTTTTCTTTAATTTGTCCTTAATTACCTCACTTTTCCACCAGAAAAGATACAGTAGATAGATAGATCATATACACAGATGTGTGCGGAGTAATTTCGCTATGATTAAAAGCAAAATTCTCTTCTCACCTCTTCTAATAATACCTGTTACAGCAGCTAATCTGGTTACACAGATTAGAGTCAATACTCATTCTCTTATCATTCCTTAGGAAAATAGTAACACTGGGAAGATAACACAAAAGTTGAGTAATATTTTACTTTGCCTCTCTCACCATGATCATTGTTATGTATGCTTTGAAAATTATTCAAAGGAGGTGCTTGACATAACTAAAATGTGAGAGCATATTTGAAAAAGAAACTTCATCTTTTTCAAGTCTTCGGGGTGTGAGTCTGAAAAAAATAGACATGACTTATTCAGAAACCTGAAAAAAGTGGTGGCTTCGTTAATAAGATGTTAAATTCATGCTCCTGCAATTTCTGAGTGCCTCTTCTGAATTATTTTCAAATTATGCCCAAAATATTTATCACTATCATTAATTCACAGTAAAAATGTGAGAGTAAAGTCAGTCTCAAATGGGTCTTGGGTGTGTCTCCATCTGTTTTCGATTATTCACATCTATCTTCCTGTGTTCGGCTTGTTCCTGGAATGTTGGTGCTTGTTATCAGAAAGGCAAGACTATATGGCATTCCTTGTATTTATTTGGATTTAATTTTTTTTCTCCAAGGGGAAGAACCATCAGCCTGACATGTGTTGTAAAAATTGTAAATCAATGCTTGTAATTATAAGTAACTAAATAGTTAGCTGTAACAAATATTTCTAGCTATTTTTTATATACCAGAACTTCTAAAAAGTAGAGACAGTATCTACACAAAGTTCTACAGTTTTAATAAAAACAGATTTTTAGCCACTTCGCTGAAGAATACAGTTTTGTAAGCAACAAAGAAATCAGATTAGCATTTTTTGATGACTGTGTAGAAAGGTAAACACATTTGTCATGTAAATATATGATTTCACTTTCAGTTCTGTGCATTAAAAATTCATGACTATTTTGAGTGAATAACATTTTAACTCTTTTAAGCAGCTTGAGACTAAGTTTATTGTGCTTTCTCATAGAAATGTTCTCATGTCGTCTACCTTAGAACTGCCCAGGGCTTCTGATAGGCAAGAAGGATTGAAAGGTTTGCATTATCCAATGCAATGCAATGCAATGCAATGAAAATACAATGTCCTTATTTTTTAAAAAGTAAGCATTTATTTATTTATTTCTAATATCTATTTAACGTTTTCCTGAGATAGGAAAAAGTATTTATTTACTTCTCATTGCACAATAATTTGCTGATAATTAAACATTTATGGTACTAAAGCATTTATGGTACTAAAATGGAAGTAGAAAAGTGATTGATCAGACAGTTTGAGAAATTTTAATATATTGTTTCTCTAGATCTGCTATTTGAAAGTTGAATGGCTAGTATTTTGTTGTTTGTGTTTTGTTGATCTAGCAGTGCTAGTGGCAAATGGCTGAAACATGTCGTTGTTTCTTCAACTCTTTTTATATATTACTTTCTATACTTACAGTTGCACCCTTAAGGTATTGAAATAGCATCATGTAACATACTTGCAGGTTGTAGATTCTGCAGAGGATACTCAGTTAATTTAACATGATCACAGAAGGGTGAATATATAGAATTTATAATGCTATCAGAGCCTCCCCTGATAATGGACAAAAAGATTAGCAAAGTATTGATATTCTCTTAATGGCATTTGGATATACTTCTCTTTGTTTCTATTCAACCTTTCCTAATTTATTGTCCTCCAGATGTGTTTGGGAATATGGGACTTGCTTTTCAGTCAGGAAGATCAGTGGCCATGATAGATAGGAATTTTGGGAAATGTGGTCCCATCACATGTGGAGATGAACAGATTAGAGAGGAATCTTTTATTTATAAAGATTATCCATTGTATTGAAACTTTTTATATTTATCTTATTAAAGTTATCTTGAGTTTTAATCTCTTCTGAATACTGAAATTTACATAATTTTGTAGCCAGAGTGATCTGTAGGGATATGCGAAATATTTTGAATTTGAAACCCCGTTTCCAACAAGAAGATTGTTTTTTATATTATTTTTGAAGTAGTTGAGTTTGAAGCAGTTCTGTTTAGAGATTAAACATTGTTTTTCGAACTAAAAACATTTAAAAGATGATTAAAACATCTGTTTTCCCCTTGAAGTAGGGTGGTTCAGACTTAATGCAAATCTGAAACATTTTGCACATCCTCTTGTTTTCTGCATTTTCTGCTAATTATTTTCTATCTGGTTTCATTAACAACATGTTATAGCATGGATGTAACTCAATTATTGTTTTGTTAGCCATCCAGAGTTACTTGTTTAAGAGAGAAAGCTGTATACATTTTCCAAACAAACAAACAAATGAGCCTTTTGGAATCAAATATTCAGAAAACATTTTGACATGTGAAAATTATTGATATATTGTATGTTTCCTTCATTTTATCCTCTCAATAACCCTGTGAGGTTGGCTAGCCTAGCAGATAGTGATTGAGCTTCAAGAGTATCAGGTATATGAATTCATTGCAGGCTTAGTGGGGCATTTTAACTGCTATAGCCCATCTATTCTCAAAAGACACACAATTGGTTAGTTACAACTAAGCCATAAGGTTTCCCTGTTGTTCAGTCTTTGAACTGGCTCAGAATCTCTAGCAGGTTCTAAAATAACATTAATTTGAGCTAGACAAACTTGAGATTTCAGTGGCATTATGGTCCAAGGTTAATTACTGTAATATATTTTGAAAGGAACAGCCAAGATCTCCACTCTCACAATCCAGGACAAATAGAAAATCTTGGTCCTGTTCATTGTGACTCTCTTGCTCTCATTTCAAAATTGCTGAATCACCCTGATCACCAAAAATTATGCAGCCCGGTTTTAACTGGTAATGAAGATCACAAACACATTCTCTGCAATAGAAGGAAACTTAGTGCTAAGGAGTCCTGCATGGGGTTGAAAAGATACAGCTGAATCACACCTTTCCCACATGTAACATTGTACTCTGAGGTCCATCAGTGTGATTTTGTTCTGGGTACTACTTCTATTAGAGGCCAGGTCACCTTCATGGGGTGTGGTGGCTCAGTGGGTAAGACGCCAGGCTTGTCGATCCCAAGTTCGGAGGTTCGAATCCCTAGCCCCGCGTGACGGAGTGAGCTCCCGCACTCGCCCCAGCTCTTGCCAACCTAGCAATTCGAAAGCATGCAAATGCAAGTAGATTAATAGGTACCACTTCGGTGGGTAGGTGTTCCACGCGCGTCATGCCGGCCACATGACCGTGGAAGCGTCTTTGGACAACGCTGGCTCTTCGGCTAACAAACGGAGATGAGCACCGGCCCCTAGAGTCGGACACGACTGCACAAATGTGCGGGGGGAACCTTTACCTTTTACACCAGGGCTTTCCAAAGTTTTTCCCGCGGCGACACACCAGCCGGCTGCGGGAAAACCCGGAAGTGCGGCAGCACGCAAAACCCCGGAAGTGCTGCTGCCGCTTTCGAGTTTTGCGTGCTGCAGTTGGTGTGTCGCCGCGGGAAAACCCGGAAGCGCTGATGATGATCAGCGCTTCCGGGTTGTGTGGCAACACACCAGACTCTGTGTGGCGACACACTTTTGTGTCACGACACACAGTTTGGAAAGCTCTGTTTTACACCTTCAACAGGAGTGAGTACTTTCTCAGTGATGGCTCCATGTTTATGAAATTTAAATAGCATGACATGCAACACGCTCTAATAAATTTGAAACTTTCCCTAATGTGTACTTTTTAAAAACACAACTACTCTTAACATATCCACAATTAGTAGTAATCCACAACTGACTTTTAAGAATATCAAAAAGTTAAGTAGGATTGGAAATGGTTAGGAATTGGATGGGAGACCTATGAGGAAATCCCAGAGCCATAGACTAGGAAAAGTTATGGCTTATGGTCAAAAAAGCATCCTGGATAAAGATAATGGGATCTTTCCATATTGTTTCAGTACACTTCACAGACAAATCACTAGGAGTTGACATGGCAGAGTTTGCCAATTCATATGGTAGCTGTAATCAGTCACAAAACATCCAATTAACCAGAAGGCAAATCGGTACACTAGCTCCTCTCTCTCCTTCCCACCTTGTCCAAATGCTTTTATTTGAGGGAGAGGTGGCCCATTGCCAAACATACTATCGAGCTACAATCATTCACCATTTTTGTTTTCTTTCTAAGGTTGCCTTGTCTGGCCTATATGGGGAGAAAATAAAGACTAGACCAGAGCTTTCCAAACTGTGTGTTGCAACACATTAGTGTGTCAGCTGCAGTGTCTGGGTGTGTCGCGGCTGCTGCTGCCTCCAAACCTGCCCTGCCAGGATTCCGCACATGTCCTAGTGCCTGCCTTGTGCCCTGCTGTAAGAGTGTGTCACGAAATAATGCCCTGCTGTAAGAGTGTGTCGTGAAATGATGCATGTCTAAAAAGTGTGTCACCAACATGAAAAGTTTGGAAAGCTCTGGACTAGACGGTTGTGCTTTGCTGCATGCCAGGGTTCCTTTTCAGGGGGAGTCTTTTTTTCAACATCATAAATATGGCCAGATGGGGAGGGGACAGAAGAAGTATTTGTAGGCGCATTGGTGCCCATGGGCAATGTCTTCTTTACCTGTCCTGATATGGTTGAAAGTGTGAATTCATGGAAGTGGCTCTTCAGCACCTTATGACCTACTGACTACAAGGGGGCATTTGGGTGTTGGTAGAGTGCTGAGGGTTTACTCTGTGCCTCCTCTTTGTCGACCTCTCTGCCTGTTCTTTCTCTAAGAGATTGCTGATGCCTGGTTGCTTCTTTTTGCACACATGCACGGAGCACACATTCTTTGATTGTCCACTCGATAGGATGTTGCTAGCTAAAGGCTAGTCTTTGCTTATCCCTATGATGTATTTCCTGTAAATAAATCTTTCTGTTATATTTAAAAACTTGTTTCTCTAATTCTTGTTCAGGTCAGATTCCTGTTCTCAGAAACACTCATGTGCACAGGTAGAATATGTCCACTTCCAACAGAGATAAAAACAGTGGTTCTTATGGCTGACACAGGTTTCAAACCTGAGGCCTAAATCATTACACAGGAGTTATTTGAATGTGTATACTGTATCTAAAGGGGCGCGGTGGCTCAGTGGGTAAGACGCCAGGCTTGTCAATCGGAAGATCGCAAGTTCAGAGGTTCAAATCCCTAGCCCCGCGTGACGGAGTGAGCTCCCGCACTCGCCCCAGCTCTTGCCAACCTAGCAATTTGAAAGCATGCAAATGCAAGTAGATAAATAGGTACCACTTCGATGGGTAGGTAACAGCTTTCCACGTGCGTCATGCCAGCCACATGACCGTGGAAGCGTCTTCGGACAACGCTGGCTCTTTGGCTAAGAAATGGAGATGAGCACCGGCCCCTAGAGTCAGACACGACTGCACAAATGTGCGGGGGGAACCTTTACCTTTACCTTATACTGTATCTAGTGCCCCAGCACTCAAGATTTGGACCAGAGAAGCCTTTCTGGAAAGGCAGTTCCATAGCAAAGGTACTGTTAAGGTCCAGTTTTGACAGTGCTTAATTTTTATATGATGATGATATATTTTTTTGGTTTTTGCACAAAAGAAGGGAAATCACCAGCCTTCTTTTGAGTAAACCACAGCAGCAGAGTATGAGTATTTACAAACTCAGTGCTTGCTGAACAGAAAGGCTGCTCTGATGAAGGAAGAGGTGTAGGAGGTTGCAGAAGAAGGTTGATAGAGATGGCAGATGGCAGAGGACAACAAAGAGAAACTTACAGAGAAATCTCCTGCTGGATTACCCGTATACACTGCCTGGCCTTGACTCAAGTCATTGCCCATGCAGAAAAGAGAGCTGGTTCTTCAAACTGGAAATTCTTCCTCAGGTGGGAAGGAAGGGAGCCAGAGACGACACAAGTAAGGAGCTGCTTATGTAGTGAGTAGAGAAGATAGCCTGAATGGAGAGAGGGAAGATCTGTTACCAATGCAACAAACAGATAAGCATGGCTTAAACCCATACAAAGAAGGAGATTTATGAAAATGTCTCAGGCAACCCCGTAATTCATATGAAGATAAAACAGAGGAGGGGAAGCACATTCAGACTTGGAAGATGTTGTTATTATAGCCATTTTAATAAAAGTAATTTTAGGCCTATGTGGTCTACTTTGACAACTTATATGCCCACAACTGAGGCTGGAAGGCTTGTTTGCGACGGTTGCTGAGACAGCAGGAGAGCAGTCTCCAAATAGCTACTCCAGAAGAGTTTACCTCCTTGGTTAGGCATTTTATTTTGAACATTACTTTGAGTTTTTGGCTTGGACTTCTGAGTCTTTTGTGCTTTTGTTTTCAAACCCTGTCCCTGAATGCTCAAGGGACAGGGAGAATAAACTTCAGATTCTTTGCACCTTTGGAGAATCCTGTGTTTGCTTTCTGTTGCTCGCTAGTCAGCTCCTTACCTCTCTGTCTACAAGGGTGTCTGCCACAGCTCTTTGCTCTAGAACAGTGTTTCTTGACCTCGGCAACTTTAAGATGTGGCTGGCTGGGGAATTCTGGGAGTTGAATTCCACACATCTTAAAGTTGCCAAGGTTGAGAAACATTGCTCTAGATCTGTCTTCAGAGCTACTGCCAATTCCTTCCAAAATATGGTGGGGAAGAGAAATATTACTGTTTTTTTGAGTTCGGTTATGACTCAGTGGAACATCCTGATTTTGGTAACTGGATTGAAGCTGAAGTGGCTTTGTTTTTCAGACTCTGCCCAGACAAGTTTTTCTGCAGTTCTCCAATAAATGACATTGTTTAGAATGTTACCCTTCATATATGTGGTGCTTCATGGGTTTTGGCTGAGGCTCTCCAGAGACAATGGAAGAAAACAGCAGAAAGGCAGAAAGAATTGTTAGAAGCATGTGAAAGTAAACAGATGCTCCTGGGTAACCTGTGCTCTTCCCAATGTCCCTAACCATTAACTCTGTTCACCAGGGCTGATTTGAGTTGGAATCCAACACTATGTAGAGGATCAAAGGTTCACCATCACTCTCTCCATTCATCATATTTCATATTTATGTGCCTTTCAAGTTTGCTTACAGCTGTGATGGGTTTCCTTCTGAGTAAACTTGTTAGAATGAAACTATCATGTTTAAGCTCATCCTGTTGTTGACTGGGGAAAGAAGAAATCCCCATATTGTATCAAGAGGAGGCAAGCTTTGGAGATAGCTTTAGTGAATTAACATTTGTATTTTTTTGCACCCCTAAATATAAGGTAATCAAGAAATCAAACCAGAATAATTAATCATAAGCTTAACTGGAATACCCCTCATTCTTTGCTGGCAGTATCTTTCCCCAAAGACATGGGCACACCGTTAGATATTTCAAAGTTTGGGCTCTAACATTTTTCTTCTTGGGTGCTATTATCCTCAACCTCTCTAATTTGGTGAAGGCCATGGCAGCTAGTCTAGATATTACACCAATACCCTTTGCCATGTTTTGTGTACTGCAAATACAAATCTACTTGATACTCCCAGACCTTACTTCTTGGGGGGATTTCAGACAGGAGTTATCTTAGCAACCCTTCCCCTTTCCAGGCAATTATGATGTGTAATGGAGTCAGAGTAATGTTAACATAGTGGCTGGCATAAATTACATAGAGGGTGGTTACAGGCTATGTATCCAGTGAGAAACATGTCGTGGAGATGGCTCCTTGTTGTGTGTTTAGAGTATCCCAGTCCTTTGATATTTTATGAAGCTCATGTGTTGTGATCTGCTACCAGCTCTTATCCATCTTAGAGAATACTTGGAAATATTAACATTTTGGAGCAGAAGAACATGAGGTGTAGTCATAGCAAGCAGTGCAATTGTAATAAATTAAATGGTTCACAGATGGCTTGGGAAAGTTTGTCACTTAAAAACATTCATACTTCTGTATTAAAATACATAGACTTTATAATGGTTACTCTGCCCTGAATTTGTGTACTTAGCTGCTTGAAAGGTTGGGTGTGGAAATGTTATTTTTAGTATTTCAGCATAATACTGAGCATGGATCTGTTGCTGTATTTGGCTTCTTAGGCATATTAAGTTAGTGTCTTCAGAATTGTTAGCCACCCAGAGTAATTTATTTTGAGATGGGTGGCCATATAAATTGAATGAATGAATGAATGAATGAATGCATGCATGCATGAATAGTATGCATGTTAAACGAAAAGAAACAGGAATAGTGCAAGAGATCTGAATTAAGATCTGATCTTGTGCAGTCAACTAGATGATGCAAAGACTATTCAACAGAGTAGGCTTAGTTATGGGTGAAGGGGCTAAAATGTATGTCCAAAGGTATGAATTGGTGTCATCTAGGTTGGTATGGCTGCATATGAAAATAAGAATCCATAGATGTGTGATAGCTGCAAGTTACACTATAATAATGAATGGTGATAATGAAAGAATCTGATATAAGTTCTGGGAAAAGTTGTGCTACATTCTGATTTATGCAACTAGGGGCAAAAAGTATTCTGGTATGACATAAGTAGATGGGTGGGAATGAAATGAATGATTACAGAAAGAAATAACTATTTGGAGATCCAATATTGAATGATGACTGTGAGCATTTGCTTAGAAAAATACATGTTTGCTTTGAACATGTGGTTTAGGTATATGTCTATTTATACATTCACATGACAAAGAATGAATATAAATTTCAAAAGTTTATTAAATTGATTGTTAATGATGAAAGAGAGAGAGAATTGAGGAGAGATACAAGAGAGATGAGAGATTCTCAATATGGGACAGACCACTGTTGAGTAGTGTCAAGAGTGGATCTTGACAAAAAATGTACTAGAAGAAAAGGAAGAAGGAAATGTAATGAGATTGAAAGTAGAATGAAAGCAGGAAGAGAAAGTGTAAATCTTATGCTGTTGGGAGTTCTTCATCTCCCAATAGAATGAATAAAAATGGGCTCAGGGAAATAGGATGTGGAAACTGATTGGAACGGAAAAAGAATTATGTTACAGGTGTGTGTGTAGAGTTATGTGAATGGAAAGCATAAAAAGGTTGCTTAGTGGAATGATGAAGTAGAAGAGGCTATTGATGATGGAAAACTGCATAAAAGACATGGGTGCTAACAAAGGGAAATTAAGATATTTTATAATATGTATGGAGAGAAAAATGATGGTTGCAAAGAGTGTAGTAAAAAAGCACAAGGAATGGTTAAGAATAAGAGAGACAGACAAACTACTGAGTGATTTTGATGGAAATTAAAAAACATGTTTTGGAAATGGCTAAAAAGGACTAAACAAGGATCCCCAGGAGAATGAATGGAATTAAAAATAAGAGTGATCAAATGTTTTGGGATGAAATTGATGGAAGGAATATTTCAGAGATTTGTATGGGAATGATGATAGGTCAAACCATGGAATTGAAATTAATGTTATAAAGGTTTGTGTCCAAAAAAAATGATGAAAAGGCAATGATAAATGTTGTGATACTGTTGAAAAATGGTAAAGCTGTGGATGTCGATGGTGCCATTGCAGAAATATTAAAATATATATGTGGTTTTTGCAACTGGCTGTGCAACTTGTTTAATGTGACTGAAAGCTGTTTCTGCATCTGATGAAAAATGCCATCTTCTTTTATCTTATGGGTTCTCAAACTTTGCAACACCATCACCCTCTGCAGTAATAAAATGAATTTTTGCAACCCTTCCATGAATAAAGCTAATGATTTCACTGAGCTGAATGGTTGGGCAAGAAATAAATGCACCATTTACTTTAATGATTAAATCTTAATCTATATATCATATAAAATAATCTTACAACTTCATAACATAAAACTGTTTCACTGGAAATAAGCAACCCAAAAACCCTCAATAAAATTTAAAGACATATTTTAATGGGAATGAGGAAATTACTTTCGCAAATTCCTGAAATCTGGCCTTCATTTTCAAGACAGACACTATTATTTTATCAAAGTCTAGGGGAAAAAAGAAAAGAAAAAGGTGTTTCTTTGCTGTAAATAGGCTGTTCTTCAACTACTCTTAAAATGCTTCAGCTTGCAAAAAATGGCAGGCTGTAAGTTACTTTTGGCACCCTTTCTTCCAATGCATTTTTTGAATGAATGAATGAATGAATGAATGAATAGATAGTATGCGTGTGAAACTAAAAGAAACAGGAATACCACACATTCACAGCCTTCACTGTCCTCTCCCCTTTGTAGAATTTCCTCTGCAGAGTAAACATCAGATCAGATGGTCAGAACTCTGAAAAAATTATTTTATTATTTATTTATTAAATTTATATTACCGCCCATCTCCCCCATCGGGGACCCTGGGCGGTTCACAATAGAAACAGTTAAAACATAAATAGAAAATTTACAATATAATAAATAATATAAAATCCAAATAAAATCCAAGATGTTAAAATGGTGATACTAGGAGGCTTCATGGGATCAGCTATCCCCAAGAGGAGCTGTTAGCATTTCCCTCCCAGGCAAGCCGGCAGAACCAGGTCTTTAGATCTTTTCGAAAGGTCGGGAGCGAGGAGACCTGCCTCGGCTCTGGGGGTAAGGTATTCCAAAGGGTGGGCGCAACTGCAGAGAAGGCCCGCCTCCTGGATCCCGCTAGATGGAACTCTTTAGTCAATGGGGTCCGCAGCAAGCCCTCTCTGGCTGATCTAGTGGGATGGGTCGATGTTCTGGGGATGAGACGGTCCTATGCCATGTAGGGCTTTAAAGGTGATAACCAACACCTTGAATTGGACCCGGAAGCAAACTGGTACCCAATGCAGCTCACGCAGCAGAGGTGTAACATGTGCCGATCTTCTGGCCCCAATAACTGTCCGTGCGGCCGCATTCTGGACCAGTTGAAGCTTCCGGATACTCCTCAAGGGTAGCCCCATGTAGAGCGCATTACAATAGTCTATATGGGAGATGGCAAGGGCATGTCCGGATAGGATTACCCCTTTTCTGAAAGGTAAATGCCAGGGTGCTAAACTTCCCCAAAAGAATACGCAAGCTTCATGCAGGGGTCTGGAACATGCAGGGCCTTCCTTTGCACGCAACATACTTTTGCACTGAACCGGTTAACCTACTTGAAAAGCAGTGTGAGAAAGGCACTTTGGGGCAACCCTCCATCCGTTGTCTTGTGACCCCCATGGTGGTCATGACTCACACTGAGAAACATGCTATACTAAGGGAAGGGGTGCAAGAGTGAAAGCAAAACTATAAGGGGATTAATTTGGTAGGTTTATCTAGGACAGTGTTTGGCAGAATTCTGATTGAAAGGGTACAAGAGGTGACAGTAAGCAAAGTTTGCGAAGGGCGGGGAAGTTTTATATTGGGCAGGGGCTGTGCAGACCAGCGTTTGCTCTTTGAGGAATGTACAGATGTGAAAAAAATATTGTGTATTCATTTGTTCAGAGAAAGTATATAATAAAGTGAAGAGGCCTTTAAGTGAATCGTATCTTTCCTTTCTTTGGCCTATTATTTCTTAACTCCTTTTCTGCACTTGGTATAATACTACTTTTAGCCTGATGATGAGTATGTATACATGTCCATGTCAGTGTTTCTTGCCTTCTTCTTTAGTATTGCCAGGTATCTAAGGAGAATCTTCATTTTATTTGGCTTTTGCATTTCAGCTTCTGTTTTTATTTTAGGTTTAAGACTCTTCATATCTGGCCTCCTTAATATCACAAGAAATACAAGATGTTCAAGAAGCTGACATTTGCAAGACAATAGAAAACTCAGGAGTCCCCTGTCTGGAATTTATAATAAGAAGCTGGAAAGACAGAAGGTACTTCGTAACTTTGGTATTTTTCCAATTATTTATTATTAATTATTCGGAAAGTGTTCCTTATTCTGGAACAATTGTAATTATAACTGGTTATGCTGAATTTCTTTTACTTTTCTTGTAAATTTATCAACTTTGCACTTACAGGCCACTTTTTTTTTTTTTTTTTACTGGCATGTAGCATTTCTTATAGAAAAATCCCTGCCTTGGCATTTTCAACCCTCCTTCTACTTCTTACTGACATCTTCCATTCCTCTTTTTTATTTCAGTGCTGACTTTTAAAGACAAAAAAAATATACCAGACCATGTGCTGTGGCAGATGGGGACAGCCTTTTTCATCTAAGGATCAAGTTAGTTTCTGAGTTAGGAATTTTGATATGCATATACATCTTATTAAATACATCCTACATTTTACCCTTCATATATGCCGTATAAAGACCACTTAGATGAGTAGTGAGTTGCTATGGGGGGATACCTTTTTCTCTCCCAGCAATCCTGCTGCAAATTAATGGTTTCTTGTTGCTAATGAAAATAGAGAAATGGCAATCTGCAGCAAGTGTCTGATAGAAATAGAAAGGTATTCAGACTTTCTCTGTCCAGCTAAAATTCTGTTGCAGAATAGTTATCTAGGCAATGCCAAGGGGGCGTTTTATGTGGTTTAAAGCCATACATGGTTGGCAGCTTGTTCACCTGGGTACCAGTCTTACAACATGTATGCCTGTTTGTGTGCGCATGGTAAAATTCAGATGCTGTAGTTTTGGTTTTAGAATGGCTCTTAGAGCTATTTTAATCATGGCTATTCCCTAGCAATTCGAAAGCATGCAAATGCAAGTAGATGAATAGGTACCACTTTGGTGGGAAGGTAACAGCGTTCTGCGTCATGCCGGCCACATGACCGTGGAAGCGTCTTCGGACAACGCTGGCTCTTCGGCTAACAAACGGAGATGAGCACCGGCCCCTAGAGTCGGAGACGACTGCACAAATCTGCAGGGGGAACCTTTACCTTTTTTAATATTCCCTATAAGGTTGAAGAGAAGTGCGCAAGTCTGCTTTGAGCAATCTAAGTTGCCTCGAGTGTTTACATAAGCAGAAAGAATGGGTATAAATGTAAAAATTGACAAGAAATGTAAAAGAAACCTCTGGAAAAGGTCTCCTCATTCATTCATTTGCCTTGAGATAGGTAGACATATTCTGGTGAATAGAAAACCTGGCCAACAGTTAAGTGGGCAGCCATTCAGATAGGTACTGGCCCCCTCAGTTGAGAGATAGTTAATTAGCAATTTTGCAGTCATCAGTCTAGGAAGGAAATACACAGCCATAATTATTGTCTGATTAGATTTTAGCCAAATTTTATAGGCCAAGGTAGTATGTTGTCATCTCAGTTAAGGCAGGGTCATTGTTTCTGAGTAAGATTTAGGGCAAGGGCTGAATATCGAAAGAGTTAGCACTGTAGCTTAATTGATTTAAAGCAAAGTACAGGGCTGGAGCCAGACATCACCTTGCTGACAAAGGTCCGTATAATTAAAGCTATGGTTTTTCCAATAGTAATGTATGGCTGTGAGAGTTGGACCATTAGGAAGGCTGAGTGCCGAAGAATTGATGCTTTCGAACTGTGGTGCTGGAAAAGACTCTTAAGAGTCCCTTGGACTGCAAGGAGGTCAAATCAGTCAATCCTAAAGGAAATCAACCCTGACTGCTCATTGGAAGGACAGATACTGAAGCTGAAGCTCTAATACTTTGGCCACCTAATGTGAAGAGAGGACTCACTGGAAAAGACCCTGATGCTGGGAAAGACTGAAGGCAAAAGGAAAAGTGGACGGCAGAGGATGAGATGGTTAGATAGCATCACCGATGTAATGAACATGAACTTGAGCAAACTCCGGGAGACAGTGGAGGACAGGAAGGCCTGGCGTGCTATGGTCCATGGGGTCACAAAGAGTCGGACACGACTTAACGACTGAACAACAGCAACAGGGCTGGAGCCAACACCTAGTCTTTCTTGAGCTGCTCTCAAAAAGCTAAGCAGGGTCAGACCCAGTTAATAGTTGGATGGAAGACCACCAGAGAAATCCCAAGGCTATAGACTAGTTTGGAAAGTTGAAAAAACATACCTGAAGAAAGCAGTAGAAAACATTTTCATATTGTCCATGTAGGTTTCTTGGCAACAAGACATCAGGAACTGAGTTTGGCTCAAGGCATGCCCAGGAGGCTGGGCTGTCATGAGAGTCCAGTGTTGGTGTGCATTACGTGGGAGTAAAATTGAGGAAGCTCTCAGCTCTCTCTTGAGCACAATGGCACTGATCAGTTCTGATTTCCAGCACTCGCCTACTTTCGGGTAGCCCCTCCTGTGCCAAATGCTCCTCTGTGCAGCTGGGCCTTCCTCCACTTCCTTACTTGTCATACAGAAGCAGAGGCGTTTCGGAGGGTGGAAGAGACTGCAGTCCAAGGTCTGAGTCACACATCAGACCTGAGGCCCTCTCAGCGCTGTTGCTAGGACTATGATTCTCCGTGTCTCACTTGGATTGCTTTATCTCAGTCCTTCTCATTCTAGGATGACTCTTCAACCACTTGGGGAAATGACAGCATGTGGCATAGTCTTAATCCTATTCGGCTTTCTAACCCTATTGTTATTATTTTCATTCTGAAGCAATCAGAGATTATATACTGACCAGCTTTTGCCTCAGACCTCTCCAGAGAATGAAAATAGAAGAATTGATCCAGAAAGCACTGAGTTTTCCAAAACGATAGTCTCTTAAAAAGCTGGAGCACACATTACTTTTGCAGTGTAAGATGTTGCAGAAAATGGCATCATTATTTTCCACTGGAGAGTTAAAATCCAGCCTTCCCCATACCCTCTAGGACTACCACTCCCAAAATTCTCGGCCAACATGGCCGTTTATTTGTACAGCACATTATACTCTCTGGTGTATAATTTACCAAGGCTGTGCAGCACTTCAGATTAGAAGGCAAAAAGGTGCTCTGGAACATGCACATAGCAGTTGTCTGTAACTCCTTAATCCAAACCAGTCTTATTTTGGGATTGCACAACATCTGCAGAGAGCAGCTGCCAGAATCCTAGGACAAGCAGCAGCTACTTTCAGGAGTTAAGAGCACTCTTATGTGCTCAAAAGAACTTCTGTTACCTTTGATTACTGAATCTTGCACAGTCCTATAATCCACCAACAGAAGGAGAATACACTACGTTCCCTTGCATCTTCCTGGCAAGAAAAAAAAATATTTTGGCTTAAGGGATAAAGAAAATAGTAGTGATGGTGATGATGTAGCAGTAGTAGTGAAAGTGGAAAGTTTGAAGTTGCCTATTCCAATGTAGGTTCTTTTACTAGTAGTATCCCAAATGGGATTGGGACTTGTTACTCATAGGCCGCTTGCATATGGTGCTTTCTAGCAGAGGCATTGCTCTGTTCCAGGCAGAGGGTGGGCGATTACCCTGACTTTGCTACTTATATCCATCTGCTGCCTGAAGCCACAGGCCTGATCCTGGGCCAGCTAAAGCTCTTACCATTAAGAAGGGAGTGGGGACCTTTCAGGAGTAGGTTTGAAAAGTCAAGATGGAAGCCATAATTGCATGCCAAAGCCCTGCTTCTTTTTTGTGTGTGTTGCACATGTACAACATATGTAAAAAGGGGACAGGCCTTTGATCCTATGGTTGCAACTGCCATCAAAGCTTTTATTGACCCTCCTCTGCAAACACTCCTGAAAGTAGGCCTGTGGGAAGTAGCTGGGACTCACCTCTATGAAGTGTTTTGCACCACAGAGTTGATAGCAGTCTCTTTCGCCTGTGAGAAGATGGCAGGGTTTGGCTTCGGAAGCTGCACTGAGCCTTGAAGAGGTTTTTCTGGCCATTCATTCCACATGGCTGAAGCCTTGCCAGGCCATTGGATCTGCTGGAAGAAGTCTGTAGAGAGGAGCCAAATGATGCAACACAGCTAGATGTGTACGTGTGTGGGAGCATTACTTTCCCAAGCAGCTTTGAAAGGATGCTTCATCTGAAGCGCTCTCCATCTCTCCATCCCTCTCTTCCCCAAATACTGTAGGAATAAATTATTTTTTTTAACAGAAGCAATACAAATTAATATAAGACAATCAGAACCACGCTCTACAGTGCTGGGGCTGGAGGAGAGTTCTACGGTGAGCCACAGTTCTGTTTGGGGGGTGGGGGTGGGGAGGAAATCCTAGCACCTAGAAGACTAGCAAAAGGGAAGAAAGAACACACAACTGTCCCAATTGAAGAATTGACCAATTCTCTATGTGCAGGCAGTGTTTTTTATGAGCGTAGCATGAAAAAATAGAAAACCCCAGTTTCAGTCTGAAAGAGCTAGAAAATTCTAGTCCTTCCATGAGTCTTGAGAAAAAAGGACATCTAGCATGAATGCTGTACCAGGCTTGTCCAACAGTTTCAGGCCAGCATAGTCTTTACTGCTGTTCTTTGCATTCCTTTTGGGGGGCATTTCCCACTCCATTCTTTATACTGACTCTTCATGTACTCCATTGAAATGTTTCAACCAGATAATTCTTGTAAGTAATCAACCACGTGATTTTGCCCACTCCCTCTTGCCAAGTCTAGTGGGGAGCGGCCCCATTTGTCCAACTGATCAAAGCGAGCCCCCCAGTGGTACAGGATCTTCAAAGTGTCCAGGAATCCCCCCCGGGCCACATCGTGTGCTGGTGTTGCACCTGTGGAGGGGTCCGGCCGGTTGGGATCTGCTCCTCTCTGCAGCAGCAGCTCCGCCACTTTGGAGCTTCCCATCATCATAACCTGGAGGACAGAAGAAGTAAAAAGCTGAGTCTTTGGTTGAGCAGCTTTAATGCTTGTCCTCTATAAACTTCAGCTCACATCTTGGCAACAGCCACCTTTTCTGGACTGCAATATCCTAGTCTTAACTGGAGCTGCTCTGATTTCAAGGTTTTGTTTTTACTCTCCCTCCATCTTCACACATACATACAGTAAGGTAAAGGTTCCCCCCCCCCCCCCCCCGCACATTTGTGCAGTCGTGTCCGACTCTAGGGGCCGGTGCTCATCTCCGTTTGTTAGCCGAAGAGCCAGCGTTGTCCAAAGACGCTTCCGCGGTCATGTGGCTGGCATGATGCACGCGGAACGCTGTTACCTACCCACCGAAGTGGTACCTATTCATCTACTTGCATTTGCGTGCTTTCAAATTGCTAGGTTGGCAAGAGCTGGAGCTAGTGCGGGAGCTCACTCCGTCACGCGGGACTAGGGATTCGAACCTCCAATCTTCGATCGACAAGCCTGGCGGTCTTACCCGCTGAGCCACCACACCCCAGTACCCAGTACAGTACAATACAGTACCCAGAGCATAATTGTAGTCTTTGAAACAGAGTGAATTGGAGCCGTATCTTTTGTCTTAAAACGTGTGATGGGATAGGACAGAGTAAAAGATTGAGAAGAGAGGAAGCAGTGCACTGAGCTGTGAGGAGAAAGAAACATCTCAGGTGGCAAGGAGTTCATGGCCTTTGGGTGGGGTGAAGACTATTCTGGAGATCTTCACTTGCAGATGACCATTGAAATTAGGTTAATCACAGGAGACTGAGGTCCCGTGTCCACTAGCAGTTATAGCAGCACCATAATGCTGTGCTAACCTCCATCTTTCCTTTTGGTCTCATTTCATCTCCAGCCCAGCTCATTTTGCACACCAGAATACTTTTCCAGGTGAAACAGAAAACATGGCTGCCCAGTGGGTAATCAATTTCAGTTATGCCTTTCTATTTAACTTAGCTATCTGCACAGTCATGGTGAAATCTGTTACGCTTTTTATGCCCTGATATCTCCCTGAGGGTGTGTTTAATGGTGTCTGTCAGAATGAATATCTTTGGTGCTACTCAGTTAATTTGTTTTATTCATAACTACTCATTTATGACAGATTCATCTTTCCACATTTCTGAATTTCAGAAAGTCACATTGCAATTTGCCCAAATGGAATGTTGGAGGAGAAGTTGACCATCAGCCTAGAAAAGTTCGTGAGGGCTCCTCAAATTGCAGAACTATGCCTTGACTTCAGATCCACATCATGTGTGTTGCAGCATCCTGAACGGTGTGCATTTTCCCATTGGCTGATGATGTGCTGATGGGGCAGCAACCAAGTCAGAGGAGAAAACCAATCAGCATGCCTATAACATCTGTGGACCTTCAAATCTGGCCAACGAGTCTTACATCAGAGGTAAGACAGATGGGTGATGTTGACAGAAGAAGGACTTGTTAATGCCTTACTTCATTAGTGGGAAAATGGCATGAAGTATTGCCAATGAGGAACTTGGAGCCACATTTCTTCTTCTCTGCCCACTGCCAGAAGGAAACCAAGGATTGCAGGGGGTCTAGCTTCGACACCAAACCCAGCCAGAAACCTAAAAATCAGATCCTGCAAGAGAAAGGGATGTCTCCCCAGCTCCATTCTGGCTTGTCTGAATGTGCAACTATTTATTTGCTACATTGCACAGGAGTCCGTGTTTTCTCTCCCTGGCTTTTGTCATGAGTTAAAACTCCCAGAAATAAAACATGCACCCACATTTTACTCTGGCCTCTTTTCCCCTCCCTTATTACTATGTTTTCTGAGGACTGGTTCTTTTTCTTTTTTCTTTTCCTTGAAAGTAATTTGTCTTTAAAATGAGACAGTCATCTTACATTTGGTGAAAATATGATACTGGGGCAGCTGAGACCTTTTCTGTCTAGGCTTTCTTTGTGGTAGTGGTGGTGGGGATTACTTTAAATTCAGGCCCTTCTTCCTTTTGGATAAATATATTTATTTTTCAACCAAGAATATTTAGAATTATTCAATTTAGCTGCAATTCTAGGTCTACCATACCATACCATACCATACCATACCATACCATACCATACCATACCATACCATACCATACCACACCACACCACACCACACCACACCACACCACACCACACCACACCACACCACACCACACCACACCACACCACACCACACACCACACACCACACCACACCACACCCCATGCCCCATGCCCCATGCCCCATACCATACCCCATACCATACCCATACCCATACCATACCATACACCACACACCACACACCACACACCACACCACCCCACCCCACACCATACCAATATGCTATTATAAGCTTATTTGAAAACAAAGAGATTTCTTTCTCAATCATGAATGTATCATATAACAGTTGACAAATTATCAAAAGGTGAACTGCCTGTAAAATATAACACTTAGCAATCTGAAAGAAAGCATATAATTCCTTTTTCTGATGGGTGTGATTAGTTCATGGCAGCCTTCTTCGAAAAGAACCAGTGCGGTGTAGTGGTCAAAGTATTGTACTGACACTGGGTAGTCTCAGGGTCAAGTACACCCTTAGTCTAATCCAAACAAATAACTAAATAAATAAGCTCCAATTTATTCTTGGTTACCACTGAGAAGATCTGGTAGCTACACATTTCTTTCTGAAGCTCAGCCTAAACAGGCTCTGTCATTCAAGTGTTTGCATTTCTGCTGCTTTTATTAGTACACAGAAGGTGAGTCATTTCTTTTTCAGTTTAATTTACATATTAACACATTATTTGAAATTCTAGCCAGCTCTTGCCTTAGCATTAGGCAGCTGATTTAGAAGTCATGAAAAGGCAGTAGATTTTTAGAGCTTTCCTGGAGGAATGGTAGGATGGATGGAGATGCAGGGACACACACACTGGAATGGACTGTCAGGCCCCTCATCTATTGTCCTCATGATACTGGCCTCATGTTGCCTGCAGGCCATAATTTACACAGGTTGTTTTTATATCCAGAATATATACCCAGGTATCCTCCCTCCCTCCCTCCCTCCCGTTCTCCATATCATCTCCAGAATTTATATTATAATTTCAATATAAATTAAATAAGCACAAGCACACACACACAGGATAGCAAGGACTCAGGGCAATTCAGCATTAGGCTCGAAGTTTATAATTGCTAGAGCAGAGCTTTCCAAACTTTTCATGTTGGTGACACGCTTTTTAGACATGCATCATTTCGCGACACAGTAATTCAGTTTTACTAGCAAACCCGAGGTTAAACTAACTAATTTATAAGAGATACGGACACATACATAAATTGTAATAGCGAAATGTATGGGGACACAGCATATCTCATGAAAACAGAGCTCCCCTTTACAGCAGGGCAAGGCATGGACAGAGCTCCCCTCTTACAGCAGGGCATAAGGCAGGCACTAGGACCTGCGCGGAATCACAGCAGGTTTGGAGGCAGCAAAGCCCAAGCCAGGCACTAGGACCTGCATGGAATCACAGCAGGTTTGGAGGCAGCAAGGCACAAGGCAGGCACTAGGACCTGCATGGAATCACAGCAGGTTTGGAGGCAGCAAGGCACAAGGTAGGCACTAGGACCTGCATGGAATCACAGCAGGTTTGGAGGCAGCAAAGCCCAAGCCAGGCACTAGGACCTGCATGGAATCACAGCAGGTTTGGAGGCAGCAAAGCCCAAGCCAGGCACTAGGACCTGCATGGAATCACAGCAGGTTTGGAGGCAGCAAGGCACAAGGTAGGCACTAGGACCTGCGCGGAATCCTAGCAGGGCTCGGAGGCAGCAGCAGCAGCGAGGTGCTTGAGGCTCTGAGCTTCGGACTCAGAGGTTTTTCATTATGTTAATGCGACACACTAAAGTGTTGCGAAACACAGCCAATCATTGTCTCTCAGCCTTAGGAAGAGGGCAGTGGCAAACCACTCCTGAAAATGTTGCCAAGAAGACTGCAGGGATTTGTCCAGGCATGCCTTAGAGCAGTGTTTATTAAACACATCTTCAAATTGCTAAGGTTGAAAAACACTGCCTTAGAGCAGAGCTTTCCAAACTCTGTGTCGGGACACGTTAGTGTGTCAGCTGCAGTGTCTGGGTTTGTCGCGGCTGCTGCTGCCTCGGAGCCCTGCCAGGATTCCACGCAGGTCCTAGTGCCTGCCTTTTGCCCTGCTGCCTCCAAACCTGCTGTGATTCTGCGCAGGTCCCAGTGCCTGCCTTGTGCCCTGCTGCCTCCAAACCTGTTGTGATTCTGCGCAGGTCCCAGTGCCTGCCTTGTGCCCTGCTGCCTCCAAACCTGCTGTGATTCCGCGCAGGTCCCAGTGCCTGCCTTGTGCCCTGCTGCCTCCAAACCTGCTGTGATTCTGCGCAGGTCCCAGTGCCTGCCTTGTGCCCTGCTGCCTCCAAACCTGTTGTGATTCTGCGCAGGTCCCAGTGCCTGCCTTGTGTCTTGCTGCCTCCAAACCTGCTGTGATTCCGCGCAGGTCCCAGTGCCTGCCTTGTGCCCTGCTGCCTCCAAACCTGCTGTGATTCCGCACAGGTCCCAGTGCCTGCCTTGTGCCTCGCTGCCTCCAAACCTGCTGTGATTCTGCGCAGGTCCCAGTGCCTGCCTTGTGTCTCGCTGCCTCCAAACCTGCTGTGATTCTGCGCAGGTCCCAGTGCCTGCCTTGTGCCTCTCTGCCTCCAAACCTGCTGTGATTCCGCGCAGGTCCCAGTGCCTGCCTTGTGTCTTGCTGCCTCCAAACCTGCTGTGATTCCGTGCAGGTCCCAGTGCCTGCCTTGTGCCCTGCTGCCTCCAAACCTGCTGTGATTCCGTGCAGGTCCCAGTGCCTGCCTTGCTGCCTCCAAACCTGCTGTGATTCTGCGCAGGTCCCAGTGCCTGCCTTGTGTCTTGCTGCCTCCAAACCTGCTGTGATTCCGCGCAGGTCCCAGTGCCTGCCTTGTGCCCTGCTGCCTCCAAACCTGCTGTGATTCTGCGCAGGTCCCAGTGCCTGCCTTGTGCCCTGCTGCCTCCAAACCTGCTGTGATTCCACGCAGGTCCCAGTGCCTGCCTTGTGCCTTGCTGCCTCCAAACCTGCTGTGATTCTGCGCAGGTCCCAGTGCCTGCCTTGTGCCCTGCTGCCTCCAAACCTGCTGTGATTCCGCGCAGGTCCCAGTGCCTGCCTTGTGCCCTGCTGCCTCCAAACCTGCTGTGATTCCACGCAGGTCCCAGTGCCTGCCTTGTGCCCTGCTGCCTCCAAACCTGCTGTGATTCCACGCAGGTCCCAGTGCTTGCCTTGCTGCCTCCAAACCTGCTGTGATTCTGAGCAGGTCCCAGTGCCTGCCTTGTGCCCTGCTGCCTCCAAACCTGCTGTGGTTCCGCGCAGGACCTAGTGCCTGCCTTGTGCCCTGCTGTGTCGCGAAATGATGCCCTGCTGTAAGAGTGTGTCACAAAATGATGCATGTCTAAAAAGTGTGTCACCAACATGAAAAGTTTGGAAAGCTCTGCCTTAGAGTCTTTCCCCACTACTGAATGAGGGCATTACCCACTCATCCCGTCAGTTTCACATTACTGCAGTCACCTGATTTCCCTCCACAGTAATGGGTGCAAAGAAGCCTAACAGGTTTTACACATTTCATACCTATCCTGAAAATACCCATAGAGCAACGATTGCTCATTTACAGTTGGAGAGGAGATATAGGCAATGTCATGGCAACACATCAGAAAAAAAAAAAGATGTTAGACTGTTTGTGCTGTGCTTAGCTGCAAGTGGGAAAGGCCCCTAGTTCTATCTAATCAGGTTATTGCAAACTGTTTTATTTGGAGTTACTTCTGCAGAGTATTCAGAAACCACAGCTGGTCCAAAATGTAGAATGTGGACATTGTTGATGGGTACATGCTCGGACAACGCTGACTCTTCGGCTAACAAACTGAGATGAGCACCGGCCCCTAGAGTCGGACACGACTGCACAAATGTGTGTGTGTGTGTGGGGGAACCTTTACCTTTACCTTACATGCCATGCTGGCTGGGGAATTCTGGGAGTTGAAGTCCACACACCTTAAAGTTCCCACGGTTGAGAAACACTGATATAGATAATGCCAGATGGATTAGGGACTATCTCTTCCCAGGTTATTCACTCTGTAACCCCTTTCTCTAGATCACAATTGTGGCAGCAGAATACTTGGTGTGACGAAAGAAATAGCTTTTTGAAGGCCCCATCTAAACTATGGAACTCCCTGCCTCAAGAGGCCAATCTGGATGATATTTTACTGTTTGGACAAAAGTTTTCTCTTTGGGCGGACATACACTTCACAGATTATACAAAATGTTACTTGAAGATGGCTCTGCCTTATTTTACAGGATTTACTAGCTAAGCGTATTTTTTAGTTTTGTTTTTATTTCTCATTTAAATAAATTGAGTCCTGTCCTGCTTTAACTTGTTGTTAGCCACCCTTAGTGATGCATATACATTAGAAATGTAGGATATACATGTGCAAAAACATCTCTTAGACAAGCACTGGATTCTGCTAGGGTTTGCTAATATGGAAAGGTGGCTATAGTTATTTCACTTGCTGTTGTTTCTTTTTTGTTGTTTTTCTAATGCCAGGAATCAAGTGACTCTGAATTGTTCTGCCTCATATGCCACCTAATGTGCTGTAACTTGTTGCTTTGCTTCAGGGAACAATTGTCCCTGATCCAGGAGAAGAACAGGAAAAATAAGGGGCCACAGAACCACCATCACAGAGAAGGCCTTTTCAAGAGAACTGGATAGGGTGTAGTGAAGAAGTGGGTGTCAGTTTGAGATCTTGGATGGAAAGTTGTGGGGAGTAGAGATGAGAAGCAACAAGAAAATTATGAGTAAACAAATACCAGATTAATTGGCCACAAGTAGAGAATCAAATATTGACATTTAATGTTATAAAAGGCGACATGCCTACAGAAAGTCTGGATAGTCAGATGCTGCATATGGGCTGTACATGTTACACTCTCTCTAAACCCAGAGAGCAAAGGGTGGGCGGGCAAACACATTTTGTTAAGAGATTTGTGAAGACAGCTGGGAAGCCGAACCGATCCAAGCCACTCTGAACTTGAACCACCCGCTCGTTTTACTAAGGGTTAGAACGTTGGTTCTATGGGCGGCTTGCGCGGCGGCCGCGCGTGCGGGGTAGCCTTGGATTTCAGTAAAACCGCGGCAGGGAAGCGGACTCGGCCAGCCAGGGGGCGTCAACAAAGCCACAGACTTTCCGAAAGCGGCGTGGGAAAAAGGACGTTTAACCTTCCGAAGCGGCAAAGCTGCGCCCGAAAACGGGAAAGGAGGAAATGTTTGCTCCAGCAAACGGGACTGTGTTGCTTAGCATGTTTATTAGAGAGTATTCAGTCGGCTAAGGCAGTGTTAAGACCAGTGTTTCTCAACCTTGGCGACTTGGCATGGCTGGCTGAGGAATTCTGGGAGTTGAAGTCCACCCATCTTAGGTCGCCAAGGCTGAGAAACGCTGGTTAAGACTGAAGAGCTCGATTTAATAAGCCTCAGTCATTTGAAAGGGAGGGGGGTCGGGAGGATTCAGCCCCACGTGAATGAGATGGCTGCAACGTAGGAACGATTTTATCCAAGTTTAAGTGAAAGAAAGCTCCTTTACACGCAAGTAACAGGGTTCAGGAAGTCCCTTTCAGTACCTCACCGTAGTGTAACATTTGGCAGTACTACTAGGTCACTGCCGAGATGGACGATTGGAATTGCAGCCCAATGAGTTCAGAAGGCACTAGTTAAGGGGAGGCTGAAGCGGATTATTGCCTTACTGCAAGCACAGTACAATGCCATTCCATGTGTAATATTCGTCGCTTTTAAATACAGTCTCATAAAACCACGTTTTGTTTTGCTCTCAATGTCTTCGGTAATCGGTCTACCGTGCCGGTGTATGTTGTTTATCCGGCCGACTCACATCGGCGAGGGCGTTAGATAAAAATGCGAGACACGATCTAATCGAAGTGAAGCATTAACTCCCATTACCTTCGAAGGGAGAGTTTAGCTTACCGCACAAACGGAATTGGAAAATGGGAATACATCTCTTGAAGCAAGAACGCTGTTCCTCGTCAGGCGATCAGGAAAAAATCTGAATAACTGACCAGCAGCTCTTCCAGACCCAGACTGCTTGCAGTTACTACCAAGATCGCCGTCCCTAACCTGCCTTTGGCTGCAAATTCGTGAACGCATTTAAAAGCTTTGAAGTTGGGGAAAACTGCTCGGGGGAATAACTTTATCTAAAACTCTTATTGGGATGTTTCTTCCATTCTTTTGGGGATGCAGACGTTTCTCTGATTACCTCGAATTCTTAAAATCAAACCAGCATAATCAATTATATTTTTTTCGGGAGGGGGTAATAGTGTACACTGTATCTTTTGCGGAGCGATACCAAGTACTTGCCTAGATAGGCGTTTTGGTCTAATTTAAGGCGTGGAGCGCAACCCGGGAAGCGGAGATGGAGTAGAGTCGTCAAGGCCTGAAACGTATTGAACTTGGAAAGATAGAGACCTATCATGCACACAATTTCTCGGAAATAATTTCCGTTTAAGCTTAATAGGTTATTTCCACCTGAGGAGCTCCTATCTTGTTTATTCAGAGTTCAGGCATACCTCGTAGTGAACAGTAAGCCTGCGACTTTCGGTTCCCAATCGGCATCACTAAACAGACATAATCACCCCATTAAAAGCTGCTTAACTTTTTCTGGATCGCGCTTAGGAGACAGACACAGCCTGCAGGGAAGCGCCCCGAGAGATGAAAAATTGGCTTGTCCTGTACCTAGATGGCTAAATTTATTTATTCCACTGTCTTCAAAGAGAGGCCTAACGTCCACCGCCTCCGCAACTGCCTTGAGAATAAAAATCTTAGTATTTAGAAAAGGGGGTGGGGGCCGCGTGGACCTGCAAGGCAATGAAATAATGCCCTAAAATCCGAGCCTAGAAGTCCACGAAGTCTCCCGGGCAAACAGGATCATAAAGCAGAAAGAAAGGAAACCATCTCCGAGCGACGATTTGACTCGTCATGCCCTCGCATGTTAAATCTACTTGCCACAGCTTTATATGGGATGTGAATACGACATGAGATTTACAACGGTTCCAGATTTTAGTAATGTGGGTTGTTTTAATTCATGCTTGATTATTCAGAAGAGATTCGAATCAGTTAAGTATAGCGTGAAATAGTCCTGTGCTGTTTGGTTCGAACCCAAACCACATTTACAAAATCAGTCCACCCAGCCCTGAGAGGGGAATTTATCTCCGATGTGATCCTCTGAGGAAAAAAAAAAGTACTATTTTTTTCTGGCTTATGACGATATTAAACATATGCGTTTGGCTTCTGATATATACATTTTACCCCTCTATTTTATTTCCCTTTTACATCGTCTTTTACTGCAAAGACAGACCATTCCTCTTACAAAATATAATCTAATTTGATCAACTGGGCTATGGCAAAAAACGAGTTAGTGTAAAGTGGCTCAAGACTGGTATATCTATCCTTAACATATTTTTAAAAGTTATTTGGTAAAATGGGTGGGGGTAGAAAAGTATTTAATATTTTCTGCTCTTTTTAATTCTTGCCCTTTATTCACAGTGTTGATTTAAGTGTGCGGATGTAGTCTCCTCCCTGATTAGGGCTCAGGCAAAAGCTTTTCCTCAATTTTGAAGCAGAGATTTGGCACTACCAAATGTCACATTGTCTTCCCCCAAGAAAAAAGAAGACAAGCAATAACGTACCAATATAAATATAAAAACCATCAGTCCTAAACAGAACCTGCTTCTGCTTCATCTATTTAGGAGCAGCATATGATGTGCTTTCAGAGCTTCTGACTCAGCACAGTAGCAATTCCTATGGTTACTGAATTAATTCCAAAATGCGGATGAGCATTGGGTGCCAGCAAAATGCTACAAAAAACTCCATTTCGCCCCCACCCTCTAGGGGTCATCCGGATGTTTGAAGCCCCGATCCGGTGGCCCTACAGAACACACCAAACTACAATCTAACCTACCACAGTTTAAGTCCCCTGTGTCTGGTGAACTAAACCTCTCGCTTGTTTTTGCAGTTGCTCTCTTCCCAGGGGTCTGCGTGGGTGGGGGTGGGGGTGGGGTGGGGTGGCAGGGAGAGATGGGAGAGGGTTGAACCGGGGAGAAAGAGGAGTGGTGAGATCAACAGACTTCTCAGGGTCCCTTTTGGGCCGCAGCTCTTTACGCCGAGCCCGGGCAAATCGGTTCCGCTGAAGCCGGAGAAACGTCTGAGTAAAGAGCTTTTGGGTTGGGCTCGAGGCGCCTTACATCCTGATCAGTGTGCAGGGCTGCAGTTTTTGTAAGAGCAACCAAGGTGGAAATAGATACCACGAAGGCAAGGCCTCGCTCCCACGTGCCTTGACCGTAGACCCTCAAAGCCAAGAAGCGATTGAAACCCAGCGCGCTGAGCCCCCAGTGGAAAGTGCAGCCGCCTCCTCCCTTTTACCCAGTCAACTTCGGATCTTTCGGTCCAAGAAGGTCCCACCTGGATCGGGGTCCGGCCGAAGACGTTGGGGGCATTGGGGTCCGCCCCGCTCTCCAGCAGCCTCTCGACTGTCTCCAAATCTCCGCGGGCAGCAGCACTGGCCAGCCGGTTCGCCCGATGGTTGTCCCCACTTCGCCCCATGTTCGGCCCAGCAGTGCCTCTAGGACGAGAGCTCACGGATTGGCAGCAGCCCCTGCCATCCGGCGTATCCGCCTTTTCTCTTCTGCACGCCAGACACCAGTCCTGCTACGATTCGCGATCCAGACTGTGGTCTCTTTTCCTGCCCGGTCGTTCCCCGCGGGCAATTTCCTTTTCTAGGAGCCCACCGCCTTCTTTGGTCGTTTTCGTTCACCGACCCAACTTTCCTCTCTTCAAGACAACGGCGGGGCGCGGGGGGGGGGGGTCGACGTTGACACTTGTTCTCAGCTGAGGAGTTTAATCAACTCGCGTCTCGCCGGCCTGGCTTTAGTTCTCAGGAGCGCTACCAACGCTCCCCCGCGCGCCCTCTCTTGATAACTGAAGCAACAACCGGCCAACTGAGCTGTGGGGGCGCATGCGCTCCGCAGATGGCAGCGGCTGCCTGGCGAGCTTCGCGGAGAATGCCGGAATCCCTCCCCCGAACGGAAAGTTCACCCTTCGGCCTGTTTTTAGAACTGCTCCGTCCCGCGCGCGGAATGAGGCGTTCTGCTTCCGCTTCTATCGGACGGTGGTTCTGAGCGCGGCGGCGAATAGAGCCCTGCGTGAAGTAAGACAGCACACGTAGAAGACCTGTCACTGTTAGTGCTACTAAAATACATTTCCTTTGGCACATTTCCTCAGAAGTAAATCCGTCCATGCTTCTTCGGACTTCAGCTGTGTGGTTGTTGCAGGTTTGGTTTGTGACCAACTAGAGCGCACGCTCCGTTACGGTCTGAAATGGTACAGTCCACCAGTCCACCCTGCAGCCTACGAGTAACTCGTCGAGGGAGGCTTTGACTTACCTGCGTATGTCTGTTTGTGTCCCCGCGGATGTGCGCGCGCGTCCTGGTTCCTTTGTCCCCAAATGCTACGTGCAATTTGATGCCTGACTGTCAAGGGTTAAATTCATTCAGTCCGACTTTAAGCTGAAAAGGAATGGCAAAGATCCATTTCATCACGGGACAGGTGAGCTAGAAGCATACAGACGATTTGATGCTATTTCTCATAGGTTAAATAGCGATCTTTTCTTGTTTTTTTTTAACATGCTATGGCTGAGTTCACACAGGCTGCTAGAATAGGCTCTGCCTGATATGAGAAAACCAGTTCATGACTTGAAGCCCTAATATGGGTTTTTTGTTTGGTCAAAGCAGGTTAAATGAATTCTGTTTTGGGTACCTGGGAATAGCATGACACATTTATGCTTTGCATTCGAAGGAGCCTGTTGTAAACATAGATAGCTCCCTCAGAAACGCATCCCAGTTTAACTGGCCAGTCTCCTGTGCTTTCCAGCAGGAACACCGGAAGTACCACAAAGCATGAGGTACAGAGAGCAAATTGGGCAGCCACAGCCAGTTCCCAACAATGCTTTCCCCACCTTTCAGTCCACCCACTGGAGCACAAACAGAGGCAATTTGTACAAACAGCCATACTGTATATAAAAAAGGTAAAGGTTCCCCCCGCACATTTGTGCAGTCGTGTCCGACTCTAGGGGCCGGTGTTCATCTCCGTTTGTTAGCCAAAGAGTCAGCGTTGTCCGAAGACGGTTCCATGGTCATGTGGCCGGCATGACACGCGCGGAACACTGTTACCTTCCCACCGAAGTGGTACCTATTCATCTACTTGCATTTGCATGCTTTCGAATTGCTAGGTTGGCGAGAGCTGGGGCGAGTGCGGAAGCTCACTCTGTCAAGCGGGGCTAGGGATTTGAACTTCTGAACTTGCGATCTTCCGATCGAGAAGCCTGGTGTCTTACCCGCTGAGCCACCACGCCCCTGTATACTGTATATAAAAAGGTAAAGGTTCCCCCCGCACATTTGTGCAGTTGTGTCCGACTCTAGGGGCCGGTGCTCATCTCCATTTATTAGCCGAAGAGCCAGCGTTGCCTGAAGACGCTTCCATGGTCATGTGGCCACATGACGTGCGTGGAACGCTGTTACCTACCCACCAAAGTGGTACCTATTAATCTACTTGCATTTTCATGCTTTCAGATTGCTAGGTTGGCAAGAGCTGGAGCTAGTGCAGGAGCTCACTCCGCACGCAGGGCTAGGGATTCGAACCTCCGATCGACAAACCTGGCGTCTTACCCACTGAGCCACCACGCCCCTCATACTGTATATACAGCCACCCAAATAAGAAAAAGCTAACATTACCATTGCAACAGTCAGCCAGTTCTATGGAGACGTCCTTGGATTCCTTAGAATAGAAGGGTGAGTTTGATGGCCCACTGTGGAAACAAGGATACTAACAAACTCACTGTTCCAGTGACATTACCATCTCTGAAGGCTGAATCTGAATGTTTTCTTCCAAGGGGCAAGACACAGGCTTTGCTTCGCTCCAGGCTTACCAAATTTGGACTTCCTGTTTCATCTATGAAAGAGAACCTCAGGACATGTCCAGGCTTGCCGTCCTGAACTTCATATTCCAAAGAGACCAAAGTCTGTCATGTGCAGCCAGATGCCTATAAATAACCTTTGATTAGGACCCTTTAGGCTGCAGTTTATAGGGAACATTTTTATTTATTTTCATTTTTGCCAAAGGCTATGTGTGTTTTAAAGGTAATCTCTTAGGATGGGTGAGTGTGCCAACAGTGGGCAGGGGTAGTACCAGAGCCCAAAGGGAGTGGGATGGAATCACTGTTTCCCCCTCCCTCTGTTTAGCAGAGCTCAGGGGAAAGGACATGTCCAAACTGATTGCTTTGCTGAGTTTCATGAAGCCTGACACTCATCAACACCTCCTGCCCAAATAAAACTCTTTTAAATAGGGGTTAATAGCCCCTTCACTCCATGCCTCTCTTTTAGATATGTCCTGCACAGCATTAACTTTTCAATTGACAAGGCAGTCTGAAGGGGCCTGATTAGCACATGCTTGCTATTTCTCACCTTCTCTGTAGATCAGAGCTTTCCAAACTTTTCATGTTGGTGACACACTTTTTAGACATGCATCATTTAGGGACACACTCTTACAGCAGGGCACCATTTCACGACACACTCTTACAGCAGGGCACAAGGCAGGCACTAGGACCTGCGTGGAAGCCAGGAGGCAGCAGCAGCCGTGACACACCCAGACACTGCAGCCGACACACTAACGTGTCCTGACACACAGTTTGGAAAGCTCTGCTGTAGATAGTCAAGGTACATGTGGACCCCAGCTCATATGTTGCCAGGCAGTTGCTAATCAAATCACACAAAATATAGCAGAATGTTGATTTCTCCATTGCTCACTCTTTTCCTACCTTTTCAAGAGCATGGCATGAAATCAGTGTTCTTGAGTAGGGGTGCTGGGAGGAAGGGAGACATTGTGGCCCTGTTTACGATAGCTGTAGGGTTGTTGCTTTCCCCCCCCTGTTCATGGCCTTGTACCTTTCCTCCCAGAGAAGCTGTCAAGATCAGGACTTCTCTATTATAATTAGCAGTGAAGAAGCAGCTGTCTGTTTCTGATACCCTACTGAAGAGTTGGGTATTGGATGCAAGTGACCAAGTATTTTGTGGGCTCTGTGAAACACAACACAAGCAGACATGGGCCTCAAAGGTGGAGTTGCATCAGGCATCAGGGTTGGGACATTAGTGTGGGAGCTCTGGCATGGGTGTATGGTTCTAGTGGTTTTGTGTTTTTAGAGTCAAGTTTTAGTTGGTTTTTTCTTTTAATGTAGTTTTCTGTTTTTGTTGTTCGCTGCCCAGAGTTTCTTGGAGAGATGGATGACCATATAAATTGGATGGATGGATGGATGGATAAATAAATAAATAAAAATCTATAGGCTAGATAGGAAAGAATTGTCAACTTGGTTTTGATCAATGTACTTATATTATTATATTTAGTGTAGGAAATTTTTCCTAGGGGTATGTTTGAACAGGAGACCAGAAAACATTACATTGAAGCACAGATTGGTTTATTGACAGTGCTGGAGGCAAAGAGAGACTGAAAGAAGGGAGGGGTTACAGTCCTTCTTTATAGGTTTATGCAAATTAGAGCATACCTGTGATTGGATATAGCAGCAAGGTATTTGATTGGGTATAGACAAGAGCAAGTATTTGATTGGACATGACACATTGTGTGTCTAATAAGGTCAGTGAGGCAATTAGGATGAGGTAATGGGGTAGGGCTACAAAGACAATGTGGTTTTGAAAGGGCAAAAGATGTTATTTAATATTTATTTAATATTTAACTTCTTTTTTCTAGGGTGTTACTTTCTTTTACCTTCCCAAAGCTCTGTTCACCTTCCAGTATCTTTTCCCACCTTATCAGTTTTTCTTGACCTTTTAAATGCTTTACGCCTAAGCTGAGAGTTTTAGTCTCCCTGGGAGGGTGTTTTTGGGTGTGGGGCTTTTAGTTTGACCTCCCAAATTCTCCTTCAACATTCACTGGGAAAAGAGTATGGATTCCCCCAAGGAACTCAGAAACACTAACAAAGGAATCAAGCTTTTCTTGATTGAGAGAGAATAACGAAGTTACAAGCACAAGCATGCAGGAAGTAAGCCATTGAGCTGCCTGGGGGCTTCCCATGATGCATTTAGCCAGGTCATGTGGTTAAGCAGCTGCATTCATGTAACATGTTAAGCTTGGTTAGCTTTATCCTTGGTTGGTATTTTCATGGCATAGTGCATAGTATGAACCCAGGGCATTTGGTTTCAAGTCATAAAACATGACTTGATGTTTTATGCAAACCCAGAAAATTCACTAACCAGGTTAAACATGTATGAGAACGAGTGGAAAAACTGGAGTCATGGACTGCTGCAGCTAGAGTGAATGGAGAAGCCTGACTTCTCACTCAAGTAACTCCTCAGTATTTATATGGCTGCTTTGTTTATTTTTGCCTCTTCATTGCCCTGGTAAGCTTCTTTACCCATTGCCCCTCTTCAGGTAAATTTGTTGCAAAGTTTATCATACCAATAATAAGTACAACTTGGGAATGTTGAGCATCTAACGTATCTCGGGGGGCATAAGGCTGGGGAACAGGAAACCTGTGCCTTTCAAGATGTTGTGAATTAAAATTTCCATCGTCCTTCTCCATTGGTTATGCTGTGTGGGCTATAAGGAGTTGTCAATCAGCAGTATCAGGCAGGCCACAGGTTCCTTATCTAGAAGTATCAACATGAATAAAATATGGGGGAGAGAAGAGAAAAAGAGAGTGAGAATGAGTTTGACCCTTTTCATAGGCATCAGCAAGAGGGGCATTTGCACCCTCCCTGGATGAGCCTGGATGAGTTTGAAATAGCATTTATTAGATTTATGTCCTGTATTTCCTCCCAAAATGGTGGTTAAAGTAGCTAGCAAAAAAGGTAAAGGTTCCCCCGCACAGTCGTGTCTGACTCTAGGGGCCGGTGCTCATCTCCGTTTGTTAGCCGAAGAGCCAGCATTGTCCAAAGACGCTTCCACGGTCATGTGGCCAGCATGACGCACGCAGAAAGCTGTTACCATCCCACCGAAGTGGTACCTATTTATCTACTTGGTAGCTAGCAATAATAAAAATAAACAGGGATATGCAAAATGTTCCATGCATGAATATTATGTGCTCAGAAGAGCCACTTTCAGGTGTCCATGCCCAAACTGAAATGCATGTTTGGGCAAAATGTTTCTGAGTGGGGAGATTAGGAAAAAAGGAAAAGCAGCAGCAGGGAAGGTGAACTAGGGAAAAGACGGTGTGTGAAGATAGAGGAGAAGGTGTCAAGCCCTACACAGCTGGGCAAGATCAAAGAAGCAAGAATTACACCAACTTCAGTAAGATATCTTTAATACTAGTCTTGGGGTAAATACAAAAACTGGAACCTGCCAGAGTAATTTCCAGCCCTCATTCATAGTGAGTTCATTAAGGTGGAAATTTTTTGAACCGTCTCAAATGCTTCTTTCCAGATGTTTGCTACTGAATGTTAGTTTATAAGATATGCAATCAGGAGGCTTCACTTTATCTCTTGATTGTTTATTCTTAATTGCCTGTTACTTTCTCTGGAAGTTCTCACATTAGGGCAGAGGGGCCAGTACCCTTAAATTTAACTCTGGGGTAGCCAACTGCCCTGCCTGCCCCTCCTCCAGTTTTCCCAGTGCCTGCCTTTCCCCACCTCTACATAGCCACTGCCGCTCTTGAATTCAGTCACAGCATATCCAGCTGGCCCACCCCATGTTTTCTTTGACTGGGAGAGGCAGAGGAGGTGGCTCAGTATGTTACACTTGGATTCAAGGGTGCAACTGTAGCTTAGGGAAAGGAAGGTCCTGTGAAAATTGGTGAGCAAGCTGGTGTAGAGGCCATGAGAGGACACCAGTCTTGCCCTGCTTGGCCCATGAGACTCCTCCAGAAGTGTCTTCATGAACAAGGTTCTCAGTTTTGGTTTGGCCAACCATGACCTGTCCAACTTCTAAGCTGGAACATGTTTATTTCAGATTTGAAACAAAACATATTTTGCCTTTGGGGCATTTCCTTCTAAAATGGAGATTAAACAACAGAATTATAATTAAACATAAATAAAGCAATTGTCTTTGCTTGCTTATAAGAGCCTAAGAAGAAGGACCTGGCCTGAGTTCTGTTGGAAGGGAGTTACCTTTGGAAGACAATCTTACTCGGCTACGAGTGATCGCCAATGAAAGTAGTAGCCAGTGCCTGTATTTGCATGACATACTGAACCACATTTTAACCTAGTACGTTGTGTGAACCTAGCCTGTGAACCCAGAAAACGGAGTTAGTAAACAAATGTGTCATGGGAATGCAGGTACTAAGAAGGCCTTTGTTTATGTCCCTGTGAAATGTGCCTCCAATGGCGAGACTGAGCCAAGAACTTCTCCCAAAGATCTTAAAGACCAGGTAGGTTGATTTGGGAGAATGTCATTTTTCAGATAGTCTGATCTTGTGATGGATGTGACACCAAACAACAAAGCAGAGAAGAAAAGCTAACAGGAACAATGTAGCAGCACCTGCTGTGCAAATTAACCTCACGTCCTATGTGGGTGCTTTGCCAGTCTGTGAAGAACTGACCCCAATGCCCTTGACTCAGTGTTCCCCCCCTGAGGATGAGTAACCGGCAGACTGTAAGTCCATTTCTGTTGACTCAGCATAGGATAGACTGTGACAGCTGCACCTTCTATGGCAATTCTGCCAAGCGGCAGCTGATTCACCTTTGTGAAGGGCTAGTGTAGGCATGTAGGTAGAGGGGCATTTCTTGCCTCTACATAACCGCCCAGAGTCTACCATGGTAGAGATGGGCAGGGATAAATTCAAATAATAAATAAAATAAATGGGTCTACAGGTGTGAGTGGAGACAGGGAAAATGTACCAGTCACATCTGATTTGTGAGTAGTAGGGAAAGCTGTTAGATGGCACCTATGATGAGGTGCCCATTGTTGTGGAAAAGGCGCTGTCAAGCAAGGGCTTTCCGTTCTGTAAATCCTTGTTTTCTTTTGGAAGCTTAGTCACCTGATGCCTCTCCATGTGGAAATGCACCTGACAGTAGCTTTGCTGACTTTTCAAACTTTGGACTTCTGAACCTTTTTGATGTTATGCCAAGCCATTAGCAGGAAATGGTATTTATTTCTGTGCCATAAAAAGCCCTGCAGCTGATCTAGCAAGCGTAATATCTGTTTAAAGGCCCAGTACTAGGACAGTATGTGTGCGTACTGAATGTTATTGTCTGAAGTTCCCTATAGTGGATGAGTGGGCATTGCCTTGACAACATCTCCATGTGTATTTCCAGTTTGCTGCACTGTATGTCACCTGGCTTTTATCTTTCAAGGAAGTAAAGGAAGAGCAGCGTAGCTAACCTTTGAGACATGAGGCCCTTGTTGGAAGCACCTAGCCAAGCTGAAACCAAAAGATATTGGGCATCTTGTGACTGTGTTACATATTTTTCTTGGGGTTAAATTCATACACCACCCTAGGTCATGTTGTGGCTTGCTTGTCTGTATTGTAGGGTAATGATCAAGCCCACCTTATTGGGGTTTATTTAAAAATGTGATTAGCAAAACTGTGGTTTAGTACAAAGTGGGAACTCAGTTTATATTTTATTACTGCTTCTCTATTAGCCAGGGAGAGCCATAGTCAAAATGGGCCCATCTCCCCCAATTCCAGAGGTGTTCAGCTTCAACTTTAATTGCCCATTGCTTCAGACCTTGGGTGTCTGAAAGTGACAAGAGACGGTGGCCTCTGCTGCGAGGGCTCTATACATCTGATTTTCCTCTCTTTGCTGCTGTGCTTGTCGGTACACGATTGGAGTAAAGCACCTTTGGAGTAAACGTGGGCTAAAGTCCACTCTTCATGTGGAGTGAAGTAACTCAGCCCTCCCCATAACATACTTCTTGACATGAATTATTTCCTTATTAGGATGGAAATATATTTATCTCTACATGTTGCGATGGGGGAGCCACATGGGCTGCCCATTCATTTCCTTGAATGGATATCTAGCTAGAACAACTGTTTTGCTCCCTAAACCTTATCTTGATTGGTGATACAGGACTTTTCATCCTGATAATATCCTCATATAGGATATAATTAGTTGTTGCAATGCAGTGCAATGCATGAAGGTAAAGTCTCCCTGGAGTCAAGCCTGACTCTTGATGACTTAATGGATACATGACTTAATGGATATTTTTACAACCAAGATATTTTTACAACCTCTAGCTTACAGCCCTGGAGTTTTCTGGAGGTCTGTCATACATATAGCAACCAGGTCCAACCCTGCTTATTTTAGCCAAGATCAGCCAAGGTTGGCTAGGTGGCTGCATCATATACCTAAAGTAAAGATTCACCCAAGTCTAGTTTAACTTTTAATGATTTAGTTTGACTCCTATGCAAGTTTTTGGCAGTCTTACAGCAATGGCTTGCCATTGCTGTCTTCCAGCATGTTTTTTTTTACTTCCCCAACTAATCAAAGCTGTGGAGTTTCCAAGTAGCTCCCATCTAAGTATTAATCTTGATTAACTTGCAAGTTCAGTCAAATTACTAGAACCTGTCACCAGCTGTGTCCAGTTTTATGTATGATACACTTAAATAAGTTGTACTGAGTTCAATCAGATTTGGAGTTCAGTGAGATTTACTCCCAGGTAATGTGCATAGGACCCAAACCTTTATTTTTCCCAACATACCTCAACCTCTTCACATTGTTTCCGCTTATGGCAGCATAGTTTGTTTAAACTCACTGATTTTAAAACTGTGCCAACAAAGGAGTGTCATAATTCCTTAATTTTTAATAGCAACCTTATCCTTGTGTAGCTGATGTCACTGAGGCAAACTACTTATCAGATAGACTTCAGTACCATCTCTTTCCAGTTGTGTTTATTACAGCAGCCATTTGTGTGAGTTTCCAGAAGAAATTTGTATGGAGTGCAGCAGGGCCCCAAATACCACTTATGCCAGCTGGCAGTAGACAGTAGTTGGTGAGTAGATTGAGTTCAGAAGACCTGGAGATAGCTGGTAGTTGCAGGTCCATGGTGGATGCAGAAGACAAGAAATGTGTGGAGGATTGATGAATGGCTGAGCCCCAAGTTGTGAAGTATCATACCAGGGGAGAACACTGCTTACAAAGGAGGCAGCATTGGAATCCAGAGGAGTGAAACCTCCATTCCCTACCCCCTCCCCACTTATTCCAGGAACCAAATAATGGGGCTTTGCATTATGGGCTTGTCCCAAGTGATCACAAATGTCACCTACAAAGAAGGCCATGTGTTAGATCTGATTTCTGCTTGAGCAGCTGAGTCATGAGCTGAAAGTGGGGGACATTTTCATCAGTCCTTTATCATGGCCAGGTCAGTCACTGGCACCATAGATCTCTGCAGGAAGGATGAACCTACAAGTAGTCCTCATTTAGTGGCAATTGGGACCCGCAACTCAGTCATTAAGCAAAGCGGTTGCTAAGTGAAACCGTGACTGTGCTTATGATCTTACTTCAGCTTTCCTTCACTTTACAGACCTGCGAAGATTGTGAATGCGAGGATTGGTCACAAATCATCACTGTCGTAACTGCGAATGGTTGCTAAACAAGGCAGTCGCTAAATGAGGACTACCTGTATTTGGTAGCATCTGCCAGGAGTGTAATGGATCCTGTGGATTTCCAAGGGATACCTGAGGATTTCCCCAAACCTCTGGCTGAGTGATTAGTTGACTCTGGAATAAAGGTGTGGCAGTGACACTTGGCAGGATTGCTCCTGGTTCACCAATCCAGGGAAGCTCCTGATGTATGGAGGAGCTCTGGGAGATAAAACAGCAGAAGAGACACCTGGAGCAATAATGAAGTAGAACTAAGAATGAATGTGACCGAACCTGGATGAAAGCTCAAGTTTAACCCTCCACCATGGTAGTGAGAGAGGTGCACTGGTCTTATTTCTCTGAGCCTATTGTATCCATGGATAGCTGCCCAACAGTATTGTTTGAAGCTGCTTGGTCTCTGTTGAGGAAAGCTGGACCAGAAGATTAGGAAAATTTGTGCATCATCTAGATGATAAAACTGCTTATACAGTATTTGGTACCAATCGAAGAGAATATTTGTAGCTCAGGGTTGAACTGTGGAGTCCTTGGTGTTCTCTGAGCCTGGTTGTTTTCCGGCAGACGTTTCATTGCCATGCTAGGCAACATCTTCAGTGTGAAAAGGGAGTGGGACTTGCTCTCTGTTTATATTTGTTTGCTTATATTTGTTTGCAGCTGGAGGTCAACTGGGCAAATCCAGATGAGGTGACAGAGGCTTGTCTTGTGGTTGTGATTATCTCAGATTGTTTTGAGTCTGTGGAACCTAAGGAATTGGACAGGGTTCTCTTTGCTGTTAGCTCTGCCATCTGCAGACTAGATCCTTGCACTACGTGGTTAGTGAAAGCTACCAGGTGGTGAGTTGGAGGTTGGGTGCAGGAGGAGACTGAGACTCCTCAAGAAGCCATTGCTTGACCTTGCTATCTTGGGTAATTATAACCTGCCTCCAACTTTCCCTTTCAGGTAGTTGAGCTATAGTTACAGAGAACCTTGGATGAAACAGATTATGTGGTCCCTTTTTAGTTGGGAATCAGGCTGGGCCATGGGACAGAAACTGCATTGGTTGCTCTTGAAGAAGACTTTTGGCAGGGTCAGGGTGGGGGAATCTCTTGACTGCCTTTAATACCATCAACTATTTTGTGTGAGCTATTTGTAATTATTTTTAGTTATTATTCCATATTTTTATATATTAACATCCAAATTATATAAATCTACATTGAACTATACTCCTTGTCTTCACAGTCTTAACTTTACATTCTTAATGGTATGTGTATTACAGTTTTATAGTTTGACTAGTAGAGTCCTATCTCACAGTACATGGACTAGACTACTATTACACTGAGAGGGCTGTAATTTCATAATTGAGTGTTATTTAATGCTGGTTGATGATTGAAATAAGGATACTATGATAATTACTACCATCAACCATAGTATCATCCTGGGCTGGTTGAGGATTGGTGGGGGGGGGCACTGTTTTGCAAGGGTTCTTCCTGAACGGCCAGTTCCGCCAGTTCCAATCAGTGGGGAAGAAAGGTTGAGTCCTTGGGCCCTCTGCTGTGGAGTTCTGTTGGGCTTGGCCCTACCTAGTTCTGTTGGGCTTGGCCCTAACTAGTTATCTGTGTCCTTGAGCTGGGCAGGAGATGCAGTGGAGGTCCTAACCTGGTATTTGGAGGTGTTGGGTTTAGATAGAGAAAAACAGGCTTAGACTTAATCCCAGCAAGATGAAATGTCTTTGGAGTTGAAAGCCAATTGATTTTGAAGATAGCCCATCTTTAGCTCTGGATGGGGTTGCCACTCCCCTGAAGGCTTGCAACCTGGAGGGTCCACTTGGGCTAACAGCTGTTGCTTGAACAGCCTACCCTTGGATATTTGGACCACCTTTTACTTACAAGATTTCAAAGAGCTGTGAAAATATGACTCTTCGGGAGTATATTTGGGACCAGCTGATTATCACACATACCCAAGCAGAGGGCTTTATCTTACTCTGTATTGGTTTATTATAAGCCACTCAGAGCCTCCAGAATTAGAGCTTATTCTTTGGTTTTTTGTTTTGTTATTTAAGATTTGTTTTCTTACATAAGGTAGGCTAGAAGATACCTAAAAGAACTTGTTTTTCTGGTTCTTAACAATGGCATACAAGGTTCTTGGCACAGAATCTGTTGTGAAGATAAGAACAATGTAAAGTATGTCTGGGCAAAGGAATATAATAAGGGAGGATACCATCATGGAACAGCTAAATAAAATTCAAAGTATAAATCACTGTCTCATACCTGAGATGTGGTATAATTTTCCCAGGGTTAGGGTTTAGGCTTCCAGTTTGTTGAAAACATGAAGATCTAATGTTATATGCAGAAATACATCTACTGTAATGGTATATAAAGCAATTTTCTAAATAATGTTATATATTTGCCAGTGATGACCAGGAAGCATTTAAAAAATATATGTTGTAAGCTTAATCCTGGAAGTAAGAGAGAATAAAAACAACCTGGAAGAAGAAGCTGAATAAAGATCAGAAATGCATGGCAATGCTTCCTCAAAGCCAGCTTTTCTGGTGCTGAGCCCAGATACTTGCTTTAGAAAAAGTAGCTTCTTCAGGCTTTTCATTTACTCCTTTTAGTATAGTAGAAGAGAACATCCCTGAGCATACACAGAATAACCTTCTATCATCACTGAGTAAACTCAGCCGCTGACTTCCCCACACACCCTTTGCTGGGAGTTTTGACTGTCAACATTGCCACATTTCCTCATTGATCCCCCCTGCCCCCTGCCCAAATGCTACCCTGTTCAACTTGGAGTTGATAGCAGGTCAGAAAAATATTAGTGCAAGGAGAGAATAGACTGCCAATTAACCAGGGCCCATGGGAAATACTTGCAATTACAAGGTGGTAGTTTCATTTTTAATAATAAAATCAACTTCAAGCAGTATGCAAGTAGAACTCCTGGTATTTCTTTAACATGTTCATATAATTTTCTTAGAAAATAAAATCAGGAGTGGTTTGAATGATTTTTTTTCTGGGATTATTTTTTTAAATTTCTTGGGGAAGATCCTGCTGATCTTCCATCCTAGTGGTAACCATATCTGACCTGCTTAGCTATTCTAGATCAACCAAGATCTGCTAGATATCTAAGCATGTTCACTCAGAATTGTTGCACTAGTTACTGTAAGTGGGTCCTGCTAGTCCTGCCCAACAGAACTAGGTAGGGCCAAGCCCAACAGAACTCCACAGCAGAGGGCCCAAGGACTCAACCTTTCTTCCCCACTGATTGGAACTGGCGGAACTGGGAAGCTAAGGGGGCGTGGTGGCTCAGTGGGTAAGACGCCAGGCTTGTCAATCGGAAGATTGCAAGTTCGGAGGTTCAAATCCCTAGCCCTGCGTGCGGAGTGAGCTCCCGCACTAGCCCCAGCTCTTGCCAACCTAGCAATTCGAAAGCATGCAAATGCAAGTAGATGAATAGGTACCACTTTGGTGGGATGGTAACAGCATTCCGCACGCGTCATGCGGCCACGTGACCGCAGAAGCGTCTTCGGACAACGCTGGCTCTTCGGCTAACAACGGAGATGAGCACTGGCCCCTAGAGTCGGACACGACTGCACAAATGTGCGGGGGGAACCTTTACCTTTACCTTTATGGGAAATGTAAAGAAAATTCCTATTCTTTACGAATCTGAAGTTAGGAATTGGGGAAGTGCTTTGGAAAACACTGATTGCTGAGGCACCACCTTTTTTTCTTTGTAAGCTTACAGATAAAAAGCATGCTTGAGCTGGTTACTTTGTTTTTTCACTGTGTAGAAATTGCCCTTCCCCATTCCCTTCCTAACGGGAAGGAGGCCAGAGGGTGGCGTCTCACGTGGTGGACAGACACATCCTTCAGAGTCTTTGCACTGGGAGAAAAAGCAGCCATTCATGAAGACCAAATGTGGCAGCTTTACCCAGCCCGGTGAGAGCTGAGTAGGAGGAAACAGTGATGCAGTGATGACTCAGAGAGGGACACAGCAGCAAGCAGCTTCTTTGCAGGGTGGGTGTTCTCAGTTGACCGGAGTCTTTTTAATGCAACTGATTCGGGTCTCTCTGCACATTAGCAGAACTTTCATGCCTCAAGGTAATATTCCTCTTGATAAGAGTCTGCATATTGCAGGAAAAGGGTGTGGGTTTAAAAAGAAACATATATATAGTACCAAGGACAGCTCCATTGACTCCGTTGACTCACATGGATATACACAGCCCTAAAATTGGAAAGAACAGTGTGTCGGTGGTGTTTTTCAGCTGGAATCAACTCAGCAAGCGGTGACAGTTCCTTTCGTTCCTCTACAGTTCACAGAATGGATGTGTAATATTTTATGGACAGGATGTAAAAATACACTGTAGGAGGAGAATGATAAATTAGTAGCCGGATTCACATGTTAAACCAAAATGTGGTTTGTGGTTTGTAAACCTTGTTTATGACAGTGCAGCTTTCTTCATTCTGGATGCTCTCCAGAGGTTTGGATGTCAACTCCCACAGTCTGTAGTCCAGCCTTGCTATTGCTGAGGATTCTGGAGTTGGTCCATAGATCTGAAGGATGCCAAGATTAGGGAAGAATGGCATTGTGTTTTGCAAACACCTAGCCAATGGGAGATTATTCAACAAACCATTGTTATATAAAACATCAGCACTATATCTGAACCCAGGCAGTCTAAAACAACAGAGCAGATCCCAATGTGACACTCTGGAACATTAGATGCTACATTTGGTTGAGTTCAGGCTATTTGTGTAGCCCAATATTACCTATGCTTACTAATAACAATGATTTTCATGGCTTCAGGCAGATCTTTTTTGGAGATTTTGTTGTTGTTGTTGTTCAGTCGTTTAGTTGTGTCCGACTCTTCGTGACCTCATGGACCATAGCACGCCAGGCCTTCCTGTCCTCCACTGTCTCTCGGAGTTTACTCAAGTTCATATTCATTACATCGGTGATGCTATCTAACCATCTCATCCTCTGCCGTCCCCTTCTCCTTTTGCCTTCAGTCTTTCCCAGCATCAGGGTCTTTTCCAGCGAGTCCTCTCTTCGCATTAGGTGGCCAAAGTATTTGAGCTTCAGCTTCAGTATCTGTCCTTCCGATGAGCAGTCAGGGTTGATTTCCTTTAGGATTGACTGGTTTGACCTCCTTGCAATCCAAGGGACTCGTAAGAGTCTTCTCCAGCACCACAGTTCGAAAGCATCAATTCTTCGGCACTCAGCCTTCCTTATGGTCCAACTTTCACAGCCATACATTACTACTGGAAAAACCATAGCTTTAACTATACGGACCTTTGTCGGCAAGGTGATGTCTCTGCTTTTTAATATGCTGTCTAGGTTTGCCATAGCTTTCCTCCCAAGGAGCAAGCGTCTTTTAATTTCATGGCTGCAGTCACCGTCTGCGGTGATCTTGGAGCCCAAGAAAATAAAATCTGTCACTGCTTCCATCTGGTTTTTTTTAATGTTGAGTTTCAAGCCAGCTTTTGCACTCTCCTCTTTCACCCTCATTAAGAGGCTCTTTAGTTCCTCTTCACTTTTGTATTTTTGTATCACTTTTGTATCACATTATTTTTGGAGATAATGGTCCCATCTACCTGTGAATCAGATGTTCTTCCCCTGAGCTACTACTCATTCTGATGTAATGATTACAGGATGAGGACTTTGGAGATTCAGGTTCCCATACTACACTGCTACAAAGCTTGCCTGGGAATCTTGAACCAAGCCATGCCTCTTGTTGTATTTCCTTTAAGGATGCTTATGTAGATAAAATATACTCCTTTTATAATGAAATAATGAAATAATAAATATAAAATGAAGCGTGGAACATGATGAAACTTAATTTATAAATTTTATTGAGGTTTTTTTGGGGGGGAGGAAGATGTTCTGTAGAATTGTAATTCTCAGCTGATTGCTAACTTTTGTTTTATCTGAAACAGAGAAGTCATGAATGTCCAAAACAGCATTACATTTCTACAGCTGCAATCCAAGGCAGGCTGAAATGGGAAGCAGGACCCACTTACAGTAACTAGTGCAACAATTCTGAGTGAACATGCTTAGATATCTAGCAGATCTTGGTTGATCTAGAAAAGCTAAGCAGGTCAGATATGGTTACCACTAGGATGGAAGATCAGCAGGATCTTCCCCAAGAAATTTAAAAAAATAATCCCAGAAAAAAAATCATTCAAACCACTTCTGATTTTATTTTCTAAGAAAATTATATGAACATGTTAAAGAAATACCAGGAGTTCTACTTGCATACTGCTTGAAGTTGATTTTATTATTAAAAATGAAACTACCACCTTGTAATTGCAAGTAGTAAGGCAGTTATTAGTGTTTTAATTGCTAAAGTGAGAAATGCTAGATTGCATGTCATCTTTTTTAAAAGAAATCTTGAAATCATAGTAACTATGTTTTTTTTTAAATTATTATTAGTATTTTACTGTTTGATTGAAATTGTGAGCAAACTGCAACGAAATTTCATTCTATTGTGCACTTGGTGTATAGTGGATGACAATAAAGTTATTATTCTATTCTATTCTATTCTATTCTATTCTATTCTATTCTATTCTATTTTCAAGTAGACCGATGCGATTATTTTTTACTGAGGGATAGTCACTCTGCTCATGCTCAGAGCAATGGCTTCTTTTGTCATAATAAGTGACTGAAATTATCCTTGGCTCATATTTGCCTTTTTTTTTCCTCTAGTGAGTAGAACAGGATTTACTATGATATTATGTGTAAATATTATGTCCTCTTCAGTCCTTTGACTCAGTGTTTCTCAACCTTGGCAACTTTAAGATGGGTGGACTTCAACTCCCAGAATTCCCCAGTCAGCATGCTTTTAGGCAGTGGCTTGCTGTCATCTGGGATGCAGGTATTATGTTTCCTGGCAACAGGACTATTGGAGAAAGCCATGACTATTTTGCTTAACTATCTGGCATGAAGTAGACAAAGGTGCAGGGCATTCCTGGAGCAGGATGGCAGACAGATGCATTCTGGTCCGTGTTGCTGCCAGGGATTCAGTCTCCCTTGTGATTTGTATAAACGGGCCTTAGCTTGGATCCTGCGAGAGAAAATCCTGCAGAGCATCAGGGAGATAGTCAAACTTGTTTATCACTTTGCTGTTTGATTTACCTGTAGGGTGATACAGCAATCCACCTATTAAGGTAAAGGTAAAGGTTCCCCCGCATAGTTGTGTCCGACTCTAGGGGCTGATGCTCATCTCTGTTTCTTAGCCGAAGAGTTAGCGTTGTCTGAAGACGCTTCTGTGGTCATGTGGCCGGCATGACGTGCGCGGAACGCTGTTACCTTCCCACCGAAGTGGTACCTATTTATCTACTTGCATTTGCATGCTTTCGAATTGCTAGGTTGGCGAGAGCTGGGGCAAGTGCAGGAGCTCACACCGTCACATGGGGCTAGGGTCTCGAACCTCTGAACTTGCGACCTTCCGATCGACAAGCCTGGCGTCTTAACCGCTGAGCCATCGCGCCCCTCATAATCCACCTATTAGGGGTTAGCATTATTCAACAGAGCTATAATTCAGAAAAACAAATAGCAGGCAGCTGCTGGAAGATGAAGTCCCTGAACAGTGACCCATGTAGGTGAGCGGGTGTATTTGTGAGGAGTGTGGGAGAAAAGGGCATGGTGCTTGCTGAATGCTGTCATTTGTTGACCAAGAGTGGGGATCCTGTAGCCTTCCAGAAATGACTGAACTATAATTTCCTGCAGCTCCAGCCAACGTGACTAAGGATTGTACACCAGTACTATCTACAGAGCAACATCTTTGTTCCACTGCCTCCATATAACCTCCCTCAGTGCTTGTGACTATATTCTCACCTGCAACCTTAGGGAGGGCAGGTTTACAAAAGAACTCTGTGTATGGAATTGACTTTTTGATTCTTGTATCTGGCTCTGATTGTCTAAGGCAAAAATATTAATGCTTGGCCAGCAGTTGCAATAGTTGGAGTGAAGACCCTCCAATAGAAAACATGCCTGTATATGGAGGAAGCATGGATGGGATGCCATATCCTGAGTGATGATTGCTATTGGATGTCTGTGTCTGAAATCCCAATGTGAGGTACCTGGTAGAGTCCAGGCAGAGCAGGCCTGATTCTGTGCAGTTAATTTCTCATGTTTGCTCATTGACTTTAATTTGGTCCAACGGGTAGCCATCCAAATGAAGAGGCTTTGATGTGCCATCTATGAGGGCTGAAGCTGGCAAGGCCAGTAGCAGAGTCTAAGACCTGAGACTGTTATCAGAATACTTTGCAGCTGTGATCAATAAAAAGAGACACAGAACTTAAAACCCTGGAGATGCTTGGCTAGCAGGCAGAGAGAGAGAAACTCACTCCTTCTCTCTCTCTATGTATAATGCTGTTAGCTACAGACAGTTCTTCATAAAATGTCAAATTCCATATTTTTGGAATATAATTCAACATAACATTTATATCTTTAACAATTATGTTCTGTGAGACTAGGCTGAAACTGCCATAACCTAAAGATGAAGCAGGCATTAAGCAGAGAGGACAAAAAGCCAGGAATCTTGTCTAAGATCCCTTTCGGGAGGTAGATAAGAAGGAAGCAAGTCTTATTTTATATTTAAGGAAACAAAGGAAAAATGCGTCATCTGAACCAGACAGAGGAAATTGGGCCTGAGCACATGGAACCCCCCCACCCCAATCCCATCAACAGCTACCAGACATGTAAATTAACAAGTCAAGAGTAGCTGCCAGTCTTGTGAATCAACAAAGCAGGAACCTTTGGGGATAAAAGGGGTCCCAAAGCCCGCCCACTCCTCCAGTCGTCTTTGGATCCAGACTTGGTGGCTTCCGCTTCCGTCCTTCTGTCTACTGCCTGGCAGCCTAGTTGGAAGGACGTGGGTAAGTGTGGATGAGTGTGTGTGTGTGTGCACGTGTGAGAAAGAGCAAATGTACCTTGCAACCAGTAAAGTTTTGCTCTTCCTTTAAATTCACTGGGTCTCCGTGTATTACAAAGAACCTGTTGTGCCTCAGTGTTCGGTTGGAAGTTATTTGTGTGTGTAATCCTAATTATTTCCCCGGCTGTTGACCAGGGCTGTGTGTCTTGTCTGCTCAAGCTGCACCTATCTGGAAAACCCAGGTAGAAAGCAAGGGGGGCTGACAAGATCCGTGTGCCTCAACGGGCTGTAAGTGTGTGAGTGAGTGACCATAAGCAGAACCTGGGAGCGTGTGTGTAACAGTTCCACCCCCAAACGTATGTATTGTTTTAAGACCAAAAGGGTACCATAAGGAAACATGACCAAATCATGAGAGTCAGCCCTCAAATTTCCTACAGTGCCAACAGAGAAAACCCAGTGTCTGTCCTTCCTTAATCTTTGTTGTTGATAGAGCTTCTTTCATATCTGCAGTGAAACCATCAATCTGAGCCTTAACTCTCAGATGATCTCATGAGCTGAATATGTAATAGAAATTCCCTACATGGCTGGCGTGTCTGAAAAGATAAAATGGATATTTGGCAAACACCACATACCTGTATATTTCAAACCCACCAACACACTGAGACAGAGGCTTGTACACCCCAAAGATCAAACTCCAAAACACAAGAAAAGCAATGTAGTTTATGCAATCCAGTGCAGTGAGGAGTGCTCTGAACTCTACATTGGAGAAACCAAACAACTTTTGTACAGGAGGATGGCCCAACACAGGAGAAGTAACACCACAGGACCAGAGTCAGCAGTTTATCTTCATCTAAAGGAAAAAGGACACTCATTTGAGGACATCAATGTTCACATTTTAGACAGAGAAGATAGGTGGTTTGAGAGAGGGGTCAAGGAATCCATTTATGCCAACTTGGAAAATCCTTCCTTGAATAGAGGTGGGGGCCTCAGGCACAATCTTTCCCCCATCTTCCTCCCTGCTTTGTCTTCTGTGCCTAGGAAGATTAAGACCATTTCACAAGCTCAACAGCAGCATGGTGATCTTAACGATCCTCCTTTAGATGATAAAAGGACTTAAAATAACATCTCAATATAACCATGACCTAGCCCCAGGTGTAAGGTCACACAGCTACCTAGAAACATATTTAGGATTCCCTTACTAACTTTGCTCAGACTGAAGAAGCTCCTTGGATAAGGAGCGAAACGTTTCCACTGAGAAAATAGAAATCCAGTTGACATGATTCAAGCTACAGACAATTCCACCTGGATGACTGAGAACCTTCATAGACATGTAATAGAAATGTTCCAACATAGAGGTATGAGTTTCATTTTTGTGCCCAGAGTGAAACTCCAGTGTCATGCCCCAGCGTTAGCTGATTTTATCTTTGTGAGGGATCATTTCTGTTAGATAGCACTTGGTTGGTGTTAACAAAAGGGTACACTTCACTGGCATAGTGCCCACCTAAGCTACGTGACTTCCTACAGCTGCTCAGCCAGCAGACTTTCTTCCCAGAATGATATCCTGACTCATTCTTGTTCTTCTTTCACCCTTTACAGGTCAGTGTGCGAAGCAGTGCAAATCGTAAAATCTTCTACAGTGGTGTGTGCTAAAGTTCTAAAGGAGCTAAAATGTGTCTTCATTTGTATGGCAAGAAACAAAGTCAGTCACTAGAAAATCCTTTCTTTGCAATTTGAGATTACAGTAAAATCTCATTATTTGTGATAGTTACATTCTACAAAGTCACCACGAATACTTTATTAGTGAATGCTGAACCATTGCTCCCAGGGAAATACAGGTCGTCCTTGGTTAATGACCACTCATTTAGCAACTGTTCAAAGTTACGATGGTGCTGAACAAGTGGTACTTACAGCCGGTCCTCGAAGTTCCCATTGTCCCAGCACCCCCGTGGTCACATGATCGCAATCTGGGCGCTTGGCAACTTGCTTGTACTTATAACGGTTGCAGTGTCCCATGGTCACATGGTCGCCATTTGCAACCTTCCCTGCTGGCTTCCCACAAGCAAAGTCAATGGGGAAGTTGGCAGGGAAAGTCGCAAGTCGCTTCTGTAAGTTGCTTGCACCCTCCCCCATCTGGCAGGGTGTAAGATGCAAACAGGAACAGCATACACTGAATGGTACAACCAAGTAGCTGGCATTGTGTACAGGGACATCTGCACAGCGTATGGGCTAGACCCTCCGGAGTCCAGATGGGAGATTCCACAGAAGGTCGTGGAGAATGACAGGGCTAAAATCCTGTGGGACTTCCAGATCCAGACAGACAGGCAGGTACTGGCCAATCAACCAGACATTGTGGTAGTAGACAAAGACCAGAAGATGGCGGTTGTGATAGATGTAGTGGTGCCAAGTGACAGCAACATCAGGAAGAAGGAGTATGAGAAGCTGGAGAAGTACCAGGGCCTGAAGGAGGAACTAGAGAGGATGTGGAAAGTGAAGGCCAAAGTGGTCCCAGTGGTGGTCGGAGCACTTGGGGCTGTGACTCCCAAGCTGGGAGAGTGGCTCCAACAGATCCCAGGAGCAACATCAGAGCTCTCTGTCCAGAAGAGTGCAATGCTAGGAACAGCTAAGATACTGCGCAGAACCCTTAAACCCCCAGGCCTCTGGTACAGGACCAAAGGTTGAGGAAGATACATACCACCCATAGGGGTGAGAAGGGAATTTTTACACACACACACACACACACACACACACACACACACACACACACTTTCTTACAAATAAAGAAAATCCTGGAGAAAAAAGAAGATTAAGTACTTAAGGTTTTATTAAAAAACCTTGCTTTTGATAGCCATTTTAACCAGTGAGAGAAGGCAGACATGTGCAGAGCGGCCACTCAAAATTTTTTTGCTGCTCTGCAAATAACCATGAAAGTGTCACGAGTATTGATTTGGGGGTTACAAATCAGTTTGAGCGAGTAGGCGAATTCTCAAATTCAGAGCCTGCAAATAAGAAGGATTGCCTGTAAATTGAACAACGATGCTTTCTCCATTCACACACAAAAAAAGAAAAAAAGTAAAGATATCCTTGTGTTGAACTTAGCTCCCCATGACTGCATCCGTGCAATTTGGGGGGCAGCATTTTAGAAATTGCCCTTTTCCAGCTTAGTCAACAGCAGTGGCATTCTCAGGTGGCTTCCTATTGAACTAATCATGAGGGTTGACCCTGCTTAATTTTGGATAGAAGGTGCCCACCGGAGGCCTGAGCCCCATTCAACCTACTTTGTGGGAACCTACTATAGAGTATTTCCCTAGGCAAGCCTAAGTTTTAATGCTTTAAATAAAACTAAAGCTACATAAAATAAGGCCTGAATTGAAAAGCATTTTCTTTGCTGCTATCTTTTATTTGGTGGCAGTTATGCTAGTATAATCAGCTCTGGCTTCCAGGCACAAGGTTTTTACTGTAGAACTAGGAAGTCCCTCAAACCATGAGATGGATCATTTCCTTTCTAGTAAAAAAAACCAAACATCCACCTCAGCTGAACTGATCTCCTTTCCCTCTTTTGTCACTTCCTTAGGCTCTTTAACATCTTAGAAGGGATTAAAACCAAGAAGTCAACAAATGTCAGTAGCCTGTTTGGAAAAACAGAGAGCAGCCTTAACAGAAAATGGTGGTGGCTGGATTAGGAATTTTGCCCAAGAGAATGAATGAGCTTGGTGAAGTCCAGAGTTGAGTGGAGACTCAATAGGAAGCTGCAGTATTGAAGGGACAAACCACAATTCCTTAAGCTTGCTCTACCCTCCCAAAGCCAGGATGGCAACTATGGCAGTGAATGTGTGGGTGTGTAGGAGTCTGTGTGCTGCTCTTATTAGCTGCCCCTGGTGTCTCTCCTGACTTGTGAGCAACACTAGATGCAGTGCGCTAACGCTGAGCTGAGAGGGCATTGCAAGCTGGTTAAGGCAAAGCAGAGCTGGCAATTATCTTCCCTGAATGAAAGTCACAGAAAGGAATATAGTTGGTGAATAAATGAGTCGAGGGGCATGTGCAAAGTCGGAATGTGTACAGCGTGGGGAGTGAGCAAATCAAGGGGCAGAGTGGAGAAATGGATGGGAAAGAGAGTGAATAAGTAAGGATGAGAAGCTGTGGTTTCCGCTGATAGACAGGACTCCTTTTCCCATGCCCAGGGCCAAGCAAGCCCTAGACCGGTGTTTCTCAACCTGGCTGGCTGGGGAATTCTGGGAGTTGAAGTCCACACATCTTCAAGTTCCCAAGGTTGAGAAACACTGCCGTAGACTGACAGTTACAGGACCTCACAGATTAAGGACCCCCAAATTCAGCAGTATAGAAATCATTTTTTTAAAAAAATCAAATGAAATCCTTCCACATCATCATAATCAGCACCATCACCACCACCTCTCTCACTCTTTGCTTTGGCTCTTCATCTGGAAGGAACTGAGAGAGGGAGAAACTGGAAATAGTATATCCATTATGTTTAGAGACTGGGTTCCCATAAGGCAATTTGTCTGAGGCCCCATTGCACCTGGCAGCTTCCCTGCCTCTACTATGGCTACATGCCCACTGGAGTTCCCAGATGTGTTTTATAGTTCAGAAGATGCCAGTGGATTAAGTATCTTGGTTATAAATGCGAGTGGATGCAAATGGCATTTGCAGGAAAACTCAATTAAGCTATATTAAAGAGCAGATAGCACATGGATTTCTAGGAAAGAAACAAATAGCTGTGATACTGAGAAATGCAGTTCCTAGTATTAATGCATCGTTCTTAGAAACCCACTTTTACTTTTGTTTATGTGCTAGCTACTTAGAATGGAAAAGAAATAACTTCATTTACTTTCATAAGGATCTGGACAGTTTGAATATCTAGACCACTCTTCCCCCAACCTTGCTCGTTTAAGATATATTTGAACTACAAATGCCAGAATTTCCCAGGCAGCATAAGAGCCATAAACCCAGTAGATATATGCAGTGATGATTGGCCAGAGGGCAGAGCATGGATGGGATGATCTTGGCTTTCCTGGACACACCCTTTCACCCCACTTTCCCCCTGCCCATGTACATGACTCAACTTCTGGTTATGGGTTACCTAGTACTTTCCCATTGCCATCACCCATCTTCTTGGAGGAGGAAAATGCCTTGACCAGCCTCCTCTACTTTAACACCAGCTTGTGTGAGAGATGGAACAATGCACCTATAAACTGATATCATCATCATCATCATCACCATCATCATCCAATCCTGTAGCATCACCTCTTGGCCTAGTAGCTTTGAGTTATTTGGGCAGAGAACAGCAGTCCGGTTTCCTTTTGAGGAGATGAAAATAAAGGGACAATCTTACAATTTAAATATGAGTTTTATTAAAAATAAGAAAAAGGAAATGTAAAATTTTCTTCTAGTTTGAGAAAAATAAATGCCCATACAATGGGATAGAAATACAATTAGCATCTCAAACGACAGTCTCCCATAGAATGCTATGGGGATAATGGGCACAGATCTGATGGGTGGGATCTGGGCTCAAATAGCTTAAGATAGTACCAGACATACAACCTTGGGTTAGTACAAAGGACATTACAACTGTTGGTACAGAAAATGGAGGCAAATTCCTTGAAACAGTTAGCAGACCCTTTCCAAATTTATCAGAATCCATAAAGGAGACTAGTGCACCTGAAAACAATCTGAACCCAGATTCTGATCCAGAATCCATACTTTATCAGAGAAGAGGGATTAGCCTCAGCTCCCTTCTCCAGCTAGCTGGTCCTGACTACTCCCTGAGTCTCCTAGTTTACAATGGCAATCAAAGTTTTAGAAGCACTTCTTTTTAGCTTCTGTTGACTCCCTAGGGCAGTGTTTCTCAGCCTCAGCTACTTTAAGATGTGTGGACATCAACTCCCAGAATTCCCCAGCCAGCCTTCTGGGAGTTGAAGTCCACACATCTTAAAGTAGCTGAGGTTGAGAAACACTGCCCTAGAGACTTATCAATCAGAGTTTGATGCCTTCTGTCATTTTCATCCCAGAGAAAGCTCTGCTCCTACCAGAGACCCAGGCAACTAACTCTGTCCACCTAGAGCTTCTGCTTCCTTCCATCCTAAATAGGCCTTATGCTCTGCTCCCTGAAGTTTTTCTTGGCTTTCAGTCACAGCCCTTCTCATCTCTAGCACTGGAGAGGTTCAGCTTTGCTCCTACCAAGTTCTTTCCACTGGAGCATTGCTTAGCGCTCTGCTTCTCTTGGAAACTAGCTCACCCAGACCATATGGCTGTTGCCAGTCTCCATCTTGCTTTTTCCAGCAGTCTGGCTTTCTCCTCCTTCCAGCTGTTCTTCTTCCTTGGACCTTTTCTGATGGAGTTTTGAAAGTTAATAAAAGAACTCCAAGCAGCTAACAACAATCTTGCAAAGTAGAAGCGTGAACCAGAAGGGACTTGCACATTAAGCTTAATTACGTTCAGAAATAAATTCAGTCTTCACACATTAGTTAGATGAAGAAAAAAATAGAGATAGCTTACATTTATTCAGTAGATCTGGATACAAGTAGATTCATAGTGAACATGAACATGAATCTGAGTAAACTCCGGGAGACAGTGGAGGACAGAAAGGCCTGGCGTGCTATGGTCCATGAGGTCATGAAGAGTCGGACACGACTAAATGACTGAACAAGAACAACAACAAGATTCATAGTAGATCTGTGTGCAAGCAAGATGAAGTGGACGAGAGCTGCATTCTGCAGCACCTCCTGCTTGCAGGTATGCCCAAAGAGTAATGGAGGTTGTTAATCCCCCAAACTCAAGAAGAAGAAGGAAGTGGAAATCAGGTGACCCATGTGACATCCCACAAGCACAATAGAGATGCATTTACTAGAAAGGACCCCCCCCCCTTATGGTTATGAGACAATGCTGAGTTGACCCCTGATAATTCCAACATTTTCCAGGTAACTTCCCAGCTATTCTGCTCCCTTTGTCTTGGCATAAAGATTTTAATTGCCTCCTGGGTGGGGCCAGAAGAAGTTTCTCCCTTCTCCCCCCCCCACCATTTGGGCTTTCAAACTGACCCAGAATCCCCTTTTCTTCTTCTTTTGCTTGCCTTCTGCAGGTGTTAAAGTTGTCAGTGAACTCTTTTACCTGGAGACCTGCTTATATTTGAAGCTGTGCTGGATTCTGCTGCCTGTTTTCTCAGGCATCTGTGATATGTGTTTTGACTGTCTAGCAGGGAATGGCCTTCCTGAGTGAATGAGGATTTTCCCATCCACTGCAGTCTGAACCTCTTCAGCTTGGGGAAGGCTGATCTGCAAGTTTTATGACTTCAAAATTTTGAAAGACATGTTTTTTTAAAGATTTCCTGAATATTGGTAGAATAAATGGCCAGTATATAGCCTTGGAAGAGGTCCCCAAAGTACTAGGTTTGAAATTAACTGATAATGGGGCTGGGTCTCTTAATCTGAAGAGGGTTTTTTTTGTGTTCCTTGTTTTTTAAAAATATTATTTCCTGTTTATCAGTTCTGTATGAGAAACAGAGATTAGAGTTTCCCCTTTTTAGCACTGTCATCTTGGTTTCTCATTTTCTAATGAATAATCTTAGAAAAGAACCCCTCTGGTCAGTTTCTCAATACCAAGTACCCAGCTTAATCCTCCTCCTCCTCCTCCTCCTCCTCCTCCTCCTCCTCCTCCTCCTCCTCCTCCTCCTCCTCCTCATCTATTAAGCTTGTATGCCATCTGGTTCCCAACAACTCATAACAGCAATCAAAGGGGGAAAACCCCCCACAGTTATTGAAGAGAAATGATGTTAGGAGGGTTGATTGGAGCAGGTGTATATTCTAAGATGAAGTAATGGATTCACTAACAAGATACAATATACATATAGATCTGTGTAATACTAATGATTTTGACATGTGGAGGTAGTCCAGACAGGAAATCAAAACCATGAGTACTAACACTACCTTTATTGTAGGGTTACAGTAACAGAATCTTGCAAGTCTGAAAGCACTTCCCCCCTCCTCTGCCTTTACTTTCCAGAGAACAAGGGAGGGTACTTTCTGAGACGCCTTCTCCACCCCTATTTCTTCTGTGGGCTGAGGTATCTCTTGTCAGACCGTTGCCCTGGCTGCGGCTCTTCCTCCTGTCTCCCAAGGTCATTTTCCATTTTCCATTACATGATGTGAGATTTTTGTCATTTAATTTCCAGTATTGCCAATGGAGGCTGGGTTGAAGAAAAGGTCCAGTGGTATCCATGGGGTGTTGGGCTGGGGTTTTAAAAAGTCAAGATGGTGGTCACAGCAGTGTGTTTAAAGCCCCATTCTTTTGTATGTGCATGCAACATTGACACATATACAAAAGGAGTGGGGCTTTGCTCACACTGCCGTGACCACCATCTTGGGTTTTCTGGCTCTCCCTCCCCCCATGGATGCTGTTGAGAAGGTCCAGATCCACAAGGAAGATAATATAGCAATTTGAGCTTGACTTGTGGTATCACAATTGCATTTTTCAGTGCTAGGGAGAGAAGCCATTTTAAAGATGCCCTTTGGCAGGGTGTGTGTGTATGCGCACATATGGAAGTGGCATTGACACACAGATTATTTTCTCAGATGGGTGGACTCTTTTTTTGTCATGGCTAAAAAATAATTGGCCAACAGATTAGTTTCCAGATACTGAACTTCCACGAAGTTGCCACATTCTTTTTGCATACCAGCCCCATCCTCTGATGTGCTACTGATGGAGGGAGTAGACAATGAGCTTTCTCCTGAGCTGTGGAGAAGAGAGTGGAAGCAGCATTTGCACACCAGATTTCATAGAGCCTGGATCTCAAAACAGATGTACAGGTGCAAATGGATCTTTGTCAGTCATGGAAGTTTGCAAAGTTTGCAAATGGATGCACATGAAGTTTGTTAGGACTGAATCTAGCAGTGTAAGTTTCAACTCAAGCGGTATCACAAGGATTTCAGTTTGCAAAGTTGATTATTTCTTCATCAGCTTGCTTTTTGTCCTGGATCTACAGCTCTGGGGGGAAGACTGCTAATGCGATGCTCCTCTTGGTTGCTGCAACAGTATCATAACAAAGCAAAATCCCTTTGACATAGATTTGGACACTTATGACCTATGTTAATGAATGGAATTGGAGCACAGAGTAATATACAACTGTACTTTTTTTAAAAAAACTTCTGGTTTAGTAATTTTATTTGTAAACTGATGCATAGTCATACTTTATAGAATGGAAATATTTGAATATTATATTTATATCCAAGATAAGCCTAGCAGCTGGCAAATTGTTGAATTGCCAGTGACGCACAAATATAGGATTTAGTTTCGATGCACAGACTGATTCATCAGCTGCTGATTTTTCCATGGAAAAGGAAGGCCAAACCCCTGATGACAACACAGTCCCCTTTAATTGGTCTTACTGCTGATGAATGGAGGAGTATGTTTTTTAAGCCCTTGCAGCTGAAAATATTTGATTCCGTTCCAAAACATTAAGTTTAAGAAAGCATGAAATGGATATAGAAGTACTGTTTGTGGCATTTGATCAATGGAGCCTCATTTGGATGTGCGAATTCCATTTCATTCTATGTTTTGCAAGAGATAAAAGTTCTCAGGTTTTAAAAAAATGTACACATAGAGAGGAGATGGATTACCCCTTATGATTCTGCTGCCTTGCTTGGGACAAAGGAAGCAATAGTTCCTCCTGGGGGTGGTTAGCTTAGTAATATCCTCCTTTTAAGATCTCACCATCCTCTGGATTTTTTATATTTATTATTATATTGTATTTTAAGTTGTATAGGTTTTTAATTTTAATATAATTATTGTAAACCTCCCAGAGTCTACTGCTGTAGAGATGGGCGGTGATAAATTTGACTAATAAATAAATAAAACAAATAACTTTCTCAGCACTGATGTGAATGTCTGAAAGCAAACAAATACTGTGTCTACTGAGATTTGTTTGCAGACTTTGGTATTAATACAAGGAAGTTGTAGGAAGAGCAGATGTGGCTGGAAATGGGAATATGTGCTCCTGGTTTCTGTCCATGTGTAGCTTCTTTGAACCTCTGAACCCATGACTATTCATAAATGTGTGGACTGATCCATAAGATAGTCTGTTGTTTAAATCTAATTCAAATATTTTAGTGCAGGATAATTTCCTAGAGTAAGATTCACGGACAAGTTTAAAAACTGTGTGCAAAGGTAACTCAAATAAAAGAGACATTCTTCCAGAAAAGAAGGCAAAGTTTGTTGAACAATTCTGATGAACTTTGTTTATACAAAGGAGGAAGAAGCTGACAAAATATGGTCTTTGAATTATAGACTTGCTTTTAAAAAACGAAGTTCATAATTTACTTTTGGATTGAGTCCTTGGGCTGGGATAGGCGTACAACAGCAAATATTCAAAACAGCTAGCTTTAAGGAATCATCATCATCATTATCATCTATATATTTCATATTTAAAAATTTGCACAGTGGAATGACTTCTGAAAATTCAAAGCTATGCAAAAGAGTGCCTTGAAATCTAGGTAGGTAAAAAAATAAAATGGCTGTTGAAACAATAAAGTAAGGAAGCTGGTCATTTTAATATTGTTGTTGCTTGATAAAGCAAAATAACCGTAGTGATGCATTTAGTACTAGAGAATCTTGCTACCTCCCTTTTGTAACTTTAGCATGTTCAGTTTAATTATTATCTAATTATCTCAATACTGTAGAGCATTTTTATATTAAAACATCTCATAATGATACACATGAAGCCCAGTGAAGTAAAAGAAGAAAACGTTCTTAAAATAAGATCAAGTAAAATGGCAATCTGTTATATATTTTTGTATTAAATATATATTAAAATATGGGGGTGGGGGGTGGCTAGGGTAAGGGAAGAAGAAGGCATTCTGTCAGCCTTTTTGGTAGGCCAGGCCTAGAAACTGACACTGCAAGAATTCCAAGAATGCTACTTTATAGTTGTAAGGTATAATAACGGAATCATGAGTCTATCCAAGTTTCTCTCTCTCCCTTCTTATACTAAACAGAATCAAGCCGGTGTTATTTTGAGTTTCTTTCTCACACTTTCTTCTGTCTCTCAACTCTGCAATCACTTCTCCAAGTCTCTCCTTAATGGTGTCCTTGTTCATGGTTCTTTCATATCCTCTCCAAGGTCAGCTCTCATGAGATTTTCCGGTCCCAATGTCACTGCCATTTCCCCCCAAAAAACTTTATGCTAGCTTTTAGAGGAGTGAAAAAGAAAATGGAGCCACAATTAGGATGTTTTAAGTCCTAATGAGTAACCACAATGTGTGGAGGGTAGTCAGTATTTAGTTCTGACTTCCTACTTAACAGTTATGAGCACGACCAGTTTTCAAGCTGGTAGCTACAAATGCCCTGAACTTCTTTTTTACCCCAAGGCTGTGTACCTCATCATGTTAAAATGTATGAAGGGTAAATAACTCTTCCATTTTGGGTGTTAATAAAAACAGGGAAGTTGTCAAAAACACTTGGCAGGCCACATTATATTTATCTCACTCTTTCTCTTTCCTCAATTTGTAGAGAGAGAGAGAAAGAGAGGAAGAGAGAAAGAGAGAGAGAGAGAGAGAGAGAGAGAAAGAGAGAGAGAGAAAGAGAGAGAGAGAGAGAGAAAGAGAGAAAGAGAGAAAGAGAGAGAAAGAGAAAGAGAGAGGGAAAGAGAGAGAAAGAGAGAGAAAGAGAGAGAGAGAGAGAGAAAGAGAGAAAGAGAGAGATAGAGAGAGAGATAGAGAGAGAGATAGAGAGAGAGAGATGGAAGCAAAATTAATGGTTACTTAGGGCAGGACAGGCAACATTTTTGGATTAAGGCTTGTCTGAGCTGAGGACCATTTTCCTAATAGACAGTGGCTTTCGCCCTGCATGTTTTTGCTTCTTATTTTCCTTTAATTGGGCCGTTAGAATTTAGAACCAAAAAGTCCCCTGCTGAGATTCAGCGGCAAACTGTATTGTTGTTGAAATTTAATGATTCTCAGCTGCAAATTAGGAAGGAGCTGTAGGGTTACACAAAAGCCTCAGCGGGCTGCCTTCAACCCATGGGTTAGGTGTTGAGCCCTATTGGGTTATAAAAGCAGATAGCTTGACAAGGCTGGTACTTTGTATAATGAACACTCAATTCAAGTGTTCGCCTCTAGTAGAATTTCATGGCATGGGCATAACTACTCCGAGTTAATTGTCACAGTACTGGCTCTTAGTTCATGGGCGTTGAGTTGGGCATCCCATTTAGCCATTGCTTGTGTTGTCAGGGTGACCTGTCTTGGACAGGAATGTTCCAACTGGATTCAACACTCAAGGAACATCGGATAGGTGCTATCCTTTTGCACAAGATAGGAATGGTTCAGTTGTCTGCAGGAGTTGCAGGGGGAGTGAGACTGAGCCTGGTTGTGGCTACTGGCCTTGTTTTCACTTTGTAATTGCATTTGATAGAAGATGTGAATGAATCTCCAAACAAAGTGTTTGCATGTGAGCTTTCGATTACAGACTTTTCTAAAGCAAGGATCTGTGATGACATGGACTGAGTGGCACAGATGTAGGTCTTGCTACATTGTGCTGTATATACAGAATGGGGGCACAGAGCACACCAATTAATTTCTCACCCATAATACTGCTGTTGGTGATGTTGATTTATTGGTCTCTTTATTTTAAATTGAATTTTGTCCAGAGGCAAAGCTGGAGCAACCAAGTACTCATCTAGTTCAGCTTAGTGACTCAGAATATACACAGAGAGAAGAATTTTAAAATTTCTGTCGTTTTCTTGCCCTTCTTTCAGTTTCATGTGAGCCAGGACTGACATGATCACATAGATCTATATCTGTTTATCTGATTATTCAACCAACCACTTTGTAAATTAGTCACATAGACAAACGGGCATCATCCTCACAAAGAAGGTATTAGCTGGTTTGGGGGAAAATAATTACAAAAATATTTGCAGAGGTTTTTTTTTTTTTTTTTAAATATCCAGACATTTCATTCCCTACTCAAAGATGGAGGTGGATCCCAGATCGGCTCATTGAGGGCTAAGCAGGACTTCCTAGAACTTTTTCTTAAATTTGTTCAATTGTGTCCGATTCTTGGAGACTGCCTGGACAAGTCCCTGCAGTTTTCTTGGCAAGGCTTTATCAGAAATGGTTTGCCATTGCCTCCTTCCGAGGGCTGAGAGAGAGGGACTGGCCCAAGGTCACCCAGCTGGCTTTGTGCCTCAGGCGGGACTAGAACTCACGGTCTCCCGGTTTCTAGCTTGATGCCTTTAACCACTACACCAAACTGGCTCTCTCCTAGAACATTGACAAAGTATAAATAATGAGGGTGGGTGGGAATGGAACAGAACGGAACACCCAAGATGAACTTCAGCAGCATGTGGCAGCAGTTCAGAATGGCTCAAAAATGTGATCATTTTTTATGGTCCCCTCAGAGGCTCAAGATGAATTCTGCTCCCATGCAGTAACATGCAAAATTAATTTTCCTCAGGTGTGGCCAGGAAAGCTTGCCAGAGGAGTGGGGTGAGGCCTGGGAAGGGAGATTGATGATGATGCCTGGGGAGGGATCCTGAGGATATCAAAAGAATAACAGCAGCGCCAGCAGGGGAGTGACCACACTCGCATGACCATCATTATGACCCATGGCAAGAAAATGCCACGTTTGTTTCCAGGGGTCCTAGCAAAGAAATGCGAAATACTGAAGTTTTTTTTTTTTTAATGTTCCCTCTGACACACAGCAGTAGCTAGACACGAATAATATATTCTCTTGCTTTGACTGGCAGTAGAAGCCAGCTGCTGACCAAACTAAAGTGGAATGTAAAACTTTTCTCTTAAGAGCTGGCAATAACAGGATATGTCTCCTACTTCGGTAACTTAACTTTGGAGACGAGTACTTCTCCAGCATTTGCAAAATTCCTATGGTCTCCTCATGAAGATTTCATTTACAGTATATATATATACACACACACACACACATCTCTGTGTGTATGTGTGTGCATTCTCATTGTGTCGAGTGTAATTCCTCACATTCTGTAAAAGCGGATACATGCACTAGGATGTTTGGACTAAATTATTCTGTTCTTGGAAGCCTTAACTATCTTCAGACTGCAATATACAGCCCTGTTTCCCACTCACACACCCTTTGTACAGGATTCATCTCACATTGTAATATCCACGGGTACACTTGAGTACACTCATAAAGAAATAATGCCATAGAAATATTTTCTCTCGAATAAGACAGGGCTCCAGGACTGTGCACAAAAATCAGCTTGCAAAGATACATTCAGCTCAGTGGTGGTTTGGTGCAGCTGGAATATTATAGACCTTATCTTGGATTATCTTGAATGTTTTGACCTTCCAAGGCTCCCTTTTAGATGTTCATGATGTAGAGTAATTTAAATTTCTATTCAAACACCCACCCACCCCAATTTATGCTTTGCAAGATGTGGGGAATGAATAATTGACTGGGGAAAAAGTGTAAAATAATGCAAGGGGATGCAAGGGGAACTGTATCAGTCTTGCTTGGGCCTAGCACAGAGCCGCAACTAGGGGGGGCAAGCAGGGCATGTGCCCCGGGCGCCGTGCTGGGGGGGGGGGCGCGCCAAAAGTCCTTTGTGTTAGGCCCGCGGTGCGAATCGGGACTTAATCTCAGGCTCGCGCAGGTTCCTTGTGAGTGGGGCCCACCGCTCAAGCAGGCAGGAGCAGCTTTTGTGCGCCAGGCTCCTCCAACAAACTAGCACTCGCCAGAACGGGAGGGCGGGGCCTCGCTCGCTCACTCACTCTTCTCTCTCTCGTGCTTGTACACACAGGTTTGTACACACGCCGTAGTGTGAGTAGGGGGGCGTGGCAGAACTTCTCATTTGGGGGGGCGTGGAATCCATGGGGGGGGTGCAGAATCCCTGGGTGACAAAGACCGTAGTTGCGGGCGTGGCCTAGCATGACAGGCATTCACCTCCCTGGTTACATCTAAGGTGTCTCAGAGGATCATTGCCACCTTCCCGCTTCTTTTTGGAGTCTCGCTGCTGAAGAACTCAAAACCCAGGAGTGCAAATCTCACATAATCATATCCTCATTTTTACTTCACCAGGTTTCAGAGATATGTGCCAGGTCCACTCATGGTCAAGTCACAGATGAATGCAAGCATGTTACAAATGGGCCTGATTTTACTGACATTAGCCTTCGGTCAAGGTCACCAGCAGTCCTTCCTGCAGGACCCAGGAATAAGGCTGAAGGGTCAGAAGAGGGGATTGGCACTAGATTGCTGGACACCTGGAGAGGTTGAATTTTAATCTCCACTCTGCCCTGATTCCTTGGTCCACTTCCCACAATGCCCCCTACAGCCTGGCCAACAGAAGTGAGCTGCCCAGTCCAAGCAACCAACCCACCCACCCACTCACCCCAGGCCTTCTAATATTCATACCTCTCAACCATACTCACCTTTCCTTGGCATCCGGCTATCTGATGAAGGCCACTCCCCCTGGCCTGCCAGCCTCCTCAGCACACACAACTATCTCTCACTTACCCTTCCTTAACATCATCTGCCAAATCAACAAACCACTTGGTATTCCACATCCCACTGAATCTTCTGTCGCTGGAGTCATGTGGCAAGGAAACCCTCTCTGCTCTCATTCTAGTAGAGCCCACTCACCATCACTTCCCAACTCTCACCTTGACTGTGAGTCTTTGGTGAGGCCAAGGCCTGGCAGCAAACTGTAACAAGTGCAGATCCTTCCATTTGCCAGGACCCATCGTGGCCACAGGGCAACTTCCCAGCCATTCCTGCAGACCAGACATCAACCACTGACAATCCCAGGCCACAGTTTAGCCTGGCCAACATTCTCCCTGAGTACTAGCACACCAAGCCCCAAATGACGCTGTCTCCTTAACACTCCCAACTCAAATCATCTTCCAGGCTGCTATAGGGCTGTAAATTGGACTAAGGGATTTGGGAGATAACATCTGGCAGGATCTGCTGTCAGGAACATGTCTCAATAAAGGGGCAAAGGATGTGCTTGAGACTAGACACAACGAAGAAGAGGAAAAAGCATCCTGAACCAAAACATGGGCCGGTTTAGGCGTGAAGCCAAAGAACCCAAACAGAAGCTCTGCCCAGCCTTTCTCATAGAGGTCAAAGTAAGTAGGTGCAGGTTCTCTAGGCTCTACTAACATGTTAAGGTTCAAGGCAGGACTGAGAACAATTGATTCTTGTTGAGAGCTAAATGGCAGTCCATTATACTCATCAGCTTTTCTTAGTACTTTAAGGTTCATTATTATTTACCTTGTCTATCTTTTCACACAGAAGCTTCTTATAAATAGTGTTATGCCAAACCGTCCAATCCCCTTAATTTGCCCGGTTCAAAAAGGTGGGGAGGGAGACAAATTAAAGGGGAGTTAATTTGTAGCTGCTGGAATCACCTTACCTTGTATGTGGCTGAAGGAGGTCTGCCCTTAGCTTTAACTCTTCTACTTAAAAAAAGGCATTGTGTGTTCTTTTGACTTGCAACTTATTTTTATGAATGCTCTTATCAACAAGATGTTGCCTAGGTGATAGAGAAATACAGTATTAGAATATGAAGGGGGAAGGGGTTAAAGATGCTTTGAATCTAGCATGGGAACCCTTCAGCTACCCATCAGCAATACCACCTGTCTCTGCCCTGTTGCCAGCTCCCTAACTCAAAGGAGTATTTTCCTGACCCTTTGTGGCTACCATGCTACGTGATAACATGCAAGGTACAGCAAGGTCATTCATTCATTCATTCATTCATTCATTCATTCATTCATTCATTCATTCATTCATTCATTTTCTATCCCGCCTTTATTATTTTTATAAATAACTCAAGGCAGCGAACATACATAATACTCCTTCCTCCTCCTATTTTCCCCACAACAACAACCCTGTGAGGTGAGTTGGGCTGAGAGAGAGTGACTGGCCCAAGGTCTCCCAGCCGGCTTTCATGCCTAAGGCAGGACTAGAACTCTCAGTCTCCTAGTTTCTAGCACATTGCCTTAACCACTAGACCAAACTGGCCGTTTCCTGGAAGAAGAACCTTCATGACACAAAATGTCTATGTATGAAAATGTAAACAGTGGCTGGAAGAACAGAAGAGGCCTCCCAGAGACCTTGTATTAGGTAAGGTGGTCTATTTTTCCCCAACCTCAAGAACTTTGATAGAAATTCATTTACTCCTTGCAAAAAAGGCAGAAAAAAATGTCAACATGGGGCCAAGAACTGGCCCAGTATTACCAATAAATTCTAACGTGGATTTTTTTCTTTTAAGTATTGCATTGTACTGTCAGTTTTTCTCCCTGTTTTCCCATTCAGCACTGCATATGTCCAGTCCTCAAGTGGTTTTTTTTGCTTCCTTACATATATATTTTGGAAAGTATTTTTGTATTCCTACAAACCTCGGCATCCTCCTACCAGTGATCCAATTCTGGCAACAAAGCTATCAACACCAACAACCTGGGTTCAATAGGGGAGGGAAGGTTAAATAGTAAACAAGAACTTACTCAGAAAAGTACTAAACTCAGGTTGAAACAAAAAAGTATCCTAACAGAAGCCCAGTCTAATCGTCCAGCCTTTTGTGCAGAGGAATCTGAAGGCATGTTTGATTTCAACCAAAGTTCCAGATTGTGCAGTCATGTAGTCCTTGCGTGGGCGACAGACAGCAAAAACGGAAGGGTAGATAATAGGGGAGGTTTGCTGGAATGAAGCTAAGGTCCCAAAACTGGCTTGGAGAGACATTCCACTGGCTGTGTCCAAACAAAAAATGTTGAACGCAGAAACCTGTTATAGTCAACTTAGGTCCCCAACCTGTTTTCTCTCCCTGGCTGACATTGTTGGACAGTCAGAACCTGCTTGTCATTTACACACATGTAACCTGTTTCTGTAATGCCAATGCTTTTATAACTTTGCTTGGTGAAACGATTATGTGTTCAGTGTTTTGTCTGCTGCTAAGCCTTGTACAATTCTTAAGACAACTACTGAGCCAGAAGTTTTGAAAAGCAAACAGAGAAAACAAATAAAAACAGGCGCTTTGCATTTTTCCAGCCTGACGTGATTTCTAGAAGGCTGCTGCCCTCTGCTGAGTCACTGATAAAAATACGAGTGGGCGAGTCCTGATCTTAAATCAGATGAGTCTTTGCATCCAATCAGGCACAAAAGTAGCGGTCAGCCCAGCTGCAGTAGTTATTCGTTCATGAAGATATTCGAGATTCATTTGTTCAGTTAAAGGAGACTTTTTTAACTTGCTGAAAAGATTTTGAAAGAACAATGAGTAATATGGTTCACATTTCTCTCAAAGCATTCTCCCTTTAGAATGCTGCTCCTCAGATAGAAAGTTTAATCCAGAGGACTTTCATCGAATCCACAATTAACCTACACATACATTCCATTAGTTTCAGTGAGATGTACAGAATGATCCCATGTTTGTTTTGTCAGATATTACTTCTGCTGTATTCAAAGACCATGACTGATTTTGATAAATAAGCCTAGGATTGTGTTGCTGGGATATAACTGGTTCCTATTTAGTAGGGAGCCTTGCACTAAATTTCGGACCCCATTTGCTGCTTTGGTTCAGAGTCATTCAAGGCTGTTGCTTCAGCTCAGTTCTCAGTCAATTGTGAGATTTGAGCAATTGAAATTCCTTGTTAATAGAGTGAGCAATTGGAAAGTAGACCACAGTTATAATTTTTTAAAAAGTTTTTTTTTAAAACAATGCTAAAGTCTGCCAACACAGGAAACTTGCCCAATTTCAGAGAAATAAGCATAGAGCTGATGGAGTTAGCCCCCTTTAAATTCTGGGTTTTTAAAAAATATCTCTGTATTTTTTTTTTGAAGATTCAAGGCATTTACAAACAAAGACATCAACAGCTCTGCCCCAAACACTGTGACTGAAGAACTCTTAATGAACTGTTTTCTGTGATTAGAAGGTAATCAGTCAGTCTTTTGCCTCTGTTTCCCTGCCCTGGAGAAATGCAATTGAAAAGAAGCTGTGCGAGCCTTCCTGCCATGCTCAGAAATTCCAAATAAGTCATGAAGCCTCATGATGGCCCCAGTCCAGTTTGGTTCACTGTGTTGGATTTGTCTTGTTTTCTGGAGCTGAAGATTTAAGCTGAAGCCATCCGAGTTTACTTGGGATTTGATAGGACTAATATCTGGGCTGCAGGGATCTGGGGGCCACTAGATGGCAGCAAAGAGAGTCTACATATACATATACATATACATATACATATACATATACATATACATATACATATACATATACATATACATATACATATTCTTATTGCAAAATTTAGGCTTAAATTGAAGAACGTAGGGAAAACCACTAGACCACTCAGGTATGACCTAAATCATATCCCTTATGAATATACAGTGGAGGTGAGGAATAGATTTAAAGGATTAGATCTGGTAGACAGAGTGCCTGAAGAACTGTGGATGGAGGTTCGTAACATTGTACAGGAGGCAGCAACTCAGGAGGCTTGCGTAACTCAATGAAGTCAGGTCAAGAAGAACAGGTCATGATGGAGAGTTCTGACAAAACGTGGTCCACTGGAGGAGGGAATGGCAAACCACTCCAGTATTCTTGCCAAGAAAACCCATGGACAGTATCAAAAGGCTAAAAGATATGACGCCGGAAGATGAGCCCCTCAGGTCGGAAGGTGTCCAAAATGCTACTGGGGAAGAGCGGAGGGCAATTCCGAGTAGCTCCAGAAAGAGTGAAGCGGCTGGGCCAAAGCCGAAAGGACGCTCAGCTGTGGATGTGTCTGGAAGTGGAAGGAAAGTCCGATGCTGTAAAGAACAATATTGCATAGGAACCTGGAATGTAAGATCTATGAATCAAGGTAAGCTGGATGTGGTCAAACATGAGATGACAAGATTGAACATCGACATCTTGGGAATCAGTGAACTAAAATGGACAGGAATGGGTGAATTTAATTCAGGAGACCATTATATATACTACTGTGGGCAAGAATCCCTTAGAAGAAATGGAGTAGCTCTCATAGTCAGTAAAAGAGTGGGAAAGGCAGTACTGGGGTACAACCTGAAAAACGACAGAATGCTTTCAGTACAAATCCAAGGCAAACCATTCAACACCACCGTAATCCAAGTCTATGCCCCAACCACTGATGCCGAGGAAGCTGAAGGTGACCGGTTCTATGAAGACCTACAACACCTTCTAGAACTAACACCAAAAAAAGATGTCCTTTTCATCATAGGGGACTGGAATGCTAAAGTAGGAAGTCAAAAAATAACCGGAATAACAGGCAAGTTCGGTCTTGGAGTACAAAATGAAGCAGGGCAAAGGCTAATAGAGTTTTGTCAAGAGAACAGGCTGGTCATAGCAAACACTCTTTTCCAACAACACAAGAGACGACTCTACACATGGACATCACCAGATGGTCAATACCAAAATCAGATTGATTATATACTTTGCAGCCAAAGATGGAGAAGCTCTATACAATCAGCAAAAACAAGACCTGGAGCTGACTGTGGCTCAGATCATGAGCTTCTTATCGCAAAATTTAGGCTTAAATTGCAGAACGTAGGGAAAACCACTAGACCACTCAGGTATGACCTAAATCATATCCCTTATGAATATACAGTGGAGGTGAGGAACAGATTTAAAGGATTAGATCTGGTAGACAGAGTGCCTGAAGAACTGTGGATGGAGGTTCGTAACATTGTACAGGAGGCAGCAACTAAAACCATCCCAAAGAAAAAGAAATGCAAGAAAGCAAAGTGGCTGACTGATGAGGCTTTACAACTAGCTGAGGAAAGAAGGGAAGCAAAAGGCAAGGGAGAAAGGGAAAGATATAACCAACTGAATGCAGATTTCCAGAGAACAGCAAGGAGAGATAAGGCGGCCTTCTTAAATGAACAGTGCAAAGAAATCGAGGAAAACAATAGAATGGGGAAGACTAGAAAATTGGAGATATCAAGGGAACGTTTTGTGCAAAGATGGGCATGATAAAGGACAAAAAAGGCAGGGACCTAAGAGAAGCAGAAGAGATTAAGAAAAGGTGGCAAGAATACACAGAAGAACTATACAAGAACGATCTTAATATCCCTGATAAATACGATGGTGTGGTCACTGACCTTGAGCCGGACATCCTAGAGAGTGAAGTCAAGTGAGCCTTAGGAAGCATTACTAACAACAAAGCTAGTGGAGAAGACAGTATCCCAGCTGAGCTATTTAAAATCCTAAAAGATGATGCTGTTAAAGTGCTGCACTCAATATGCCAACAAATTTGGAAAACTCAACAGTGGCCACAGGATTGGAAAAGGTTAGTTTACGTTCCAATTCCAAAGAAAGGCAATGCCAAAGAATGTTCAAACTACCGTACAATTGTGCTCATTTCACATGCTAGCGAGGTTATGCTCAAACTCCTACAAGCTAGGCTTCAGAAGTATGTGAACCGAGAACTACCAGAAGTGCAAGCTGGGTTTCGAAGAGGCAGAGGAACTAGAGATCAGATTGCCAACATTCGCTGGATCATGGAAAAAGCAAGAGAGTTCCAGAAAAACATGTACTTCTGCTTCATTGACTACGCTAAAGCCTTTGATTGTGTGGATCACAACAAACCGGCAAATTCTTAAAGAGATGGGAGTACCAGACCACCTTACCTGTCTCCTGAGAAACCTGTATGCGGGTCAAGAAGCAACAGTTAGAACCGGACATGGAACAACCAACTGGTTCAAAATTGGGAAAGGAGTACGACAAGGCTGTATATTATCACCGTGTTTATTTAACTTATATGCAGAATACATCATGAGAAATGCCGGGCTGGATGAATCACAAGCCGGAGTTAAGATTGCCGGGAGAAATATCAACAACCTCAGATATGCAGACGATACCACCCTAATGGCAGAAAGTGAAGAGGAACTAAAGAGCCTCTTGATGAGGGTGAAAGAGGAGAGTGCAAAAGCTGGCTTGAAACTCAACATTAAAAAAACCCAGATCATGGCATCTGGTCCCATCACTTCCTGGCAAATAGAAGGGGAAGAAATGGAAGCAGTGACAGATTTTATTTTCTTGGGCTCCAAGATCACCGCAGACGGTGACTGCAGCCATGAAATTAAAAGACGCTTGCTCCTTGGGAGGAAAGCTATGGCAAACCTAGACAGCATATTAAAAAGCAGAGACATCACCTTGCCGACAAAGGTCCGTATAGTTAAAGCTATGGTTTTCCCAGTAGTAATGTATGGCTGTGAGAGTTGGACCATAAGGAAGGGTGAGCACCGAAGAATTGATGCTTTCGAACTGTGGTGCTGGAGAAGACTCTTGAGAGTCCCTTGGACTGCAAGGAGGTCAAATCAGTCAATCCTAAAGGAAATCAACCCTGACTGCTCATTGGAAGGACAGATACTGAAGCTGAAGCTCAAATACTTTGGCCACCTAATGTGAAGAGAGGACACACTGGAAAAGACCCTGATGCTGGGAAAGACTGAAGGCAAAAGGAGAAGGGGACGGCAGAGGATGAGATGGTTAGATAGCATCACCGATGTAATGAACATGAATTTGAGTAAACTCCGGGAGATGGTGGAGGACAGGAAGGCCTGGCGTGCTATGGTCCATGAGGTCACGAAGAGTCGGACACGACTAAACGACTGAACAACAACAACATACATATACATATACATATACATATACATATACATATACATATACATATACGTACCTATGTATATATACATTATATATACATACCCTAGCCCTGCGTGCGGAGTGAGCTCCCGCACTAGCTCCAGCTCTTGCCAACCTAGCAATTTGAAAGCATGCAAATGCAAGTAGATGAATAGGTACCACTTTGGTGGGTAGGTAACAGCGTTCCACATGCGTCATGCAGCCACATGACCGTGGAAGCGTCTTTGGACAATGCTGGCTCTTCGGCTAACAAACGGAGATGAGCACTGGCCCCTAGAGTCGGACACGACTGCACAAATGTGCGGGGGGAACCTTTACCTTTACCTATCTTTTTGTTTATTCGTTCAGTCGCTTCTGAATATACATATACTTATTTATTTATTTATTAAATTTATATGGCCGCCCATCTCACAAGAAGTGACTCTGGGTGGCATACAACAATTAATTAAAACAATAAACATAAAAACAATCATTATTAAAAATAAAAACAGTCATTATTAGAATATAAAATACACAAGGCACAAGAGAGAGTGAATATTAACTACAATGATGGAGCCATCTTAGAATTTCACCGGTCCCCTGGGACCCCCAGGCCTGATGACATACCCAGGTCTTGAGGGACTTCTGGAACATTAACAGGGATGGAGCTAACCTCACTTTGGGGTGGGGGGATGTTCCATAAAGTGGGCCCCACGGCAGAGAAGCCCGCCTCCTGGGACCTGCCAAATGTAAGTCCCTAGCAAACGGGACCCACAGCATGCCTTCTCTGCCAGATTTGATGGGACAGGCAGATATAATCGGGGACACACACTTACACACACACTGCCATCTAATGGAGATCTGGATTTTTGCAGTCCATATATGGTAGTCTTTGATTTGGATGTTTGCTAAATCCGGCAGCTACTTTTATTTGTTTGTTAGTAGATGCTGCAATATTGTTATCTCTCTTTACTAACCTGAATCTGAATTAAAGCCAACCCTTGTATTTTAAATAATTGTGTGATTTTTATCTTTACCTAAAATATTAGATTTAATCTTATTAACCAATGAACACATGCAGGGCCATCTACAGTATGTGTGAGAGAAGAAGTAAAAAAAAGTCAAGTTGGTTGTCCCAATTATGCGATTGAAGCTGTGCCCTTTTTTTTACAGGCAATGTAAATTTTAAAAGGGGTGGGGCTTCAACAGTGGGGTTGCAGCTGCCATCTTGACTTTTTTAACCCCCTCTCCCTCGGATGCCCCTGTGTAGTACGTCACTGAGTTAGTTTGACACTTGTAGATTGAGATGTGTCTAAACAGTTGACCTCAACATCTGACATAAGTTTTGAAATACCCTGCCTTTTCCTCTGTCCTGGCTTTTGGAGAATTCAGTAGTTTTCCATTCTTATTTGTAAATTTAGTTGGTCCAAATAAGGACATTACGTAGCTGTGGAATATGGAAGTTCTCGTTGCCTGTCTGTCTCAGTTGCTCAGAGTCATTATTTACTAGATATCTACTATCGGTAAAAGGAGAATCTGCTACATTCCATTGAGAAGCAAGGACAGCTAAAACATGCTGAAGGCTGAAATCAGAAAAAGGACGTGGGATTGTGACAATAAAGTGGGGAAGGAACAAAAAAAATTGAAGTTGAAAAATAAAGTTGAATTAATATATTATATGCACATGTGTATAGAACATTATAACAACTTTTGCTTTTCTTTATTTTTATTTTGTTGATTTCTATTACCTGCTTTTCATTGCTTCATTAATTTCCCCCTTCTCCTGCTGCAGTCTGTCTGCTGAACTGAAGAAAGGAAACCACAATTGAACTTCTCGTTATGATCTTGATTCTTTCCCTGAAAACAAACTGGTATGTATTTTAAGACATTTAATGGTGAGTAGATTTTAGTGTGAGCAGACTGTAAGCTTGCAGAAAGAATTTCAAATCGACCACACCCTGTTTTACTGGAACCCGCAGAAGAACAAGGGGCATGCATTTCTCTGTACTCTGAAAATCTCACTTATGTTACTGATGCAGCCAATGTCTACAACTTGGTTACCTCGACTGTTGATGCCAGACAATCTAACAACATTCCTTAATGTTGGTTTGCTCAAGAACATAAAGAGTCCCCTATTTTCAGCCAAAGGAAGCCCTTCCTAGCTCTTTTCAGGCCAAAGATGGGGAAAAACATTTAGCATGTTACATGGCTGCCTCTACTCTTAAACTCAGCGCAGCAGTAGAAAGTGGAATACAGAATTGTTTATTCTTCCAATGATAATTACGAGAGCCAGTTTGGTCTAGTGGTTAAGGCAACGGGCTAGAAACCAGGAGAGACTGAGAGTTCTAGTCCCGCCTGAGGCATGAAAGCCGGCTGGGTGACCTTGGGCCAGTCACTCTCTCTTAGCCCAACTCACCTCACAGGGTTGCTGTTGTGGGGAAAATAGGAGGAGGAAGGAGCATTAGCTATGTTCGCTGCCTTGAGTTATTTATAAAAATAATAAAGGCGGGATAGAAAATGAATGAATGAATGAATGAATGAATGAATGAATGAATGAATAAAATCAGATCTGAAATCAGCACCATTTGAACCTCCTCATTCAGGGGAGGGGTATTCTCTTCAGTACCGATTAAAGCCCATCTACTCATGCAGATGTGGTATCCACCAATAGAATTGCCCTCTTTTGTGGACTGGATTTCTACTTTCTGGCCCTCATATACTAATTATCACTCTAGGCCAGAGCTTTCCAAACTGTGTGTCGCGACACAAAAGTGTGTCGCCACACACAGTCGGCTGTGTCGCCACACAACCCGGAAGTGGCAGCGGGGGCGTGCACGGCGGTGGCACCGGCACGCCATCGGTGCTTCCGCATTTTAACGGAGGCTGCCGCTGCTACCGCCGCCCTGCACGCCCCCGCCCACACCGGGTTTTCCGGCGGCAACACATGAAAATCTGAAGGCGCCGCAGCCGCGGCGGCGCGCAAAGACCGAAAGCGGCAGCAGCGCTTCCGGCTTTTTGCGCGCTGCTGTGGCGGCGGAACTTCCCGATTTTCCCGCGGCGACACACCAAGGGCGGTTGGTGTGTCGCCGCGGGAAAACTTTGGAAAGCCCTGCTCTAGGCACTGATTCAGATTCAGCCATCACTTGGTATCCATTCCCCAGCAATATAACCATTTTCCCTCAACAGAAATAAAAATTACCCCAGAATATGGAAGCTAAGATGTTAAGGGCTTGCAGAACAGGGTTTTCTTCAACAGAGGACCTGTAGAATTTCTACATTTACCAAGTGACTGGTGGAATTTGGCTACATACCATAGCACCTGTGTTACTGGGCCAAGCATCACTATTTTTAGAAATTGGTTTCAGGGCAGAAATGGCATCATCATAGTGTGGTGTCCTCAGTCTCCACTGCAGGATGTTGGGGTAGTGTATAAACAGTAGCCAAAAGAGCAGAATTTTCTCTGTTCAAACAGGTGAATTTAAAAGTCATTTAAAAAGAAAGTACTTTATGAATTGGGTGTAATGCAAATTGCAACACCATGTTTGTACGCCAAGATACATAAAAAAATCATATGCACTATCAATATTCTTTGGGCTCTTTCATGTTAGAAAATACCTATGAGAAAGAGAAAAAAAAGAAAGAAAAGGCAACAAGAACTTGGAATTCTGATCTCCCCACCTTGAGCTGATAACACTATCACCTGACAGATATTTTTAACGAAACCAGGAAACATACTGGAGGAAAAAAACGTTATGTGATGACACAACATGCAAAAACATCTTTTATTGCTTACTAGAATTTTGAATGTTTTTGTTTTATTCCATTCCTGGTATGAATGTCAAAGTTTTTACCTTTGATCCCTCACCTGAAACTCAACTTTCCTTAGCCCTCTAGATGTGTTACACTACTGTTCCAAGAATTACTAACCAGCAATTCTGAGGGACATTTTAAAAATGGTTAACTTGCTTGGGCCTACAGAGCACAAAACAGATATTTACCAGAGGGAAAACTGGTGTGGTAGATCTTTACCAATCTGACTAACATCTAGATCAGCCTTTCTCAACCTTTTGACTCTGGAGGAACCCTTGAAATATTTTCCAGGCCTGGGGGAACCCCTGCACATGCAGCCTCAAATATAGGCCAGAAGTTACAAAATTATTATATTCGTTTCATGGGTAGGCCTGTATATCTGCATTAACAGTGTTCTTAAACTAAAAATAAAGTATGAAACTTACCTCTTTGATGAGAAGTTGCCCGAATTTGAAATCATTTTTTAAATAAATTGTGATCTCCCAGGGAACCCCTAGTAACCTCTCGTGGAACCCTGGTTGAGAAACCCTGATCTAGATGCTTCTATTACCCGACTTTATTTTTGTCCTTGCCCACACCCAGGCAAATGGAAACACTTCCTAACAAAGCACCAGGCTGAACCCAACCACCATTTTTAATTTCACAAAATTATTTGAATGTATGTATGTACTTAGTATATGATTTAGAGGCTGCTTCACTCTAAACAACTCTGGGCAGGTTAGAGTTTAAAAAGCAGGAAACAATCAAAGCAAATATTATTTCAATTTATATGACCGCCCATCATATATGTCCAGAAGACAAACCATGCGTAACAAGGAAAACATCCCACAGAGTCTCAACAACCACCCTACCCAGGACTGGGAGAGACAGCCAGTTTCCAATGGCTCTTTAAATATCATCAGGGTGGGAGTCATATGGATCTCTATATGAATTATAAAGAAAGCCAGTTTGGTGTAGTGGTTAAGGCATCAGGCTAGGAACCAGGAGACCATGAGTTCTAGTCCCACCTTAGGCACAAAGCCAGCTGGGTGACCCTGAGCCAATCACATTCTCTCAGCCCTAGGAAGGAGCCAATGGCAAACCAGGAGACTGAGAGTTCTAGTCCCACCTTAGGCATGAAAGCCGGCTGGGTGACCTTGGGCGAGTCACTTTCTCTAAGCCCTTGGAAGCAGGCAAGGGCAAACCACTTCTGAAATCTTGCCAAGAAACTACAGGGAATTCTCCAGGCAGTTGCCAGAAATCAACACTGCCTGGAAGGCAAATATATCTATATATAATCTAGTCCAACCCATTGCTCAGTAAGATCCATTAAATTAACCCCATAGATTGTACGAGTTGGACAAGTTCTAAGAATGCCTCCAGGATTCAGAAGCTTTCTTGTATCTTGCGGTGATGCCAGAGGCAGGAGTTTTGCCATCATGCTATTGCTATTGCTATTGCTATTGCTATTGCTATTGCTATTGCTATTGCTATTGCTATTGCTATTGCAATTATGGTGGTGGTGGTTAAAAGTCAGGTGGGGCAAAAGAATACAGCAGGCTCAAGAAAGGTTCTGCAGCTAAGTTGGTATCCATGAGCATAATAGTGCCTTTTGTGTTCAATGAACCAATCAATAGTTTCCTTTGTCCATTACATAAAATCACTTTGTGTGAAAGAAAAGGGTTAGGGTTAGGCAGATAACACTTTCAGTTGTTATCTGCAATGATTTAAAAAAGCTGACACCCAGTCAGTGAGACTATTGGAATGAGAGCCCTTTTAGTCTTGATTACTCATCACTTGCTAATTACAGTACCTGTCAGTGGTTTACATGTGTAGAAAACTGTCATCAGGATTCAGTGAAATTCTTAATATTCTTAATATTCTTAATATTGCCTACTGCCAATGGGAAACCAAAAAGCCAATCGCTACCCTGCATAAATCCTGCCCAGATTAATTAGACTGCAGGAAAACATGGGATAGGGTGCTTTTCAGTTGAGCTACTTTATACAGTCACCTGAGAGTCATCAGAACAAATCCTGCCCATGCATAATAATACTTATTTGTCCAGCACTTTCAAAGCATTTCATAACACTATCTAGCTGTTACTCTGACAACCCTGGAAGGTAAGCCAGTATGATTATCATATAAAATTGGTACAATTAGCCTTTATTTAGGAGAGGCAAGGAGTGAGGATGCAAGAGATAGTAGGAAGTTGTAGGTGATCCATACCTTTATGCTAATGGTATCAGGATGAAATTAAATCTATGTTAAACTTGAGAAGAGTTGATAAATATCATGGGAGGCAACAGGGTGCCTGTCAGCCCCACTAGGTAGACTAGACCAAGAAATCAACTCCACAGGAAGGCTAAAACTACTTTTATTGAGATTGGCTATAATAACAGTATCTTCCAATTCTGGTTGTACTGTACATCCTCTTCCTTATAGTTCAGTGAATTAGGGAGTCTGCCTGAAGCACTTCCCAACATTATCTGGATGTTCTGGACTTAAACAACGCTTTAGCCCATTTTGCCTAGGCAACTATGTCCATCAATGACATCTTCCTTTCTCCCTACACAGCTCATGGGCTACCCAACTTTATTTTTTAAATGTTTTGCAATTTTACATGTTGCAAAGGAAGTTTCCAGTCTCCAGTATCATCTTTATTTCAACAATACCTTTGGACCCAACTTAAGATCCAAGACAAAAAATAAGTTGGGGTGGAGGAAAGCCATCTATCACCAATTTGGCAAACGGAGTTTTGTGTCTGGCCCCACCCACCATGGGAGCCATTTTGTGAATTGGCCAACAGCTCCATGGCAGACATTTTGAGAGAGTGTCCACAAAATTACAAATAAACACACCCACCCCAAATGCTGCTTATGTTTGCTACCTACTGTATGTTCTGCCTGCTGGTGACAGCTGGAAGGTGGGCAGGAACAAGAGAGTGATAACATTTGCCAGTTTCAAGACAAAGGTCAGCCTCCACCTTCTCAGATTTCTGAACTGAAAAGCAAGATCTAAAGTGCTCCTATCCTGAGCCATGAGCAGAAAACATACATGTACCACAAAACAGAAGAGGAGAGTTAATGTTTATGCAATAGCCATCATTATAAAGAGCACTTGTCAAGTGTTGGATGAGGTAATCAAACATGTGGAAGTTCAGATAAAGCTGGTCATGGCATCATTATCAAGCTGAATAGATTGGACCAATATTTTCTGCCACTAGAAAATAACTTTGCTCTCACAATCCTACTTAGGAATAAAGATTATAAAAAGTTTTGTTTGCTTTACTGTTCAGAGCTTTTTAAGCTTAACCATGTTCTCAGCAGGAATGCAGGTTTTTTTGCAAGGTGAAAAAAATATTTCTCAGATCAGACTGGATGCTTCTTTCTTATGTACGTGGGGACTAAAGAATCATTTGCAGCTTTCGTTTGCTACTAACATCCCAGCACTCTCTCAGCGGCAGCCTGTGAATTATTATAGGTAGAGATACTTTTATTTGTTCTTCCACTAGTTTTGGAAAACATCATGTGATTCATGTCGTATGATTATTGCAGGCACCTGCTGAGGAACGGGGGCAAATATTTTGTTTGCAAGAACTCATCACTGCTGCTTGGCATGCTCTAAACTTTTTCAAACATAAAAAGAGGGGAGCGGAGCAATCTTTCATCCATTGGGAAAAAATAAACACAGAGTCCCAGCCAGCCCCCCCCCCCCTTTTTTTTTTTTGCTGGAAAAATCAGTCTCTATCAGACTTTACTTACAATTGTAGTAAATAACATGAGGTGAACTTTCCTAGTCAGTAGCTATTGTGATCAGTTCTATTCAGCATCAGATGACAGGTATATGTTTTTGGGAAAGTGAGACAATCAGCCAAAACCATTTTGCCTCCAACAGGTAAATTGAGATGGAGACCTGGAATGTATTGAGAAACTGCCTGTCTGTTCATAGCAGATTAGCTGTCCAAATTGTTGATAGTCTACTGACTCTTTGTTTAGAAATGAGTATACACATACCCCATCACTTTGTGAAGCATTTGAAAGAAGAAAAAGGTGCAATTCCTCAGGTAAATCTCAAAATATTTCTCAAGTGCATTTTTCTATGAGAAATATATATCTAAAATATATACCATGGTGGATATTATTATTAAACTGTTAAGCCCTTTTTCAAATTTTTCATCCTAACACATGAGCTGTGTTTGCATGAAATGGCTAATCTGGTCATTCTTTCCCATCTCCCAGGCAACTGATTGACCCCCATTGTCACCTGTCTACCATCACTTCCTTTCCCACTTCCCATTGGCTTCCCTAGCAAACTGAAATTATATCAAAAGGACACCTGTGGTGACATCACAGCGCAGATCCCACCTTTATGTACTTCCATCCCAACATCTGATGCGAGAAGTAAGTTGTGGTGTTTGTGTCATGAGGTGTGTTTGGTCCCCTGCCTCCCATAGACACCAGTTCCTGCCAAATCTCTCCTCCCATGTATGCCCCTTCCAAAAGAAGACCCTTTCTTTCTAAAAAGTGAACACAGTTTATAGAAGAAATTTGTTTAACACATAGGCAAATATTTGCATGATTTTTAGCTTCCTGTTGAAATTCTTTTCTCTCTGCTTGCTCTTCATGTTCATGTCTATGAAGGTTCTCAGTCATCCAGGTGGAACAGTCTGTGGCTTGAATCATGTCAACTGGATTTCTATTTTCTTAGTGGAAACGTTTCACTCCTTATCCAAGGAGCTTCTTCAGTCCTGAAGAAGCTCCTTGGATAAGGAGTGAAACGTTTCCACTAAGAAAATAGAAATCCAGTTGACATGATTCAAGCCACAGAATCTTCATGTTCATGTTTCAGTAGCTAGTGCATTGTATTCTTACATGGTATCAAAAGGCACTTTTATTAAAATTCTCAGAGCTGGCTCCGTTCCAGAGAACAATGACATTATGAAGCAGATGGGGTACCACACTGGAGTAAGATCACTATTTGATTAGTGTGTTTGTTGTGCTGGGTGTTACCCACGCATATGGTTTCCCAAGTGTTTTAATGATGAATTTGTGATGTACATTGCCTAAGTTACTGGAGACAAATAGACATCAGACAATGCAAAGAGTATTAAATAAATATTCTCACATTTGCAACATTTGCAAGGCTGGACTATGTGTTGTTTTCTCCAGGTATAAGAAATCCACCCAGATTTCAGTGGGAGTAGTATGATACAATATACTCAAACATATTCCTTCAGAATTGGGAAGGATACATCCAAGAGTATACATACATATGGGGACACTGTGTGAAGTAAAATGGATATTAGGTGCTTGCTGCATGAGCCAAAAGATTTGGCTGAGAGCTGAACCCAGAGCTTTGGGAATGATCCAAAATGTTGTGGCCTGAAAAACAGTCCCCCCCCCCCCCAATTTGGTACTTGTCTGGATCTGGAGTGAGATTTATTGTAAAAGAACTTACTTTGTTCTGTTGTTTAGCATGGGAGAAATACAACTGATATGTCATTTGTTCTCTAGCAGAATTAAATAACATTTGCAGGAAATTATAAGTTTTATGAGAGGTTGAAGCTGATAGAATTTCATAACAGCTCATAAAAGAGTGATTTGAGCTATTGTAATTTTTTAAAACCAAACTTGTCAGTTACAGTAGTAGTTACAATGGGGAACACTGGTACTAAATTTGAGACCAATAGGGAGGATATTTGTGCATATATCTCCTGGAAGGAGTGTTCATAAGGAATGGCACTAATTAATTCGTGGCTGAGGCAGAGGTGTAAGAGATACTGATTATGGTGGTGTGATCATGATGGAGGTACCCCCAAACCAATGAATGTATCCCCAAAGTTTCTTAAGTACAGCAGTGCTCAGTATAGGTGGTCAGCTAAAACCATGAATGGTTTCATATTAATGTTGTGGGGTATGTGTACCCAAATAAGGATGTTGGTGATTGTGTGAAGTACACATACACACACACACACACACACACAAGACCCAGTGGATTATTGAAATATATGAAACCACATAGCAGATATTATGAAAACAGAATAATGGAAACTTTAATAAGCAAAATTCTATATAAGCAAAAGGCCTATATAAACAAAGGAAAAGAAAGGAATAAATTGGCTAATAGTTGGAAGAGAGGACAAGTTCCAGTACAGACTACTCTATGAAGCTTACATCAGTGTGAAAATAATTTGATATTTTTGTTGAATTCAAGGGAGGAAATAGTTCACAGCTCAGAAAGTAAAACAAACTGAAACGGAAAAAAACAGGCGTATTAAACTGAGGGAGGGAAAGGAAATACATCAGGACTAGAATTGATTGATTATGTGCCATCAAGTTGTTTTCATCTCTGAACAACCACATAGATAAAGGAGGATCTGTGTCCAACCTGGTATTTTAGGTCTTCCAATGGTGTACCCTGCACAGCTGTAACGGAGTCCATCCACCTTGCTGCTGGTCGTCCTCTTCTTCTCTTTCCTTCCACCTTTCCCAGCATTAGAGCCTTCTCCAGAGAGCGAGGTCTTTGCATAATGTGTCTGAAGCATGGTAATTTGAACCTGATCATTTGTGCCTCGAGTGAGAACTCTGTGTTGGTTTGTCTGATGATCCGTTTGTGCATTTGCTTGGCTATTCGTGGTTTCCTCAGGAGTCTTCTCCAAGCGTCAGTACTCTTTTCTATCCTGCTTCTTCAAAATCCAGTGTTGCATATAAGACTACATAAATGATGGAAAGTTGTGAACAAGAAAAACGTGAATTTTCCAGTGATTTTATACTTAAAAAATAAAACAAATATGGAAAGAATATATGAAAACCTGTAATACTGATATGACCTTGATATAGAATAATCCTCGTATTCCTAGTTTCTCATTCCTTGAGCAAGGCTTTTTCATTGAAAGTTGTATTTCCCGAGCTTCCTGTGGAAAATGGCTGACTGAACAACTTTGCCTGTGAGCTCCACGGGCAGAGCTGGCTGCGTGTGGTTTGTTTTGGGCACAGACTGGTTTTTCTGTAGCCCCAAGTGTTTTTCCGGATTAAGGAAAACACTAAGAATCGACCCATTTGTCCTCCAGACGGTGAGTTGCAGCCAGGAGACCATAGACAGAGTCTGCAATCGAGCGGTAAGACTATACTGGGAGGCTGGGATTTAATCATGTCTATCCCACGCTTGCATTCCCTTATTAAGGGGGACTAAGTCGTTGCCTTTCCACATCTTAAACACCGAATTTGTTTTTAAGTTTTATATCTTAAGAGAAGCTTTTGGCAGTAAGAAGAAGTGGAATCTCTTGGTGATTATACTTATTTTCAGAGTTTTTTAATTATAAAAAAAAGTTTTGGCTTTCTTCCCCACCTGGGTTATTATTTAAAGTAATACGGTAATACTGCCTTTCTGTTTGTTAACTTTCTGGCTAAATTCCAAGGACGAAGTGTTTCTCTCTCTTCATGTATCTATTATTATAAATTGCACTTTCCATTTACGTTTTTTTAGTGCCTGTCTGAATATGTTCTTTGGTTAATTTCTGTTTACTTTTTCTCTACTATCTGCCTGAAATATTTTCTTTGGTTAATTTTGGATTAATTCATTAACCTCTATCTTTGTGAGTTAACTTTTTAGGGTGTGCTATTATTTACTGTTTGAATAATGGAAGAGTTTAAAGAAGATCTAAGAAAATTACGTTGTCAGCAAGAAAATATCCTCTTAAAGGGCTGTAAAATCATTATACAGACTATTTGGGACATTAGAGATGAGATCTTGGTCAAAATGGAATAATTATGTGAAAATACTATGATTAAAGAAGAAGATACGGGAAAAGATGGCGTTTTTGTTGTTGTGGGTGAAAATGAAAAACTCTCGGCTGAGAATTCTGGACTGATGTTTATTTTATTTTATTTATTTTATTTTATTTATTGGATTTATCACCGCCCAACTCCCCCACTTTATGGGATTAAAGTGGTGGAAATGTTATGTCTATTTCGGTCATTGTTTTGAGAAAGTAAAGTGTTCTGTGGGGGAGTTTTTTTTCTCTTTCGCTGGAAATTTTGTATTCTCTGAAGCCATTGTAGATCTCTATAAAAAAAAATTGCCGTTGGTGTGGTCTTGAAATGTTTGAATGCCCTAGTATATTTTGAGGAGGGGTAAAAACTTAAGAATATTTAATTGGACTGATAAAGAGGTTAATATGACTTACAGGATTTTTGATTTCTATGACCTAAAAGATATTTTTTATTTTGACAATATTTTACATTGTTTTTTTAAATATAACTAGGGTTAAGATAGTTAATTATGTAAGTAGATAAATTAAAAAAAATTAAGAATATATAATTGGATTGATAAAGAGATTAATATGATTGTTTTATAGGGTTATAGATTTGCAAAACTTAAAGGATATTGATAGATATAATGTTTTATATTGTTTTAGAGATCTAATAGAGTTAAGATTGTTTATTATAAAGGCAGAAAATTTATTTGTTTTTATAATTCGATGTGTGTTGTGTAGACAGGGAAAAATTATTAAATGGATTATTTTTTTAAAAAGGAAGGGATTGAAGTAAAAAATTAAATATATGCATGTATATATTTTATGTAAGGCGAAGGAGCAAATTTATTGGAGATTTATATATTGGAAGGATTTATAGAAATAATGTGATTATGGTTTGACTTAGAGGAAGGGTTTGTTTGTGGAAATAGCTGTATATTCTTGCTGTGAAAAGCGGGAAGCTACTGTACCTGTGTATATGTAACTTTCTAGAAGTTTTTTCTTTTTTGTTTTCTGCACTTTTAATGTTTTTCTTTTGTGTATGTAGTGTTTTTTCTTTTTTGTAGTTTTTTATCTTTGTTCAAAAAATAATAATAAAAATCTTATAAAAAAAAGAAAGAAAGTTGTATTTCCCTTTCTTGTAAATGCTCTCCTGTTTATTAGCATTTGGTTATTACTGATAAATTGGATCTCAGATAATAGAATGCTTGGAAACATTCTGTGGCATCTATGTTTCAAGGAGTATGTACGGCATTTCAGTCTGGATTAAGAGAGAAAGAATATTGAATCTCACATTAGAGGATTAAAGACAAAGATACATTTCCAAATTCATTTCTGTAATTAAGCAAAATATGAGATTGCCATTAAAATCTGTATTTCTCTCATCTTTACTCAGCCACAGTTACACATCAACTACACTGTTACACTTGAGTCAAATGTTCTGTGAATGCATGTGTGCGTGGTCTAGTTTTTGTTCTAAAAATATGAAATATTCCCAGCAAGACTCAACACCCAACAACTATTTTTACCTTTTATGGTAAATATGGAACTAGTGCATCTGACACAGATGTTCAGAGATGTTCAGGTTTAAGCCTAATTAGATACTATCTGGAAGATGAAATTATTTCTCCTTTATTCTCTAGCAAATAAATGAGCTAGAATGAAGTGCATGTTTTTACTTCCTGGACATTCCAGTATATGCCAAAAAAAAAAAAAAAAACCCTACACAGAAGGACACAGATTAAACCAAATGATCTGCTGTTATTCTTGTGTCTGTCTCTAATGCAGAGCTTTCCAAACTGTGTGTCGGGTGTCGGCTGCAGTGTCTGGGTGTGTCGCGGCTGCTGCTGCCTCCTGGCTTCCACGCAGGTTCTAGTGCCTGCCTTGTGCCTCGCTGCCTCCAAACCTGCCCTGCCAGGATTCTGCGCAGGTCCTAGTGCCTGCCTTGTGCCGTGCTGTAAGAGTGTGTCGCGAAATGATGCATGTCTAAAAAGTGTGTCACCAACATGAAAAGTTTGGAAAGCTCTGCTCTAATGCTTCCTTTTCTGACGCAGCTGTTCAGTTACTCTCAGCATATGAATTACTATAATGTACCTAACAGTAGATGATTATTACTGATTTTTTACAATGGAAATCTGTAGCATGTGGACATCAACGTATTTACTATAAAATAGCTCCAAGAATTCTTGGTTAAGATGTTATTGACATTTACATTATGACTTGTAATAAGCTCTTTTGTTCTATTGTCTTAAGATCTGAAATAGTCTCCTTTAGAGTCCTACTGGGGTAGTCTAAGCCATCTCTGCCAGATCAGGTTTATTACTGAAGGTTGATCCTAGAACAAAATTGCCAGAACAAGTGCCCACCATGTCTATCTCTGGCCCTGGTTTCATCCCTGCAGAAAGAATGGGAGCAGGCATGAGACTTGCTTACCATGACAATTCAAATAATCGCAGGGACCCACAGTTGAATGTGCATTAGGTTTCATCCACACATCCTACTAATTGTGGCTTGAGGATGCCTCACTAGACATTCTTTAAGAATGTACTGTATTCTCATGGCACAGCCTTCTTATCCCAAGCTCATAGCCATGCTGCCTAACTTTGACTGTAAGTGATAATATATTAAGATAGTTTTTCCATCTTTTCCCAATACAAGCTTTGCTGCATGCATAATTTTGGGTGTTTGGTGACTGTGATGAGATCTGGAATTTTTCCAGTAACTATTGATGCCTTTTGGCTGCTGCAGGCATGCCTCCTTCTCTCCAAGTTGGTGACTTTCCTCCATGGCCATTTTGGCTTGGGCAGCCATGGATCAGGCACTGCAGATCTGTGGGGTAGTAGAGGCTTCCAGGTATACCTACTTTATCTGATCCACATGATGGAGTATTGTAGACGGGCTGACTAAGCAGGCTCCTACTTTGCTGAGCAACCTTTGTCACTCCACCCCTACGGATCAGGAAATCTATGCAGTGGGTAGGGACTTTGACAGATCATGGTATGACAGATGGCTAAACCCATGAATCTAGCCATCTGTCAAAACTTACCTACTCCCCCAGACCCAATCCGTGTTGTTATTGTTATTGTTGTTGTTGTTTTTGTTATTATTATCAACTTCAGTGGATTCTGGGCAGCACCAATGGACTCTGGGCAGCATTAAAGAAAGGGATTGCAGGTTGTTTTTTTCCCCACCAGCACAAAATCTACCAATCCTTTTCCTTAACTTTTCCAGCTGTAAGAATATCACCATTCATCAATCTGCTCACTGAGAAGAATAGAGATTGGGTAGGCTAGCATACTTCTGTGCCACCTCACTGACTGGAGGAAAGCATGTTAAAGTGACTGGGTGAGCTAACCTATTTGTCCATGGACAATTCATGTTCATATGAGCACAAAATCCCCCCATGTGTTACTATCTTTTCCCTACAATGAGAGGAACAGGGGACCAATGGAGCTGGAACAGTGGAGAAGTAACCATGGGAAGCTGAGACCCACTCTTGATCTTCTCCTTAAAGGACTGCTGGAGATAAATCATAATTGAACTCATGTTTTGCTTCTTCAGAGATAAACAAGAGAAAAGTGGAAAATACTTCTTTTTTTTTTAAATCTGTGGTCATAATGCACCTTCTGGAGTTGGCCAATAGGATTTAAATGAATCTGACACAGTAGACTTTCCTCCTTACATGATACTGGCCAGGTTGAAAGATGAAGAAACTATATGTATTTTGATCATTCAAACATCTATTTAACAAATGCAATATAGAAGAGTAGCAAGGGCTGAAGAACTGAATAATTCTTCTGCTCATGAACAGTTAGTTTTTTAGATGTTGCTGTATTATTACAACTCAATTAATACTTTACATCTGAATGGCTACACTGTCCACACCTGCCCTTAAAAAGCATGTCTAAAAACAACTTTGCATCTCTTAAATTAAAAATAAAGTTTTGTTTCATGCATTCTGGAAGTCTGTTGGTGTAATTATTGAAACCACAGCAATATACTAAGAGCCTTCTGTGGTGCTGTTTCTAGGAATTAAGGCTTCAAAGGAGGACTTGGACTCTTGCAAGTAAAAGCTGCTTAAAACACAATCCTATGTGTACTGTATATGTTCAGAGTTCACTCCCAGAGAGTAGGGCTCATTCCCAAGGAAGAGGGAATAGGAATGCAGCTTCATTTCAGTAGCTTAAAATCCAGGCCATAAAGAGCAACAAATGCCTACATATCAGACACAGTGGTTCCTATTCACTGAAACCGAGCAATGGTTTTGAAGAATGTTTTGTTTCAGGGAAGGAGAGGAACAGGTTTTTAAAATATTGTAAAATATTAGAACCTAATTAATTATCCTTTAATGGGGCTTATTATTGCATGCTGCAATAATTGGAAGACATATGAACGAAGGAACACAATGTTAACAATGAGGCTGCAGCTGGAATTCAAGAATTTTTTTTGAAAACAAACATGGACAGGAGATAAGGTTCACAGATATGCCACATAGTGACTGTGTACTCAGAAGATATGTTTCAAACGTTGTTTTGGAGACGGAGTCTTTCCCTCTTCACTTTTAGCTTACACGAGGTGGGAAACCTCTTGGCCTTCTTCATATTACTTAACCTCTCAGAAGCCTGAAGTGAGACATACTGGTAAATATTGTTCAGCAATATCTGAAGGGCTGTATATTCACCGCCTCTTCATTCTGTACTTGAATATATGTCAAGTACTCATGTCACTTATTTTTGAACTAGACGCCAATGACACCCTATCAGAGCAATTCTACTTTCAATCTTAGAAAGCTCCAATGCTGGAGCTTCTGAGCACGCCCTTCCCCTCAGACTTCTGAGTGCTTGCATTTCTTCCTGACTGGGTGTGCATATTTTTCTTAAAGGAATTTCTTTCCATTGAAAGCAATGGGAGATCATTTTTTTACAGCTCCAGGACTGATACTGGCTGTACTGGTTTAGAAGCAGTATTGGGAAGGGTTTTTAATCCAGTGGGTCTACCACTTCTCCTAACACGCTCCTTTTGCCAACTTCTGTTGTGCCACCTTTTCTTTCTTTCCAGTGTTGGATTTCCCAAGGTCAGAAGGAAAGAGATTAGTGGGTTGGCAGAACAGGTTGATGCTTTTATCCTATCCTCAGAAGGGGAAATTCAAATATTTCTGTGCTTTCTGAGACACCCTCCCAGAGACCATTGTAGCTTAATTGTTGCAGTCAACAAAAATAACAACTTCCTTACACAATTATTTAGTGGACAAAGTAGAAATGAACCAAAATAGGTTATCTCTACATCAATAATTAACTTTGTGGAATAGAGATTCTACACCAGGACTTCTGAGCATAGCAGTGTTCATTCCTATGGTCAAAATCTTCTTGTAATAGCTTCCTCAAGGTATATTGAAAAATCACTCATTCACTGTCCATTGAATAGCTTCTCGTAGGAATATGGGAAGTCACTGTCTACCTAGGAAAATGTTTCGATGATATGCACATGACACACTGAACCATAACAGAAAGAGAAAATCACATTTATGCTTAGTGTGTTGTGCAAACTGTGCCCAAGTGGTTAGTTTAATTCAACATGTTATATGAACCCAGATAACTGGGTTAATTGAATAAATCTAGTTAAGTTAACCATGAGTAAATGTATCGTATGCAATATGCATAACAGTGTTGTTTGTTTTGACTTTGGCAGCAAAGTCCTAGGGTTTAAAGTACAAGTGTTTTATGTTAACTGCTACCCAATCTTATATATGTTATCTGAGGTCTATCAAAGAGCTGGAAGATGTCTTATTGTAGGCTAGTTTTGAGCTAAGAACTGCACTTGGTTGTTTCTTTTTTTTTTTACACTTGAAGCTGAACACCCTTGTTTTGGGAGCGCGAGAAAAGGACTGCGTGAAATAGGTACATTAAGCACTGAATGCTTAAGAAACCTACTTTAGCTCTTTTCTAAAAATAGCAAGAAATCACACCACTGAAAGTTGGCAATTTGCTGCCAAAATTGGATGCTGTGATCTTGAAGGTCTGAAAAATGGAACTCTAGTTAGTGATTTATACTGTGTTTACCAGGTATTTTTAGCTTGAAGCTAAATAACAAATGTTAGACTCTCCTTTAAAAAGTGATATCACATATGTCATAACTTTATAAGTAACTAAAGATATATTGGAAAACATTTTAGATCCCATGTTTGCCTACTTGTATTTTTCTAATTGTATCCTACTCTTTTAATCTTTTTATATGCCTTTCATTTTTCATGGTTTATATTATTTTCTAAAATGTATAATAAAAAAAAAGGTCTTTGAGGTCTGTAAAAATGGAGCTTCATCTGACCTGTGGCTATGAGATACCCTTTTTCCCTATTGTAGGCTATTTTGGTTTATCCATTACCCTCTGGTTGTACTTCTGAGACATAATATTGTAAACTAACCTAATGCCAATTCTAATCCCAATAGAAGATTAATATAATTATTGCTTTATCTCATTATTCACTTCTTTTTAATAGTAAATTGCCTCATTAAAAGGGTAACACAACAGATGGCTAACAGCAACCAAAATATAGACCTAGTTTCATTGACTAGGTCCAGAAATTACTTTGCAAGTATTTGATTTCTGTAATTTCAAGGACTCAAAGTAAATCCTCAAAGTCAGTAATATTGGGACACATTTAAATACAATTGTTTCCCCAAACACACTTAATCTTAATTTAGATAATTAATCTAAATTACTCTGGTGTGTTATATTTTAGATAATGAGTTTCAATCAGCTAAGGATTTTTATTTTATTGTTTGTATTCTCCATCAATCATTTTGTAACTCCGTACTTCTGAAATCTGGAAGACTTTTTAAAGTGGTTTTCAGCTGTGACGCATCTATGACCATGGAATGTCTTTTATCAGTTGGAAATAATCTGATGAATGCAGCACAATTATCCACCCTGTTTACAGATTTTTTTAAAGAAGTATTTCTTTGGAATGGAATGTACCATTTCACTAGCTCTTGTACATCGATCATATATTACATTCTGAATTACAGAGATTATTGTTTAGTCTTTGTTGTGTGTTTTCTTCTTTCCCCAAGAAGAGAAGAATAACATCCCTCTTGACCCATGTGAGTAAAAATAAAACTCGGCTGAATTTAGAAACTACAGTTTATATAATTGGCAAGGTGGCTTGTTGAATAAGCTGGTTCCCTGACATGTGATGAATAGCACTTCAATAAGGAACCACTATTAGGTTGATGGTACCTTATTTTAAGACAGAGTTACATACAGTATCCTGCAGCCTCTCAAAAAGCTTAGATGTTGCTCCTTCCCTGCCCCAAAGCTACTACTGTTGAAGAAAGTATGGAGGTGATTGGGAACCTAATAAAATTCAGACTGTGAAGCACTATTTTTGAACAAAGGGATGCAGCTGGCTTTTCAGTGGCACGTCAAGAGACACACTGCAGAAAGGAGCTGGGCCCGGACAAAAAAACATGAATCAAAGTAAATATAATTCTTTTCCATGTCATTAATAATTTTTCCCTTCCGTTGTATTAGAAAAAAATCACCTGCAACTTTGGGGCAGGCGGCAGGGGCCATATTCAAGTATATTAAAAGTTGCAGTATATGCCTCTCTGCCTTAAGGTAAGGCTATCACGTATGGGGTGCAAAAATCCAGAAGACCATTAGATGGCAGCAGGGTTTCCTGTAATTCTTTGCGGCCATTTAGGGTTTAGTTGCCAATGTAGGGTAGCTCTACATCAGTAATTTATATGAGGGAATAGAAGGGAAGCTCATCAAATTTGCAGGCAGCACAAAGCTGGGCAGAATTCCCCAGCAGTAAGATTTCTCTGGCATGACCTGATTTCAACAAACCCATGCTGGGTTCTAGTAAACACCTTGTTCCTTTCTAAGGGCTTTCAAACCTACTTCTTCTTTCTAGGATTTTCCCAAGTATCAATGTCAAGCTGATTGGTTTAAAGCAGGGGTGGGCAACGTCAGGCCCACGGGCCATATAAGGCCCACGGGGCTCCCGCCTAAGGCCCACGGGGCTCCCACCCACAAACCCCGCCCCTTCCATGCGATTGGCTCCCGCCCACAAACCCCGCCCCCAGTGCTTGTGATTGGCTCCCGCCCGCAAACTCCGGCCCCCAGTCCACGGAAATCCCAGAAACCCCACCCCTACCCCCCCGTCCCCAGTTATAAATATCCAAATGGCCCTTGGCAGAAAAAAGTTCCCCACCCCTGGTTTAAAGATTACCACCCGTGGTTCAGAGATCACATCTGCCAGTTCCTTTAGCATTTAGAATGTAACGCTTTTGGCCCTGAAGATTCAAAGCACCCACCAGTTCTCTCACCAGTTCTCTATCTATTCTGACCTGCATTTCTCTTCTGCCCCATCTCCCCAGTGCAGCTTCTGATGGGTTGGGCCACTTTTTGCTTTTTGTGAAAAGACAGGTACAAAATAGGAAATTAAGCAGTTCAGACTTCTCCCTGCTGCCTGTTACCATCATCCAGCCACATAATTAAATATCAAGGACACAATTGCAAGATATTTGCAACATTTTTTCCTGCCTTACTATAGTAGGAATCACACAGAAATGGTAATATAATTCCTAAAATGCATGCAACCCAATTAAAAATACAAAAAAATCCCTCCCCAAACCTTATGAAGACATTGAAAAAAGGGGGAAATCCCAATCTCACCCACATGCATGGGATGACTTTCCAACTTCACCTCATAGCTCTGTGGCCCTTGGACCCCAATATGTTAAATATAGTTCCTACCCATAATGTAAGAATACAATTTGAAATAACTGCCAACCTGAGGATCATTTCAAAACATGCATAGTGAAAGGTCCTCTGTGCAAGCACCGAGTCATTACTGACCCTTTGGAGGGACACCGCTTTCGCTGATGTTTTCTAGGCAGACTTATAGCGGCGTGGTTTGCCATTCCCTTCCCCAGACATGATTACCTTTCCCCCAGCTTAGCTGGGTACTCATTTTACCGACCTCGGAAGGATGGAAGGCTGAGTCGACCCGAACTGGCTACATGAGAAACCAGCTTCCGCTGGGATCAAACTCAGGTCGTGGGGAGAGTTTCGGTTGCAGTAGTGCCACCTACCACTCTGCGCCACACGAGGCTAAGTGGAAAGTCCTCTGTGCAAACACCGAGTCATTACTGACCCTTTGGAGGGACGCTGCTTTCTTCATTGGTTTCTTCATAAGATTTCTTCATTGGTTGTTTTTAGCTAATAGTATGGCAAGAAACTCCAGCAAAGGAGATCGTTACCTTGTCATGGTGCTGGAGCTTGAGCACCTCAATGAAACCATGAGCTAAACCGTGAAGGGACACCCAAGACTGGAAGGTCGTGGCAGAGAGGTCAGACTAAACACGATCCCTGGGGAAGGTAATGGCAACCCACCCCAGTATTCTTGCCGTGAAAACTAAATGGATCAGTACAACCAGAGATATGTCAGTATACCATCGGAAGATGGGACTCCCAGGTCGGAAGATGGTCAAAATGCTACTGGGAAGGAACAGAGGATACGTTCAACTAGCCCCAGATGTGATGGACGGCTTGCGGCTGATGGTGCTGGTGGTGAACGACGAATCCGATGTTCTAAAGATCAACACACCATAGGAACCTGGAATGTAAGATCTATGAGCCAGGGCAAATTGGATGTGGTTATTGGTGAGATGTCAAGATTAAATATAGACATTTTAGGTGTCAGTGAACTGAAATGGACTGGAATGGGCCACTTCACATCAGATGACCACCAGATCTACTGCTGAGGACAAGAGGACCACAGAAGAAATGGAGTAGCCTTCATAATTAAAGCATTAAAGCTAAAGCAGTGCTTGAATACAATCCAAAAAACAATAGAATGATCTCAATTCGAATTCAGGGTAAGCCATTTAACATCACAGTGATCCAAATATACGCCCCAACCACAGATGCTGAAGAAGCAGAAGTAGATCAGTTCTATGAGGATCTGCAGCACCTACTGGATAATACACCAAAAAGAGATGTTATTTTCATTACAGGAGACTGGAATGCTAAGGTGGGTAGTCAGACGACACCTGGAATTACAGGCAAGCATGGTCTGGGAGAACAAAATGAAGCAGGACATAGGCTGATAGAATTTTGCCAAGACAACTCACTGTGCATAACAAACACTCTCTTCCAACAACCTAAAAGACGACTTTATACATGGACTTCACCAGATGGTCGACACCGAAATCAGATTGACTACATCCTTTGCAGCCAAAGGTGGCGGACATCTATACAGTTGGTAAAAACAAGACCTGGAGCTGACTGTAGTTCAGATCACGAACTTCTTATTGCAAAATTTAGAATCAGACTAAAGAGAATAGGGAAGACCCACAGATCAGTTAGATATGAGCTCACTAATATTCCTAAGGAATATGCAGTGGAGGTGAAGAATAGATTTAAGGGACCAGATTTAGTAGATAGGGTCCCGGAAGAACTATGGACAGAAGTTCGCAACATTGTTCAGGAGGCGGCAACAAAAAACGTCCCAAAGAAAAAGAAAACCAAGAAGGCAAGATGGCTGTCTGCTGAGACACTGGAAGTAGCCCAAGAAAGAAGGAAAGCAAAAGGCAACAGTGATAGGGGGAGATATGCCCAATTAAATGCAAAATTCCAGAGGTTAGCCAGAAGAGATAAGGAATTATTTTTAAACAAGCAATGTGCGGAAGTGGAAGAAGACAATAGAATAGGAAGGACAAGAGACCTCTTCCAGAAAATTAGAAACATCAGAGGTAAATTCCAGGCAAAAATGGGTATGATCAAAAACTAAAATGGTAAGGACCTAACAGAAGCAGAAGAGATCAAGAAAAGGTGGCAAGAATATACGGAACATCTGTATAGGAAGGATAATAATATTGGAGATAGCTTTGACGGTGTGGTCAGTGAGTTAGAGCCAGACATCCTGAAGAGTGAGGTTGAATGGGCCTTAAGAAGCATTGCTAATAACAAGGCAGCAGGAGACGACGGTATCCCAGCTGAACTGTTTAAAATCTTGCAAGATGATGCTGTCAAGGTGATGCATGCCATATGCCAGCAAATTTGGAAAACACAAGAATGGCCATCAGATTGGAAAAAATCAACTTATATCCCCATACCAAAAAAGGGAAGCACTAAAGAATGTTCAAACTATCAAACAGTGGCACTTATTTCACATGCCAGTAAGGTAATGCTCAAGATCTTGCAAGGTAGACTCCAGCAATTCATGGAGCGAGAATTGCCAGATGTACAAGCTGGGTTTAGAAAAGGCAGAGGAACTAGAGACTAAATTGCCAATATCCGCTGGATAATGGAGAAAACCAGGGAGTTTCAGAAAAACATCTATTTCTGTTTTATTGACTATTCTAAAGCCTTTGACTGTGTGGATCATAACAAATTGTGGCAAGTTCTTGGTGGTATGGGGATACCAAATCATCTTGTCTGCCTCCTGAGGAATCTGTATAAGGACCAAGTAGCAACGGTAAGAACAGAGCACGAAACAACGGACTGGTTTAAGATTGGGAAAGGAGTACGGCAGGGCTGTATACTCTCACCCTACCTATTCAACCTGTACGCAGAACATATCATGCAACGTGCTGGGCTTGAGGAATCCAAGGCTGGAGTTAAAATCGCTGGAAGAAACATTAACAGTCTTAGATATGCAGATGATACCAGTTTGATGGCTGAAAGCGAGGAGGAGTTGAGGAGCCTTATGACGAAGGTGAAAGAAGAAAGTGCAAAAGCTGGGTTGCAGTTAAACCTCAAAAAAACCAAGATTATGGCAACCAGCTTGATTGATAACTGGCAAATAGAGGGAGAAAAAGTGGAGGCAGTGACAGACTTTGTATTTCTAGGCGCAAAGATTACTGCAGATGCTGACTGCAGCCAGGAAATCAGAAGACGTCTACTTCTTGGGAGGAGAGCAATGGCAAATCTTGATAAAATAGTTAAGAGCAGAGACATCACACTGACAACAAAGGTCCGCATAGTTAAAGCAATGGTATTCCCTGTAGTAACCTATGGCTGTGAGAGCTGGACCATAAGGAAGGCTGAGCGAAGGAAGATAGATGCTTTTGAACTGTGGTGTTGGAGGAAAATTCTGAGAGTGCCTTGGACTGCAAGAAGATCAAACCAGTCCATACTCCAGGAAATAAAGCCAGACTGCTCACTTGAGGGAATGATCTTAAAGGCATAACTGAAGTACTTTGGCCACATAATGAGAAGACAGGATACTCTGGAGAAGAAGCTAATGCTAGGGAAAGTGGAAGGCAAAAGGAAGAGGGGCCGACCAAGGGCAAGATGGATGGATGATATTCTGGAGGTGACAGACTCAACCATGGGGGAACTGGGGATGGTGACGGCCGACAGGAAGCTCTGGCGTGGGCTGGTCCATGAAGTCACGAAGAGTTGGAAGCGACTGAACGAATAAACAACAAATGGCAAGAAAATAGCGAGCCAGTTTGGTGAAGTAGTTAAGGCACCAGGCTAGAAACTGTGAGTTCTAGTCCTGCCTTGGGTATGAAGCCAGCTGGGTGACCTTGGGTCAGTCACTCTCTCAGCCCTAGGAAGAAGAAGGCAATGGAAAACCACTTCTGAAAAACCTTGCCAAGAAAACTGCAGGGACTAGTCCAGGCTGACTTGAGGGCACCCCCCCCCCCTCAAAAAAGCAAGAAAAAATCTTGTGAGTGTGTCAGGATAGATAAACAGCTCAAGTTGAACTGCATTTTTGTGGTTTCATCTTCCTGCAGAGAATTTGATTGATAGTATAAGAGTCAAATATAGAGAAGGCCTTCTTGAACTGATCCAATTGCAAATGGATTTATACCCATAGTTTAAACATGATTGACAGATGAATTACTTTGTTTCTTTATGCCACTGTTTGAGCATACTTTGTTTAGACTGAAATCTTTTCCGAGAACACAAAGAAGTGAATTAATCCCATTAATATATTAAATGGGTATTATATTTGCTGCAGAATGTTTACCTTATTAAACTGGCAAGGGCTCCTATAGATGCTTAATATAAAATCAATAACAAATGAAACAATTGTTGCTCCCAGCAAAGTGGTATAAAAGACAGGATGCAGAGGTGAAAGTGATAGGGAGGGAAAAAGAGATGAAAACAAAACCAGGCCCTATAATTCTTAAAATTATAAAGCTGTTATAATGCCTAAAATGAAGGCAGATCAGGATAAAGAGGAGCTAAAAGAAGATGGTCTCTTAGCCAAACAGATAAAATGAAGCTGTAATTCCTTCCATCCTAATAGAGAGATGTTTTAATAGTCATTTGCTTGTTAGGAGAATGGTGCCCTATCAGTTTCCCAAAATAATATATATCTTAAGCTATGAGATTGTAGCTTAATTTTCTTCCTTCAGTACAGCCCAGTCTTTTACATTTATTTTGCACATTGAGGATTCTGATTCAATCTTGGGCACTCAGAGCAATAAAGCAAAATACTAGTATAATGTATATATATACTAGTATATTCTGCTGATTTTAGAGGAGCTGAGAAACGCCTGGGCTCATCAGCAGTTGAAGCCTTTCCTAACATAGATTTATGCCCAGGTTTAGCTCTACAACTGCATCTAAGTCTGTCCTGGATCTGGACTGTACTTTTGACTGTAGTTAGGACATGTTGGATAGTTTGTGTGCATTGACGCTTCTGTCCAAAGATGAACACAGCAACAAGAGGAAAGCTACGTCTGATTTTTCTTTCTGACATGCTAGCTTTGCATATGCAGGCCACTTTTAATTTATTAATTCTGAAGGGATACCTTTCATCATAACTCCTTTCCAGCTGGCAGCTTGAAGAAAAGCAAAAAATATGTCTTTCCCCCCTCCTTCTTTATGCTGAATGGATAAATGGGTTCTGAAATATGGTAGGTAGAAATGAGCTCTATAATTAAGACTCCAGTTTATTTTAGGCCTGATTGAGAAAGAACTGTGCTATTACATTCTTATCCTTCTTGTAAGCTTTTCATAGACATCTGGTTGATCAGTCTGGTAACAAAATGCTGAACTAGATAGGCTTTTGTTAACTTTCAGATCTTGTGTTTGGAAAATTACAGCTACGTTTATTTGAATTACAAGCTTCTTTGAGTCGTGGTTATGACTCAAATGTGTAAAAATTACTCATTTTCTATGTGCTGCCCATGCTTTTCTCAGACTGTAAAGATAAAATGTTTCTCAAAATATATTTGACGAGCCCTGTGGCATAATCAATGCTGGCACGCTAACATGGGTTCCGGACTAGTACCAACTTAATCTACCTTTCAGATATGTTGAGAAGATAAAATAGGGTAACCCTATGTATGCTGTGCTGAGTTCTTGGTGGGAAGCAAGGCTAGACATACCAGATGTAAATACATACTGCATACTCCATTTACATACTGGATAGAAGTGAGAGATGTACTTTTCAAGAATGAACTCTTTGTACACTTTTAATGCTTGAAACATTTTTATCGAAACCACAGAGGCCAGATAAAATTATTCCAGGAGCCTAACTGGCTTGCATAACATTACTTGCATGGAATAAATTGATCAAAAGCAATTATTAAAACCTGTGGTTGGGATTCTAAACAGAGGTTGCTTTAACTTGAAGACATGATTAGAAATTATTTGTGGCAACTCATTCCAGTTCAAAAGAAACTTCTCTAGGCCTCCCCAAAATCTTTGCTGTTGCTTTTAGAACCTAATTTTCCTTTTCAGAAAATGACGTTTGGAATATTGTTTTACATGCCAGACAAAATGTAGGATATTAGAGAGGCAGCTGGATGGTTATAACGAGAGACCTAACTGGGATGACTTGTGGAATGGGAGGAAGAAGCTGTAAGGCAGGCCTGGGGAGGAAGCATCAAAGAAGTACTCTTTGAAACTGCAGATGGAAAACCCCTAGAAAGCAGCGAGGGTGTGTGTGTGTTAGATGACTCATAGGGTGATCAATGGATGAACAAGAAAAAGAGGGGAGCATGCTTATGTGTTTTGGAAGTGGGGTGCCTGAGTGAGAGACAGTGTTTGGAGGAGTGATCCTGAAAGAGATGAGGAAATGAGTAACTAAAGTAATTGTATGTTGTGTTCTGGGCATATGGGAAGGTTGAATCTTATGGGATGGTTGGATCTTATGTGTCAGGACTGTGTTTTCATCTGCATATTATATTTTCCCCCTTAGGAAACAGGAATGAAATACCCATCATCGTCATTTATTTTGGTAATTGACCAACAACATTTATATTCAATACTAAAATCATTGTGCCAATAGTCTAATCTACATACTATAAGAATAGCTAAAATTTAAGGTGCTAGCACAAGTATATAAACATACTGTAATACCAATACCATTAAGTTTATTGATATAATTAGGATTACAAAATCAACTGTGAATGTAGTGCTATATAAATCTATGCAATTGGTATACTAGTATATACAATTATATATAATGCTAAAAATGACTAAACACCAATAGCATGAATGGTTAATGTGGAAGATAAAATCATTAATCACTAAAATCTAAAGGCATTTCAAAGCCGAATATTAATGGTATGACTGTAAAAAATGGTGCAAAAATAGAAAGGGATGGCAGGGAATCTAAAGACTCAAACCTAAAATGGCAACAACAACAACAACAACAACAATCAAATTTATGAGCATTGCCTCAATTCTTCTAATGGCTCCAATGCCTAAGAATGTGAATTATGGCAAATAGGTGTAATAAACTGTATCAAATACAGTTAGCACCTAACTATGTCAGTGACTGTTATTAACCATTTGTGGGTGAAGTTTACACCTAACATAACAAAATTCTGCTACTTTTAGGGAGATAAAATAAGGGTTTAACAAATAGTGTAAATAAAAGATATCAGAATGCTCCTGAAATTTAGATAAGAGAGGATAATCAGTTGGTGATGCAAACCCCTACAGAACTGACAATAAAGCAGAAGTGGGCCATGGTTTCTATAACACCATGCCACAGGGAAAATACTGTGGGATAATATTGCAGTCAAACCAACAATTCATGTCTTGCTAGATAGGCACATGAAAGAGGGGGCGGAGGCTCACAGAGACTTCCTGAGCAATTTCCTAGAGAGAGAACTCTGTGAGATCACTTCCCTTCACCATGCATCCGAGCTGAAAGCGCATGTGTGCCTGAGCTCTGCAGCTCAGACATCATTTTCAAGCTTAGATCTTCTATTTTTGTAACTTAGTTAGTACTTTAAACCTGCCTTGACTTTACTACTGCAACTGCTGTTTTGAGACCTAGATTATGTGAGTAAACATTACTTTTATTTCTTCACAAAACTGTGTGATTGTTATTTTAAGAGGGATAAAAGGGGTAATACCAGGAAAATCCAGTTTGCTTCAAAGCATCCTGGATTATTGTTTTCTAGAAGGTTAAACCAATCTTGTCTTAAGCTTCCAAGTTTTATGCTGCTAGGGATGGTACTCTGCTAATCTCACTCACGTGAGGAAAGAAGGATAATAATTAAATAATATATCCTCTCCTAGTATCTAACTCCATTCCCACAAATACTGTGCTTTATAAGAAATTTTCCTGTATTTCCCTTCCAAAGCAGCTGTGGGGAGCACATTAAAACAAGCTAGAGTTAAAGCTCTTGTGAATTTAGGGATCAAAATTTGGTATAAACAAGAAGCTGAGCTGAGAATTAAAATTCGATTATTTATAAATATATGCCAGAGCAGCAGAATCTGTTTGACCTTCTATCTCTATGATCTTTTGCTTTAAGGTTAATTTAGCTTGATCTGGCCCTAATGGTAGAATAGCATCACTGGAAAAGCCATAATGACTCAATTTCCTTTGGACTGCTTTTTCCCAGGACAATTTGAAATTATCTGCCAATATTAGGTGGATCGTTTCAACAGGGTTGTGGAGTAGTTTAAGTAAAAATATTTTATCCAAAGATTGGATTCAAGTTTACTGACTCCTGCTTCCTGCCGAAGTACCACATTTGGGACACAGAAGGCAACTTGAAAAATGCTTCTCAGAAATTTAATTTAGACTCTCTCTAGGGTAGCCATCTTGTTATTAGGACAATTGAGCCTCATATAATAACTGTGCTTGAGCTTTAGCTGCAAACAACTTAATTGTTGTGGGTATAAACTGTGCTCTGAGCAAAATCACGAGCTTGGATGGCTAATGCTGATCTTTGTGCATTTTGGGATGCATGATTCAGGTAAGCATTTCAGCTTCCAGAAGTTTGAAAAACTACCACTAAGGTCTTGACCTGCTCAATTGTGTGTCTAACTAGCTTCCAGATTTGCTGTTTCAGATGTTTGGAAAAAGGAAGGATGTTGGTCTTGGCAAAGTATATTATTAGTTTCTTCTCATTGCAGTACTTGATGAGTTGATCCTAAGTCTCCAACAGAGGTCAAGGACAGAATTACTGCATCATCAACATACAGTAATATACTGATATGCCTTTGGGCTAGTTTGGGAGGATGGAAGGCAGAATTACTTAAATAAATCACCTGCTAATTTACATAGTAACTAAATAAAATGGGGACCAATACACGTTCTGTGTCTAATTCCCCTCCTCACTGCTATTTCTTTTGTGATGTGTCCTTGATGACTACACCTGACCATCAGTCTCAAATCCTCTTGAATTTTAATAAGCCAAAGCAGCAGATGTTTATCTATTTTTGAGTGTCTAAGTTTAGTTCTAGATACTGTATCAAAAGCAAATCTAAAATCAATAAAGGCTGCAACAAGGGTTGAACCAGGTCTGTGGGTTCTAAATTGTACTAGATACAATTTTAGACTGCATCAACAGCAAGAGATTTTCCAAATAATTTCCACTTTGTTCTACATTGGATGGGTATTCACCATGAATATTCCTGAGTATCATGTCCAGTTCCAGGTACCACACTTCAGGGAGTCAAACTACAGCAGGTTCAGAGAGGCACAACAAAGATAGCCAGTGGTCCTATGAAGAGAGATTTAACAAATTGGGAATGTTTAATTTTGAGAAGAGTGGGCTGAGGGGGATACCATACAATTGTTCTCTTCAAATACCTGAAAAGGTATCACACAAAAGAAGATCAAGATCTGTCCTCCATCATTCCAGAGTACAGGTTACAAAGTAATGTATTCAAATCATAAGATGACAGGTTGCAACTGAATGTTAGGAGAAAAAATCCTAAAAGTCAAGAGCCATTTGACAGTGGAACCAGTTACCTGGAAAGTTGGTAGGTTTCCATTCATTAAATCTGTTCAAGTAGAGGATAGACAGCCACCTGCTGAAAATGCTTCAGAATGATTCCTACATGGAATGTGACCCCTTTGATGGCTTAAGTGACCCCTTCTAACTTTAGAATTCTGTCTTTCTATTTAGGCACACATTAATAAGATATCCATGAACCTGTGTTACCTATTTATCAACATATGCATGCACAAAAATCTAAATGAGATTAAATCTGACGAGAAAGATTTAAATTAATGGAAGCTGTTTTCCCTTTTCAACCCCCTCTAGTTGTTTTTTCTCAAGAGAGGAAACTCTTTGAGTGCACATGACTGGAAAAACCTTTCATTTACATAATGGAGATAATCTTATATCCAAATAAATAGCTGGATTTGGAAGAAGCCTCATTAAACACCAAAGATTCCTTCATCCCAAGGATAGGAGGGTGGTACCACCTTAAGTGGGAAAATTTGCTGCCATCCTGTTGGGGGTCGCCCACCGAACGGAGAAGATCTCGTGAATGGCGGCGGAGACGATGGATCCCGAAGCAGCAACATCCAGGACGTCAGCAGCCGGCTCCGAAGCAAGGCATTGTGGGACATGTAGTCCAGTATCCACGGAAGAGTCGGTTCCCTTACCCCTTCCCTTAGCGCGTGGTTAAATGTTGTATTATATGAAATGTATAAAAATGAAATACGATGTATGTAAGCCCCCGAGAGTCCTCCGTTAGGGAGTGCTTAGGCGGGGTATAAATACGATCAATCAATCAATAAATAAATAGTTAAGGAGGATGGACTTTAGTTTCTCCAGGAACAATTGCCGTGTCCTGAAATATGGAAATATTTTTTGGAGTGGTGGTGGAACATGGTTTCCCTAGAAGTTTGGGGTCTTCTAGTTGACTGGTGAGGCTATTTTTGGAGAAGTCAGACTTGTGCCTGCAATGGATGGCAGTATGTGGTTTCAGTAGGTGTTTTGGACCTTATTGTATTTTAAAGCCCTCTAGTTATAAGTGGAGAGCCAGTGTGGTGTAGTGGTTAAGGCATCAGGCTAGAAACCAGGAGACTGTGAGTTCTAGTCCTGCCTTAGGCATGAAGCCAGCTGGGTGACCTTGGGACAGTTATTCTCTCAGCCCTAGGAAGGAGGCAATGGCAAACCACTTCTGAAAAACCTTGCCAAGAAAACTGAAGGGACTAGTCCAGGCAGTCACCAGGAGTCAAAAACTGACTTGAAGGCATTAAAAAAACGTTATAAGTGACTGGTAAATCTGATTGGTTTGGCTCATAGAAGCAGACATTCCATTTTATGAAATATGGGGGTTTGCCTGGAACATTAGGGAAATGTGGTTCCCATGGAAGTTTTGACTTTTTCTACATCCTGGCATTCTAAGTCCTATATAACTAATGAATTTGGTTGGTTTAGCTGCCTGGGAAATGGATGTTCCTACATTTTTGTCTTGTTCCAGATGGTTTTTGGTTGTCAAAAATATCATACCGAAATGGTAAATACTGTTCTAATTTATTTCTAATACACTTCACTGTTTATTACATGTTGAAAGTGACAAAGCCACCCTATTCCAACCATCCCCCTAGCTATTTTTCAACAGGAGTGGGCTTTTCCATCAATTGCAAATGAATAGACAAAGTCACCTATTCATTGGCATATGAGAGAAAGTGTGTGGTGAGGATGACCTTAGGGGTACCATCTCTGGGACTTCTCATTGTGCACACTTCTGCAGTGATACACAAGGTTATTTTCTGATTAGGCACACATAAGATTGTGTTATTAAGAGTCTAATTTCGGCAAACGGCCCCGGTGTGCATCCACCTCAGGGGCATAGCTCATTATGCAGGGCATGCACCACTTGGCAAGCTTGTTCCTTGTATCTATTGCCAACTGTGGGGAGCATTTTACTATACTTTCACATGTTATTGGAAATTGGGGTAAACAAGACAGTGATAAACTCTCCTCCCTACTTGATAGGATCAATTGGATATTTGCAGACAGTGGTAAGTTATCAGAGGGCAAATAGATGCAAGTGTTTTCCTCCAGAAAATTAGATTAGAGGAGAGCTTTGGTTTAAAGAAGTCTGGAGAAGATGAATATTTTCTGAAATTACTATACACAGTAGGAATGTCAAAATGTTCAAGTTTAAAAGCAGGGTTTTTAAAAACAACAACAAAGGCAAATGCACATATTTCGTGCCATAGATATTCACCCCAAAATAAGGAAGCAATTATGCTAAAAAAAATATCAGTTACTGATTACCTATATTCTATTAAGAATGGGGCATCCATGGTTCTATATTTTATCTTTCAACATTTACCCAGTCCTTCCACTTCTGATTTACATTATTTGGCTCATTTGTGCTTCATTAACTGTTTCCTCTCTTTTTAAAAATATGCTGAGCTACTTCTTTCTTCCTGATTTTTTTTTAAATGAAACTTTCCTGAGTTAGAAGTCATAGCCACTTAATAATGAGCCAAAGCGGAAACATCACCCATGTACAGTATCTTGTGGTCAGAATTACTATATTTGCAACGAATACTTGCATCCTGAATTCTCCTCTTTATCTTCATCTTAGTCACCAGAACAGTTGCAGCGGGATTTGGGTGCTTGTGGCAATGTGTCGATGAAGTGTGCTCATAATCCATATTGCTAAGGTAATTAAAAAAATAACATTTAAAACATCTGTGTTCACTCCAGCCAACGGGTTTTCATTTTCTTCTGTGTTTGAGGGAAGACTTTCCACAATCATGAACATGGGTTCACAGGTCATACTAAGTCATGGCTGGTTTAACCATGTTTTTAGCAGAGGTCCCAACCTTTTTGAGCTTGTGGGCATGTTTGGAATTTTGAAATGTTATGGGCTGCAATGGGGGGCATGGTGGCTCAGTGGGTAAGACGCCAGGCTTGTTGATCGGAAGATCTCAAGTTCAGAGGTTCGAATCCCTAGTCCCGCGTGACGGAGTGTGCTCCTGCACTCGCCCCAGCTCTTGCCAACCTAGCAATTCGAAAGCATGCAAATGCAAGTAGATTAATAGGTACCACTCCGGTGGGATGGTAACAGCATTCCACGCGCATCATGCCGGCCACATGACCGCGGAAGCATCTTAGGACAGCGCTGGCTCTTTGGCTAACAAACGGAGATGAGCACTGGCCCCTAGAGTCAGACACGACTGCACAAATGTGTGGGGGGAACCTTTATTATTATTATTATTATTACATTTATATCCCGCCCATCTCCCCCACAAGGAGGGACCCTGGGCGGTTCACAACAAATTTAAAACAATTAAAACAATAAATATCAGTAATAAACAATATAAAATTATATATACATATACATATACATATACATATACATATACATATACATATACATATACACACACACACACACACACACACACACACACACACACATCATACAATTTGATCCAAAAGTGGTAGATCTTTACCTTTACCTTTACCTATGGGCTGCCATGTAGGTGTGGAGAATTAAAAAAACATCCATTTATCAGATGGCAAACCACTGAGATTGCTTCTCTTAACCTTTTCATGCCTCTCAGGATGCATTCTACCTTGTCATATTACCCTTGTCCTCTTTCTGGGCAAATGAGCACACTTCCAGACCGGATGCAGCTTCCTACCACGTCACGGTTGGATGTAGCTTTACTTTTTTATTACTGCAACTGCTGTGCAAGTTTTAATGTATTCAAGGTTATATTTGTATAAGAGTGGTGTTTATTTACTAGGTCTTTCTTATAGCTGATTCATTTGGAATCGTGTGACATTCCTTGGCTTGATGAGAAAGCTGATAATACAATTTCATTATAATCTGAACTGCTCTGTTTAAATAGTTTTGGGGGTTTCCCTCCTTGCACCTCACCAGGGCACAAGCATGCCTGGGTCACATTTTTTTTCTGCCACGTCTCCATGATGTGGCCTTCATCTCATCCCCAGTCCCATGAGTATGAGACAGGATAAATAAAGTATGTATGTATATGTTTATTAACATCTGAGAGCCAGTTTGGTCTAGTGGTTAAGGCAACGGGCTAGAATCCAGGAGCCTGAGAGTTCTAGTCCCTCCTGAGGCATGAAAGCTGGCTGGGTGACCTTGGGCCAGTCACACTCTCAGCCCTGGGAAGGAGCCAATGGCAAACCAGGAGACAGAGAGTTCTAGTCCCGCCTTAGGCATGAAAGCCGGCTGGGTGACCTTGGGCCAGTCCCTGTCTCTCAGCCCAACTCACCTCACAGGGTTGTTGTTGTGGGGAAATTAGGAGGAGGAAGGAGTATTAGGTATGTTCACCGCCTTGAGTTATTTCTAAAAATAATAAAGCAGGTTAATAAATAAATTTAATTTTTTTAAAAAAATGCCATCATGGACCTCTTCAGAGCATTTCCTTGTTGTTAAATTATAGTGCTATTCACCCAATCTTGAGCTGACATAAAAGTATTACCTGCATAACATTTGCTGCCCCCATCGCTAATTCCTGTCTTGCCTCTCCTGCTTCTTTTCTGATTAACTGCTGAATGGGGTTGTCCTGATTTTGTTATACAGCACGCGATAAGCCAAGTGGCTGGTGGTGTCTTTTGGCTTTGCACCAGCAGGCCGAAAGAGCATCTTGCAGTTATGGGACACAGCAGGCATGAGATATGACTGGGTGCAGGATGATCCACCATCTCTAGACCCCTTCCTGTGCCTTTCCTCCTGCTTCCCATTCTGTTGTAAGTTGAGCTGAATAAACATTTTTAAAAAGTAGATCAAACTTACAAGAGAGCCGAGTCAAAGCAGGCCTTGTACTTAGAGCAGTGCTTTCCAAACTGCCGCCATTGGCGACACACCAATGACGGCAGCGGCGGAGGCGCAGGGGCGTGCGTGCGGCGGTGGTGGTGTGCATGGCAGCGGCGGCAGTGGCTGCGGCCTCCTGTTTTCCGCTAAAACCCAGAAGTGCTGATGGCGCGCCGTTGCCGCTGCCATGCACGCCACCGCCGTGCACGTCCACTTCCGGGTTTTGTCGCGACACACTAAACCAGAGCTTTCCAAACTGTGTGTCGCGACACAAAGGTGTGTCGCCACACACAGCGTGGTGTGTCGCCACACCACCCGGAAGCGGCGGTGCGCGCGTGCACGGCGGCGGCAGCAGCGGCACGGGATCAGTGCTTCCGCATTTTAGCGGAGGCTGCCGCCGCCGCCGTGCATGCGCGTGCCGCTGCACGCCCCCGCGCCGCTGCATGTGTCTTGCGCCACCGCGCGCGCGCTGCCGCACGCCCCCCTGCGCTGCTGCCGTGCGCGCGCCGCCGCACCCACCCATGCTGCCGCTGCACGCGCGCCGCCGCTGGTGTGTCGCCAGCGGCGGCACTTTGGAAAGCCCTGCACTAAAGTGTCGTGACACACAGTTTGGAAAGCTATGACTTCCCGTGGCAATAAATGTTCTCTTCTGATTGCTCTGTGTTCTGTCTGGAGGTGTGTGTGTGTGTGTGTATGTGTGTCCATCCCCTCATTGCACTGTTGTGTTATTTCACTCTTGCAAAGCACTTGCAGTGCCCCAGCTGAGCAGTCGAATGCTATTGCACAATTCTGAGAATCCACTGGCTCTGGTTTGCAAAATGGCAGCCAACAAAGCTGATTGGGACCTGAGGAGAGGGAACATGCCTGCCTCAGCCTAAAACAACCTATATCCGCTGCTCGGATCCCACCCACTCCTGGCCCCTAATCTTTTCTCTGACATAATGGCTAGGCAGACTTAACGGATTTTACAGACTTTGTGGCTCTCAGTGGATGCTGTCAAGCTAAGGAGGAAAACCCTTTGTTGACAATTATGGCTTAAGGCTCTTTCCCTCATGGGCCCGGAAGCGGATGAAGGCAGTATCATAGGAACATGGCAGAAAAGAGGGCATTCACCACTTAAACCATGATGAAGTGGTGAAAGGCCCTTAGGCCCTCTGAAAGTATATAGAGTTTACGAGGAGAGGAGCACGCTTGCTCTGCTTTCCTATATGTGAAGGGAGGCCTCTCTCTCTCTCTATGAGTCAGAACCGGGGAAAAATCTGGGCCTCAAATGTGGTGTAGAGGTTAAGGTGTGGGACTTAGAGCTGGTGAGAATGGAACCTCACCGGGTGACTCTGGGGTGCCACTTTCTCTCAGTCTGACCTACTGTACGTTGTGGGAAATGTTGGAGGAGGCAGTGTTACCTCCTGGAGCAGCCCAAGGAAAGGCAGGACATAAGGAAGAGGGGAGAAAAAAAATGGTTTTTCACTGCATGGTCTCTTTCTCTCTCCTGAGTTTTGGAGGTGAAAGAATATTATGGTGGAGGGAGAGCCGAGCTAACCTAATAATCCCAGCTCTCCCTGTGTGTCTAATAGCCACGCTTTCAAAGCATTCTCTGTCTCAGTTTTGTAATTCAGTTTGGAAAACAGAGGGATTAAAAGGTTGCGTGTGGTGGTAGCAGCAAAAAATATTTTGCTTTTGTGTTTGGAGAGTGTCACAAAATATATTGTTGGAAGGATCTCTCATAAAGAACAGTACCCAGCTCTCCTGCTGGAGTATTCTGCAAAAGGCACGTGGATTTTACAGGACATCCGGACTGCTATTCAAGTTTATTGCTCGAATGGGGGTGGAAAAGTTATGAATCATTTTGGAACCAATCCAGACTGTAAATATAATAATGTGTGTACAAGATAAACATAACAATTTTATTGATTTTAAATTATAAATCTCTAAGCAACATCCTTTATTTTCAGCTTCTAGTTTTCTTGGATGTGAACTCATTTACTGTTATCTCTGCTAGGATATAGGCTGCAGTTTTGCTGCAGTTTTTCTAATCTCAGAACATTTACTTGTTGTAAATTGAAAATGTTTTGTTCAGAATCCCTGGAAGATAGATATTTTAGGTTAACTCCCTTAAAAATAAATTATGCTATGAAACTAATAGATCAAACCAATATTAATATTAATATTAATAATTGTCACTCAAGGTGAGCATAGCACTCCCTTTTCCATTTTTCTTTTACATTGACAAGCAAGTAAAGGTAGCTTGAATAAGAGATAGTAGTATTTTCTCTTAATTTGCCAGCTATTGCTAGATAACTGTGATTATTTTTTGGTGGCAAAAAAAATGTCCATTTTTTTTCTGCACAGGTGGCAACCCATAACCTACTTGATTAAAAAAAGGCAAACAGTAAACTAGGTACATAATCAAATATTTCCTTTCCCCCCCTTTTCATTCTCTGTGATACTTCCTAAAGTGGCAAAACATTCTGGCTGGGGAATTCTGGGAGTTGAAGTCCAGACGTCTTAAAGTTCCCAAGGTTGAGAAACACTGATCTATTATGTCCCTACATAATAATTATGTCGACAGAAAGCTTAACTAAATGGTAGTCAAAATATGGGAGGTAATCCAGAAATCAGAATAAAAACAAATCTCTTTGACTGGTAAAAACAAATCCCAATATTAATGACAGGTTTGTTTGTTTAAGAAACCAAACACCATTGGGCATTTTTTTCCCCAGAAGAGTTATGTCCAAGATGTGTTTACATCTGCTTGGTATCATAATTGGCAGGAAGTTTTCAGAAAAACCAGTGTGCCCTTCCGTCCCCGGAACATTGAAAGGTTCTTTCGAGAATGAGTCACTGGATTCTGTGGTTTGTGTGTCCTGAACAGAGAAAAGTCTTTGTGTGATCACCGTGTAGTGTAAGCAGCTTGGATATATCCTACTTTGTATCTAACTTCCTGATTTTTTTGAGGGGGAAGGTAAGAAGGTTCTTTGGATACATTCGTTCCTCTTTCTTTTATAAAACTTGTTGTTTTGACAAGTGGCTTTTTTTTTACAGTAAGCATATCTTTTTTTAAAAAAAAAAGTCACGTACCAATTTTGCTTGTTCTCTATATCACATTATTAGAAAAGCAATGAGTATTGAAAATGCATTTTCTTGATTCAAAACACAACCTTCATTATAAGAGCATAAGAACATAAGCAGTGCCCTGGTAGATTGGACCCATGGCCCATCTAGACCAGCAGTCTATTCTCACAGTGACCAACCAGCTGAACAAGGAGCCCACTAGTCTCCCAGCAGATGGCCTTCAGAGGCAGTCACACGGCCATCAAGGCTAATAGCCATTGATCCCCACGACTTCCATGAATTGGTCCAACCCTTTTTTGAAGCCAGCCAAGCTGGTAACCAATACCACCTCTCATGATAGCAAATACCAAAGTTGAATGAACTATGTGTTGTGTTAAAAAAAATTCCTTTTACTGTCCTGATTCTTCCAGGATTCATTTCTTTTCATAGAATGGCATACAATACTGTGTTTACCAAAGTGGGTAAGAACTTTTTTTTGGTTCTGAGACTGTTGTGATTGTCCTCACAAAATGCCTGCATGGAGAGGAACTGAGGTGATGGGTGTGGTGGAAAATACAACTCCGCAGCTGGTCAGAGAAACCGTTTCTCCTCCTCAGCCTTTTGGTCCTCTCCTCCTCAATTGCTTTCTGTTATTAAGCTGTACACTGTACCTTATTCTGGGCAGGTGGGCACACTTCCTAAACAAAGGACTAGTTGAAGGCACTCATCATTGTGACTTTCTAAGAATGGCTTTGAGGCTTCTGGGCAATCAGACATAAAGGTGGGGAATTTTGCTGAACTTTCCAGCGTGCCAGCTTCTCATTTTTTAATTAAGCAATTTTTTACCAAAAAGTCAAGCCTGGTGTGGTGGGAAGAGTCTTTGGGCACACTGGTAGCCAGAGGCACCAGGTTTAGGGCAGCAAATAGGTAGGTGTGGGGTTGAAGGGATTTCTGGAAGAGTTAAGAGAGAGGGGAGACGATAGGTTTATGAATACAGTATCTGTTGAAGAGAAGGTTGGAAGTCATTATATTTCATAACTCTAGTTTCTTTCTTTCTTTCTTTCTTTCTTTCTTTCTTTCTTTCTTTCTTTCTTTCTTTCTTTCTTTCTTTCTTTCTTTCTTTCTTATTTTTTCTTTAGCTTTGTCTTTTACTTTATGTAAAATCCTCCATAAATATAAATAAATAAAAAAAGAATATTGTGACATTGTGGCACACATACTTCACATAATCATTCCAGCACGCACACACCAAGGATTGCTGGGGAGAACAGATTGTTCCCCTCATTCCTTCCCTCCCTTTCTGCCTGCTGCCCCCAACCCCCAAATTATACATGTACACAAATAAGGATTTGGAGTTTATTCTGAGGAGACAACACCTTGTCTAAAATGGGCCTTGAAAAACGAACAGTGAAAAGTAATTGTTACTGACAAACACTTTCCATTGAATTACTAACATTTAAAAAGCTGGCTTTTATTTTTAAACTAAAAATCATTTTAACAGTGGGGGGAGGGGGAATGCCAGGAAGGTTTATGGGATAATTATTATGACTTTTAACATTTTAATTGTGAATTATAGTAATAATCTTTATTAGACTCTCATATTATGTACTATTTTTATTCCCAATTTACTTATAAGCATTGTTCTGCTGGTATGTGATTTTGGACTGCTAAATTTACCAACAACTATGCGTAATGTCTGCTAGGTACAGACATATGTTGGATATGGTGAAATTCAGAACCTATCTGGGTTAATTTATTAATTTATTTTATTTATTCATTTAATTTATATGACCGCCCATCTCCCCCAACAGGGGACTCTGGGCGGTTTACAATAAAATTTAGAAAGATCTTGGAAATTACCATGTAGAAGCAGGGCTTCTCTAAATAAGACTGAATTAAAATTTAAGTCTGCCAAAGCTTTCTTACTGATTTAGTTGGACATAGATCCAATTGATCTATTCCTCCTCATGCAATGAATGTAAGGAAAATACCACAGAAGGGAAGGAATGCAGTTTTTGACTGAGATGGTTCTTCAGAGAGATCCTCATGCAAAAAGGAGGAGGAGCAAGAGTTGGATAAAGCATCTGGTAAGGTTAGGTTCTTGGATTTGGGGGCAGTAACTCAGCCACCAAATCCATGGAAGTGTTGATAGTTGTATCAAAAACCAAAGGATAGATTGGAAGTGGAGTGATAAATTGTTTGGAAAATACCTTGGGAGTAGTGGTCTCCTCAGGAATAGACTACTACCATAGAGTAACTCAGCCCTTGTGATCAGATTTGACCAGTATGACCTTGAATGGAGGCTAAGAACGTGTGATGGAATGTGTTCCTGAAGGGGGGAGGTGATGTGGTGGATTTCGGTGCTGCTGCTGGTTCTCAGGAAGGAGGGAGCGCATTCCAAACAGATAAGAGCACTCCCAGTCCAGAAAGTGTTGCTGGGAAAGTAAAGAGGTTCAGGGTTGCACTGCCCTAGAGTCTCCCAGGTTATTTGTGCTTAGGTTAGTTAGAGTAGCTTTAGTCTGGCAAGATTCTGTCTGTATGGTGAGAGCAATAAAGAACTGGAGTTTGAATGCACTGACTCGTCGTCGTTCTTGGGCTGGTCCCGACAGAACGTCTAGTAAAAATTGACTAGCACATACACGTGCAAATGGAGGGATTGGAATCGTGACTACTGGCCTTTGTTTGCACTGGGTCATCTGTGTTCAGAGCTGCGAGGTTTACTGACTTCCTGGACAAAATGGGCTCTCCAAAGGCTTCACTGCCCAGAGTTATTGTCCAATTCCATCACATTATCTTACTCTTGTTGTATACCACCCACTCTTGTGACTTGGGTGGTATACAAAAATGGTAAAATGTATAATAACAATAACAATAAACCACTTTGGATACTCTAAAGCAGGGTTTCTCAACCAGGGTTCCGTGGAACCTTAGGGTTCTGCAAGAGGTCACTAGGGGTTCCCTGGGAGATCACGGATTTATTTAAAACATTATTTCAAATTCGGGCAACTTCACATTAAAGAGGTAAGTTTCATTCTTTATTTTTAGTTTAAGAACACTGTTAATGCATATATACAGTACAGGCCTACCCATGAAACAAATATAATAATTTTGTAACTTCTGGCCTATATTTGAGCCTGAATGTGCAGGGGTTCCCTGAGGCTTGAAAACATATTTCAAGGGTTCCTCCAGGGTGAAAAGATTGAGAAAGGCTTATCTAAAGGGATGTGCAAATGTGAAGTAACATTATTTATGTCAAAGGAAAAAATGAACTCCAGTCTTTGTGCAAAGAGAAATTCCCTAAGGAATGTTTTGTTAGGCAGTACAAGGTACTCTTTGTCCACCAGCCACAGCAGACAGTGACTCAACTTTAAAGTCTAGAGCACCTGGAAAGATAAAAACTCATGTGTCACGTGTGCAACAATGTGCCTTTCCATTGTGGGGAAAGTATACGGAGAGCATAATCAAACCTGAATATAATGATGTTTTCTTGCCTCCCTCTAGTTTTACAGTCCTTTTGGATATTCAGTTGCTCAGGAGCTTACTCCTTTGACTAATTCATTGAATACTGAGTTAATGCTAGCTCTGAAAACCATTACATATTGATAACAGCTACCTAGCATATGCAGCCATTAGTAAGCCTCAATGCACCCTGTCAGAATTCCATGCAAAGGAGCAAACTTAAAGAAGCATGAAGAGATGTATGTGTGAGCCTGGCTGTGTTTTACATTTTTAAAAATTGTAGTTGTACAATACAAATAGGGACTCTGGCGCTTTTTAAAGGTAAAGATAACATCAACATTGCGTTCAAGAGCATGTGTTGTATAGCTGTTAAGGTGTTGAACTGTCACTAGAAGTCCACTGGGGGGGGACTTTGAGCCAGTCAGCCTCGCAGCCAAGTTTACCTCAAAGGATTGTTATTGTGCAGAAAAAACGAAGGAGGATCCTTATGTAGTGTCCCAAAGCTCCTAGGAAAGATGGGATATAAATCTTTCAAATAAATAAATAAATAGTTGTTTTTAAAATTAATCCATTCTGTTTAAATATTTATTTATTTTAATAAATATTTATTAAAGTTTTATACTGTCAATTTTAATGAATGGACTCTTGGCAGTTTATAGAAAAACATAAAACATCCATGATAAGGAACAATAAAACATATATGGTAACAGGCCTCAAACAATTACATCAGTAAAACATCCAGCTCCAGATTAATGTCACTGGTTCAGAAACTCCGGTTTGTCTGATAGTGTAGACAGCCATAGATATGACCTTGGAGAAACTATGCGGTGACAATTATAAAAAGATGTTTTAAACCTGGGAAATGAAGGTAGAGTTAAAAAGAAATTCAAACTGATCCTGCTTTAATTCCTGGGGGTAAAAGAAGGAGGGAAGGAAAAACACAGTCAGGTTTTCAAGATTCAGTTGCTTTAGCCTACATTGCATCAATAAAGTAGAATTTCTGCATTCAGGTGGAGTCTGTTTCCTGACTGGTCTACCTCAAAGGGCTGACAGATAGCAAGCGATGTGAGCAAGCAAGCAGGAAAAACTAATAGGAGTTTGGGAGGGGAGAAATCCTGTGACTCTTGTGGGGGAAGGAGGAGAGATCCCAGAAAATGGTGCAAAGTCAAGGACTGGGACTTGGGCTGAGACTGGGAGAGGTATGCAGGATGTAGGAGGCATCTAGTAATGAACTCATAAATACATAAAATAATAGGCGAAGTCACATGACCCAATAATTCAGTGTTTCTATAGAAATGCACAGTGTGTGAGGAACAATTGGAAGAGCTACAGGTCTTATAGTAGGAAAATGATTATGATTTAGTAGGCATTATTGAAGCTTGGTGGGACAAAACTCATGAGTAAAATACAAGGATTGAAGAGTACAAATTATTTAAAAGGGACTGGCCAAAAGGGAGGAGGAATGATTATTGTATATATGAAAGAAGTGCACATATGTTTTGAGAACCAGGATCTGAGCAGAAAGGTATCTTGGGGTTTAAGAAAGAGAATTTGGAGAATTGTTGTATATGCACATGAGATTTCAGGAGAACCAGTTTTAACAAGCTTGAAGTTCTAGGTGAGATTGTATGGACAGAAATCCTCAGGTTAGAGGGAGGGTTGGGATCTTCTGAAAAAGAAGATACCGTAAGTAGATTCACACACTATTCCTATGAGAAAAAATATGGAAGGCAATTTAAGAAACCACCATGGACACTCAGGGTTAGGTAAGAATTAAAAGGGACTTGTAAAGAAATGAACGTTGAGTGTAATCATCAAGGAGGCATTTCAGCAAGTAGCTAATATGTGCAGAAAGGAAGTTAGAAAGGGTTGGAAAAGGCTACATGTTCTTCCTATCTTCAGAAAGGGGGAAAAGAGTACTTGGTAACTAGAGACCCGTCAACTTGACATCAATATCAGGCAACACTCTGGAACACGTTATTAAGCAGTTGGTTTGTGACCGTTTAGAAAAGAATATATTGCTTGGCAGGAGCCAACATAAATTATGCCAAACCAACCTGATTTCCTTCTTTGTTACAGTGACTGCTTTAGTTGATCATGGGAATATGGTGCCCATAGTGAACCTTGATGTCAGTAAAATATTTGACAAAGCCTCCAATGAGTTTCTAGTAGAGAAGATGGCTGGACTATGTGATAATTAGATGACTACAGAGCTGGTTGAGCAATTGTGTCACTGAGTTACATCAATGGCTCTGTGTCAAGCTGGAAGAAAGTGTTGCGTGGCATTTACGGCTCATTCTCGGCCTGCGCTGTTCAGCATATTTATAAATGACTTAGATGAGAGGTTAGAAAATATTATTATCAAATTTGCAGATTACACAGAGATAGGGGGCATAACAAACACCTTAGAGGACTGTATCAAGGTGGAGGTGGATCATGACAATCTGGAACAATGGGCGGTAAGATGAATTTCAGTAGGGAGAAATGCAACATGTTATGATGGGGAGGACCACGGTGGACATCAGTAGATGCAAAAGGATCTGGGTTTCTTGGTGGAACACAAGCTGAGCATGAGCCAACAGTGTCATGGAACTCCCCCCCCTCAAAAAAAAAAAGAAAGAAAAAAGCAAAGCAACGGCAATCCTAGGCTGCTCCAACATAGAAGCATCGTGTCAGGTTCAAGAAAGGTCATTCTTCCTCTCCATTCTGCATGGGTCAGACCACACCTAGACTATTGCATCCAGTTCTTAGCACTGCTGTGACAGACTATGGGGAGGAACGGAAGAGACAGCAGACCTAAACAATCGAGATAGCAGGCAAGTGAGTTCACAGCTTAACTCATACACAGCAACTTAGCTCTCGTGGAAAGAAATCTGGGAATAAGAATTACAAGCCATTCAATGAGACTCTTCTTAACTCAGTATAAATGAGGCTGGGAAATTCCACTTATGTTCTGTATTTACCCCAGACTAGTGTTAAGATACTTTACTAAAAATCCACGTATTTCTTGCAGTTTTGATCGTACCCAGCTGCGTAGGGCTTGACACCTGCATTTTAGGAGGGACACTGACAAACTGGAATGTGTCCAGGGGAGAGCAATCAATATGGTAAGGTGCCTGGAAGGAAAAAAAAATATGAGAAACAGTTGGTGGCATTGGGTATAATTAACCTGAAAAAGAGAAGACTGCAAGGAGACATGATAACTGTCTTCAAGTATCTGAAAAGCTGTCGTGAAGAAGACAAGGCAGAATTGTTCAGGGTTGCTCCAACTGAAGGGTGAGAAACAATGAGCTTAAATTACAAGGAAACAGATTTTAGTTGGACATTAAGGACAATTTCCTAACAGAAAGGTTTATGCTTCCCTGGCAGGTGATGGGCGCTTTTTCTTTGGAAGTGCTTAAACAACAGCTGGATGGTGATTATCAGGGATGCTGTAATAGTGGATTCCTGCACTGGGTTGAATAGATCAGTGTTTTTCAACCTTGGCAACTTTAAGATGTGTGAACTTCAACTCCCAGAATTCCCCAGCCTGATGGCTGGGAAATTCTGGGAGTTGAAGTCCACACAGTTGCCAAGTTTGAAAAACAGTAGACTAGATGTTCTCCAGGGTCCCTCCCAACCTTTACATTCTTTGATTTTTTAATAATGCAGGCATTTTTCTAGGTTATAGGATGTGTTTGGCTTTTGGGGAGCATGCTGAGAACTGTACTTCATAAAGCAGTGGTAGGATGAGGAAAAAAAATTCATTTCATTTCATTTCCATGCAAGTTTAATTTAAATTCAGTCTGATTAACATGACCACTCTGCAGTCGGGTGTTTAATAATTTCTCTCTTCCACCAGATTAAAAACTACAATTTAGTAATAACTTTTAGAGGTCTCTGGGGGCTACACTCAAGGCTTCTAGAGACTATATGTGGCTTTGCATCTCTGGATTAATGCATTCAGCACTAATTAGCAAGCTAAATTATGATTGGTATATTTAACCACTTTTTAAATTGATGTCTTTGAACATACACAATTCATTTTGCTTGTCTAAATCAATACTGCTGTAATAGTTGTAAACTGAAATATTGCCTCCTTGTAATGTTTTCTAATTTTTGTGTATTTATAACATTATATTCATTTTTTTCCCTTATGTTTTTCAATAGTGACACCTAGTGGCAGTGTGGTCTCTCTTGCAAGGATTGTAACACAAATATATGTGATCACCTTTTCATTTGTTATACAACTTTATTTATTTGACAAGGCTGGAAGGGACTTTCCATGAGATATTTACCATGTGTGAGACTGGACAATGAAGAAGTTTCAGTGTTAATAATGAAACTCCACTGTACCTGAAAGAAAGAGGAATCATACATTGGGGTTTCTATATGAGTGGAACCTACTGAATGTTTATAGATGATGATGATGATGTTAGATCTACTCCTGCAGGAGGAGTTTGTAAACACTGAATCACATTGAGAAAGGCAAAATTCCAGTGCATTGCATTAGGGAGAATGATTTAGCCCATCTAATTTTTGTCCTGCTAGATTTCTTCTTGCAGAATTTCAGCTTAACACAAGAAAACATTCTATACTGGTGTTCACCACATTCCTTCAGAAAATATTCAATCTTGGAACCATATCAGAGCTTTCCTCTCTCATTTTGCTGTATACCTTCACAACTTTAAGACATGTGGACTTCAAGGTTGAGAAACACTGTTCTAGACACTGCAGAAGAGCAGAGACAAGGGTGCTCCCTCAATGGCCCAATCATCGGGGCTATTAGTAATTCGCTGTATGCTGCATACCACTACCTGCTCCATACCACTACCACATGGAAAAGGCTTCCAACAACTCTTGCAGTTACTCACCACTCTTTCTGTCCCTCCCCAGCTTTCTGCTACCTTCCCCCACTCCATTAAAAAAACATGCCTGCAACCCTTACACAGGAATTCATTTTGAAGCTTAGGAATCATCCTTTGTGTTTCATTTATTTATCACATTTATATCCACCACAATCATGAGACTTTCAGTGGTTTAGAGCCATAAAAGCCTTGACTTATTTTTCCTTCCTTCCTTCCTTCCTTCCTTCCTTCCTTCCTTCCTTCCTTCCTTCCTTCCTTCCTTCCTCTGCCTCAAACACACTTCTTTTAACTTGTTGCCTAGATCAGCAAAGAGAGTGAGGTAGGTGAATTTCTTGATATAGTACATTCCACAAGATCACAAGATGGGCATTTGTTGTGGAATAACACGTTATAGTAGGGCAGGTAGAACGTGACAGAGAGACAACAACAAAGAAGAAATTTCCAATCTGCTGCTATCTACTGTGTCAGAGTTAGGGCTTCTCTTGGATACTAACCTGAGGTCACATAAGAGAAGAGAAGGCTTCACAAATTATGGTCCCCAAACTATTATGGATTTTAGAATTGATGATGAGTATCTTGAACTAGACTGGGAACCTAGCAAATGAAGTGCCAATGGAATTGATGTAACATCAGTGTTATATACAGTAGCATTATAGTTAAAAACAAATACCCAGGCTGCTGTTTGGAACTAGAGCTGTAAAATGTTCAAAGGTAGCCTCATATAACTTGTATTTACTGTACATAAAACCTTTTGGACTCTCTCAGAACATGTGTAACTATGACAAGAATGGCCTTTTCCAGAAAAGGTCACAGTTAACAGACAAGATGAAGAATTATGTTGCATTATTGATATCCTTTGATAAGCACACATAGCCTTCACATTTCTCCTGTCCTATTCTGGGTGATGACATGCATCTTTCAACTCTTCCTTGGTGCTTTCACAATGTTCTTAAAAACACTGTCTGATACTTGAGGAGCAAAAGTCCCTAAATTTCCCCATTCCTCCGTCATGTGGCTTCCTGCTTGACTTCCCCTGAGAGTAAGATGTGGTGACTGAGGTATTTAGAAGTCTTTTCTTCCCTTTTGAACTTTGTAGTATTTTTCATGCTTTCTTAATTCAGGCAGGAAGGGAATAAGGACAGAATGGATGAAAGCTACATTGGATCCTTTTCTGTGCAATTGGTGGTGGGTGTGGTATCTAGTACTGCAGACTGGCCTTTCTGCTTCAAAGACTTTTGAAAAACTGTACAACTTTTTTGGGTGAACAAAGCATTTCATAATTTAAATTCCTTTATGATTGATTGAATGGATAGTTTGTTGTTCCAAGTGTGCATGATGGAATCTTTTCAGATAACAATGAAGAGGAGTATGCTCAAGCTTTCAACTAAAAGTTTACTGAGTAGATTAACTTGTTCTTGTAAAGTAACATAGGGAAACCTTACAAAAAAGCAATGGGGAAACATGAATTTATGCTCTCTTCTTATTAGTAGAACATGACATCATATGACTTCTCAGAATAATAACATAGCAAGAAAGAGTGAGAATAGGTTTTAAAAAAGCTATATAGAGACAGAATATTTTAGCAACCAATCTAGCTCTGATTCTTTATAATATCACTAACGTAATCTAATATTCACTGCTTATTTGTACTGTTTTTCTGCTCTGAAAGGATGTTGGGTTAGAAGAAGGGTTATTTCTTTTATACAGCAAATAAACCGGCAGTATATTAACAGCTACATACTATAAAAATTGCATATGCATATGCTTTCGTAGAGTAGAATCCAGTAGATGTCTACTGAATGTGGCTCTAGTCTATGAATGTTTAGTCCACAACAATTCCTGGTTGATTCCACATAATACACTCTTGTTTTTTCTCCAATAGGACAATATGGTTACCTTTTTGATAGTTCTTTTAAGGCCAGTTTACAATCAGTTCCACAAGGACCAATAAGGAAAACAAGTGATGTGCAAAAATATATTGTAACCTAATAAAATAATCTAACAGTTTAAGATTTTTCAGATGATAGTAACAGTAGTATTAATCATATGCTTGAATGTTAAAGCATTACTTTGATTCCACAACCCTATAACAGTAGGGATCTGTCATCTGAGAGACTAGAAAATTCAGCAAAATAGTAGATACTGTATATCACCAGCATGACACACATGCCTGCTGAAGACTGAAATGAAGCGGAATTGTGACTAAGACATGGGAAGCAAAGCCATTTAGGCCATGATCATGCCTCTGAAACAATATTATATCAGCACAGATGTGATGGAAATTTTTCTCCCATTGGCTTCAACAGGAAAACAAATAGTTGCATCCCATCAACAATTTTTGCCACAACAGAATTTAAGATACTTTGTAATTCAGCTTTCCCCAAGCTAAGATGGGATTATGCTCACCAAATGTTGGTTGGGAATGCTGGGTTGTAGATGCAACACATTTAGAGGACACCCAATTAAGGAAGGTTGGTGCTATTCAAGTAGAGCATCTGCCAGACTTCTTGCAAGGCACAGCAATAATTCTAGACTGCCTTGCTTAACCTCTATTGAAGAACATGCTTACAGCAGAAGCTGATGATTAGTATTGTTGCTATACTGCGGACAAGAATGAAGCCAGATATGCACAGAAGATCTGCCTGCTGCAATTCACAGAAATCTATGTGTGTGTATATATATGCTTCTGGATATACAGTATGTTCTAGGACATTTGCTTCTACCTTTTTGAGAATGGAAATGTGGCTGTCTTCTTCCCATCTCGAGATTGGGAGATACCTGCTAACTGTTATTGCCTTATCTACAATTGTTGGTTTCTGCTTTCCCAGCTTCATTTCTTACAGCATCCCACCACCAACATTAAGAACCCCACCCAGGGTGAACACAAATCAGAAGATAAGGGATGTTGCTGGGGAAGAATGTGGATCTCATATTTATAACATCTTTATATTTATCTCCACGGGCTTTCCTGCTCCTGTTCTGAGAAGAATATGTATTGGACACAGTGCAATTTTGCTGGTGTAGTAATGATGCAGTAAGGGGTGTGGTGGCTCAGCGGGTAAGATGTCAGGCTTGTTGATCGGAAGGTCGCAAGTTCGGAGGTTCGAATCCCTAGCCCTGCATGCGGAGTGAGCTCCCACACTAGCTCCAGCTCTTGCCAACCTAGCAATTCGAAAGCATGCAAATGCAAGTAGATTAATAGGTACCACTTCGGTGGGAAGGTAACAGCGTTCCGCGCGCGTCATGCAGCCACATGACCGTGGAAGTGTCTTCGGACAACGCTGGCTCTTCGGCTAACAAACGGAGATGAGCACCGGCCCCTAGAGTTGGACACGACTGCACAACTGTGCGGGGGGAACCTTTACCTTTACCTTTTAGTAATGATGCATCTCTAGTTCTGGCATAATTCAAATAAAGAATTGTTTTGCTCAACTGTATTTTGGATGAGGGCCACTAGGCTCCAATATACCCACTTTTCAATCAAATGTTTGCAAGAGCAGAGGGATCCAGATAAAGAACATGGTTTTTCAGTCCTTTTGTGATTACTCCTTTTAATAGGAGCAACTTCAAGCCAATTCTCAGATGGCTATGTACCATTGCTAGTGACATTTACCCCTTTATAGCATATTAACTGGTGTGGCATGTAACAAAATATGACAAGACTTCAGTACTGAATATTGTATATCTGTTTATTTAGATATCACCTTTCCCATAGGAGTTTAAGACAGAATATTGTACATCATTCATACATGCAACAACCCAATGCTGCCTAGTGAACTTCATGAATGAATAGGGATTTGAATTGGATTCTCCCCAGTCCCAGTCCAAAATTCTAACTAAATCTGACTCAGGCTTATTATCTTCTATATAATACAGATGTAGTAGGCACTGAGGCTGAGAGAAGCGTAGCTTGCCAAAAACCACCTAATGAGTTAAAAGTAGAAAATGATTCAAACTGGCAGGGACTTCCTCTTTCATAGGTCACAATATAACCCTAGCCCTGATGTCTGCTCAGGAGCAAGTTCAGTAGAGTTCAGTGGTGCTTACTCCTAAGTAACCCTATGGACATTGAAAGGAATTTGCAGGCATTAATGGGAAAGATTTGAAAGTAGCCATGGAAAAACTTCTGCAATTAGAGCATTTCACTACCTACTTAACAGCGATAAAAAAAGCCAATGCGATCCTGCATTCTGGCTGAGGATGTTAAAGCTCAGTGCAATTTTTTGGAAAAGGAGCACTAGATGGTGCCAATGAGCCTTTCACAAACTTACAGAAAGGTCTGAAGCAGGGAGCTTGTATGATTGAGTTCTATAAATAATTCTCTTAATTTGAAAATTTCTCCCATATGGTAATCACTTACTTAATTACAATTTTTCTAATTAACAGTATATTAATACAGTGTCCAGTTTGTGTGGGTACGGATTTCTCTTCTCTTTCTTGTTTTATTCCGATATAAAAATAGTATGTCTGGGTTAATCTGGTCAAACTGTTGGTCAAGACTTAAAGCAGGGATGGGAACCTTTGGCCTACCTTATATTGCTAAATTACAGTTCCCAGCCTTCCCCACCATTGTCATGCTGCCTGCATCCATAGACAGATCCAGTTTAGCAACATCTGGTGGGCCACAGTTCTCCTCCTTCTTTTGCAAAAGGCAGCCTCTATGGGAAAAGAATATGCATGTTGCTTAGAATGAAAACCCAACCCTACTGCAACAATTTTAGGCCAGCCATTCCACATTCCAAATGGGTTTAGCTGAGTTGATGCCCTGCAGTACCCTTGTCTTGCTATAATCTGGGTGATAACTGCAGAATAAAGGCAATAGCTCCTTTTCATGACTCCTGTATTGGTGATTATGGAGAAAAGTATCAGGGTCCATGATATAAGTCCTCTGGCATCTTATATATCTTCTACTACCATGAGTCTCATGATTGAGACTCATGATTGTATAACAATAGAGAAAACATACATACATACATGCATACATACTTTAAAAATATATGGAAAGTAGGGATGTGCAGAGACCTCTGGGTTAGGTCACAATGAAAGTAGTCCACTCTGACTTGATGCCAGATCTGGAATGAAATTCAGAACAAGGGAGCTTTATTCTTCCACAGTCTAATATATGAGAAATATGGTTATTTCTCAGCAGAATGAATGAAATTTATATGAAAGGTATTTAAGGGGAAGAAATGTAGTACAGTATCTTATTTCATAGGAATTAATGTATGGGTTTTCACCTACTTTCATTTAGAATTGATTTATTTTTTAAATTGCTTATAATATCATGCCATAACAGATTCAGCTGAAATGTGCAATGATAGTAACCCCTGTGGGGTCAAATACTCATAGCAAATTTCAAGCAGGTTGAGGGTTCTTATGTACCAGTGGAACTGATGGTCAGGCTTGAGATGGAAGTGTAAGAGATCGACTCTCTTGTCCTCCTAAAACATCTGGTCAGATCCATGGGCATCCCCAGGGGAGCAGAGAGAAGCAAATTAGACACGTGAGACATCATCACACAAATGCTGTGATTGCATCAGATGTCAGAATCCAAGTATGTAAGGTCAGCATTTGCATGATGCCATCACCACATGGAGGTCATCACTTTGCTGTCATTGTGGGTTCCGGATGTAATGGTATGTGGGAATGACCTTGGGAGACGGGGAAAGAGATGCTGCCTAGGGGACAATCAGATAAGAGAGAGTATGGCCCGCAGCTGCATAATGGGCAGAGAAAGGAACTCAGAAAGGAACCTCCCTAACTTATCAGACTGTAAAAGAGATGGGAGATTTGAACTTTCAGACTTGCAAGTTTCTGTTAATGTAGCCTTACAATAAAGTAGAATTATCTCATCTGGTTGTGTTTCCTTCTCTGGTCTACTTGGGAAGGGTGATACCGGCAGACACCACTGAGTCAATTAATCTAATATAATCACCACTCCCAATCGTTATGATTTATGTTAATGAAACATAAAGTTGTTTTGATGTTGTTGCAGTGCTAAAGAACTCTGGAAAAGAAATAGAAATGGAGCATCAAGGGGTCTAGATCTGGAGCAAAGCCAGTTCAAATTTTTCTGCTTCACCTGGGTAAGTAAAAACCTGCCCTGCCCCATCTTGCATTTCAGACTTCAGTTGAAACTATGCCTCTAATTGAAAGCATAAGTTGATTTCATTCTTTAAAACAAAAATTTATTTGATGGTTGTTGTGGGTTTTCCGGGCTGTGTGGCCGTGTTCTGGCAGATTTGGTTCCTAACGTTTTGCCAGTAGCTGTGGCTGGCATCTTCAGATTCCAGCCGTGAAAGCCTTCGACTATACAAAAATTTATTTACTTATTACATTTCTAGTCTACTCTTTAATTTCTCAGTTCTGGTGTTATTTATAATAACAAAGTATAATGTAAAAAACACAAAGTTACAAACACAAACAAGCAACTATATAAAAAATCAGTGGTGAAATCAAGTGATAAAACTTCAAATAGTGTGTTTTAAAAGTCGCCCAGTTCCTTCTCCAGAAAAATATTGAATTGTATTTTAAATCTGCCAGCTCATACCACAATGGCAGTTTTAATTAACAGGATGTGGTTTCTGAGATCTGTTACTATCTTTGCTTTCCCTCTGTTGGATGGTGGTTAATTTCTAAAAAGTGATGTTCATTCTTCTAGTTCAGAAATTTCACCTTTCACCATGTACAGTATAGAAAAATGAGTTGTGGCAATTCAGCAAAGCATGACTCACACCCCGCCCATGTGTACAGGCTAATTATTTCACACATTTCACATACATGCTGAAAAAAAGAGTTCTAGAGGTTTTATGTATACTCTGAAAGATACTCCACAGCTCGATTTCGCTCAGAAAACAGCAGCAAGGTGGGATTAATAACACAAAAGAACGTCTTGTCCAGTCTTACGAGACTCATGACTTACTCATTTGTTTCTGAAAAAAAGTTCTAAAAAACTTGCTTTAATCAATAAACCTTAAACAAAAATTTAACTGGATATCTGAAGAGCCATCTATTCATACATGTACATCTTATGGGAATTGTAGTCCCCACACATTGGGAAGGCTCTGCCAGAATCTTTGTAGTAATCTGTTCTCTCAACCCTGATTTAGTTAGGAGAGATGGAGGGCAAGAAATGGCAGAGCCTTCTCTGTCGTAGCACCTCAATTAGTACAATTCCCATTTTTGATAGCTTTCAGATGCCAGAACATGATACATAAAAATAGCTTTCAGATGCCAGAACATGATACATAAAAACTCTAGAAATAGGGGGAGATGGGCGGTGATACAAGTTAGAAATATAGATAAATAAAATACCACTATTATTAATAGCCAATACTAATGAGGCTTAGGATTCTTTGATTGCAATTTTGCTGATGGTGTTTAGAAAGCTACTTTTAAATCTGTTTAAAATGATTCTTCGTGCAATGCAAACCTAAATACACTTTCAGGAGCACTTAACTTCTGTGTAAGCATGCTGAGAATTATACTATGATGGGCTTTGCTTGTTGGGCCCTCTCTTACCAGGACCTGCTAGATTAGCAAGCCATTGTCATGCACAGTAAACCCAGTCTAGTTTTTCTCTGTTTTGTCCTCACCAACAAAGTTTACAAATGCTTTCAGGTGCTCACTACGGCTAGTTGAAGGTGAGTTGGGAAACAGGAAGAACAGCAAAGAGTTGGCCTCTCTAATAATAAAAAAGCCACATTTTTTCTGCTGACATAGAGATGTGCAAGAGGAACGTAGCTCGTTTTCTATGTGGTAGTATGACTTGCCTGATGTTAGATCATTTAGCTAGTCTGCTAAATGGCTGTTTTTAATGGTATGGCAAACGGCCTTGGAAAATAGATCCCAGAAGTGGTGTTATATAAATATCCCACATCCAGAAATGAAACTTACCTTGCTAAATTCCCCGCAGTTGCTTCGGTATGTAAATGAATGTAAATAGTTGTCAGCGGAAGAAAGCAAATAAAAAAGGGCTGAAAAATAGCTGGGAGTCTGCATAGATTCAGAAACACCATAATGGAAACTAATCAGCAACAGCAACTGGAGGTAAATTTCAGAGGAAATAGCAGCAATTAGTATTAGCCCTACCACCAGCTTATTCAGTTTTGCCAAATCCATCCATTTAAATTTTGGCTATTTGCTCAAACTAGAATTTTCCGCTTTGCAAAATGAAAGCAGCCATTTTATAAATGAACTAGTTTGAAATATACTTGCTTCGGTGTTTGTATATAGTTCCTTATACAATAGTAATATAGGATGTCAGCTTGACGACTACGTGTAGACTAGTCCGCACTATCGTGTTTCCCATAACTACTTATGGCTGTGAAAGTTGGACGATGAAAAAGTTGGATAGAAGGAAAATTGATTCTTTTGAACTATGGTGTTGGAGGAGGCTCTTGCGAATCCCTTGGACTGCAAAGATAACGAATAAAGAAGTGTTGAAGCGCATAAAACTGGACATGTCACTAGAAGGAAAAATAACAAAACTTAGACTTAGTTACTTCGGTCATGTCATGAGATCAACATAGCTGGAGAAAGACATTATGCTTGGAATGGTCAGTGGCAAAAGACGAGGACAGCAAAGAACGCGCTGGTTGGATGTAATCAAAGCAGGTAAAGGTAAAGGTTCCCCCCGCACAGTTGTGCAGTCGTGTCCGACTCTAGGGGCCAGTGCTCATCTCCGTTTGTTAGCCGAAGAGCCAGCGTTGTCCAGAGACGCTTCCGCGGTCATGTGGCCAGCATGACACGCGCGGAACGCTGTTACCTTCCCACCGAAGTCGTACCTATTTATCTACTTGCATTTGCATGCTTTCGAATTGCTAGGTTGGCAAGAGCTGGGGCGAGTGCGGGAGCTCACTCTGTCACGTGGGGCTAGGGATTCGAACCTCCGAACTTGCGATCTTCCGATTGACAAGCCTGACGTCTTACCTGCTAAGCCACCACACCCCCAATCAAAGCAGACACAGGCCAAAATTTAAAGCAACTGAAAGAAGCTGTACAAGATTGGAAATCATGGAGAGAGCTGGCTTATGGAATTGCCAAGGGTCGGATACAACTTAATGGATAATTCGATTAGAATATTATGGCTATTTGGTTTATATATAACACCACGACTACTAAGGTTTTTTTTAAAAAAGAAATATTAATTGTAATGGTTTTGAGTTTAATGAAATAAAATAAAAATTATTAAAGAAAATGATTGGTTTGGGATCTGCAAATGGGTCTACAGTGTCTTAATGTTATAAAGAAAACATTTTCAACAAACCTGTATAGTACAGTGGTAAAGCCTGCTCTGCCACCCATGAGTATTCTTGAGGATAAAGATGTTCTAGCATTGTACGGGCTCAAATTATGCTGATACACTGTTATCCCAGCATTAGAACATCTCAAGGTAAGGATAACCTTTGTCTCACCTGGAACAAGTATATATATCCACCATTACAAATCAAGCAGCATTTAAAAAATGTTTTAAAGAAGCAACATTTTACTTGTTTAAAAAAGAATCTATTTTTTCCCAGTACCAATGTAAGATGAGTTCCAAGCAATATAAACAATTTAGACTTTCTGTCCATGGCATTATCTTATGAGTCACTCACTCTGCACAAAGAAGCCAGTGTAAAATGTAAGTATTGTCTCCTTTTCCTCCATAGTTTTGCTGAGTTTCAACTTCTTCAGCAGTGTCATTGGAAGTAATTATGTGACAAATAGTATACACTAACCTTTTTTTTTGAGTGGGGGGGACACACAACAATTGAAAGGGAAAACCAATTTGTTATTATTCATGGAAAACACAGTGATCAGGAGGGCAATATATTTGCCTTAACTTCCAGAGTTTTAGGCTTCAAAATTGGAATAAATTATGCATCAAATATCTTCTGATTAATGAACTACCAGTGTTGGTCAAATGAAAATAACGACCCCAATGTATATACTGTAATTGAACTATATTAAATTTCTAAACCTAAGCAAACCAATCTGACTTGCTGGTTTAAAGCTGAACTTAAGGCAATTGCATGTTGATTCAAGGTTACAACGGGAAGCTGAAACTGATGGGCTTTAGTATTAAACCAGTAATAATGCAGGTCCCATCACCTCCTGGCAAATAGAAGGGGAAGAAATGGAAGCAGTGACAGATTTTATTTTCTTGGGCTCCAAGATCACCGCAGACGGTGACTGCAGCCATGAAATTAAAAGACGCTTGCTCCTTGGGAGGAAAGCTATGGCAAACCTAGACAGCATATTAAAAAGCAGAGATATCACCTTGCCGACAAAGGTCTGTATAGTTAAAGCTATGGTTTTTCCAGTAGTAATGTATGGCTGTGAGAGTTGGACCATAAGGAAGGCTGAGCGCCGAAGAATGGATGCTTTCGAACTGTGGTGCTGGAGAAGACTCTTGAGAGTCCCTTGGACTGCAAGGAGGTCAAACCAGTCAATCCTAAAGGAAATCAACCCTGACTGCTCATTGGAAGGACAGATGCTGAAGCTGAAGCTCAAATACTTTGGCCACCTAATGCGAAGAGAGGACTCACTGGAAAAGACCCTGATGCTGGGAAAGACTGAAGGCAAAAGGAGAAGGGGACGGCAGAGGATGAGATGGTTAGATAGCATCACCGATGCAATGAACATGAACTTGAGTAAACTCCGAGAGACAGTGGAGGACAGGAAGGCCTGGCGTGCTATGGTCCATGAGGTCACGAAGAGTCGGACACGACTAAACGACTGAACAACAACAAAAATAATGCAGGGCAATGTTTTAATTCCCCAGAATGTGTCTGGTCTCTTATGAGCCCAGAGACAGATGGAAGGGCAGAAGGAATATATGTTTAGATACTCTAGTACTGAAATATGAAGATAAGGTGGAGCCAGTGCATCAACCAGGAGCAGGCTAGCTGATGGAATGAGGGTAGAAAGTGGGGAGATCAGAGCTGGATTGTGGGTTACCACAATGAAGGAGTGGGTAAAGAATGGGACTGGGATGCCAAGTGCTATGGAAATAGGTGGAATTAGGGAGACTTACTAGCCAGCCTAACAGTAAGGTGATACTGAGGAAAGAATGTGTGTGTGGTTTTTCATGGGTGTTTGTGTACAAAAACTGCATTCAAAGAAGAGAGCTTTTATTCTGAGGTTCAGAGACCAACCTTGCCTTGAAATCAGGTTTGAGAGAGTGCTACTTGTGGGCAAGATATTCTAAACAAAAAGGAAAGAGAAAGGAGAAGAAATGGAATCTGAGAAATCAGTTATCTAGTATTACTCTCCTTTCTTAGATTAGTTGCTGCTACAAAGTTCTGGATCAGATTGCAGCCAAAGACCCCATTTTGCCAGGCTCTGGTCTCAAAGCTGCCACTGTATACTTGGTTGCATTTTTATTTTCCATTGTTTTCTCTAATTCTTGTTCATTCTTTCTGTGATCTCTCCAGTCTATTTTCCTCTGTTGCTGCTGCTGCTGTTGTTGTTATTTCTTTTCTTTTTTTGCTCTCACTCAAGATTGCCTCACAAAAAAATACCCTCCTCAAAATTTCCTTTGCAGCAAGTCAGAGTCCAAGAAGAGTTTGCTACAGGCTCCAAGTCATTATGAATTCCTTATCCTTCAAGTTTACAGCCACAATCCATTCATTAATACATAGTTTGATCCTTTGGTGTCCATAATTCATAATGAAAAGAATAGGCACATCACATAGAATCTGCTCAATTACCCGTGCGACATAAAATTTTGCAGTAAACATTTCATGTTTAGAATAAAATTGAACATATAAAATGTACCTTTGCCAACAATAGTTGCTATAAACTTTAATAGAAAAGGAGAATCTTAACAACTTTTTGAGTGCTGCTCACAACTTCATCAAACCAATGAAGGACTGCCTTGCTTGACAAGCTGTGATAAAGTATATATGTAGCTTTCATCGAAATGTAAGAGAAATGTAAGATATGCTTGTCCCAAACTCGGGTAAATATATCAATTTTCCATCCATCTATGACTAGAAAGGTAAAAGGGCATAATTCAAACTGTAACGTTCAGTTTTGGTCCAAGGACCTCATTTCGGCATTGTCAGTCAATGTTATGTAATGTCATCTATAGACAAAATATGAGATTATGACACAAAATAGAGTTCAGTCTCTAGAAATATACTATATTTCAGAGCCATTATTCCAGAATGTTTCATGGCAGTAATACTGCAAGTTTTAGCAAGATTTTAAGATTTTATTTGTACATATTTTTTGTTGCAGAAAAAGCACCAAGGGCATTTTCATACGTGAGGTTAGAACCTCTCTAAACCATTTCTGCTAACATCTGATCATGAATGGTGCAGAAGATAAGTAGGATGACCATTTGTAAGGCAGATGATGCATTTCTTTGGCTTTGCAGAATAATTAAGAACAATTTGTAAAATAACTATAATACCATTATTATAAAAGGGGATGGTTACTGCAGCTGCTAAGGCTGTTCTTTGTTAAGCAGGGCCAAGGGCCGTCAGAGGACCCCACAAAATCAGCTCAAATCTTTCGCAAGATTGTGGAGAGGATGCAGCAATGTTGGGTTTTAATGTTAACACAACATAGAGTTGATGTTTTAGTGAACACTTGTGGTTGGTGGAAAAAAAACGACAGGGCAAAGTTGTGATATACAGTAGGTGTGCAAAATGTTGGGCTTGATAAAAAAAACATCCCCGAAGTCTTTCCATCAGCCCAATCCATGGCCTTTGTTCCCACTGGTCTTCCAGATCTACCGGCTTTGAACTCTTTGAAAGATCACTGTGTTGCCCTGCCAGAGAAGTTTAACCACTTCCCAAGAAAACAACTCATTGGAAAAATAAGTTAAAATAATTAGCTGATGCTAAACATCTTGATGAGGGTGGGACAGGCACTGAAAAGGCAGCCAGACTTCAAACGTCTCTTTGAAATGCTGATTGAAAACTAGAATTTCAAGTGCATATATGAGCCAAAATCAAGTCCCATTCTAATTCATATTTGCCATTGATCCTTGGAGGATCTGAGGCACAGAGAAGGACAGCTAGTGACATTTTATACTAGCTCACATGTTTTTCTAAATCACCTTTTACTACCACTGTATTTCAAATAAATGCAGAAAGAGCATTCAGCAGCCATTGCTTTAAAAAATAAATAAAATAAAAGGAACTTTTTAAAATGTCTATGTGTATGCTTTAAAACCAAAGCTAACATTAGAGACTTGATTGCTAATTAATCTCACAATCTCCTATTCATTATTTCACCTAGCAGGGTGCCTTTTGGCTCATCGAGCCTGTAAACTCATTAATGCACATTAATCAGTAGAATGTAATTGCTTGTTGTTGCCTGCAGACTGGATGTGCATTGGATAAATGGAGTGATGTATGCAATTAGCCTTAGGACTGGCTCTTCACTTCTAGCCTAGCCAACGGAAAAATGAGCATTGAAATAACAGAGAAAATGACTGTCTTGGGTCCTGCTGTTAGTGTCCTTGACAATGGTAAGGGAATGCCGTTCTGCTGCTCCACTTTTAATTTTCTTAAATATACTGCTGGATAAATTGCTATTTGATGTGCCAGGATTTATAACATTAGTAAGAAACTTGGTCATTAGTACAACATAAACTGGGGTGTGTATTTCCATGGGCATTGGCAATCAGTACTGTGAAGACAAGAGTATTAAAACAAACTGGAAAGCTCAACTAAAGCTAAACCAAATGTCACTTTAAAAAAACACCCCAAGCATTTAAAATACCCCTAGTTCTATTATTCCCCCCCCCAGTTAGAATGGTCACACTTTTGCCTCCTTTAAGAACTCTCAGACCAACTCTTCTCTCCAGGCGAAGTCAGTTACCTCCTGGATTCACCCACTTCTTCCCAGATCTAATGAAGGGAAAGGATCAGCTGAATGTGTGGTTGGCCAAACTTACCAAGAATCTTATTATATTTGCAGCCATCGACAAACTGAAATTCATTCTACAGTACAGGAGCAGGCCATACTTTGGCCACTTCTGAGAAATTTTGCTTTCATCAATGATAAATGTGAAGTAATGAAAGATAAGTGAGTTTGCCCTCAAAATGTCAGACATACTTGTTCCTGCTGCTAAGGAAGGGTCATCAGCATCATCATAAGAGTCAGGTTTTGGAAGACTCCCAATTGCTTAGAAAATATACGTTGGACAATACTTAGAGGATACAATATTGATGGATTCATGATCATCATTTACAGTTACTGTAATAGGTTATTTTAAATATTAATTTAAAATTAAATTAATATTTAATTTAATAACGTTGAACCGTCCCACTCGGTCATTCAGAGAGGGCATGCTACGGATCCCGTCCGTAAAGGAATGTCATCTGACGGGGTCTAGGAGGCGTGCCTTCTCGATAACGGCGCCCACCCTTTGGAATATGCTACCCCCGGAGGTGAGGCAGGCCTCATCGCTCCCAGCCTTCAGAAAGAACTTAAAGACCTGGTTCTGCCGCCTTGCGTGGGGGGAGGGGGGGAACAGTTCCTCTTGGGGATGGCTGGTGCCATAGGGCCCTTTTAAACATCCAAACATCATACCACCGCATCTTGGATTTTTATATTTAATTTTATATTTAATTTTAATATATTAGAGTGTTTTATTGGGTTGTTTTAATTGTCGGATTTTAATTTTTGTGTTTTGTAAACCGCCCAGAGTTCCCTTGCGGGGAGATGGAGCGGTATATAAATTGAAACATAAATAAATAAATAAATAAATTAATTGCATGTACCCTTAGATTTTCTCTATAGGCAATGTTATGTGCTGTTTTCATTGCACAACTTAAATAGGGGTGGTCCTTAAGGACAGTTGAATAATATGCTCTAATCATTATCTATCTTCCTCCGATACCAGGGATTTAACAGAAGTACCAGCCATAGCAGCCCAAAAAATGTGAATTGTATTGTTTACAGTCTCCAGGAATGTTTTTGTAGCATTAAGATGAACAGGGCCAGTACTGAAATGTGTTGGTACTTTGCAATAAAAACAAATGTAATTCATAAAAAAATTAAATATCATAGTGTTATTTCAGTTCAACAAAGTGAGAGGAAGGATATAATATCCACTAAATCAAACAAAACAAGTACTGTGTGAAAATGCCCTGGACAGCTTAAAACCCTAATTCAGTGCTTTCCAAACTCCCGCCGTTGGCGACACACCAACGGCAGCAGCGGGGGGGGGGGGGGGGCGGTGGCGTGCACGGCGGCGCAGGGGCACGCGCGGTGGCGGGCACGGAGGCGGTGGCAGTGGCTGCGGCCTCGTGTTTTCCGCTAAAACCTGGAAGCGCTGATGGCGCGCCGTTGCTGCCGCCGTTGCTGCAGGGGCGGTGGCAACGCGCCATCACCACTTCCGGGTTTTGTCGCGACACACTAAAGTGTCGTGACACACAGTTTAGAAAGCTATGCCCTAATTATTTCATTGTGCAGAGATGTGGACATGAGACCCCAGCGCTGCATCTCCCCTCCCCCAAAAAGTTGCCTGTGAATCAAACATTTTAATATGATCAATATTGAATACAAATGAACTGTGTTGAAAAAATAATAATTTAAAACAAAATTGAGTTAAATTTATCTTTTTCTGGGCCCATCTATTATTATTTTTTTGGTCCTCGCTCCACCTACTTTGAGCAGTTCGGTCCCAGATTTATTTCCTGAAAAACAAATGTAACTTTCAGCACCCCTCCTTTGGTAGGACTGAGAAGTAAAAAAAATATATACCCCTTTTAGTAAGTTTAGCTTGCTATGTTTATTTCTTCATTTCATGCATACCCCACCTTTCTGCTCAAGGAAGAATTCAGTGTCTCCTTTTATGTGATGGTCTTGTCAGTTCTTGTCCAGCAGGTGGAGATATGTTTTAACAAAGAATTTTGTACTGTACTTTAATCAATCACTGGATCATTTCAAAACATAGCACAGTTTATCCAAAGAAACTCAGCATTAAAGAACCCCAATGCCCTAGTCAAAAACAGAGGCTAGGAAATCTCGTGACAAGTGTGTAAGTACCATGGTATTAAGGCTTGTCCAGCATCTGGAAAAGACTGGAAAAAGTGGCAAACTTAATCATTTCACAAAGGTATGTAGGATTAATTATAAACATTGCAAATTAAAGACAATTCTACACTGATGGAATAAGATAAATAAAATAATAGTAGGAAGAAGAAGAAAAATCATATCTAAGAGTTCTTTACTGGGACTTTAATTTTAAATGATTTGGGAAAAGACAGGTATAGTACTTTAAATTGGAATTTTTAATTTTATTTTTTATCCCACCTTTATTATTTTTACAAATAACTCAAGGGGAGGAACATACGTAATACTCCTTCCTCCTCCTATTTTCACCACGACAACAACCCTGTGAGGTTTGTGGGGTGAATGAGAGTGTCTGGCCCAAAGTCACCCAGCCAACTTTCATGCCTAAGGCGGGACTAGAACTCACAGTCTCCTGGGTTCTAGCCTGGAGCCTTAAACACTAGATCAAACTGGCTCTCATCATAATGTGAATGGTTATAAGATGGTAAGCTTTAAAATAGATCCTGGGGCATAAGATAATATTTTGTCTGATGCTCTGCTGGTTTATAGCTCTTGAAATATATTAGTTTGAAAGGCTGGCCTCAGAAAAAAGAGAATGTTTTGGAAGAAGCAGGATTGATGAAGAAGAGTTAAGTGTTTATGAGAACGTAATTAAAATTTTAATTCAATAATTATAAAGTTGAATAACTTTAAGTGTAATCATATAACAGTGTCACAGAAACTGAGAATGGAATTGTTAAACAATGTTCATAAGAATCAAGTAGGAATAGAATTATGTACAGAACAAGAAGGGCTAGACGCGCTAGAAATGCAGTCAATTGGCAGGTAAAAAGGTAAAGGTAAAGGTTCCCCCCGCACATTTGTGCAGTCGTGTCCGACTCTAGGGGCCGGTGCTCATCTCCGTTTGTTAGCCGAAGAGCCAGCATTGTCCGAAGACGCTTCCACGGTCATGTGGCCGCATGACGGCCGTGGAACGCTGTTACCTACCCACTGAGGTGGTACCTATTCATCTACTTGCATTTGCATGCTTTCGAATTGCTAGGTTGGCAAGAGCTGTGGCGAGTGCGGGAGCTCACTCCACACGCAGGGCCAGGGATTCGAACCTCCGAACTTGCGATCTTCTGATCAACAAGCCTGGCGTCTTACCCGCTGAGCCACCACGCCCCCAGTAATTGGCAGGTATGCATGCTCAAATAGTGGCCATGGTTCAGAATGTCAAACCTATAAAAATAAAAATTATACAGAATCAATAGAAAAAAAAAATCATGTACCATGGCAAAAAAGTAGGGGTTGGTATCTTTGAATCTCAAAGTAAAGAATATCTTGTTTTGGTGATGTAGTATTCAAAGTATTTGGAAATATGTAATTTGGAAAAGCTGGCTAGTAACGCTGCTACTATGCATTGTAAGTCTTTATTTGCTAGACATGATATTCTAGATGATGTTGTATACATCATTATGGTCTTCAGCTGAGTTCAAAGAATGTTGGCAATTTGCATAGGAATGAAGTTTTATATATACTACTTCTAGTCCTGATTATACTCAGTCCAAGGGTATGTCAGAAAAAGCAGTGCAAATCGTAAAAAATATGTCAAGGAAAAGTTAGGTAAGTCAGATTATATCTTAGACCTATGACTTACGGAAATATTCCATTAGTTTATGGCAATTCATCAATGCAATTTTTAATGGATAAAATGAAGGCTACCTATCCTATAACAAGAGTTATGTTCCATTGTCAAGGTGATCAAAGCAAGTGCTACTTGGACAGGAGTTACATTACATCCTCAAGGTAATCAACAAAACAAAACTGAAATTATAATAAGGGGACCAAAGTAATACCCACCTATGGAAGTAGGTGATAAAGTAGATATTCAGCAAATTTATTTAATAATAATAAAAAATAGAGAGCCAGTTTGGGGTACTGGTTAAGGTCCTGGCCTAGAAAGCAGGAGACTGAGAGTTCTAGTCCCGCCTTAGGCATGAAAGCCACTGGGTGACTTTGGGCCAGTCACTCACTCTCAGTCCAACCCACCTCACAGGGTTGTTGTGGGAAAAAATAGGAAGCAAGAATATTAAGTATGTTTGCCCCTTGAGTTGACCGATATACATACATACATATATATAAAAAGGCGGGATAAATAATAATAATAATAATAATAATAATAATAATAATAATAATTTTGTAGCAGTCATTCAAGACTATATTCATGTGTAACCTTTTCCTTTACACCTGAAATTTTGCATGTGAGACAGATCTCTTCCCCACCCCAACTTTTCGTTAGATAATGATTTGCACTTTGAAAAAGAGATTTGGGTGGCATATCATCATCATCATCATCATCATCATCATCATCATCATCATCATCATCGATACTTTCCCCCTATAGTTTATAATCTGCATTATATGTTACTATCCAAGAAGTTATCCTAAGGAATGGCAGTGGGTGGAGAATCATTATCTCAAAATTAAATCTGAATAGTCATATGTAATCCAAGGAGTCTGCTTTGGAAATGAAGGAAATTGGCTAATGCTGTCACAAGGTGGCTCCAGAACAAATGTAAACTGTGCTTTATGTCAATAGTTGTATCTGTAAGCTTTCACTGTGGCAGACGCTCTTCTTGTTGGAAACAGCCATGACAGAAGATAACAAATAGATGGAGTACACCAATGAATGCATGCCTGTGTTCTTTCTGGAGAAAACATGGTAATTTGGGGGGAAATTAGCAAAAGGCAACTCTGAAAGAGTGGCTGGAGAATGTACAAAATAGATGCTGTTTAGGTACAGATTCATCACTCTGGTGGACGTAGTTGTGATTTTAGCTAACACATAAAGCTTCGTCTTAAGAAAACAGTTGGACCTGTAAAGTCCACGTTAAAAGTTAGGTGGAGAAATTGTCATTATAGTTCCTTGCTAATTGGGGTTGCCAGATATCGCAAGCCAAGTCAACTTGGTGATGTACCAAATAACTTAGTCTAAATGAATGGTTGGAAATCAAGTGTTTACCTCTGAGGAACACTACGTCGCATTCACTTAGCATCCAAAACCGGAGGCTGCAAAATTATGGCTTAGAAAAAAAAAGGTTCCTTTTCTTTCTCTAAACAGGATTATAGAACAGAAAAAAATATTGAAGTTGTTTTATATTTTATAAACTGAAAACGAAGTTTCAGTGTAATTCTGCAAAAAAAGAGAGAAGATCTGTCTTTTGACAAGGTCAACATGGGGCCTAAGAAAATGAAGAAAAATGAGTTTATTAGAGTTCTTCCTTATGCTGGAAAAACAAAATTAATATTATTTCATTGAAATTAACCAACTGCCTCACTTTCAGTGAGCTAGATTTAAGATGATATACAATATCTAATTAACTTTTGGGGTATTTGGTTCTGATGCTTATGGCTCAGAATGAATGGGCTGAATTTGGAGCTTGTAATCATGTCTTCTTTTTCACATCTGAAATAGCACTGTAGGCTATATTCTCATTGCCATTGCTTAATTATGCCTAATTTTAATATCAGTAACATAAATTAGACTGAATTACCATTAAGTATTATTACCACAGCATTATTATAATTACCACAGTATTATTATAATTACCACAGTATTATTACTGTGTCAAAACCCCAAAGTTGTCTTTCTGAACTTAATATGTTCTTCAGCTGAAAAACATCAGGATTTGGACCTTTCTCCACTCCTCTGCCTGAGAGGTAACAGCTAATTAATATTTTTGGAAAAGTATGCCTATTTAGTATGCATTCATGTTGCTAAAATATTTATTTATTTACTTTATTTATTTATTTATTTATTTATTTTCTATCCTGCCTTTATTATTTTTATAAATAACTCAAGGCGGCAAACATACCAAATACTCCTTCCTCCTCCTATTTTCCCCACAACAACCCTGTGAGGTGAATTGAGCTGAGAGAGAGTGACTGGCCCAAGGTCTCCCAGCCGGCTTTCATGCCTAAGGCGGGACTAGAACTCATAGTCTCCTGGTTTCTAGCCCAGCACCTTAACCACTAGACCAAGGGTCGGAAACTGTGGCTCGCGAGCCACATGCGGCTCTTTGGCCCCTTGAGTGTGGCTCTCGGGGAAACAAGGCTCCCGCTTGCGTCCGGACTGGACAGGTCCGCAAACGCGGCCGGTTCCGCTTCCTCTCGTCCTGCCCCTGGTTGCTGAGGGAGCCATAGCGCCTGAGACTGAGGGTAGCGAGTCAGCGCCCAGTTAACTGGAAGTCCTTACGGCGGGGCAGGATGCCATTTCTGCGCAGGCGTCCGGGTCGCCTCCCCTGCTTCCGGCCATGAGCGCGGCGCTGGTCGACTACAGCAGAGAGGCACATTCTCTCCTGTCCCCCCCCCCCTAATCAGGATGGCAGGACTCGGCCCCCGCACCCCCCTCCCCCTTGCCCGCCCCAGTACTTTTCCTCTCTCCTCTGCTGAAATTCCGGTCGCCTTCGCTTCCCGCAGGATGGGGAGGCAGATTTTTGAGAGTGGGAAAAGAGCATTTTCGTTTCCTTTTCCTTTGCTGGTGCGGGAGGAGAGGCAGACAAGCGTTCTCAGATGCTTTTCCTTTTCCTTCTTTCTTTTTGCAGGGGGGAGATTGAGCAAAGGGGCAGCTGGGCACCGCTGGTTGAATTATCAGTGCGTCACGCCGTGCTGCTTGGAGCTCTTGGGCGTGTTTGTGTACCCACGCGTTCCTTGGCTGTAGAATCCCCTCCTTTGAGTCTCTTCTCCCCCTTTCTGCACAGAGGCTGCCTGCCTGCTCTCCCACCCCTTCACGCAATGGGTCGGTTTTGTTATTGTCCTTGTCCTCAGTGCCTGCTCCAAAATACTGCTGCACACACCCCTTTTTTGCTGTTGAAAGGAGAGGGGGGGATGATAAACCTTTGCTCAAGGCAAGTGGGTTTTTTGAGGGGGCGAATACATTTTAGCCCCGTGGAAGGAAGAGAAACGCCAGGGATTTCATGCTGGCTGCGCCCCCTCCCTCCGGGAGCCCCCTGGCAGCGTGGCTCTTACTGAGCCCTCTGGAGTCCGAGCCCCCATTCTGGGGGTGCCGCCCTAGCCCTGGTGCGTTGAGCAAATTCAGCCACCTGGGCTGATTGAGTAAACCAGGCATGGCGGCAGGCGTGGCGGTCCCCCAGTGCACGCCATTGGCTCCTGCCTCCAAACCCCGCCCCCTTCCACGCGATTGGCTCCCACCCTCAAACCCCGCCCCTTCCAAGCAATTGGCTTCCACCCTCAAACCCCGCCCCCTGGTCCTCAAGTGATGTTATAAATGTTATAAATGTCAAAATGGCTCCTGGCATAAAGAAGTTTGCCGACCCCAGCACTAGACCAAACTGGCTCTTTGGTTTGATTGACAGCTTGAGAAAACAATATTCTCTTCTACACTTGAATATAACAATTGTGGTCTATGAACAGGAAATTTCCAGCCCATGCCTTCTGGTGGTTTCACTCGGCACTCAAAGGACAACTTGTGATTGTTTGAATGTAGTGTAGCTTGTGAATGTGAGCAGTGAAAGGAAGAAGTGAGGAGATGGGCAATATATATATAAAGTTTTAAAAACAAGAGTAAAAATACAAACTAAAATAGAATAAGAAAGAAAAAAGCAAATGGAAGAAATAAAGGAGAAAATTAAAGTGCAAAAAGAAAGAAAAGAAAAGAAAGGTAGAAGAAAAATAGAAAAGAAAGAAAAAAGATATAAAGAAGTGGCTTCCAATCTTCTTTATAGCAGTTAGAAGTACAATGCTAAATTTACCTCTTTCTCTAAAGTTACATCATGACGCTCTTCTTTCTATAATCTATCCTATCTAATCGTCAAAACCATAGATCATATGTTCATTTTTTTCTGTTTTACGCAAAAAGTCCATAAGGGGTTTCTAGTCAGCAATAAATGTAGATAATGTCTTTTCTCTAATCAAACAGGTCAATTTGGTCATCTCAGCAAGTTCTATCATCGTCACCAACCATTCCTCCATTGTAGGTATTGCCAAATCTTTCCATTTTTGTGTGTACAATAATCTCTCTGCGGTTATCATATATAAAAACAAAGTTCCATGACTTTTTTCCAACTGTTTATCCATCAGTCCCAAGAGGAAAAGTTAAGCTGTCTTAACTATTTTCTCTGTCAACCCAGCAGTTCGAAAGCCTAGCAAGTAGATAAAATGGGTACCACCTTAAGTGGGCTAATTTGTTAGCGTCTTGTCGGGAAGTCGGCTCCACCGAAGGAGAGGATCGGAGGAAGATCGAATGGCAGTGGTGACGATGGACCCGGATGTGACAGCTACAGGACGTCAGCAGCCGACTCAAGGCATCCTGGGAATTGTAGTCCGGAGCCTAGTAGAGTCGGTTCCCTCACCCCCCTTCCTTCACGCGCGGTGAATTGAATTTGGTGAATTGTATAATTTGAATTGTATATATATGAATGTAAGCCGCCTAGAGTCCTCCATTAGGGAGGGGATAGGCAGGGTATAAATATCACTATAAATAAATAAATAAATAAATAAATAAGCATATTAATCCTTAAAATCCTCTGAATCAGTGTATTCATTTGAACACAAAATCTTTAGCGTTTTTGCATGTCCACCAAGCATGATAAAATGACCCTTCTTGTTGTTGACATTTCCAACATCGATTTGAAGTACCTTTATACATTCTAGACAATTTCTCTGGTGTTATGTACCAACAGTACACCATTTTATAAAAGTTCTCTTTAAGATTATAACATAGTGTAAATTTTAATCCTTTCAACTACATATTTCCCATTGTTGTATCTGTATATTATAACCAAAAATTTAGCCATTCTATCATACATTCTTTCACTTGTTCTTCTTCTGTTTCAAATTTCAAACTGAATTTTTTTTGTTTTGCATAATTCATTTTTATTTCCATTTCTCTTAGTGTTAACATAGATAATCATCACTGTAGAAGTCTAATTTGTTGAGAAATATTTATTTTCTCTGGAAACTTTTTCAATTCCTCTTTTTTTCTTTTTACCTCATCCAAAATAGCTTGTGTTTTCTCTTGCCTCTTCTTTTTGAGTTTACTATTATGTTGTATACAGTAACCTGTCATGAAAACTTTGCTTGCGTCTCAAACCATTCTTACATCCGTACCTTTATTATTTTCAAAAAGCTTTCTGTAACAGCATTTCATTTAACCTCCATCTGAAAGAACTGGGTTTCCATTTAAAACCCAAATTCACTGGATTATGAGGTGGGCATAAAGTATTAACAGCATGCAACTAAGGTAACATTTGGTGCCGATCTCTGTCCAGAGAGTCCCTGATTCAGAGGTTATAACTTGCCAAATTCAGAGGCAATTTGGACAGGGCAAGAACAGGAAAACATAGGAAGGTTCCAATTGACTATAATACAGAAATCAAGTTCTGATTATCAACAACGTTGGATAGCATTTGCAGGCATGGTATCTCTTCTTTTAATTTATCCTTGATGTATCTACAAAGTATATTTTAATTTCTGTTGTTGCACAATGTCTGGGTATGTTATGCATTACAAGGGGTATAAGGGAAAAAAGGTTGCATTTAAAGTAATAAAAAAGAGAGTATACTTTGCCAAATTTGAGGCAGGTCCATGTAGAGATTTTGTAGAGATTAAAGCTGTAATGGATGCTAGGAAAAGACAAACCTTCAACCTTTAGAGTGTTTTCTACTTTTTGTGAGAAACTTACTTTTCTCATTTTACACATACATACACAGATAGAACTAGAGAAATGCTTTGGGTGACGATATAATCTTTTGTCTGTGTACAGTTCTAAACCATCCCCTATATCTACATTCTTTCTGGCCAAGTCAGGATTTCCTTCTCACATTATTTCAGATGGAAACCCAGCTTGTCACTGAGTTTAAGCAGGGGAGAAGAGCTAGTAGGAGCATCAACACTAGTTGGGGCAGGGATTTGATCACATGGTTGTGGCCACCATCTTGACTTCTTTTAGTCCCCTGCAGACACCCCTGCTAGAGCTTTTGCATGGATCCCTACTACACATTGCATCAGAACACCCTGACATAGAGATGAAGGAGAAAGTTCTAGAAGTGCTTCATGTAGATCAGTGTTTTTCAAATTTGGCAACTTTAAGATGAGTGGACTCATCTTAAAGTTGCCCCAGAATTGCATGCTGGCTGGGGAATTCTGGGTGTTGAAGTCCACACATCTTAAAGTTGCCAAGTTTGAAAAACACTGATATTGATGGTAGAGACTTGGTGAGGCTCTTCAATCTTGCTTATGGAAATGATGTTAGCCAGAGGCACCCACTGAACTGGTCCCAATAGATGTTGATATTGGGACACTATCAATATGATATGATACTAACTCATTTAACCGCCCAGAGTCTACCATGGTAGAGATGGGCGGTGATAAATCCAAATAATTAATATCTATCTATCTATCTATCTATCTATCTATCTATCTATCTATCTCCTAGTTAGTACTGGCTCTCAAACCATTAACCATTTCTGGAAATTTCGAGAATTACTTCTGCAGCTGTCCCAGTCACGAAATGCAAGCTAGAAGATAGAAATAATGTCTGATAAATAACAATTATATTCCTTCTGAAAGTACAGTGACTGGATGGTATATGTGTTTTTTTTTTTTTTTAAAAAACCCAACTTCTCTAGTTGGAATTGTTAGCTGCAAAACTCTTTTTGTCTTTACTCATGTTGCCCTTTTTCTTACATGGGGTGTTCACAAAATCTACAGAAAGTCTTCACCAACACAAAGCCTATGCCTATGTGCTTCTGAACCTTCACATGGCACCCCGAGGTTTGAAAGGAGCCAAAGTTTGGTTTGGACAGGCTCAGAGCACACAGTCTCACTTTTGAGGAATACTGAATTTCTCCGAATAAGCTTAATTTAATTTGGGATTCATCCAAAATGAATGCACAGTCCTGGAAAATTTGCTTGTGTTAAGAGAGTACAAAGCAAACAGAGGCCAACAGGGAAAATAAAACATTAATAGCAATTGGAAGCTATGGATAAATTCCCTCTTTGCTTTAATTTGAGTGCCAACTGTAGTTAGTATTATTGCGTCTCAAGATGATGTTATGTCAGAACTCTGGCATGCCCCCAGAGTCCTGCCATATAGCAGAGGAGCGCAGGATTGAAAGAGACGGAGGTAACTGATAAGAAGAGACAACAGATCCGGAACGAGAGCGGAAAGACGGCAATCAACCACGCCTCGATGATGATGGACGTTTAAGCCCCGTTAAGACTTACCTGAGCCAACCCGGGGAAAGTCCACGGTGGGGAGGGGGCGGGAGCCCAGTCAGGAGGGTTTAAATATCCAAGCACACTTCCGTAAGCCATCCTAGTCTTTCTTCGTGTTCACTCTGTGTGCGCAATAAACCGTTTACTTCCAAGCACGTGCGTCTTGCGTGGTCTTTGGGAGCGACGTACGCGACTCGCAGCCAGGGAACCTCACATGTTAGCCGTAGTCAAGGTTGGATTAAGGCCAACTGTAATGGGCTGTGAGAATAATCTCGGGAGACAGGAGGAGGAGGAGCCTCAGCCTAGATAACAGCCTGATAAGAGAAATCTGAGTCCAAAGCAGGAACGGGGGTGGAGATAGCGTCTCAGAAGGGACCCTCCCTCGTTCTCTGGAAATTAAAGGCAGGGGAGGGGAGAAGCACTTTCAGACCTGCAAGATTCTGTTACTCTAACCTTACAATAAAGGTAGTGTTAGTACTCATGGTTCTGGTTTCTTGTCTGGACTACATCAACTGGTGCCCTAAGCACAACCCAACAATGCTTCCCCTCAACGGAACTGAAACTCTGACCCCATGAGATGGAAACCAATGTGATATCTGATGACAGCTTCAAAGCAAGCCTTTAAACTTTAGCCACTCACCATGACAAAGAAAACACTTTTTTAACAATGCAGATTAAAGTCGAACATGGCAGAAAAGGACAATTACAAAAAAATTGACTAAAGTCAAGTGTGGCACTGAAAGAGTTAAGGGCATGATAGTAGGGGGAAAAACTCTGTAGTGCCCCCCTTTCCTTAGTGTCCTAAGCACATTTTTAAATTTATTTTTATTTATTTTCTATCCCGCCTTTATTATTTTTCATGCTTCTTTTGCTTAATGGTTAATCCAGGGCTGGCTGCAGTTAGCCCAAATCTTTGCTCATAACCAAGCCTATTTATGCCAGTTACAAATTACTTCTCTTGTTTGGCTAGGCAAGAAACTGCAATAATAGACTTCCAAAGACACCAAAGCTCTGACAAATAAATTCATTGTAGCAAAGTTATTAAGCCATTATGAAAGAAGTCTAGCAATTAATGAGTATCAAACGCAAGCCCTATTTACAGTGGAATCAAGCTTCAAATCCTTGCACCTCTTTCTCTCGCCTGCATGACATAATGCTCTAGAAGCCGTTTTCTCTGGGGTTCCCACCTGTCTCTTATTTTGGTTACAGACTGATCTAGTATTAGGCCGATTACTTATGACTGTGTGAGAACTTGCTGTTGCACTACTATAGGCAGTTCACTCTCTCAAGCCTGAGCGGCCTTCTTCACAATCCTATTTTGTCAGTGGTAGGGACTGAAAAAATCTCTGGGCACCAGTGGCGCACCACAGAGCAGGCTTTTGAGGGCTGTGGTTGCTCACCCACCAATGAAGTCCTTCCTCTGATCAGTATGGCTTGCCTGCATCTCATCTGGCTTGTGTGCAGGAAGGAAGTGGAGAGATTTGTGAAGCTTTCCTGCTGTTTACATGGCAGGAAAGAAGGGTGGGAATGCATATGTCTTCATTTGGAGCAGTAGGCACAAGAGGGAATTCTTTGTCTATGATTACAGGAGAAGCTTTTCAAGGACAGATGTGCACCCAAGATCTGACCCACGCATATGGAGAGTCCCTCTCTAATCATGTAAATGCTCTGCAAGAGACAGCAGGTGGATTTGAAAGAGGTAAAGGAGTACAAGAGACACCCCCCAAGCAGTAATTCATGGTGGGCAAAGTGCTCAAACAGGTGTTTTTACTATAGACAAATTTAGCTCCTGTTGTACGTTGAGGACACTGTCTACTATCAATTAGTTTTTTGATCAATGAGCTAGGGATCTCTGTCTACACATAATGATTATTCTTAAACACTCTTAAATGAGAATAATGGCTTAAGCATTGCCACCATCTGTCCATAGTTAAGTGGCAGAAGATCTAATTACTAAGGAAAACATATTCTCCTTCCCCATAGAAAAGATGGCACATTTGCACTTTGTAGAAACTAATTGTAGCAAAGATTTTTTAAAACAAAACAAAACAAAAAATGCTTTGCTCTCTAATTATTAGTTTGGTGAAAATGGCTGGAAATAAGAAACCGCAGTAGAAGCAAATGTTGTCATGCCTATGATACTTACGTACTTTGCTGGAATAACCCATTTTCTGGTATTTAATATCTGACTCATTGTTTGGGAGCATTATTAATATTTGGTTACAACAGGACTTTTAACAGCATTAGAAAGTTACTAAATTTCAGCCAGTAATCAGTCAGTTCAGCTAGCTAGGTAGCATTGTGAAATAATGAATAAGTTGACCCTGTTATCAAATACAATATATGAAATACTGGGTTTTTTTTTTTCTGTAATGGATATGAAGCAACAATTTTAACTCTTCTATGGCACCATGGACATTAAAAAGTAGGATTTTTTCTTAATAAAACCTCAAACAATCTTACAATTTTTGTATCTTTCTCTCTTTTATACACTTACCTTGCACATTCTTCCTAGAGTGATTCAAGAAGCTGGGAATATTATATAATGCAGAAGAATAAGAAACACAAATGGCTCGTGTTTCTTTTTCTCCTCTTTGGATATTATAAAATTTAACTTTGCATCCTAGTGTAATGAGATATGGAAACAACAGTATGAAGATGTTGCATGATTACATGGCCAATCCTAAAAAAGCCAGGGAAAAACATGATGATGATGATGATGATGATGATGATGATGATGATGGAGGTGGATATAGGTGGGTGTATGTCCATTCCCATCATCGGTTATTTTCTATGAAAGAACAAATGCTAGCCATCTGTTACCATAGATCTGAGACAGATCTACTGCAACAAAGTTCCCAAACATTTTCCTAGCAGGATTTGGGTGTTTTTTTTTAAATCCACCAAATCCAATATCAAATTAATAATGTTTAAATCTTTGAACTCCCTGTTATTATACATAACATTCCTCACATACTCTACTAAAGCCTGATACTCTTTAAAATCCTTCTGAATTAACTAAAGTAAACAGCTACATTTAATATGGCCTTTTCAGGAAAAAAAAGTGATTTTAAAATAGCATGTTTGAATAAAATTAGAGTTTAGTCATTGTAAATATTAAAGGTTGATTTTGTTTACATTTGCATTCTTCTGAAAAGAAAAATCCACATGAAGGTGTACAGCTCCACATCAAAACTCAAATGAAAATTTCAAGAGCTGCATTTCAAAAGCTGAAATTCTAAATCAAAAGTACTCAGATTTGCCCTTGAAATTTGTGTTTGAGATTCAGTTGCTATTTGCAATAGGAACTATTTTTAATTTGATTAAAAAATAAATATTATATGTGTTAAGTCCTTCCAAATAATTGGGTTTTAGGCTTTAAATATTAATTTCAAACCATCTTAGATAATGTGCCATTTTTCAGTTTATCAAGATGCTAGGTTATGTTTTTCAGTATATCTAATCTTAGACACCCGGGCAGCAAAAAATAATTTTAGAAGTGTTTTTTTTTCATCCACTATCCATGAAAATCTTTATGCTTAGCATGAGATTCTTGCAACAACTTAACAAGCAGCTCCTCTTTCTTTCTTTCTTTCTTTCTTTCTTTCTTTCTTTCTTTCTTTCTTTCTTTCTTTCTTTCTTTCTTTCTTTCTTTCTTTCTTCTTTTCTTCCTATGTCCTTTTAAGTCTATTCAAGCTGTAGGGAAACATTGAGTGCTTACAGCCCAAAGTATTCAGATTCAGTCGGGTAGAAAAATCGAACAGTGAATATGTGCACAAATGATATTGCGCCGCAATTGCGATGAGTGAACAGCACAAAGAGGAGGGAAGAAATGAGTGTTCAAGAGACCAAGATCTGTGTTTGAATTCAGTTTCCCAACACCAGCCTCAAAGTTTTCTCCCAAGATTCCTGGGTTTCAAAGTGGTCACAATGCTTTTATTGTAAGGAGTGTTACTTGGACAATATGGGAAATGGCAGTCCTTAATTACACTATTGGCTTCTGAGCTTTTTAAAGGTGTAATATTAATCCTGAAATTGTACAAAGAATGTGTTTGGCAGCCCATAATTGCATGGTTTCAAGAAAGCATTCACCATCAATGCTAATTTGGGGTCTGATATTGTGAGGTGCCAGATGCTTCCTAAGAAGGCCTAATTTCTCTCGCCATTCAAAGATAGACAAAGGAATTTAGCTTCTCACAGGCGTGCTCAACATCTTTCAGGACTGGGCTCCCGATGTCATTTGGACTGATCGCGTAGTCTGTGGTTGTGGCAGCTGCCCATTGGTTGTTTTAGGCAATTAAACTACTTATGCAAAGCAGCCAACTCTTTCTTAGCAGCTGAATAAGAAGGAAAGAATCAGACACCCAACTTTCTGGGCAGCGGTAAGTTTTGCCCTAGTGAGTAGATTGCTAAAAGATACCACAGGGCCTACACACAACATGGAACCAGTGGCCCAAGATATCCAATCATTCAAGCGAGCAAAGCGAGTGGGAGAATTTTACATCTCAACCACTCATGTAGAAAGGCAGAACACATGGCTTGGGCGATTCCAGGACAATTTTTCTCTTTGCATCCCTTCTTTAAGGGTAGCCATCTTGGAGCTTCAGAAAAAAAGAAAATAAAATCTACGTCCTGATTCTAGTAAGAGAACCAGATTGCACATTTACTTTGAAAAGCCTATTTGAAGGCTTATGCTGAAAAAGTCCAAGGGAAACTCATTGTGAAAAGTCATCTAGTTCTGCTTGTGTACATTTCCCCACCCACTAAGGTTTCCCTTATTCTGAAATTGTTCTTAATCCTCTTCCTGAAGTAATACATGGGCTGCTGTAGATCTTATGTATAATAGCTCTCACTGTGATTCCCCCTTATTGCATCTTGCTTCATTTTGGACAGGAAATTCTAAGTGTTGAAAAGATTACCATCTCCCATTACCATCTCCCATTTCCATTTATTTCTAATCAGTTTATGATGGTTTGGATATAGGTGGGTGTATGTCTGGCTTGCTTCTAATACAGCGCTTGAGCTCATTAACTAGAGTTTTAAAAACTAGCACAAAGTGAGGGCATTTCCACAAGGAAATGGTAGATATAGGAATTTAGCCCACAAAACTGTTCTAAATAGGTGATCTTTATTTATTTATTTATTTATCAAATTTCTATCACCACCCATCTCCCTCCTTCAAGGGACTCTTGAACAGTACCTAATAGAAATCAAAACTATCAAGATTGTTATACTTCCTGCATAAGAATACCATATGAGGATGCACTACATGACACCTAAGTACATTTACTTTCATTATATTTCTTAGAGTTGCTCCATATAAATAAATAAGAGATAGGACACTTATAATCCATGGGCAACCATTGGTCTTATTTAATGCTTTTCTAGTACCTCCAGGTCCTTCCCATGCTTTCTGCTGCAAATCTGGCAGGCAGGTGCACATGAGCTTTTTGTAGTTTAGGAGACCCAAACTACAGAAAACAACAGGTACTACAGGGGCCAGTAGACTTCAGAAAATGTCTGTGGTTACCGCGATCTGTGTCTAGGCCTCCAAACTTCCTCTTTTATCCTTCCCCAAACCATGTGAGATATGTCTGACTGATTGTAACTGGCTGACCCAAGTTCATCCACTGAGCTGGATAGAGATGCTTAAACTCCATTCTCCCTGCTCCTTGTGCACCATTTGAATCTATCCTAGTTCCTCTTTCAGAGTAGGCTCCAGAGTCTTATTAAGCTGATGGATGCATAGAAGCCATCTTTCAGACTTCTACTAAACAATGTGATAGCTCCCATTTGGTGGGGAATTGCTTAAGCCTAGCTTGAATTTATATGCCTCCTCAGCAGTGAAAAGGGATTGCTGTATTTTTAACAGTGGAAAAACCAACAGTCCATACATCTATGTTCCTTTTTTCTGCTTCAAAATACCAATAAGCAGAGTTTGGAGCTTTTCCTGTGGGTTAAGAATAATTGGCAGGGGATGATCCTCAGGAAATGCCCTGCACTTCATTATTACTGAATTTGTCTTTTGTTTTGTTTTGTTTTCAGCTTTCACAAAGAAAGTAGCCAAATCTCTCATGTCTTGATCATCCCAATCCATAACAGACTTCTTCAGAAGCAAGCATCCTTGGTCTATTGGAACTTATTTCAAAATTGAGTGAACAAGCTTGAAACCTAAACTTTGCTTTGTGCAGTGTGGCCTGATCAATGCAGCCACAAACTAGTCTGCATTTGAGAGGTGTCTTTTTAATGGTCTCTTGCAAAACCAGATCACACCTTTCCTGAGATGTAAGCTCAGTTGATGTGTCCTTCCAAGTTCTCAAAGAGTCATGGTTTTATCCAATATACTGTACTTACAGTGTGAAGCTGAAATGTCATATTTAAGAGTTACTAAAGAGCATGATGTAAGATACATTTGCTTGTCATTTTTTGCAAGACTCTAAGGAGTTATTAAAACCAACATTAAAACATATACAACAGTTTAAAAATTCATATATCTACGTATAAATTACATAGAAGCCAAAAACAATCAAAGCTGTGAGGAAGGCACCAGCCCATTGCTATAAGCTAAAGCTACAGATAGAATTTTCACCACCACCCTGATTTAAAAATTGATCAGTTAAATGAAAAGCAGTGATCTCCTCCTCATCAAGGAAATTAAATTTTTAAACAACTGGTCTTATAGGTTCTGATTGCCACTGTGTATAGAGTGGACACTTCAGTAGAACATGGGATATGGATTCAACCCTAGTATTTGAACATAAAGAAATATGGTTTTCATAGGTGAGGTTGAAATATATTCCAGTTGTCACCCTGATGGATTCAGGGAAACAGAGAAATGCCTCGTATGAGGAGTATGCATGATCTTAAAAAAATAGCTAGGGAATGTCCAAGATGATGAAATGTTTCTACTATAATAAAATTGGGAGATTTTGGCCCTATTCAACTGAATATCTAAGGCCCAGACTCTCTGTCTGAATTTTACTAAAGTTTTATTGACGCTTAGAGCTGCTACTGACAGCTGACTATCCGATCTTCATCCAGCATTTCAACAGAAATCCCAATCTCACTCTTAGAAGATATATTTCTGTCATTGTTAAATTCCGCAGTTTCATCCACGACATCCCCAGCCAGATGACACATTTTAAACCTCAAATTTTCTACCACGTCCTGAATGTCTTGCATAAAAACTTGGTAGGAATCAGAAAAAATCTGTTTAAAATCTCGATGGAAGTCAGAGAAAGTCTGTTTAAAATCCTCCATGTCTCAAGCAGTAGATTATGGTGCCCCCTAGGAGATTAACTAGCGAAAGTCGAGGATATGAAAGAATTCCGGAATGTGTTTACACAAGCGAAAGTGAGATACGCAGACGGTTCCCCAGGGAAAGTAGAAGCAGAAAACTGAAGGTTTAAAACAGCCGATTCAACGTGTAGAAAAATGCTAACATCTTCAAATTTAGTACAAAAAGAATAACAGGGAGACAATGCTTTACTCTCAATCCTCCTTAATATTTGGAGGGAAAACAAAGTCCAAAACTTAAAAAGATTTTTTTAAAAAAATAATCCCAAAAATAACGAGAAGCACCAAGAGAGCCCGCTTTTCCTTGCTGTAGAAAGCCTCTCTTAGGGTATGCATACTTAAAAGAAATATAAATTGGGTGATTTAGAAATGGGGTGGCTGGCCTTAGTGTCCCTTTAAGGCTACAGCGCAGCTTGGAAAATGGTGACGTCCCAGCCTCCTGGCTGCTCTTACCAGTCAAACACAAATGCTGTTTGCGATCTTCTGGCTGCAAGCAGCCATCCAGAGGACAGATGGGGTGATTCCAGGTGTTTTCCTTTTTCCGGAAAAACACTCCTGGGCTTCAGGAAAAACCTGCCTGAGCCCGAAAAAACTGCTGCATTGTCAGTTCTGTCTGCTGAGCCCACAGGCACAGCTGTTCAGTCTGCCATGTCCCCACCAGAAGTCCTGCACAGCCTGACGTTTGATAAAGAAAGAATGGCTGCATCATCCACATATAAAAGAATAGATACGGGGTGACTGGCAAGAGATGGAGGGTAAAAATCTGTTTTGGCAAAAACCTCAACAGTGTCATTAATAAAAAGGTTGAATGGCAAGGGGGCAAGTATGCATCCTTACAGGTGGAAATAGGCTCCGTTAGGTCCCCATTGCTATTACCTTTGACCTGTGTGATCATGTCTCGGTGTTAACTGTATAATCAATTTGAGGAGAAAGCGATCAATTGTTGAGGCTGCTAATTTTCTCCAGAGTTTCTCTTGGGTTATAGAATCAAATATCACCTTTAGATTTATAAAGATGACATAGAGGGCTCCATTTGGAAGATTATAGTATTTCTCTGCTAAATGGTACAGAATTATACACTGGTTCATTGTAGAGTGTCCAAACCTGAAACAGGTCTGCTTAGGCACTAAATTATTCTCAGAAGGTAGCCAATCCAAAAGCTTATGAAATTAAAAATTGGCATATAAGATACTAATTACTGAAAGAAGACTAACTGGGCAGTAATTAGTGAGTCACTCCTATCTCTTTTTTTGTATATTGAAAGATTAATGGAATTAAGCCATTCTTTGAGTATAAATATAGAATTATTTATAGCAATTAAAAGGAGGGGCACAGACACCCACCAAGTTGGATTTAGCTTTAAAAATTCAGGTGGAATTAAAACTTTGCCAGGAGTTTTATTACTTTTTTGTTGATACTTGGACCAGGCACTTCCGAGGTCTGTTTACATCAAGACAGTAACCCTCCACCAACTATTCAGCTATTAGTTGACACCCTTCCAGAACAGCTGACAGTATCGGCAATCGGTGTGGAAGATTTATTACATTTTTTTTAAAAAAGTATTTTTTACAATGAGAATTGCAAAGTGTATTTACATTGTGTGGAAATACCTGGAGCTGCAACTCTGAGATCATAATCTTTCTTTCTCAGGTCAATACACTTGAGGTCCAATTGGAGGCCCTATGAAAACCAAAGATGCAAAATGCAAATAAAAAATCCATAAAAGTTCTGTTTGTTATTGTTAGCAATCTATGAAAAGTTTGAATTTCAAAATGGCTGATATATTAAAATCAATGTTCTTGGAGGGCTCTTCTACTTGGTTTCTTGGCTTATTTCCAAAGCAACCATGTGATCCTGCAAAGAGATCTGAAATCAGGAAGGCCACTATTCAACCACAGCAGCTTTAAGAAGTGTGACTTCAACTCCCATAATTCCCCAGTCAGCATGCTGCCAAGATTGCCAAGGTTGAGAAATACTGCTGTGCTCAAAATGACTGCCACAGGCATGACTTATTACAAAACACCTAGAAGCTAAACTAGTAGGCCCAATGACATTTTATTTAAAGTAAGAAGGCTACAGGAGGCTGGTGCTTTCAGCATGCCAGCCAGCCAGCTTCTCTTTTATTATTATTTTTAATCCAGAGAATCTTAAATATATAAATAAAGTTAAGCAGAAATCTGGCAAGGAGGTTGCCTAGCTCTGATGCATGGTACAAAAATATCCTACAGAAAGGAGGGGAAGAAGATAGAGCAGGTAATACTAGTAGACTTTGGGGTGATCTGAAGTAAATGGAAACTAACTTTTGATTCTCATACTTTTTTTGTAAAAAAGATAACAACTTCTCTTTCAATGTAATTTCTGAAATGAAGACAGGGAGAGAGGATTCACAGTGTGAAGGTGTGTGGAAGGACTGTGAGGTATTTTTAGTTGTAGTATTCGTATCTGAGAAAAAAAAATCTTGGTTCAAGAATCTTTAAGGGGCCAGATAAATGATCTTTTTTTTTTCTTTACTTGAGCGTAAGTCCAACTGAGATTATGATCAGTATGCAAGAGGAGGGGGGAAACCTATCCCTTCTGCCAATCTTTCTTATGTAGAAAAAATACTGACCCACCCGTATGCATGTGTTTAAAAAATCTCCATTGGTACTAGTGGAATTTAACTACAGGGAGTGTATCATTTTAATGTATTGTCGAAGGCTTTCACGGCCGGAGTTTGATGGCTGTTGTGGGTCTTCCAGGCTGTGTGGCCGTGTTCTGGAAGTTGTGGTTCCTAATATTTCGCCAGCATCTGTGGCCAGCATCTTCAGAGGGCAGGAGCACAGACAGAAGCGAAATCTCTGTGCCCAGGTAGAGTGGCAATGTTTTGTTTGTTTTCTATTTATAGAGCTAAGTTATAGGAGATTAGGTGGTTTTTTTTGTTGTGTTGAAATGTTAACAAGTGGCTGATGAGCGTGATTAGCATATTCAATGGGAGAAGTATTCCCATGTCCTGGTGGTTGGACTGAGTTCGTTGACCTTTTGCAGGCTGTGTTTTTCAGGACCGGTAGCCAGGTTTTGCTAATTTTTAGACTTTATTCTTTTTTATTGTAACTGTGCTGGTGTTTGTGAATTTCAATGGCTTCTCTGTATAATCTGGTGTAGTGGCTTTTGGTGTTGTCCAGTATTTCTGTGTTTTCAAACAAAGGATTTTTTGTCCCGTTTGCTTGAGCATCTCTTGAAATCTCAAGCAATCTTGAAATCTCAAGCAAACGGGACACAAAATCCTATCCCACCAGGACATGGGAATACTTCTCACAATGAACATGCTAATCATGCTCATCAGCCACTCGTTAACATTTCAACACAACAAAAAAACCCACCTAATCTCCTATAACTTAGCTCTATAAATAGAAAACAAACAAAACATTGCCACTCTACCTGGGCACAGAGATTTCGCTTCTGTCTGTGCTCCTGCCCTCTGAAGATGCTGGCCACAGATGCTGGCGAAACGTTAGGAACCACAACTTCCAGAACACGGCCACACAGCCCGGAAGACCCACAACAGCCAGTGTATCATTTCTTTCCCCAAACACACAATCCTTGGGGGCAAGGATTAAGGCTCTCCCTTCCTTTGTGCGATGGCTCTGATCTAGATTAAGGCACCATGTATTTACCTCAGAGCAAAGAAAACCAGAAAGTGATGCAGCAGCCCTCAAATTTTATAATTGCATTAGACTGCCTGCCTGATAGACTTCACTATTTCAGTACAAATCAAGTAGATGGCTGTCCTAGAAAAACAAGGAGTAATTGCTAATTTGTTGTTGCCTACAATTTCCTCTCTGGCCAACTTGCATCATAGACTTAATGTTTGCTCAGGCATTTCCCAATGTATCAATACCTCCCTCCCGCACACCTTTAATTCTAGACCTGAAGTAATAAATTTGTATCATCCCAGTGCACTGGTTTTATAAGCAGAATGCAATGTATTTAGAATACTGGGTTTTACACTTATTTCTGAAATGTTTCACGCCACAATTTTTTAAAATTTTTATTTAGGTAACCTATATGGCCATATTTTCCCATAACATGCTTATTAGAAGCATTAGAAATTGTTTAATTCGTTTAATTTATTTATTTAATTACATTTGTATAGCTGTCCATCTTACATGGTGATTACAATGTTTTTTGAACAAGCTTCATGTTGAGATGTGACAGCTGCACTGGTGGGGATTGGGTTGGCAGAAAGAGGTCCTTTTCTTTCTAGGGAAAATTTGGAGGTAATCTGGTTGAGACCCTTTAGTTTATTTTCTGGTGTCTGTACTTAGCAGCACATACATATATGAGGTGAACCAAGCTCAGTAAGAATATGTACAGACAGGTTTAAGGTCCTAAAGAACAAATAAAACTAATTGTAGTGCACAGCTAGATGGTAGCACCTAGCCACTGTTGACTGCTCTCAGAAAGGTAAACAGACCAGATCTGGTTAGGACTTGGAATGGTAAACCACCATGGAATTCCAGTTTTGTAGGCTAGATTGTGAAGAAGATAATGGCAAACCATTTCCATACTGTTGCTAAGAAAACTACCTATGTGTATTATCTGTATTATTTCCCATTCAGGCCCAGGTGACAAGAATGGTAAATAGAGGCCCTCCCTTCCTCCCTTCCTCCCTTCCTCCCTTCCTCCGGTGGGCAACCAGGCAGGGAGGTGTCAAGTATGAGGAGAAGTCAGTGGAAGAGGGTTCTTACAAAAGTTCTGTCAAAGGAAACTAGGAATCCTCCAAAGGGAAGCGATTAATTTTGGCTTTCCCAGCAAAAAAGCTGGGATCCACCAATGAGGTGCCATCGTAAGTGCCACTAGACAGAACCGACCCCTGGCCAATGAAGAAATGGGATGAATTTTGGAAAGGGATTTCTTAAGCCGGTTTCTTTTTCCAGTCAATACCAACACAGGAGTCAAGCAGCTTAAGGCTGCTGTGAGGAAAAGCTCTTAGTTCAGAGCTTTCCAAACTGTGTGTCGCGACACAAAAGTGTATCGCCACACACAGTCTGGTGTGTCGCCACACAACCTGGAAGTGCTGATCATCATCAGCGCTTCCGGGTTTTCCCGCGGCGACACACCAACGGCGGTGCGCAAAAGCTGAAAGCGGCAGCAGCACTTCCGGGTTTTCCCGCGGCGACACACCAACAGCGGTTGGTGTGTCGCCGCGGGAAAACTTTGGAAAGCCCTGTCTTAGTTAAACTTTTATTCAGCCATGAACTGTAGTGGAGGTTGACCATCTGGAAAAAATAAAACACTCAACAGCAATGTAATTTGTCCTTTCTCTGGTTCCTGGCAGTGGATTTTTTTGTGGATAAGCACTGAGCCAATGCCGAAAGGGAGTTTTCCTTGAAGTTGTATCCAATCTTTGAGAAGTGTTGCACCATGTTACAAATTAGGTACAAGCGCAATGCTGTTAAAATATGTTGCCAACATTTCTAAGTGCGTGCTATTAAAACTTACATTAAAATTATGCCAAAATGATTCCGACTTTTGTAAAAAATAATGTTTTTATTGGAAGAAGGGAGAGCAATATGTCATCAAACATGTTCATTCAAGTTACTGTGAAGAAATAAAAGTGATTTATGCTATTTTTTACTGAATGTAGCAAATGGTGACATAAACAATTCATTGGATGTTTCTTTTATTTTCAGCAGGACAATGAAGGTGTTAGCATAAGGGATTTTGAGTGTGCCATGCTGGAAAGGATTAAGTATTTTTACTTTAAAGGAAAAAAAAAAGTCTGATGCTGTCATTCAAGCCAATTTCCATTTTAGTGCAAAGGAATAGAATTCTGTTCTTTTTTTATTTTTGTTTAATGTTATTTTTATTATTATTTTATATTATGCGAAGACCCAGCTCGCTAGAGAAGGCTCTAATGCTGGGAAAGGTGGAAGGAGTGAGAGGAAGAGGATAACCAGCACCAAGATGGATGGGCACAGTTACAGTGGCGATGAGTGCACAATTGGAAGAGCTGAAAGATCAGGTTAGGGACAGATCATTATGGAGAAAATCTATCTACGTGGTTGCTAAGAGTTGACACAAACTTGATGGCATATAATCAATCAAATTTTTGTTGCTTTACTACTTTCTGGGTCTACCCTAAAGGAATTCGGAGAGCCAGTTTGGTCTAGTGGTTAAGGCAATGGGCTAGAATCCAGGAGCCTGAGAGTTCTAGTCCCGCCTTAGGCACGAAAGCCGCCTGGGTGACCTTCGGCCAGTCCCTGTGTCTCAGCCCTGGGAAGGAACCAATAGCAAACCAGGAGCCTGAGAGTTCTAGTCCCGCCTTAGGCATGAAAGCCGGCTGGGTGACCTTGGGCCAGTCCCTGTCTCTCAGCCCAACTCACCTCACAGGGTTGCTGTTGTGGGGAAAATAGGAGGAGGAAGGAGTATGAGGTATGTTGGCCGCCTTGAGTTATTTATAAAAACAATAAAGGTGGGATAAAAATTAATTAATTAAATAAATAAATAAAAATTCCATAATAGAAATGTATAAGAGAATCTGCTGCAGGGATCCTGTAACTTATAATCAGAGACTGTGTTTATACAACACTAAGCTAGGATCTTTAAATGTCAGATTGTGAAAAAGCCCTGATGACCACATTTATACATGATGCTGAGCCATAATGGGTAGGTTCTACCCTAGCTTAGCCCAAAATAGCATCATTTATTCATGCTGTGATGAGTCAAATAAACAATGAGACAAAGAATCTGAAACGCTTCAGAGAAAAGGGCCCACCTGTGACCTTGCCCAGCCTCCAGCCAGTGCCTTTGCCATTCGTAGTGCTATGGGAGCTACAATGACAGTTCTTTACTGCTCCCATTGCGGCCACTCATCTCTTCCTTAGACTTGGTGCCACTGTCTTCTTCAGCACCATAAGAACTGTGAAAAGCTCTGCAGGTGGAATGAACACATCTTAGGGAGAAAAGAGATGAGGGGCTGTGATGGGTGCAAATGTCTTCCTCTTCCACTTCATCTGATGGAATTTTGATGGGCAGAGACAGCAGCAAGGCTATATGGGAGAAGGTGGTATTCATGGAGGAACACCTTGGTGAGGCCACCACATCATGGATTCCTATAACTGTTGTTGACCCTCATTCTGGACCTTGCTGTGGCCCACTGAGAGCTGTGCATGCATGTATTTACAGTGTTTTAAAAATGAAAATAAATCACAGACATTTAGGTTTCTTTGCTTCAAAACAAGTAAAAGGTTAAATATATTGGTAAGTTACTGTAAGACCACCTTAGTAACCATTTGGCACAGTGCTAAGTCCCGGGATCTAGTGCAGTTTTCCCAGCCTAGTAGCCTCCAGATATGTGGACTTAAGTCTCCAATATAGTGTGTTTGATACAGGAAGGCTGCCTTGAGCTGAAATCCAACACATCTGAGGGCATCAGGTTGAATGGTATCCTCCCTCCCTCTCTCTCTCTCTCTCTCTCTCTCTCTCTCTCTCTCTCTCTCTCTCTCTCTCTCTCTCTCGTTTACCTACCACTGCCAAATCATTAACAAAGGACTAGCAAACATTATAGTCAGTCGAGCAGATTCTTCCCCTATAAACCACTTTTGTGGCATTGAAAATATATCTGTCCCCATGGTCACTAGATTCCCAGTTCAATTCATACATGGAAAGCTGTAGCAAAAGGCATTGATTAGTGGCAAATCAATATCTGTAGCCAATCTCCAGACATAGTTTATTCCCCAGGACTACAATGCTGCCTCTGTTCCCAAACCTGGTGGGAAACCAGATTGAAAAGTACTGAGAGAGCCTCTGTCATCAAAGACTTCCTCCTTCAATTGCTTGCGAACATCTGTTCCATAAGCTTTCCTATAATTGGGTGATTCTCCTTATTTATAGACTTTTTTTTTAAGGAGGGGAGATCTCCACTAATTCTTTTAAACAGAGGGGGTTTTGCCTTCCTACAAAGGCTTTAGGAGTCTTGCCAGCAGCCCAAGATGTTTTCTTGTTAGCGCTTCTTCAGCCACCAGAGAGCAGGTTCTAAAACACAGCCAGTGGCCTTCATAAGACCTGGTATCCTTGCTATGCCTTGGGGAAAACACAAGCTAAAATAAGGCAAAAATTGACAACAGTAGGAAATATTTGATATTTTGGCTATAGATCCAGAGGGAACAAAAACAGCTATGTGCAGGCTGGAAGAATTTAAGAGCAAAGATGTGAACGAAACCACACAGCAAGTAACAGATAATTCAATATTCAAGAAATGGAAGCAGTAAAGAAGAAAATCGATATATGCATCTCATGCTGTTCCCATTTGGTTAAATGCTCCTAAATACAAGCATTAGCACCTCCACAATATGTCAGCCTGGCAGACGTGCCACTTAAAACCACATTTAATAAGAGGATTTAAATAAGTTGGAGCAGTGGCAAATGCTACCCGGATGCTGCTGAGGTGACAATTAAAGGGAGCCCCAGGCAAAGCTTCCAGAACACGTTTTGTGAACTTGCCAGAAATGTGTAAGTAGCAAGGATAAAAGTTTCTTCCTTCTTTTTGTAACATCTTCTCACGTAAGGACCTGATTTTCCTCTCCTCCAGGGCTTAACTGCTGCCGTAAGAAATTAGCTGGCAAGACCCACAATTCCGATATTTGTTCTAACATTTGTATCTCTACATGAAAACCTTCTGGTTACCTGAGGCTAAACCAAGCAAGTCTTTCTGCCAAGAAATAGTTGCCTTTGTATGTTTGGAAAGATTTTGCTTTGGTCCTCCATTGTTCAGGCATTGAATACAAAATGTGATACCTTCCCAGCAACTAATAACCTCTAAGAAAAGAAAAGGTAACTCTAGCAGTTTAATTCTACTGGTTGATTGTCAGGTTGAGCTAGCATGACATTCTATCACTGCTTCCTATCAAGATGATAATGAAGTGGCGTTTTCGGAGAAGCGGTGTGCTTCATCACATTTCCCAAGAACTTTTCTCAGTGTGGATTTTACACTTTTTTCTGTTTGCGTTTTGGAAACATATCTGAATCAAGCGTCTAGCTTTCCTTGTTGAGCCACTGGTTTCCCTTCAGTGCGTATTTGGGGTGAACAATTTACAAGTTCTGCAGTTCTCCTTGGGTTTGCAGTAGGTGTACAACAGCTGCCAGCAGTGGCTTCATAGGGATGATTTAGAAGGCATTTCTTTGCCTTACATTGGGTTGGTCTACTAGAACTGCTGCTGACTGATATGATGGGAACTGCAGCGCCGGTTTGTTTGAGGAACTCTTTCTAGAGATATAGAACAGTTCTCCCATGTGTTCCAGTGGGAGCAAATTTATTATGCTTCCAGGGAAATCCATGGTGGTACAAACACTAATGAAATCTGGCTAGTGATGAAATTTCCGAAAAGAAATTAAAAATTGTATTGCAGTAGTGGAAGGGGAGGGAGCACAATGGCTCAGTGGTTAAGACGCCAGGCTTGTCGATCGGAAGGTCGGCGGTTTGAGACCTGAGTGCCGCGTGACGGAGTGAGATCCCGCACTTGCCCCAGCTCTTGCCAACCTAGCAATTTGAAAGCATGAAAATGCAAGTAGATAAATAGGTACCACTCCGGTGGGAAGGTAACAGCGTTTCGCGCGTGTCATGCTGGTCACATGACCGTGGAAGCGTCTTCGGACAATGCTGGAACTTCGGCTAAGAAATGGAAATGAGCACCGGCCCCTAGAGTTGGACACGACTGTGCAGGGGAAAACCTTTACCTTTACCTTTAGTGGAAGGGGATCTCCTTATTTACTTGGCCAAGGTTCTTCTGTTTTCTCTTTCCTATTAAAATGCTGTGTATTTTATTTCATTGGAAAGCATGGGCCTGTCCAATACCAACTCTTTCTTTAAGCATCACTTCCTGGGTGATCATTTGATTTTGTTCCCAATGGACTTTGGCAGCTTTTTTTTTACATGAAAGAGTGGACCAAGCTTATAAAAAGTTGTTTACTGCGACTTAGATTGGTGCTCCTATACATTGTCTCAGTTAGTTTACTAGGTTAATCTCAGGTTAACAACATTTTAGTCTTGATAAAACTTGGGTTGGAACTGCTCCAGACATTGTATGTGGAGTGGTCATCTCACCCTTACTTAAGCTGAAGGTTGATTCCATACAGCAAATGTGTGATGGAATGTGAGGGTGACCTTGGAAGATGGGGGAAGAGATACTGCCTAGGGAATGATCAGATAAAAGAGAAAGGAGCCCGCAACAAAGTAAAGGGTTTAGGAAGGGCCCACCCTAACTACTCAGGTGGTAAATAGGGAGGGTGGGAGGTTTGTACTTGATGTCAGCCCTCCCAGGTAAACCAGACAGGAAACACGACTAGATGAGCTAATTCTACTTTATTGTAAGGCTACATTAACAGAATCTAGGCGGCATCTCTCCTGTCCCCCCAACCCCATCTTCCAAGGTCACCCTCACATTCCATCACAGAAAGTGACATAAGGGTGGATAGCGTGCTTTCCTGTCCATTTATTCATAATGCAATGCAAAGTCTTTCCACTATCTCCTTGCCTAACATTACAGAGGCTAATATGTATCTTTAAAAAATTAATGTTATTGTGTTCAAGTAAGAAGAACAGTGTAGATACATACAACTTTATTAATATAACTTCAAATTTAATAATAATGAGAGTAATAAGAGGGGAACAAAGGAAAAGAAAGATGGAAAATTATGTGAGATAACGTAATTTGAAACTTGAAAACAAAAATTGACCATGTTCCTCAGAAGTCACTTTCTTTCCCCTTTATCAGAAAACAAGCAAACTAAGGACCTTATTTCAAATGTTGATAGCTATAAAAGTAATCATAGCTGCAAAATGGGGATAGTTTTCTCCTTCCAATCTTATCTGATGACATTTTTAGCCCGCCTGAAGCCTAATAAGAATTCTCCTTTACAATGGACTTTTTTTTCTCTTTGAAAGGCTGTCAGAGGACAATTTCTTTTGGAAGGGGGTCCCCTTTTAAGCTTGCTTTAAAGATTTACCATAGAAAGGGAGAGCAGATAACACATCATATCACATCAAGGAACTCATGGCATCTATTTGCAGACTTTCCTACTTTGAAGAGATATCTGTTTCTATTTAAGTAATTCACAGATGTACACATGTACATTGACTTATGCAAAGGTTATACAAATCTGCATTCTTTGGTGAGACAGAAATAACTAGTCAGTCAACACTGGATAGTGTGCTGAAGTGGTGAAAGAATGTTAACTGCCTTCACTCAAACTTTTTTTGTTGTTTATTCGTTCAGTCGCTTCCGACTCTACAAAATAATAAAAATTGCAAATATAAGCTAGTCTCCTGGAATTGACAATCTATCTAATAGTTTGGTCTAGTGGTTAAGGCAACGGGCTAGAAACCAGAAGCCTGTGAGTTCTAGTCCTGCCTTAGGCATGAAAGCTGGCTGGGTGACCTTGGGTCAGTCACTCTCTCTCAGCCCAACTCACCTCACAGGGTTATTGTTGTGGGGAAAATAGGAGGAGGAAGGAGTATTTGGTATGTTTGCCGCCTTGAGTTATTTATATATATAAAAAATAAAGGCGGGATAAAAATAAAATGAAAATAAAATAAATAAAATGACAAGAAAGTTTGGTCTAGTGGTTAAGGCAATGGGCTAGAAACCAGGAGTCTGTGAGTTCTAGTCCCGCCTTAGGCATGAAAGCCGGTTGGGTGAACAATTTTTCCTTTTTGATGAAATATAATGTAAATCTCCAATACAGTATATCTACTCAATCTACGTAGAATGTGCTCTTGTATCATCTTGAATGCGGTCATAGAGCAGAGGTAGATGAGTTTTTTTTATATATACTCATTTTTTTTTCAGCAGTCAAAGGCCTCAGGAACATGGGAAGATTATATCATTACCAGACCGAGTGCAGATTGGTATCTGGCCAAAAAGTTTCTTTTGCAGAAATACTGATAAACAGTTAGAAAAGAGTCATGGAACACTGTTTTTATATATGATAACTGCAGGGAGATTATTGTATGCACAAAGATGGAAAGATCTGGCAATACCTACAATGGAGGAATGGTTGGTGAAGATGACAGAACTTGCTGAAATGGCTAAATTGACTTGTTTGATTAGAGAAACAACAATATCTACATTCATTGGTAACTGGAAACTCCTTATGGAGTTTTTGCATAAAAAGGAAAAAAATGAACTTATGATTTATGGTTTTGATAATTGGACAAGATAGATTATAGAAGGAAGAGAGTCATAATGTAACTTTAGGGATACATGTTAAACTATAATTGTACTTATAACTGCTGTAAAGAAGATCGGAAGTGGCTTCTTTATGTCTTTATATTTTTTCTTACTTTTCTTCTACTTTCTTTTTGCACTTTTAGCTTTTTCTTTTATTTCTCCCTTCCTCTTTCTTCTTTTCTCTTTCTTCTCTTTCGTTCTATTTTACTTTGTATTAGTTATTATTATTGTTAAATTTTTCAGTAAAATTACACACACACACACACACACACACACACACACATATATATAATTTTTATCTCGCCTTTATTATTTTTATAAATAAGGCGGTGAACATACCTAATACTCCTTTCTCCTCCTGTTTTCCCCACAACAACAACCCTATGAGGTGAGTTGGGCTGAGAGAGAGTGATTGGCCCAAGGTCACCCAGCCGGCTTTCATGCCTAAGGCAGGACTAGAACTCACAGTCTCCTGGTTTCTAGCCCAGCACCTTAACCACTAGACCAAACTGTATGTATGTGTGTGTGTGTGTGTGTGTGTGTGTGTGTGTGTGTGTGTATGTGTATGTGTGTGTGTGTGTGTGTGTATATATATATATATATATATACACACACACACACACACACACACACACACACACATACTATTGAAAAATTTAACAACAATAATAAGAACTAATACAAAGTAAAATAGAATGAAAAAGAAGAAAGAAAGGGAAACAGAATGTGCTCTGTTGTTATCTGGCACTTTGTTACTGCATTTTGTGTTCCAGTCACGGCCTGCTCTGGAGTCTAGGTATGGCCATGGATTGGGAGTTGCCCATCCCTATCCTTGAGAAGCAGTGCCCTCATTTGATGGCAGTGTTTACTCCTTCTCAAGAGTAAATGAGGATTGTCATTTACTCTTCAGAAGTAAATTTTGCACTGCAAGACTCTGTATCGGAGAACCCCGAAAGAAGAGCTCTTTTGTTCTCTGAGGGGAATTGCACGTTCTAATGATGGCAAAATATGATTGGACAATAGTGTCAGTTAGGTAACTCCACACAGTCTAGAATGCTGGAAACCTGAAGCTCATTTTCCCCCAAAGTGTCCTTATTTGAATTAATAGAAATAAGACTGTTTGGCCTTCCAAAAAAAAAAATAAAAAATTGAAGTAGCACACCATATAATTAACGGGTAAAAGGAGGGTGGGAGGAGGATTTGTCAGGCAGGGGATGTTTATGAAAAGCTAACCATGAATAAGAGAAGTCTAGATCCTGCTTATTTTTATAAAGGCAGCGAATATCCTCCAGCCTAGCTAATTGGTTGTCATAGAGTTGATATCAGGGAAAAGGGTGTCCTTTCAGCCGTTCAACAGCGACAGCCTTGTGAATAAAGCCCCTTTTTTCATTCTCACCTTTCCCTCCCTCCCACGTATCTTTGTTGTATTCAGCAAGTGTCAGGAGTAGGAAGCAATGATTTTGTTAGGCTCTGAACTTAGGATGATAGGCACATTGATCTAAAGCTCGGGGCTTTTCCCTCAGCAGGCCACCTTGCTCTGTCATTAGCCTTGGTCGCAGAATTAGCCGCATTCTCGCCAGCTGACCCGTATGACCCCAGCGGTCATGCAAGAGTGTGGATGTTGGTTTTCCCCCCAGGGTTTCTGAGCAGGTGTGAACCTTTCCTCGTTTATTATTGCACTTCTGTCGCAGCGGGACCTCGGGAGAGAAAGCTGCCTCAAAAGGGTGGGGAAAGGAAGACAAGAATCATGGGAGAGTATTTTGAGCGAAAGTTTCATTAACATAAAAATGAGGTAGATGCCTGCATTGGCTGTAGCTATCTGTGTGTACCTTTTTTCAGAGCAACAATTACTTTTCTTTTGAGTTTAAGCGGGGAAAATGGAGATTGGGTGCTTATTTTTGTGGTTGGATGCTTGAAGGGTTGTCTTGGAAACATACTAGAGCTGGGATTTGGGGAGCATTTATTTATTTATTTGGAGTATTTAATTTATAGATGCTTTCCAGGCTGAAAACACAAAAGAGTCCACATGAAATTATATAAACAATGACCATAATTAAAACTTATTATTTTCAGAGCTACCCTTTCATTGGAATGACTTTTCTGCTCTGGGCTTCTCAAAGATGCTGTTAACATAATTTTATTATCAGTCTTTGTTCATGAGTCATCCGGCTGCAATTTTTTGGTGAGGGGGCATGTGTTTTAACTCTGTGACATAACTGAAATTTTCTGATAGTGGCATTCATTTTATTTACTTTTGAGTTTAGGATTTGTATACTATTACTGATGTTTTAAGTTCGTTTTATATTTTAAAAGGTAAAGGTAAAGGTTCCCCCCACACATTTGTGCAGTCGTGTCCGACTCTAGGGGCCAGTGCTCATCTCCGTTTGTTAGCTGAAGAGCCAGCGTTGTCCGAAGATGCTTCCGCGGTCATGTGGCCGGCATGACGCACGCGGAATGCTGTTACCTACCCACCAAAGTGGTACCTATTTATCTACTTGCATTTGCATGCTTTCGAATTGCTAGGTTGGCAAGAGCTGGGGCGAGTGCAGGAGCTCACTCCGTCACGCGGGGCTAGGGATTCGAACCGCCGACCTTCCGATCAACAAGCCTGGTGTCTTAACCACTGAGTTCACATTCTTCTGAAGGTGTCTCCCCATGTCTTCTTTATTTTGGACTCTCTGTTGGTGGCTTATAGCAATTTGGGTGGATGGTTCCTCCTTGCAGCTTGGTAGCCTTGGGGAGCTGCAGCTAGGGAGTTTCCAGCCTCCAGGCCTTTTCCTGTCAATTTTTTGCCTGCCCTTTGCAGTAGAAACTCTCCCTTCAACATTTTGCAGTGCTGGTAGTTCCGTGGCCTTCTTTATATGGACCTTCCAAAGGTCTATGTCACCACCACCTCCAGGAGGAGTTGATGTCAGTGGCTGAAGACAGTTACTCTTTCTAAGTATTAAGAGTGAATAATTGGGGAAAAAAGATAGTGTGATATAGTTATGATCTCAAATTAAAGTGGAAAGAGGAGGCAGGCAACCACCCACCCAACCAATCATTTAATCAATCAGTAACAAGGACCCAGTGCTGGCAGCCATAGCCACATAGCAACTGTAAATGTATTTTGCCAGGTGCATACGGAAGTGGAAAAGCGAGAGTGGGGTGGGAGAGAGGAAAAACAAAATCAATCGGTGTACTTGTAACAGCTATGGGATTGGCCTAAGCAGATTGGAAGACAGAATGAAAAGAACACCTGGAGGATTGATTTTCTTGATTTAGTTTTGACCCACTCATCTGCTTTTGTGGAGATTCCAGCTGGAGGCAATGCAGCTGGGTAGAAAGGATTGCTGGGCACCTTGGCAACAGAGTGCATTCTGAAGTGTGTTTAAGCTGGCAGTGCCCAACAGTTTACACAACAGCTTAAAAAAAACTTTAGAAAATGAGAGCACTTAATGCCCTTCAATGGATATGATCTTAACCTTTGTTTTCTAACACTTGAAAAAAGGTTTCATTTTCTTTTCTTTTTTAAAATATGTCTCAGGTATTCCAAAATCTACTGGACATCTGAACAAATACACAGTTCAGGAAATGATATTACAGACACAGGTATGAAAGGCAGAATATAAATCTAACAAACAACTAAGTGAAAAGATTGAATTAGCAAAGGATCAGGAGAGTCAGCGTTCATGTTTTTACTAATTTCAGATTAAGTTTAAAAGAAAGGACTGCTATGAGAGAAGCTATGCATCTGAAATCTCCTGTGGACTCCCTGTTCTTCAGAAAAAGCAGAGGCTCTTGCACATTTATTTAATTTTTATTCCACCTTTATTATTTTACATACCTAATACTCCCTCCTCCTCCTGTTTTCCCCACAACAACCCTGTGAGGTGAGTTGGGCTGAGAGAGTGAGTGACTGGCCCAAGGTCACCCAGCCGGCTTTCATGCCTAAGGCGGGACTAGAACCCACAGACTCCTGGTTTCTAGCCTAGCACCTTAACCACTAGACCAAACTGGCTCTCATACTAGATGCTATAAAAATGCTAATATACTGTATAATATGCTTATGCATGCCATCACACTATTACCTTTTGGAGGTGACCAACACCATTCACTACACCACTCCTATCTCCCACCTTGCAAACTATCCTTGCTTCCACAACATCCATGCACCAATTTGCACATTATCTTTTGTTCTTTGAACTTCTCACCTCTCTTTCTGAGGATCTCATCAGTGCCATGCAACCATGATTTTCTCAGTTTTCCCCTTCCTCTTGACCTATTCACTTTCCTTTCATATATTTGTTTGGTGAATCTATTCTCATTCATACTCTCTATATTACCAAATCACTTCAATGCACTTCTTTTGTGCTGTTCACTCACTTCTGCATTCAGTTCACATACATTCAGAACCCATTCATTCTTGACCCTATTTCTTCTTGTTTTACCACACACATTTCTTAAGTGCCCATTGTATTCAACTTAATTTTGTTTCCCCTGACATCCAACTTCCATTTCCATATAACAGAATCATGCTCTTAAATGCAGCTGTTTTTGCTTCTTTAAACAAATATTAATTCTTCACAAAAGTAATATTATTGTTGCAGTTATTATTATTACTACCTTTATACCAGATTTGTGTATCTTAAAAAATTCTCCCTACATGCTTCCATCTTTTGTAAACATTCAACCAAGGTAGAAAGATTCATCAACTTGCTCTAATTTTTCACCACTTATATATAATCAGCAATTCTTTAATTTTGTGTGTCAAGCACACTATCTCTGATTAATTAAGTAATTCTCAGATCCATATTCCTTGCTGCATCCAACAATTTATATAACATCCACTAAAACTACAGATCGTCCTCATTTAGTGACTACCTCATTTAATGACTGTTTGCAGTTATGACAGTGATGAAAAAGTAACTTTCTGACCAATACTCGCATTTACGATCTTCTCAGGTCTGTAAAGCAAAGGAAAGCTGAAGTAAGATCATAAGCACAGTCATGGTTTCATTTAGCAACCGCTTCGCTTAATGACCAAGTTGCCAGTCCCAATTGTGGTTGCTAAACGAGGACTACCTGTATTTAGGTTCTCAGCCAAGAACATTGCATCATCTACATACAAAAGTACTCACACATTCAAATATCTAATCCACACACTCCTAAGATCAGCACAAGCATCTATTTAACGAATAAACTATGGGACATCACGATTTGGGCGCTTGGCAACCGGTCACGTGTTTCGACCTTCCCAGCCAGCTTCTGGCAAGCAAAATCAATGAGGAACCGTGTAATTTGCTTAACAGCTGTGGCTCGCTTAACACCCACGGTGATTCGCTTAACAACCGCTGCAAAAAAGGTCATAAAATCAGGTTGGATTTGCTTAATGACCGCTTCTCTTAGCAACCAAAATTCTGGTCCCAGTTGTGGTCATTAAGCAAGGACTGCCTGTAACACAGTTCTTCCTTTTGTGCTGATAAATCAGTGTTTCAAAGTACAAGTGAGGGCATTTTTTTTCTCTGAACTCCAACTTCCAGCTTGATCAACTCTAAGCATGTGTATGTGCATGTCATGATACAAGCTTAACAAATGTGAGCTCTGTTCTAATTCTATGCCTCCCTACTCTTCCTACTTCTCGAGTTAAGAAACGGCTTATAGGTATTAGTGGCAAGATCTCCTCTTCCTTTGGTTCAGTCAGATGAATTGGCAGCTGGCCATGACCTAGCTGCTAATCCTTTGTCAAGTAAAATTTTTGATCTCTTTTTTCCGTCATTCTTCTGGCACCCAACTGTGCCATCTGTGGTTATGTCAGGCCTCTTCAGCACTCTTTCCATGGATTGGGCCCTCAAATGCTTCATGGATTTCAGACCACTCACAAACTAACAAGCCTCCAGAAGTACAAAGTTGCCTAATCGGATTAGGATGACCAGGTCCCCTTTCTCTGAACCGATACCAATACTCTTATCTTCAACAGTTGCTCAAACAAGTCTATGTTAAATATTTAAACTGGTCACTCCCATTTCCAAGCTTCCCCCCCCCCCCCAGTCCGCTTGGGAGTTTTTAAGGTTTTCCCCTTGGTCACTCCATCTCTGCCTACCCCTTTGAGAACTATTTCCAAACAGCATCTAACACCTATCCTCAGCTCCTTATGAGCAAAGTGAGTGGAAACTGTTTGGTTTGAGTGACTGCACGGATACATGATCAGCCAGAGAGAAGCAAGCTCATCACACACTGTCTCATTTAATTTTGCCCGAGGACAATTCGTTATAATTGTTCAGGGGATCATTGCTTAGAAATGATTTCAGAGAGTCAAGTTATTCAATTAGATGCTTATGCTGTTGTAGTTGTACATAAACAGATGCTTACACGCAGCTAAGTTATATTAACAATGTGAATAAGGAGGCAGTTAGGAATATACGGCTCTCTTATGTACCCTTTTCAAAGTAGGCTTCCAGTTGATGTAATGCACCTATTCTAACTTTAAAAGTACTGCAAACAACCCTATATGAGGAAAATGCGCAGGGATGAAAATCCCAATCTTATTCCCATGCACAAGGAAATGATCATCTCTGGCCTTTATGGAAAATAGGAAAGAGTCAGTCTGGATCTGTTTATTTGTCATTACCTGAAGCAGGGAGTTGGAAAGGCTACATTTGTATATTTATGTATGGAAAAAAAAGTACTTACTGGCAGTAGACATCTGTGGCTGAATATGAGTTTTCTACTTTGGACATTCATTGTAATCAAGAGACAAAAGCCCCCCCCCCCGCCCCAGAATTCCTTTCAATGCTAATACTTGGAAACAGTGACTTTCCACTGGAATAGTAACAGGTGTGGCCTATGCCACTGAAACCTGGGAAGACCACAAAAAAGGAATACACTCCATATGAAACAAGAACATTGGTTCCATCGCTCTCAGTGATGATGGTAGAACAGGCAGCGTGGTTATAAATGTTGGGTGTTGATCTTGATTGTGCTAAATCTATTCCACCGTCAGCACGTTCTTCTTTTATCCATGCAGTCTATTGCACTCTTAGACAATGATTTCAGGAAGTGGCCAGCCTTGTTTTGAAAAGTGAGCAAACACTAGTGGCATCTCTCTTTCTTATATTGTCTATGATCGGTATTTAAACCCAGGTACAAAAACAAACAAAAAGCATTCTCTTATTATCACTGTTACAAAAGCCTTAGTATTCAGATGTACTAGGTTGTCTGAAGTGTGCCGTTTTAAAGATAGATATACAATGTGGTGGCTTAGTAGAAGACAGTTTTTATTTATTTATTTTTTCTATCCCGCCCTTATTATTTTTATTTTTATAAATAACTCAAGGCGGCAAACATACCTAAGACTCCTTCCTCCTCCTCTTTTCCCCAGAACAACCACCCTGTGAGGTGGGTTGGGCTGAGAGAGAGGGACTGGCCCAAGGTCACCCAGCCGGCTTTCATGCCTAAGGCAGGAGTAGAACTCTCAGTCTCCTAGTTTCTAGCACATTGCCTTAACCACTAGACTAAACTGGCTCTCATGCTGGGGCAAGCAATGAAATCATGGGTTGACCAGAGTTGGAAACTAGCTGTTAGTGCATATACAAACTGGCCAGATTCAGCAGGGCTCAATGTGTTTGGTATTATTTACCTACACCAGATTTTATTGTCTTTGTCCGGAATTGGCTGGGTTCACATATTACACTAGGAATCTGACCATTAAATATCAGTTTGATATTTCAAGCAAACTAAATCACTAGTACTTAGCTTCTGAAGACAGTTTGAGATTAGTATGCAAACACCCATCAGTAAGGTCTTCTGTCAAGTTCTCTTCCTGGACCTTCACACTTTCCCATCAAATATCTCTGAATTCTTGTAGAGGGCAGAGGAATGGCCTTCAAGGACAGGAGGAAGAGCCGCTACCAAGGCAATGGTCAGATAAGTGGGGCTTGAACCCGGGCCAATAAAGAAACGTGAGAAAACGTCTCAGACATGGCCCTCCCTAGTTCACATGAAGATAAAGTGAGGGCAGAGGGAAACACATTCACACTTGCAAGATCTATTATAGCTGTTACAATAAAAGTAGTCCTGACCTACAGTACGTGCCATATTGCTTTCTTATTCTGGTCTACCTTTTACAGCTGACAATTCTTGAGTGAAAAGTTTCAAAGATGCTGAGAAGGGATGGACTGTTGAGTCATTACCAATAAAACACAAATTTACATGAGATAAATTTTATCTTGTTAATTTGTCAAACTGTGAGAACTTCACTGGGGAGACCTGGAAACTTTTGGAGAAAAAATAGTGACAGTCCGTACTGTAGAAAGAAATTATTTTGCAGTTTAACGAGAAAGGCATTTTTAAACACTTGTTTCACATTAAGTATGTTCCACTATCATATTTAATATTAAATTATTAATCTTTGTGTATTGTGAATATTTTACATATTCACCATTCAATTTATGGCACATTACCTTTTTTAAGTGTACACTTTTATATTTGCTTTTACAGCATTTTCTAGTTACAGTGAGTGGAGAACCATTTCATTTCTGCAGCTTGCTCTCTTTTGGTTAGATGCATGGCCGTATTAATATCTGGCAGCGATAAACAGCTAAAATATTGTAAATGACTAGATTTAGTAGATAGGGTCCCGGAAGAACTATGGACAGAAGTTCGCAACATTGTTCAGGAGGCGGCAACAAAAAACGTCCCAAAGAAAAAGAAAACCAAGAAGGCAAGATGGCTGTCTGCTGAAGTAGCCCAAGAAAGAAGGAAAGCAAAAGGCAACAGTGATAGGGGGAGATATGCCCAATTAAATGCAAAATTCCAGAGGTTAGCCAGAAGAGATAAGGAATTATTTTTAAACAAGCAATGTGCGGACGTGGAAGAAGACAACAGAATAGGAAGGACAAGAGACCTCTTCCAGAAAATTAGAAACATCATAGGTAAATTCCAGGCAAAAATGGGTATGATCAAAAACAAAGATGGTAAGGACCCAACAGAAGCAGAAGAGATCAGGAAAAGGTGGCAAGAATGTACGGAAGATCTGTACAGGAAGGATAATAGTATCAGGGATAGCTTTGACGGTGTGGTCAGTGAGCTAGAGGCAGACATCCTGAAGAGTGAGGTTGAATGGGCCTAAAGAAGCATTGCTAATAACAAGGCAGCAGGAGACGACGGTATCCCAGCTGAACTGTTTAAAATCTTGCAAGATGATGCTGTCAAGGTGATGCATGCCATATGCCAGCAAATTTGGAAAACACAAGAATGGCCATCAGATTGGAAAAAATCAACTTATATCCCCATACCAAAAAAGGGAAGAACTAAAGAATGTTCAAACTATCGAACAGTGGCACTTATTTCACATGCCAGTAAGGTAATGCTCAAGATCTTGCAAGGTAGACTCCAGCAATTCATGGAGCGAGAATTGCCAGATGTACAAGCTGGGTTTAGAAAAGGCAGAGGAACTAGAGACCAAATTGCCAATATCCGCTGGATAATGGAAAAAGCCAGGGAGTTTCAGAAAAACATCTATTTCTGTTTTATTGACTATTCTAAAGCCTTTGACTGTGTGGATCACAACAAATTGTGGCATGTTCTTGGTGGTATGGGGATACCAAATCATCTTGTCTGCCTCCTGAGGAATCTGTATAACGACCAAGTAGCAACGGTAAGAACAGAGCACGGAACAACGGACTGGTTTAAGATTGGGAAAGGAGTACGGCAGGGCTGTATACTCTCACCCTACCTGTTCAACCTGTACGCAGAACATATCATGCAACGTGCTGGGCTTGAGGAATCCAAGGCTGGAGTTAAAATCGCTGGAAGAAACATTAACAATCTTAGATATGCAGATGATACCACTTTGATGGCTGAAAGCGAGGAGGAGTTGAGGAGCCTTATGACGAAGGTGAAAGAAGAAAGTGCAAAAGCTGGGTTGCAGTTAAACCTCAAAAAAACCAAGATTATGGCAACCAGCTTGACTGATAACTGGCAAATAGAGGGAGAAAACGTGGAGGAAGTGACAGACTTTGTATTTCTAGGCGCAGAGATTACTGCAGAGGCTGACTGCAGCCAGGCAGCCAGGAAATCAGAAGACGTCTACTTCTTGGGAGGAGAGCAATGGCAAATCTTGATAAAATAGTTAAGAGCAGAGACATCACACTGACAACAAAGGTCCGCATAGTTAAAGCAATGGTATTCCCCGTAGTAACCTATGGCTGTGAGAGCTGGACCATAAGGAAGGCTGAGCGAAGGACGATAGATGCTTTTGAACTGTGGTGTTGGAGGAAAATTCTGAGAGTGCCTTGGACTGCAAGAAGATCAAACCAGTCCATACTCCAGGAAATAAAGCCAGACTGCTCACTTGAGGGAATGATCTTAAAGGCAAAACTGAAGTACTTTGGCCACATAATGAGAAGACAGGATACCCTGGAGAAGAAGCTGATGCTAGGGAAAGTGGAAGGCAAAAGGAAGAGGGGCCGACCAAGGGCAAGATGGATGGATGATATTCTGGAGGTGACGGACTCAACCATGGGGGAGCTGGGGATGGTGACGGCCGACAGGAAGCTCTGGCGTGGGCTGGTCCATGAAGTCACGAAGAGTCGGAAGCGACTGAACGAACAAAAAAGGTGCCTTAAGATTCTTTGTGGATCAGCTGTATTCTTCTAATAAACCTTGCTTATTCTTAGGAACCCCTAAGAGCGGCATAACATAATCAAAGTGGCAAAGTGTATTTTATCTGATGGTGGAGCACATGCGAAGTGTCTTATTTCGAATAACCACAGGCGGCCAGCAAAGCGAGGGAGAAGGAAGGAGCAAAAAGTTGCCAATTGTGCTCTCACTTCTTATGTATCCCCACTGAAGGGAACATATTTGTGAACTTCTGCTGTGTTGCGCCAAGACCGTAAGGCATTTTTCTAACAAGGCTGCTTAAGAGAAGGCAGCGTGGCCCACGCGCCGTTGCTTTTTACCGAGATCTGAATGGGGATGAGCGCGGTCTCACCTGCCTGCCAGCTGTTGGTGATGGAAGGTGGGAAGGCAAAAGATAAGACCGAAGTTCCCTGATGCTTGCCCAGATGCATATATTTCAGAGGCTGAAAAGTGGGGGTCTTTCTTGGTAAGCTTTTTCCTATGACTGTACAGTAGCGTAGCCGACACACGTTTCTTCTTTCAGCTCCTCCGGAGAGTTAGACCCCTGCCACCTCGTTCTTGGTGGGCGGCTCCCTGCTCCCAAGTGGGCGGACACCTTGCCAGCCACTCTCTCTCGGGGTCGGAGGGAGCCAGCGCCCGAGCGCACTCGCGCAAAGGCTGCCCTTAGCCGTAGACGCACCGCCGGGGTAGCAAACAGGCATTGCCTCTGGCCCGCGGAGTCATGGCGACGAGCAACCCGCCGCTTCTGCCACCGCCGGGGCTGCCCGTTTCGATGCCCAGAGCACCCCCGGCAGCGGCGGGGGTCCCTATACCGCCCTCCTTCCTTCGCCCTCCCAGCCTCTTTATGCGCGCTGCAGCCGCAGCAGCCGCAGCAGCCGCGGCGGCGGCCGCCACCGCGGGAAATACTTCCAGCTGCTACGCGCAGGCGGCGGCGGTGGGGCTGGAGCGCGGAGTGTGTTACCCGCGCACGCCGAAGTGCGCCCGCTGCCGCAACCACGGCGTAGTGTCGGCGCTGAAGGGCCACAAGCGCTTCTGCCGCTGGCGGGATTGTGCGTGCGCCAAGTGCGCGCTCATCGCGGAGCGCCAGCGCGTTATGGCCGCCCAGGTGGCGCTGCGCAGACAGCAAGCGCAGGAGGAGATCGACGCTCGCGGCGGCGGCGGCGGAGGGGCTCACCCCAACCAACCGCAGAAGCGGCCGCCTGTTGCAGTCCGCCCTAGCCCGGCCGCGCCGGTGAGCCAGGTGGCCAGCGGCGCCAGCGCAGAATGCGAACCGGCTCCTAAGAGTTACTGCCCGGAGTTCCAGCGCGGGCGAAGAGGTGGGATTCCCCTTGATATTGGGGGTTAATTTCAATAAAAAGTGGTGGAGGCAGATGAACCTCCCAAACTCAATAAACCGAGGCTAATTCGAACTAAAGTTTTGCCTGGGTTTAAGTCAGAGATGGGAAACCGGTGGCGTTCCAGTCAGCAGAGTTCGCAAGAGCTCAAGTGAGAATGATAATAATCGAGGATGTGGGCAATTATGATTAAACATCATAATTATTATGATTAAACATCTCGTGTGGGGGGGGGCGCACTGGTTCTTTCCCCCAAGTTTTAAGTTTTAGATTTCTTCATGGCAGAGATCAGGGTGATATCACTGAGAATGGTGGTGGTATCCTTTAATGTATGTGCAGTGTGTACAGTAATGCTTTTTGAACGTGGTGACAGCAAGTTTCAGGTAGGTCTAATTGAATCACGTTTTCTTTTTTGTTCTTAAAAGATCCCCAAGCCAAATAATAGCCATGAGTGTATATTTAATGTGAGTTAATTTATAGGTGACTGGCAGCTCAAATCCTTTTTGGATTATGAAGATTATTAATTACTTGAGATACTAACAGAATCAATGTTATTTAGGATATTGATGGAGAAAGACGTTAGGAAACTAGTAATAATTTTGCTTGATGTGATAGATTATAAAGTAGAAACCTGCCTGTCCTGTGGCTATTAGGAAGGACGGACGGACGGACGGACGGAAGGAAGGAAGGAAGGAGAGAAAAAAGGGGGAAAAAAAGAACCCAACCCAATTCTGTCTGTTGCTGGAATTGAAAACGAACTGTAGATAGAATCCATTGAACTCTGTGAGATCCATTCACTTAAATGGGCTTGCGTTGGCATAATAATTTACACAATAGAAAGAATATGAACTCTCTTTTTAGGCCCAAAGGTTGCTAAAAAGTCTGTTATTAATCATATTATAGCTCTTCTTCCATCTCAAAGACATCCACACGGATGCAAATATTAGTGCTACTTCCCAGAATGTGTTAAGATTGTGGCCTTTCACCATGGTTTATAGCATGATTTATTGAAGAAGTTAAAAAGTTTAATTTTTATCATAAGTGCTGCAAGTGGGCCATTTGCTTACATTTTAAGGAAAATGTTTAGAAAAATAGACAGTGCTTCTAAAAATTATATAAAGCTTCTGGGTATTATTGATGTTGCAAGCATTTGGCACTGCATGTACATTACTGAAACAGAGTATTTTGCTTGTTCTAAGGCAAAGGAATTGAATCTACGAGCTTCCCTTTGTACGGGCAATTGTAGTATATAAAGATACAAAGCACCAAGAAATTGTCTTGGGAAAGCTCCTTTAAAAGGTAATGAGTATTGCAGTTTTCTTTTAGTGCTCTCATTAATTTAAATGGTCTTTCTGCAGATCAACTTATGCTGTAGGAAATCTGTGGATGCAGAAAAACAAGTTTATGGGAAAAGTGTGGTAGCATTGTTTTCTCTTTTATGGCTGACAAAAACACTTTGTATGCAACAATTATAATTATCCAATTATGATAGTTTATTCTCAGATGACAGGTGTAGGGGTTAAAGGCACCAAGCTAGAACCTGGGAGACCGTGAGTTCTAGTTCCGCCTTAGGCACAAAGCCAGCTGGGAGACCTTGGGCCAGTCACTTTCTTTCAGCCCTAGGAAGGAGGCAATGGCAAACCACTTCTGAAAAACCTTGCCAAGAAAACTGCAGGGACTTGTCCAGGCAGTCTCCGAGAATTGGACACAATTGAATTAAATTAAAAAAAAAAATTCTCGGATACAGTTTGTGGTTTTTAAGCACTTTGCAGCGACTTCACACATGAAGAATGTCCTGTGTGGATATTGCTTCCTTTTTATGATTTCCACATTGTACTGTTGCAATGTTTCTACTTTGCAGTTAGTGCATATGTTTGTTTCACATTCTGTACATGTGAAGAACCCTGCTTGGGTATTTCAAAATAGGTGCAAAAAAAAAAGGGCATGTACATTATATCTCATGCATATAATAGCCTGTGAGCTACTAGGGGTTTGTGGGAAATCTATTATATGTGAAGTGAAAGTAAGCATAGCTTGTAGAATACTTTGAGAGTTAAGCCAACAATACTGAGTGAGGAATAAGCGTTTTTCAAAGGCAGTGAATTGTGTTCATAGAATAATGAATAACAGATGTGATTCCATATCTAGTAATGCAGAGGCCTCATGTGTTTATATGAGAAAGCAATAGATAATCAGATATATTGTAATAACCTGAATATTTGACTACGTTTTTCCACACTAGAAGAGAAGATTCAGAAGTATGACTTCTACTGCAGTGAATCGGGCAGTCCTGTAGTCCATTTACTTACACCCTCTCTGACATCTTCTCCTGAAGCTGCTGGAAGCAATCGAGAGAAGTCATCTGGGATGCAGGCTTTACGTAAAGAGACTCCTTCATCGGGCCCTGAAGAATCTTTAGAAGGAACAGACAGTTCAGCCTCTCTCTCTTCTTCAGACATGGAATCAGGAAATGAAAGTGAGTGCCCCAAGGATTTTGTTTCCTGTAATGCCAGTGTCTCTCCTGCTGCTGCTGCTGCTGCTGCTGCTGCTGCTGCTGCTGCTGCTGATGGTGCCTTAAAGCGCAGAGACCCAGTTGATCTCCTTGCAAAGGTCTTTCCTAGTCACAAGCAAAGCCGGTTAGAAAGAGTTCTGCAGCTCTGCAGAGGAGACGTAGTCCAAGCTATAGAGCAGATCCTGAATGCAAGTGAACACAGGCAGGGATTCCGAGAGTGTGCAATCCCAGTCTTGCCCCAACGCAGTGCCTTCCAGCGATCCTCTGATTTTGGCCTCGGAGTAGATGTTGCAGCACTCGGCAATAAATCAGCATTTGCCCCTCTTCAGACCAGCCCGGCCTCTTTCAGAAGAGAGGTGAATTTTTATGGCTTAAGCCCTAGACTGGGAATTGGACCTCTAAGAGTGACATATTCTCCTCCAGGAAGAGCTTTACCTGGATTGATGGCACCATATCTGAGGACTGGCTTGTTTCCTGCTTTCCCTTTTCACCCAGTGATGGACTCGTCCTTTTCAGGAGTGATCAAAGATGCATCTTATTCCCCCAGTGAAGACAGGGTTGCCAGTACCAAGATGTACAGCAGGTTAACTGAAGAACGCAAATAGTATATTGATCAAAACTTAATTTCCCTTTTTCTTACTCTGATTTGTTCAGTTGGGCTGATACTCATTGTGGAGCCCAATTCTTAAATTTACATCTAATAAAGAGCAAATGAGTTTCAAATCCTTCATTAAAAAAAAAAAGTGCAATGGGATTCCTTCCCAAAAATCGGTTGAAATTGGACATAAAATAATTTGGAAATGGAGAGATTTTCGGAGTGTCAACAGTGAAAAATTATTAGAAGTAAAATTGATATGGAATATTATATTAACACATATTTCATTCTACTTTGAAACTTTGGGAGGAAAAAAAGGTGACACTTAAGAAGTTGGGAGGTGAAAATCCACGTGTAATGTGAAATAAGTCCAGTACAGTAAATCAAGGCTGTGAAATTCCCTTTTGCATTTTCAAGATATTTGATATGTTTGGTTTTTCTTTTACTTGGAATGTAGGTGTTTGAAATCAAGAAATAGTTTTCCAAATAGAGACACTTGATTGTTTTTATGAAAAGCTTCTTGAAATATGTAGTACATGTCTGTGACTGTTGTAACAAAATTGGTAAGGAATTTTGGATATAAGCAGTCTTTGTAGACTGAAAATATTATGCCTTAATTATGTTTGCATATGGATGGAAGCACTGAAGGAATTGCCTGGTTAAGAAATAATTCTGAATTATGCTTTAGAATAATGTGAATGAGATTCAAACTCATACACTTTTCTCTTCTTTTAACATATATGAATAATGGAGTAATGAATAATGAAGATCGGAAACATCTTTCATTTTGCGTTACTAGCTGTATAATATTGAATCTGCTGAACTGCAGTTAAAACTCTGGCTGGATCCACGCATTACACTAAGCCATAGTTTGCTTTAACCATGATTTTTAATAGCCTGTAATGGCCAGGTTCACACAATGAGCTAAGTCAAAATGGCTTAGCGCAATATATGAATCTAGTCCAAGGTTCATTTGTGCTAAACAGTGGCTTATTTAACCATGGTTTATTAAATAACAGTTGCAACTAGGTTTACCCTAAGCCAGTGATGGGCAACTTGCCATCCGCGTGGGGCTTGTAGCACCTATTTATGCAAAACATTGCCCTGCCAAAATTTGGCAGCAATATGACCAGATTTCAGTGGCCCATTCTTTCTGGGTGAGAGGACCCTCAAATTTAGGGGCGGGCTTGGGAAGGTTTCTGCTCCCATTCCCACCCATAACTCCCCTGTAACCCTCCCCTCCTAATCTCACAAAATCACATGTTTTTCAGACCAAATTCAACTTGTTTTGGGGGAGAGAGATTAAGAGTGGAAATAAGAACATGAGTGTCTGGGAAGCATAGCATATGTCACCGTAGAATTGTTTGGAGAACAGATGGGCCCTGCGTGTAATAATAAATGTGTGGATTAATAAAATAATGTATCTTGAATTAACCAGCAGGAAGATAGTAGCTGATTTGTTTATTTATGGCACTTGAAAGCCTGTAATTTAAAGCACCCATCCAGAATGAAACACAGACATTTAGGATATGAAGGGCTATCACTGGAAATAAATTTTGTACTCCTATGTCAGAGCTTTCCGAACTGTGTGTCGTGACACGTTAGTGTGTCGGCTGTTGTAAGATGTACTGTTGTAAGATGTAGCTTGCTGGTCTCTGTCTGTCTGTCTGTCTCTCTCTGTCACACACACACACACACACACACACACACACACACACACACACACACACCTACCCCCCAATGAAAAATAAAAGAACAAAATAGGAATTGGATGAGGGCTTTCACTCTTGGCCCATCTACAAATATGCCTGCCGTTTATGTTATGCAAAAGCTATCTTGTGTGTTAACTGGCATTTTATTTTTTATATTCTTATCCTGCCTTTATTATTTTTATAAATAAATCAAGGAGGTGAACATACCTAATACTCCTTCCTCCTCCTATTTTCCCCACAACAACAACCCTGTGAGGTGAGTTGGGCTGAAAGAGAGTGACTGGCCCAAGGTCACCCAGCCGGCTTTCATGCCTAAAGCGGGACTAGAACTCACAGACTCCTGGTTTCTAGCCCAGCACCTTAACCACTAGACCAATTGCAGATTGATCTGGATTTTGGACCACAGTTGGGATAAAGGTATGACTCTTCTACACCCACTGTCATACAAAGCTGCAGTGGGTCCACTGTGTTGGTTGTGTATGATGGCTACTCTTTAAAGTAGTATGATTATATGAGGTGATATACTTCTTTGAGAAAGATCAGGATATAGTACTCCTTTCCACCTCTTGTGTTCTGTACCATCTGGGAATTTGTCAATGTCAGAGGTATAGTTTATTCTAGAGCAGTGTTTCTCAACCATGGCAACTTTAAGATATGAGGACTTCAATGCCCAGAATTCCCCAGCCAGCATGGCTGGCTGGGAATTCTAGGCGTTAAAGTCCACATACTTTAAAGTTGCTAAGGTTGAGAAACACTGTTCTAGAGAGTTCCTGTAGCTTATTTATTTTCCTGGCTATTTAGAAATTTAAAAGCAGTGACATTGGAGACTGAAGGGACCCTTAACTTTTCTTTATGTTGTGGCAGAACTTTGTACTACTGTACGTAGAAAAACACTTGTGGGTTTTTAATTGACATTAAATTATATCCAATAAATGGATGTAGAAGCAAGTTTTTTTAAAAGCACAAAATGATTCAGTAAAATAATTTACAATAACCCCTGCCTATATGACAAAACTACTACTCTTTGTATTTATAGAGGGGGTTTACTGGGGGTGAAGATTTACAGTATCTGTCTTAGGTACATCTAATAGATGGTCTATTATTGCCCAAAGAAACCTCTTGTTTATAGTATCTGAAACTTTGTACATTTCTTAAATGATTTTTGGGGTCCATCTAGAAAGCTTTTGTTGTTAATTTGGGTTTGTGGCCCAGCCCTAGAGAATAAATAATATATCTTTTGAACAAATTTGTGGATGGGTTCTACTGCCCTTGCTCCTTTCACTAAAACAGCTCAACATTAATTTTATCAAGTTATATTTGTAGTTCTCTGAAGACTTTCTTCAATGGAATTAGGATCTAAAGTTAGTCATCACCATCTGGTGGCTGCTTGTGATCATTACACTTTTAACAAACATTCCCCCCACCTTTTTTTTTGTTTTTAGCAGTGAGTAATGAAACTATTAAGAGCTATATTTTGCATTCACTGAAATGGTGACCAATGATGTGTTGTACAACCCACAATCAAGCATTTTATTCTCACAGAAGATGGGTAGAATTTTTTTAGTCCAGTTAAACTTTATCCTAAAAGAGTTGGAAAGAGTACAGAACGCCTTCAATAAAAATTAGAAACTTGACCGTCTGGATTCCACTGTAGCCCAACATTTAATGTTCTTTTTATTAATACTTAAGAAAATAATATGTAGTCCTACCTGTGTACAGTCATTAATGTCAATCAACTCCATACCAGTAAGAACAATTGGCACATGCAAGCTATGAATGATATCCCAAATAATGCATGATCCGGAATATCATTTAATTGGAAGGGGGAAAACAGAGTGCCAGTGTTAATAAAGAGCACTGACATGATCTTAAGAGCTGCCCTACCTTTCTACTTTAGGTTAAAGTGGTCTATAAAAATCTCATCTCTGATTTCTTCAGTTTCTAACCTAAGATGGAAGCAATAAACAAAGATCTTCAGGGATGGCAGCACAGTCTCTCTGCTCTGCTGCTTTGCTTGCTTCTCATATATTGTGTCATCTACTGAAAGCCCATCTTGGCAGAAATGAGGCAGAGATTTCACCCAGCACTAGCAGAACTGTCTCGAAATTGAATCCAGGGTCTTACCTGGTAGGTTTCGTTTTTGATTTCTACGTCAGAAAACAGAAGGTCTTGCTCCTTCTAGTGAAAAATGGGGTCCTTTTTCTCTCTCTCGGGGGAATGCACAGCCAGCCCTCAAATTGTAGCCATCATGGTCAGAATAAAGAACAATGACATCCGTTAGATTGGGACAGGAAAATAACTCCTGCCTGCCTTGCGTATTCCTTATCCTGCCTGCTTTACCGTCACATTTTTCCAGAAGGTACGAAGGCCCCATCAAAGCCCAGCAAGCTGTCAGACAGCTCATTCGGCCAATGTCTTCCCTAGTGAGAAAAAATACAATGCATGCAATTGCTCTTTTTTAAGATCTGGAGCTTGGGCTTCTCAGTTGAACCATAACTTTTCTCTATAAAGTCCTGTGGATGATCATTAGTTTTACAGTTGTTTGAGAGTACCGTTGTGCTTGATTTAATCAACAAGTTTCTTTCATAAATGGGCCAGCATTGCAGTAGCACAACTTAATTCAGGAACACAGGGAAAGGTATAGTGATGAAAGACTTCACAAATGCATATGTGGTTTAGTGGTTAAGACCCATGTTCTAGTCCATCCTCAGCTGTGGAAGTTCACTGGGTGACTTTGGGCCGGTCACACACTCTTAACCAACTTATCTTACAGGGTGTTTGTGGGGAAAAGGAGGAGGCTGTGTTAAATGTTCTGCCTTGAGTTCTTGAGCAAAAGGCTGGATATAAATCTAACAAATAAATAAATATACCTAGATAATAGATCTGTATAATAGATCTGTATCATACTGAACACTGTTAAAAAAGATGTCCTAAAAGGCCTCAGGGAGAGAGTAGCATTGTGATTTGCAACCAAGAGCTTTCTTCATCCAGTCTGATGAATAGCTTGCTCTAGATCAGGGCTTTCCAAACTTTTCCCACAGTGACACACCATCGGCGGCACGTGAGAAAACATGGAAGCGCCGCTGCCGCTTTTGGTTTTTGCACGCTGCCGCTGCGGCGCTTTCGGATTTTCACGCACCACAGCGGTGGCGGCAGCGGTGTCCTTGTGTGCCGTGCAAAAACCCGGAAGCGCTGATGGCCCGCCACCATGCACGTGGCCGTGCGGTGCGGCGGCGCGCCATCAGCGCTTCCGGGTTTTGACAGAACACAGCTGGGCCCTGCAGGCAACACACTTTTGTGTCGCGACACACAGTTTGGAAAGCTGTGCTCTAGATGCTCAGAAGATGAGATGTCTTAGCAGAAGGAACACTGACATGGTGAATCTAAAGGTAACCTGATCACAAGTACATTTGAATAACTCAGGTCTGGAAACATGAAAGCAATTCATCTTTTTTATCTATCGCAGTATAGTTAAGACCCAGTAATGATCTAACCAGGTGGGAGATACTTAGGTGGACAAGATTTTTCTTTTTCTGAAACAAAACTCTTTCCCCCCTGCACTGGCTTCTGTGACATTGCTTGTTAACTATGCCAGTAATCTCTTGGTCTCAGTAGTATCTTTCCTAACCCTTTTACTGTGGTTTTAAGCAACTCCCAAGTGTCTGGAAATATTTGACTCTTATTACTTTCTCTCCCAGGTTGGAATTTCTCCTGTAATTCCCTTTTCTGTTTTAGAATTGGCAGTCTCTCCCTTGGATATGTTTATGGACAGTTGGTTCAGCAAACGTTACTGCCATACACTTCCTTTTGTATATTATAGTTTTGGTTATAAAACTAATAAATAATCAAATCCAAGTATTTCAATAGATTGATAGCCTGTTATATAAGGACATGTTTCCTTGGGTTAATGAACAGTTACCCATATTCAGCAAAACTGGTTGTCAACCAACTATGAAAATAATTAAAACAGTGTTCTTTGGTGTGGCAACATATCACTCTGAAAACACTGAACAAAAAGTGAAAAAAGATGCCTTTGAATTATGGATTTGGAGATAGTACTGAGGATATCATGCACTGCAGTAGCAACCAGTTGGTCATCCCTAAACCAGATAAAATGGGAAATAAATATTGTTCCCGTAGGACAGTGATCAGCAACTCAAACTGCATACTTTGGGCATGTGAAACAAAGAGATTATGGATTTAAAACAGAGTTATACTTGGCAAGACTGCAGGAAGTAGAAGAAAAGGAAGACAACATATAAGATGGATGGAATCAAATACATCTTGGGATGGGAACGTCCTTGGAAGAGCCATTAATTATTACTAAAATAGGTCCAGATGATGAGCATTTGTCCATACTGTTACCAAGAGACAAACCCAACTCACCCAAACAATTTGGTATGTAAAGAAGCAATTAGATTCAGGAATCAGCCTAAGCAGTTTACATCTGCATATCCATTACATGATAAGTGAAGTTTCATGTGCATATCTGAATCATTGATTTGGTATAAGACAATAGAGAACTTTAATCGAAGAGAATATTTGTAGCTCAGGGTTGAACTGTGGAGTCCTTTGTGTTCTCTGAGCCTTGTTGTTTTCTTGCAGATGTTTCATTGCCAGACTAGGCAACATCTTCAGTGCAAAAAGGGAGTGGGACTTGCTTTCTGTTTATATATCATGGCTTGTCCTGCTTCTGTTGTTGGAGGTGTTGGGAGTTCCTTGATAGGGCTGTTGTTTGCTGTTTGGTTGATTGACTAAGTTAATAGTTCCTTGATTGAGGTATAATGTACTGTTTGATTGTTCATCTGGTGTTAATCCTGATGTTAATCTTTGCATATCTGGGTGTTGATTGCTGGCGAGGAAAAGTTCTGGTCTTTTGGCTTTTCTATTGTCTCTTTTGAATGGTATGTAAATGTTGTTTACCTCTATGTGTCTGTTGATGGCTGCTTTGTCTGTCTGTTGATGTCTGTTGATGGCTGCTTTGTTTGTCTGGACTGTAACAGCCACTATGTAGGACAGGCAGGCAGAAGACTAGCAGAGCACATCCACGAACACCAACAAGCAGTCAGAAGACATGATGAAAACTCCTTAAACTCACAACACATGGATAGACTCAACTATACTTTCAACTGGGAAGCTGAGCATCCTAAACCAAGCCAAATCCAAAAACGCTAGAGAATTCCTGGAAGCTTGGCACTCAGACAAAGCAGCCATCAACAGACACATAGAGGTAAACAACATTTACATACCATTCAAAAGAGACAATAGAAAGCCAAAAGACCAGAACACTTCATCACCAGCAATCAACACCCAGATATGCAAAGATTAACACCAAGATTAACACCAGATGAACAATCAAACAGTACATTATACCTCAATCAAGGAACTATTAACTCAGTCAATCAACCAAGCAGCAAACAACAGCCCAATCAAGGAACTCCTAAGGGGACAACAACACCTCCACCAACACAAGCAGGACAAGCCATGATATATAAACAGAAAGCAAGTCCCACTCTCTTTTCACACTGAAGATGTTGCCTAGTCTGGCACTGAAACGTCTGCAAGAAAACAACAAGGCTCAGAGAACAAAAGGACTCCACAGAGAACTTTAATTCTGTCCCATTCTTCAAACACTGAATTTATCAGTTGACTCAATTGACTGTGCAGCTGCTAGATAATAAACATGGACTCTCAAAGAACCCTTACTTTCTTTGTATTGCCAAGGATTAGAGATGGAAAATCCTCCTTTCTGCTGCAGAAGCTGGCATATGCAGCAGGATAGTTTGGGTGGAGAATCTTGTTTCTATGACAGAATTGCTGAACTATGGCGATGGGGTATATAGAGAGCCAGTTTGGTCTAGTGGTTAAGGCAACGGGCTAGAAACCAGGAGTCTGTGAGTTCTAGTCCCACCTTAGGCATGAAAGTCAGCTCAGTGACCTTGGGACAGTCATTCTCTCAGCCCAACTCACCTCACAGGGTGGTTGTTGTGGGGAAAATAGGAGGAGGAAGGAGTATTAGGTATGTTCGCTGCCTTGAGTTATTTATAAAAATAATAAAGGTGGGATAGAAAATAAATAAATAAATAAATAAATAAACAAGCAAGCAAGCAAGCAAGCAAGCAAGCAAGCAAGCTATATCAAAATCTCCATCAAAGTGCATAGCATTTTTCTAAATGGAAAAGTAGACATTGATTTGCAGGGTTTTTTTTTTTTTGGCCTGGAACAAGGCTATGGTAGAGTTGAACTGCCTCCTGTGCAGGACTAGATTTAGACATGGTGAAGCCTTAAGCCAGTGTTTCTCAACCTTGGCAACTTTAAGATGTGTGGACTTCAGTTCCCAGAATGCTGGCTGGGGAATTCTGGGAGTTGAAGTCCACACATCTTAAAGTTGCCAAGGTTGAGAAACTGCTGCTTTAAGCTATGGGAAGCTGTAGAAGCTCTATTAGGCAAGTACAAACAGAGAATAAGGCTGTGTAACAAGTGAACTTGGCAAGAATACCACCAAGATGCCTAACAAGCTTGTGATGGGGTGGGGAAGGGTCCCCTTTGAACAGAAGGTGTGAATGCATACAGAAACCAAACGTATCTTAAATCAATGAGTGAGGGTCATGTGACCTATGCAGAAGAGCTTAATTTAGGGAGATTTTCATATATGAAATTATAATAAAACTGTAACAGATGAAAAAATAATCTGAAATTTTGAGAGGCCTGATTAAACTATAAGGCCCTAAGCTGTAGCTTGCTTAGCTTATGCCTGGATCCATCTCAGCTCCTCCTTCTCTAGAAAGTTGAGAATGTAATTATATGTGTGTAGAAGATAACGTTGGTGAAGGACTTAGTGCTTTTGCAGTTAAACCATTAGCACCAGCATGTATATTTCTCTCGGTGGCCATAGACTAAAAGGAATGCAGGGAAGTTCTGCGAGTTTCCTCTTTGCTAAAACTGCCAAAATCTAAACATGATTTCCAAGGGGACACTTAGTTGGTTCTAAATTATTCCTGGAGAGTTGATTATTTTAATTGCTCATTAGGAGTCTTATCTGCTAAACAAACTAAATTATTGTGTTTGGGGGTTGGTATCCTGGGTCTCCCAATTAAAAGTAATCAGAGCAGAGGACCCCCACTGAGACTGAACAAAAAGAGAGTTGAAATGTAGCATCTATAAACAAACCAGGTAATGAAAACTGGCTGGCTGTTTTCATTGTGGTTGGACATGAAGAGTTTATGTATGTCCAGTGCATGTTCTAGGAAGTTCTAAGAAAAGCTGGAATATAGTTGACTTAAATAAAAATGTTGCATTTCCCATTTTAAGGCAAATTCCTCTTGGGTGTTGTTGTTGTTGTTATTATTATTATTATTATTATTATTATTGGAAAAATATAATAAATGCCAACAAACTGGTATTCTCCTAGCATGTGGGACTTTGGTTCTTATAATCCGTGAGCATGGCTCGGGATTATGGAAGTTGAAGTCTACCACTTTTGGAAGCACTAGGTTTGGGTAAACTGATACACACAGTCAGGAGTGTGAATGGGTTCAGATTAACATTTTGTCTCTGGAATTCTCAGTCTTAAAAAGGCCCTGGTTTAGAATCAAGGCACAGAAATGGTAGAGCTTGGAATCCTGCCTTCAGAAGTTTGGGATGGCTTGAGGCCATAACTCCCAAAGAAATTTGCCAGCCCTCATTTTCCATGAGGGAGAGAATTAGTAATAGCTTCTCCAAATCGCCAATTAATTGAAGATGTGGAAGCAAGAATAAAGAAGAAAGTTGCTGACCAGATTTAGCATATGGGCTAAAGCATGTGTCTCAAATTTGCAAGTACAGGCTGCATGAAGACCTCCAAGTTTTATTCTGCAGCCCTTAACAATACTTGAAAAAGAGTAAGCCCTATAGGGCATGATTCTCTTGGCTGGCAAGGATTACTCCAAGAGAAGCATTGCTCCCTGCCCATTTTAGAGTCTGTAGTACATTAGAGGAGAGCACACCTAGATGGAGTGATGGAGACGAGGGAGGGACAAGGAGGCTGCCAGCTGACCAGAGGCCCAGAACAAAAGATGTTGCCTCATTCATGCACACATTAGGAGACGGACTACACATCTTGCCGGTTTGGCCAGGCAAAATGGATCCTGTCTTTGGCTGAGGAGGAGCAACTTGGCCTCTGAACAGGGCAAGCCGAGAGGTGACTGCATTCCTAGTGTTCACAGTGAGGGGGGAGCAGGCAAATGAGGAAGAGCAGGCCTGGCAGGGATGGCCTTGCTCCCTCACCCTCTGAGTGAGGAGAGGCCCCACATGTGGGGTGAGATGGAGTGGGGTGGTGGGATCCACAAACTGGGAAGAGCCTTTGTGTGGAATTTCAGCCCTTCGGCATTGCACTGGGATTCCCTGGAGTCTCTTTTGTTGCAGATTCTAGCAAATCCAGCATGCCTCATCAGCATATGGATGGCTGCTCTAGTATACAAGCTCTCCATGCTTTTGAGGAAGCTGTTTGTGGCCACTCCCACTTCCTCTTTCTCTCTCCTCCTTGGACCGGGAGCAAGCACATGGCTGTGTGCTGCTCCATTCTAGGCCATGGATGGGCCTAGGAGATTTTCCCCCCTTTCTACACGCATCTCTTGCAGCAAGCAGGGCAAGAGGTATTAAGTTTAGGGAAACAAAGAAGAAATGGAAAATCATTTATCTACCAAAAATGCTGTACCTGCAATGAATAAACGTAAGGACTCTTTTGTACTTACTTTTCATATCTGCCATGTCTAAGTGTGCATTTCTTTATGCTTGGGTGGGCTAAGGGTGTAAGACTAGCCTGGATCTCATATTAATGCTCATGGGCTCTGTTTTTAAACAATATTCTTTTTCTGTACACGAACTTTGCAGCTCTGCTCCATTTCAGTAGTTCTAACAGACTGCTAAATGGGCTTCATCTTTTGCAAAGCCAAAGGCTTCAGTGTAGCAGCCTTTGGCTAATGAACTACTCCTCATGTGGCCTGAGTTGGAGACCCTGGACTGATGATTTCCCACCCGTATCGGGTTCTATTAATCGCAAATTCCTTCAGCTCTTTTGTAGTTCAGCTGGTACCATCTGCACTTGAGTGAAAGATAACAGCAGGCTCAAGGGGAACGCCAGTGTTTGCAGAAATACAAATACATTTTTATTAAAAGAAACGGGAGGGCTGGGACTGTAATTACCCCCAAGACTGAGCATATGGTGCACGGACAGATTGCTGACTTGTGGAAGATGGACACCATTTTGTCTGCGGCCTCAGCTGTTATGCCTAAGAGACCTTTTAGCGAGGAAGCAAATGTGATTCTCTGGTGTTTTGAAAATGATGCACCTGTTTAAAATGCCATGTTGCTTGCTTTTTCACACAAAGTCTTACTGGATGACCTCCAATTCAGTTACGTATCATGGAGATCTGGCAGAGGCAACCATCCCAACCTATTTTCATAATGCAAACAGTCTTCAAATCAATAAATCCAATTGTCACAGGTAGTAAATTATTGGCTTATGCCCTAAGAGTCACAACTCTGAGGTGGATACCTGTGTGCCAAAAAGTGGCCTCAGAGCATCAAGTCATTTCACAGGTATTAGCTAACTTTTGATTGCTACTTTTTTTATCACTACCAAACAGGATTAAATTAGAAACAGGGAGGTGGGTGTAAAACCCATGGTCCATTACAAATCCTTTACGTCAGCAACCCATTTATTTTCCAAGGCTCTTGAATGCAATTTAATTTGGAACTTTTTGGATGCAATTTAATTTGGAACTCTCTTTTCTGACAAAACCAATATTGCCCTTGTAGTTCTGAGTTTTCCTTCAAATACTTCATGGAGAAAATAGCCAGTTGCCTACTCAGTTACGTATGTTGGATAACACATTGTTTTGGAGCGGGGGTGGGGGGTGGGGGCATTGTTTAATAAGTCACAGTCTATCCTGCTAAAGGAACAGCAAGTAGAAATTACATTTTTAGAAAAAATGAGAAACTGATGCCATCCAGAAGCATGTGATTCTCATTAGTAATACTTCTTTTGAAAAATGAAAAATCTGTATTTCTACTACGCCACTCAAATTCAAAAACCTGAGGGCTGGTGAAGTATGTTAAGTTTTTAATGCAGCCAAGACGATGTAATTACATTTGTAGTGTGCCCTCTAAATTCTCTCTTTTAAGCTGTTTATTGACAAACTAAAAGATGAGATCCGTTTCAGAATTCTTATGAAATCACTGAATGTAAAATGATGGCTGGTAAAGGAGTGCATTACCTCGAGATGTAGACTGAAGCATGCTGCGAAGAACTTACGTTAAACACTTCCCACTTCTAAATGTTTATTATTTGTCAAGGGTCCCGGTTTCGTTCTGTTGATATAAAAAAAATAAAGCAAAATAAAACATCAGTGCAGTGTTGAAATGCCGGTTTGTTCCAACCAGCAAATGTGGCTTTTGTGCAGGCATAAAACCCCCATCATCAAGGCAAAGCAGCTGATCAAAATGGATCAACTTAGATTCAATACTTCCTGTGAGATGAAGTACTGTTTGAGGCAGAGCATCTTGTTAGTGCAGCATGGTGTTGCTTTATAAATATCCATATTGTAACATGCCCCTTGTCAGAACCCTGAGATGGCCCCAGGGTCCCGCCATTCACGAGCGCGGCAAACACCCGTCACGTCAACGTTTGAGAACAATGACACCAGACCGGCGGACCGGAGTGAAGCCTGCAACGGGGAGGGGTTTGGGTGCTCAGGCGGGAGAGTATAAAAAGCCAACCCAGGACTCTGGCCGCCATTCTTGCCTTTGACTAGTGCTTACCCTAGTGTTGAAATAAAATGTTTACTGCTGATTAAAAGAGCTGAAGTCTTTTTTTAGAGAAATGTTGCGCACTTCAGGAGGGGCACCTCACAGAAAGGCAAGAGTACAACTAGTCGATTTTCCCGGGAGCGAACCTGAGATCCATCAGGACAACCCCGGTTGAGATCGGCTCCAGCCCACAGTGGCAAACGACCCAGCTAAGATTTCCTGGCGGAGAATTAGCTCACGGTGGAATTGCGGAGGCGAATTTTTTTTTCGGCGGAGAGGCGACATCAAGACCTTTCACTCCCTCAGACAGCGAAGCAGCGCCCCAAGGCGGGAAACGGAAAAGGCGGGAAGCAAGCGGCAACGGACGGCAGAGCCAGCGCGGAAGCCAACGCCCTCTAGCAATGAGTGGTGGCTTAGCAGGAGGCGGTAGCGGGCGACGGAGATCAACACGCCCCAGCAGCTCATCCCCAGCAACTTGCAGTGGCGGCAGGGCCTGGCAGGAGACGGCAGCGGCCACGTGGAGACCAGCGCTCCCCAGCAGCTTGTCCCAGTGAAGTGCGGCATTGGCAGGGCTTGGCAGGAGAGGCAGCGGCCACGCAGGGACCAGCGCTCCCCAGCAGCTCGTCCCGGCGACTTACAGCGGCGGCAGGGCTTGGTGGGAGACGACAGCGGCCACGTGGAAGACCAGCGCTCCCCAGCAGCTCGGCCCAGCGATTTGCGACGACGGCAGAGACCTACGGAGCCACGTGGAGGCCGGCGATCCCAAGCAGCAAACCAGCGCCCCCTAGCAGCAAGGAGGTGTAGAGCAGCAGCCTGCAAGTAGACCAGTTCCTCCCAGAGGAAAAAAAACCCGAAGGAACCAGCGCCCCCTAGCAGCTCTGCGGCGAAACAAAACAGCAGATGGGAGAAGCTGCAGAGACCGGCTTCCCCAGCAGCTGAGAGGCGGCGGCAGCGCGGCAGCAAGGAGCGACGATCCCCAGCAGTGAGCAGGCAGCGGTGCACCAACGAAGTGGGTGAAAGCGATGGAGAAGACCGGGCTAAACCACAGCGAAGAGGAAATAACTACGCACCCAACCGACATGACAGAAGCAACAATGCTGGTGGCAGAAGAGTGGCGTAAGCCAAAGAAAGACAGGGTGGGGCAGGGAGACAAAGCCCCTCACACCCCCACCACACAGGCAAACCACCCTGCAGCTGAGTGGTCAATGTGGGTGGGAAGAGGCATGGCCCCAGCAAAAGGGAGACCAACGGCGAAATCACGAATCTCCCAGGCCCAGAGAGTCGTGGCGCTCGAGGAAAGGGCAGCCAGAATGGAGATGGGGCTGGAGAACATGGATATCAAGCTAACGGCAATCCAGGCAGCCTTAGAGACACTATTGAAAATTCCCCAACACCAAGAAAAATGCAGATATACGTTAAACGACAGTCAACCCGCAGAAACTTCCGAGCCCGAGAACACAAAGGAAAGCGAGGAGGAAGAGGACTATGGGGAGGACTCAGATGAACCGGCAGCGCAGTCAACCTACGTGAGCAGCCGCACTCACTACCCAATGCACTACCCGGCCATCATCACTAAACTGAAAACCAAATTTGACGGGGACCCGGATAAGTTAGCATGTTTCCTGAACCATGTGAGAGGGTTCATGGAAGAGTCAGAAAGACTATTTCTTAACGAAGAGGCCAAGGTTCGGTATGTGTCAAATTTCTTGATAGGTGAAGCAGCGAAATGGTTGGCGATACTACACGACACCAGGGCAAAAGAACTAAATAATTTTAACCTGTTTATGAAAGCCCTGCACAGGAGATTTGAGGACACGTTGTCGGGAATGTCAGCTAAGGCTGAAATACAGAGACTTAGACAAGGACACCGAACTGTTGCAGAGTATGCGCTGGAATTCAAGAAACTTGTAAGTCGCCTCCCGAACTGGCCAGAATCATTTAAGGTCGAATATTTTCAAATGGGACTAAGACCGGACCTACTAGACATGGCAGCAGGGAGAGGGGGCCCAGAAACACTCGACGAATGGGTCCAGTTGGCAGGGAAGGTCGAAAGCACCAAAATGCGAATACGCTCATACCGCCAACTACAATATGCAGGGAGAGCAGTACAAACCAGTCAATACCAACAAAAAAGAAACTACGAGAGGAAGCAATGGGTGGAGGAAAAAGAGCGTCGGGCGAAAAACAAACTCTGCTTCAAATGCGGGAGAGAGGGGCACAGAATTAATGAATGCAAACAGCCACCAGAGGGGAGCAGAACCAGAGATAAGCAACACAAACCCCCACCCTCCAAGCAAACCACGGCTAAAGCTGCGACGGAACGACGGCAATACCTAGAACCAGAATCTCTCACGGACGACACCACAGATGAGGAGTTCGTGCCGGCGGGAAACGACGGCGGCCTGCCCTGAAATGCGCCGCGGGACAGGCCTTCAGTAAGGGGCGCTGCGATACCATGACAACAGAAGACTGCCCCACGATGCAGGTTAAGGTAGTACTTGCAACCTTAGATGGGAGGGAGCAGTTCATGGGGGCAGCAGTGCTGGACTCGGGGTGCACCAGATGCTTGATGCACCCATCAATAGCAAAAGAGATGGGACTTAAGCTATTCAAGTTAAAATCGCCCATTACATTTTGCCTTCTGGATGGGACAGAAATTAAAGGGGGGCCGGTGGGGCACTACACGGAGGCGGTCAAGATGTCGATGGGAACACACACGGAGACCTTGCGATTCATTGTAGCCCCCATCTCAACACAACCTATCATATTAGGACTAAAATGGTTGAGGGAAAGGAACTCCCAGATCGATTGGGGGTCGGGGGAAGTCGAGTTTATAGATGGGAAGTACCAAAACAAGGCAGACAGAGCAGAGAGAAACGGTACAGAGCTAGGAGCAGCAGGGACAGTGAAGGACGGGGACACTGAAGGGAAAAAGGAGAAAACATTCCCCAGGACATATAAGCCCGTCAGAGAAGTGTTCAACGAACAAGAGTGCGACCAGCTACCGCCCCACAGAAAAACAGACTGCGCCATCGAGCTAATCCCTGGTGCGACATTCCCCAAGCCCAGAATGTATGCGATGACCCAGAGGGAGCTGCAAGAACTGCGTAAGTTTATTGACAAAAACCTGGCTCGGGGTTTCATCGAACCAGCAAACTCCCCCCTGGCAGCGCCCATGCTCTTCCTCAAGAAGAAAGATGGCTCGCTACGGCTATGCACCGATTACAGGGGGTTGAACGCCATCTCGGTGACAAACCAATACCCCCTTCCCTTACTGAAGGACATGTTAGCACAGCTAGCTAAAGGGAAAACCTTCACTAAGCTGGATCTAAGGGAGGCATATTACAGGGTCAGAATAAGAGAGGGGGATGAGTGGAAAACGGCATTCAATTGCTCACTCGGCTCATTCCAGTAAAAGGTACTCCCATTCGGAATCTCAGGGGGCCCAGGAATTTTTATGAAGCTGATTAATGAAGTGTTATACGAGTTCTTGTACCAAGGAGTCATCGTGTACTTGGATGACATCCTAATTTTTTCAGAAAACCTAACTGAGCATAAGAGAATTGTGAAAGCAGTGCTAGAGAAATTGCTTGAAGCTAAATTGTATGTCAAATTGGACAAGTGTGAATTTCACAAGGAGAAATTAGACTTCCTGGGGTTCCGGATTTCACACAAAGGTGTAGAAATGGACCCCGCAAAAATACAGGCAGTCGTGGGGTGGGAACCCCTGCGGACCAGAAGACAACTTCAAGCGTTCATAGGGTTCGCCAACTTTTACAGAGACTTCATTAAAAATTTCGCTCAAATCGCGCTCCCACTAACAGACCTGTTGAAAACGAAATCAGACAAAAACAAACCACATGCTAAACAACCCAGCGGTAAGATCAAATGGACACCAGAATGCCAGGAAGCTTTCGATCAGCTCAAAGCAATGTTTATCGCAGAACCCATCCTAACGCACCCTGAGGTCGACAAACGATTCATCATTCACATGGATGCGTCTAACAACGCAGTTGGATCTATACTACTACAGGAAGATGAGAACAAGAAACTGAGACCGTGTGCATACATCTCAAAGAAGTTCAGTGAGACAGAAAAACGATGGCACATCTGGGAAAAGGAAGCATTTGCAGTCCGTTACGCATTGGCAACATGGCGACACCTGCTGGAGGGGTCGTTGGTACCATTCGAGGTCTGGACAGACCACAAAAACCTGGAGGCACTAACATCCCCCAGGAAATTGAACCTGAAACAACTTCGGTGGGCCGAATTCTTCAGCCGGTTCAAGTTCACCCTCAAATACTTCCCGGGGGGGGAAAACTACCTGGCGGACGCGCTGTCCCGATTGCCACAACACGAAGGCAAGACAGAAGTCGTGACGGAAACGCTATTCCCCGCCGAACCTGCGTACAGGACAGTCACCAAGGAGCCGCAAAACACGCAAGGGGGGAACTTGGCGGTGACAAGGAACCCAAAACAGGAAATAAAGGCACAAAACCCCCTTGAAAATGACATATGAGCAGCTGTACCAGACGACGCATGGTGGGGGGAGAACAAAGAGACACTACAAGAATACAATGGGTGGTGGTGGAAGGACGATAAACTGTATGTTCCGGCTAGCATACAATTAAGAATACTAGAGAAATGCCATGATCACAAAGCAGCAGGGCACTTTGGATTTGTAAAGACTATGCATCTCACAAGACACAAATTCTGGTGGCCCTCGTTGCGAAAAGATGTTAAAGACTACGTGAAAACATGCCCGACATGCGCAACCGCAAAACGGTCAATAGGAAAACCCAAGGGGTTGCTACAAACAGTAGCAGACCCCACTCGACCATGGGAGCAAATAGCCATGGATTTCGTAGTCGACCTGCCTGTGAGTAGTAAGAAAACAGCGGTATGGGTAGTCACGGATCTATTTTCCAAGCAAGCGCATTTCATCGCATGCAATGGGATACTGACGGCGCCCAAACTCGCAAAGCTCTTCGTGCAACACATCTACAGAGCCCACGGAACGCCAACTAGAATTATCAGCGACCGTGGGAGCACATTCACCTCCAAATTCTGGAAGGCGTTCCTGAAACTAATCGGGTCGGAACAGGGACTAAGCAGCACGTTCCACCCATGCACTGACGGAGCGTCGGAACGCTTAGTATCGATTTTGGAACAATACCTATGCTGTTACATCAGCTATCAACAAGACGACTGGGCAGAATTATTACCATTTGCAGAGGTGGCATACAACAACACAGTCCACCATAGCATGGGATTCTCACCATTCAAAATCGCCACAGGACGGGATTTCGCAACAATCCCGGACGTAGACAGAATCCAGGGAAACAGCACGCTGGCACCATTACAAGCTGATGAATGGATAAACAAAATAACCAGCAACTGGCCAGTTATGCTGAAAACTCTGCAGGAAGCGAAGGAGTCATACAACAAATATGCAGACAGGAAACGGGCAGCTGAGTGGGAATTGAAAGAAGGGGATAAAGTATACCTTTCAACAAAAAACTTACGATCAACACAACCTGCCCGCAAACTAGCCCCAAGGTACATTGGGCCATTTCCCATAACAAGGGTCATTAACCCAGTGACAGCACGACTGCAACTGCCTAAGTCGCTGCGGAAAGTACACCCAGTGTTTCACGTGAGCCTGCTAAAACAGTACCACCCATCGGAACAATGGCATCCAGGAGCTCCAGAACCGACACCAACATTAGTTAATGGGGAGCCGCATTTTGAAATCGAGCACATCTGCGACTCGCGACATCACAGAGGGCGGCTGCAATACTTAGTCAAATGGCAGCACCTTCCAGAGGTTTTCAAGGAATGGGTGGTGGCAGAACATATGCAGGCACCAGCTCTAATCAGGAAATTCCATCGCAAGTTCCCCGACAAACCCCGTTGACCCCTATGCTAACTGTGTTTTATATATTCTAGACACCAAGACCACGGACAGGATGAGGACCCACGAGTGCGGGACGCAGAAAAGGGGGGTGGAAGACCTTGGGACGGCAGCATGTCAGAACCCTGAGATGGCCCCAGGGTCCTGCCATTCACAAGCGCGGCAAACACCCGTCACGCCCCTCTGCTGACGAACGCGTCAACGTTCGAGAACAATGACACCAGACCGGTGGACCGGAGTGAAGCCTGCAACGGGGAGGGGTTTGGGTGCTCAGGCGGGAGAGTATAAAAAGCCAACCCAGGACTCTGGCCGCCATTCTTGCCTTTGACTAGTGCTTACCCTAGTGTTGAAATAAAACGTTTACTGCTGATTAAAAGAGCTGAAGTTTTTTTTTAGAGAAGCGTTGTGCACTTCACGAGGGGCACCTCACACCCCTAAGATCAGCCTCTGCACCAAGGGAATAGTGATACCAATCTAATTCTGCTTTTTTAAAAGAATCCTGTGGGAGGAAAAAAACAGCAAAATTAGCTTAACTTTAATTTAAGCCAGTTAGTTTTACCTGTGCTAAGGTCATGCCTTTGCCAAAGCACAATCAGCTTGGCTTCTTCAAACATCAACTTTTATTAACCTTTTACATTTCTCTGAGGAAATCACAACCTGTGAATAGGGTGCATGGCACCCAACCCCAAATCAGAAAAACACCTCCTCAGATCAGAAAGCTGCTTTTTAAACTAGTGCAATGTTGGCAGAGGGGATTAAACACTAGTATTGGTGTACTGAGCCTGTAGTAGGCGTAACTTCTTGTTGTGTTGTTGTTCAGTCGTGTCCGACTCTTTATGACCTCATGGACCACAGACCACAGCCTTCCCGCCCTCCACTGTCTCCCGGAGTTTACTCAAATTCATGTTCATTACATCGGTGATGCTATCTAGCCATCTCATCCTCTGCCGTCCCCTTCTCCTTTTGCCTTCAGTCTTTCCCAGCATCAGGGTCTTTTCCAGTGAGTCCTCTCTTCGCATTAGGTGGCCAAAGTATTTGAGCTTCAGCTTCGGCATCTGTCCTTCCAATGAGCAGTCAGGGTTGATTTCCTTTAGGATTGACTGATTTGACCTCCTTGCATAGTAAGGCGTAACTTACTAACAGAAAAAAGGCACTGCTGATCTTCTAAATGGGGGGGGGGAGGAGGGAAGCTGAATATTGACTATTTGTGACATCCCTCATCCCCCCCGCCTTCTAGTAGCCTTCGTTGGCTGAAAAGGGGGTTTAAAAACATAATCTCCTGGCTGCAAAATGATCCTTCGCTTACAGTAGACATAGGAGATAACAGTAGAGCTAGTGAGGCTGAATGTTGAGAGATGGAGAATGAGAGAAATAATTATTTTTCATGCAACACAAAGCTCCACTATGGAATTTGCTATTGAAAAATTGAGCAATGGCTAGATTAGGACAGCATTAAAACAGAAGATTAGGCGCACTCATAGAAGAGAAGGCTTTCAGTGACAGCCAGTCACGATATATAGATGACTTTAGTACCTCCAGTGATATGGTTCTGCTTACTAACTCCTAGGGATCTGGGCAATGGGATGCCTCCATTGTAGTCCCATTTTGCTTGCAATCTTTTCAAAGAGAACTAGTTAACTACTCTAGGAAAAGGCTGCTGGATAATATGTTCATAGACTCTGAACAAGAGCCTTGGGGCTAAAATGCTCTGCATTCATCGTAAACATTTTACAGCATCTTGATATGGTGGTTACCACCCTTCAAAATCTCTTTGGGCAGGTGCTTTATATTTGGGAATGGGGAGAAGATTTCCCATAGCATAAGTGAGTCTCCTCAGTGGCCAGCTTGGTTGGAGAATGGTGGAAGCTGTAGTCCAACACATCTATAGAGCATCAGAATGGAGACTTCTGGCATTAAGGATTGACTCAGATGTCCTTTGTAACAACTCATTGCCTGCATCATGTGTTTTTTTTTCTGGCAGATTTATGCTGAAATAAGGGGCTTCTAAATCTACTCATTGATATTTTGATTATTATTAATGATCCAAAGCAGCTATTGGCTTGACTTCCATCAAGCATGACTCTTATTTAATTTTAGGTAGCATAAAGATGAAGGATTTATTGATACTAATCTTTTAAAATGTCAATAGTCATGTGTCTGTCTTAGAGGACCATAAGCAATTTAGTTTAACCAACTGTTCTGTCTTAATTAAGATATTTAAATATAAAGTAATCTGTGTAGACAGGATGTATGATGAATTCAGATCTTTACTTTATGGATGCCCAGTTTTCATCAGCTAATTGCAAGGCTTGTCAGCTGCAACTAAACTGAAATCTCATTTCTATTGCCAAAAATACTTGTCCAGGATATATATCTAATTGAATAATAGTGGCCTACACTGGAACTTTTTTACAATTAGGAATTGCCAAGAACTCCCTGTGCTTGGCCAGTGTCCAAACCAGAAGGCCATACTGTTTCTTGAAAATCACATGAAAAGGATGAAGTCAGAGTTTTAAATGGTCCTGTTGAAATGCCCTCTTTGATGTCAGTCCTAGGATTATTTTACACTAGTGAAGTGGAATTTATTTATTTATTTTCTATCCCACCTTTATTAATTTGATAAATAACTCAAGGCAGCGAACATACCTAATACTCCTTCCTCCTCCTATTCTCCCCACAACAACCACCCTGTGAGGTGAGTTGGGCTGAGAGAGAGTGACTGGCCCAAGGTCACCCAGCCGGCTTTCATGCCGAAGGCGGGACTAGAACTCTCAGTCTCCTGGTTTGCTATTGGCTCCTTCCTAGGGATGAGAGAAAGGGACTGGCCCAAGGTCACCCAGCCGGCTTTCATGCCGAAGGTGGGACTAGAACTCTCAGTCTCCTGGTTTCTAGCCCGTTGCCTTAACCACTAGACCAAACTTTTGAAAGCAACTAGGTTTCACTCTGAGGGGACAACAGATGTGAATATACTGTACTTTAAGTTGATAGGCATATTCATGACTGAAGTTATATTCATAGGCCCCCAAAGGCAGCTGACCAACCCTCTAATACATATGGCATCCATCCCATTCTTTACAAGCATGCTAGTTAGACATTCATGGGGTACTTTTTCAGATGCCTAGCTGAAATTAGGATAGATTATATCCACAGCATTCCAACCATTTACAACTTACCTGATTAATACAAACTGAACAGGATTAGTCTCGCACATCTGTTCTTGACAAATCTACACTGAATTCTAATAATTGCTGCATTGTTTTCAAGGAATTTACATATCTATTGCTTTATGAGACATGGAAAGTGTGACAATACAATGTTTGTACGTTTCAAACCATAAAAGTTGGTTCAGCTATAAAAAAGCTAATCTAAATCTTCTATAGTTTATTGGCAACTCAACATCATTTATCACAATGATGTTGCAAGAATTTCATTTCTTTAAATCTTAGATATGCTACTGTATATCTGGAGGACTGGAATGCCTGAATTTAATCTGGTAAACCCTTGAGTAAGTTGCACTGAACTCCTTGGGGCCTGTCTGCAGAGGATTACAGTACTTTCTATGCAGATGGACAGCCTCCATAACTGAGGGCTTCAGGAAGATTCAGGAGTTCATGGTCACCATGGGTTTGTCCCAGGGAATCTCAGATATGGCCAAACAGGTGGTGCATGCAGAGAGGGCATGCTTCGGACCCCCTCAACAGGAGAATTCCACCTAGCGGGGTCCAGGAGGCGTGCCTTCTCTGCGATAGCGCCCGCCTTATGGAATATCTTGCCCCCGGAGGTGAGACTGGCCCCCTCCCTCCTGGCCTTTCGGAAGGCCCTTAAGACCTGGCTCTGCCACCTGGCCTGGGACGACGGAGGTGGTAGTGCCTCCTGGGGTTGGCTGGCCCCGTAGCCCCATTAGGACCATTCTGCGGGTCCTAATCCATCTTGGATTTTATTTTATTTATTTATGTTTGTGAGATATTTTGTATAGTTTTTAAATTTTATTTATTGTAACCCGCCCAGAGTCCCTTGCATGGGAGATGGGCGGGGAATAAATTTGAAAAATAAATAAATAAATACATACATACATACATTGGATCTGGTGTCTACCTCAAAGCAGGTGAAAAAAGGTTTGAAACTGGAAGACATAAGGGGTAGTCCTTTGCCATGGATCACTTCCTTGTTGCTAGGAGACTTATTACTGATGAGAGATGTCTGATGGATCCAGATAGATTCCAGAGGATGCTTGGGGATTTTCTACACTATCTGATGGCCTCCCTTTGAGTGACTGATTAATCTGTGGCTGTCACGATGGAGGTTGAATCCGAGGTGGAGGAGGAGCCAACCGTTGTCGAGGCGGGAAACAGGGGAAAAGGTGCGAGATTTGAACAAGGGGTTGGGCTAGTTTCAAACTTTGGGCGGCAAAATCTTAGGGCGCCGGTTGGTGGAAACCAGGAGGAGGACGCACCACCACCTATCAGCGCACGAGAGAGAAGGGCCGAGAGGCGTGCCGAGCAACAAGAGATGCAATTGGGCCAGACCCGAAAACGGCGGGAAAATCAAGCAGGTAAAAGGCGCCAATTCTTAATCGCTAAGGATTTGTTTACTAGTTAATAAAGTATTGCTAACATCGCTCCTTGTGTCGTGCCTCAGTTGGAACAGGACAGTGGCATATGAAGGCTACCACAGTACCTGATATTGCCTTTCCCTGTCTGCAGATTCCAAGGAGCTACTTGGTTTACTGAGGAACTTTGGGGGATAAAGTGGCCCAAGGGATGTTTGGATTGGACACAAGAAAGAAATCATAGTTAAGCCTACACAGTGGCGAAAAGGGCAATAAAACATGCTGATTTTAGGATAACCCTTGTCTTTTATGGGGGCCGGAAGCATACAGCTCTCCCTGAGGGCCACTGTGAAACCTTAGGGTGCTATTTTCTTGATCAAATCACTCCAATATCTCTCTGGCCTTGATTGTTCGTGGGGAGGGTCTGTGGAGGTGACTGGAATAGTGTCTTTTGCGATTACCTACAATTAATTTTTGCTTGCTGACTCTGAAGCAGTCCAAATTATGACCTATGGGATGAGCTCCACTGATGTGAGCTAGTTCCATGTCCCTTCCTGGTTCTTTAGGAAGCACAGGTATGTGTTCTGAGGGCTAGATCCAGGAAGTAGTCAATACCTCAATAAGGGAGGAAGTTGTGCCTTCCATCTTGAAAGAGGTAGTCATGCTACCTCCTGAAGAGGGCCTCTTTGGATCCAGAGAACTATTGTCTACTTCTTAGGGAAGGTTGTAGAGAGAATGCAGGGGCTCCAACTATAGACAGCCCTAGAGAGAGCAGATTATCTGGACCCTTTTCAGTCAGAAATGAGTCCTACCCATGGGACAGAAACCACATAGATTGCCCTGGTCGAGGATCTCTGTTAGGACTCAGGTGTGGGAAATGCATCCCACCTGATCCATTGTATCTTGCAGAGGCTTTCAATGCTATCAAATATGGTATTTTTCTGGACTACCTGCAAGGCTTGAGAGTTGGGGGTACTGTATTGCAATGGATCTTCTCCTTTTGAGTGAGTGGTACCAGTTTGTGATCAGGGAAGAAGAGAAATCATCCAAGCGGGCTGCTCACTTATGGGGTGCTACAGGCATATGGCTTGGATTTCCTTCTAAATTAACATAGGTAGGTAAGTAGTGGTGGTAGCTGGGGGACCTAATCCAGTGGTGGTTCTTCCTGAAGCATGATGCCCTGGCAGTGGTCTTCCATATCCTTATCACCCCTTTTACCAACTATTGTAATGTGCTTTACATGGGGCTACTCTTGAAGGCTCCTGGAACCTGCAGCTAGTGCAGAATGCAGCAGTCTACCTGCTGGGAGGTAAGAGCTGCTAGTGTTAACTCCACTGTTACAGGCACTGCATTGGCCTCCAATAGATTTGCAATTACAATTAAACGTTCTGGTTTTAGCTTACAGAGTTATTCATGCTTGGTGCCTAAGTACCGCAGAACTGCCTACTTCAGGAAGAACCAACCTGTCCCTAAGGGAGGAACTGATAGGACAGTGATCAGTGGGAGGGGGTCAAGGGTACAATGCTTCTCCCGTATGCCCTACTTTTATGGAACAGTTCACCACTGGCAATTTGAATGGCACCCTCTCTGACAGCTTTTTGAAGGGCAGTTAAGACTGGGCTGTTCCATAGGACGCTTAACCGACAAACAGCAAGGAGTCACTCACCAGGCGCCAGGTTGGGCTGGATTTATTTGTACTGTTTTTAAGATAGTTTTTCTGGTTTTATGCAGCTTTGTAAACCGCAAAAAGTCTTTGTGGAGTTGGCAGTTTAAAAATGCTTTGGGATAGACAAATAAATAAACAAACAAACAAACAGATAAATAAGCAAGCTGTAAATACGGTGCTTTAAAATAATTTCTTTGGAACAGATGTTCTGGGTTGGTTGTTTTAGGCTGGACAGGGTGGTGTTCAATGCCTAATCCCTGTTTTTCTAAGGATTTCCTCTTCTTAATGCTGGGCTTCCCTACATCGGAATAGATGCTAGGGAAGTCTTCATTACAACCAAGGTTCTCAAGCTGTGCAGTGGCGGTCTTCCTCCACTGAGAGGCATTCCCGGATCTCAGTTTCATTGTGTGCCTAGAAGAGGAAGCATTCGTGAGAAGGAAAAAAGAAAGAAAAGGGGGGGGGGTGTTTTGAAAAATGACATTCTATGGCCCTCTGGTTTGTTCCACTGGAATGTAGAACCCCCAAATAAAAATAACAGTGCTGGGATTTTTCCCCCAAAAACAGAATCACTTTTATGGTCAATATTTTATTGTTAATTACTCCATTAATTAATAACAATTGGATAGACACCCGTCTTAAAACAACTCTGGGTAGCTTACTACCAATAAAACAATGTGACACCCATATAACTAAAAACAGAACCACACTTCCCTGATGCAACCCACATTCTCATCTCACCCTGACCTCGCCCTGTCCCAGGGCCTGGGGGAATTGCCAGGCCTGGAGTTCTCTCCAGAAGGATAGCAAGGTAGAGGCCTGTCGGATTGCAGGAGGGAGGGCGATCCATAGGGCAGGGGCTGCAGTGGAAAAATCCGTGACAGGTTGAGGACAGCCAATAAATTATTATTTTCCCACTTATTTACATATAAGGTAAAGGTTCCCCCCGCACATTTGTGCAGTCGTGTCCGACTCTAGGGGCCGGTGCTCATCTCTGTTAGCCGAAGAGCCAGCGTTGTCCAAAGATGTTTCCACGGTCATGTGGCCGCATGACGCGCGCGGAACGCTGTTACCTTCCCACCGAAGTGGTACCTACTGTATTAATCTACTTGCATTTGCATGCTTTCGAATTGCTAGGTTGGCAAGAGCTGGAGCTAGTGCGGGAGCTCACTCCGCACGCAGGGCTAGGGATTCGAACCTCCAACTTGCAATCTTCCGATCGACAAGCCTGGCGTCTTACCCGCTGAGCCACCACGCCCCCTTATTTACATATAATGATCTAATAAACACCAAACACAGAGGAAGTTTTTGCAGGATCCCAACTGAGTATACCTTTCGTGTGCTCCTAAGAGACATAAAGACGATCAAGGAAAGACATGGAGGTTGGGATCGATTTTGCTGTCACTATATAGCACCGCCCCATTCTATGCAAGAGAAAAGTGCTATCAGGGAAATAGATCTATGGGTCTTCCTGAAACCCCAAAAGAGGTTGTGGCAATAAAATAAAATCCCAAGGTTTACTGGCTTTTGCCGTTGCAGTGCGTGTGTCTGTGTGAACGTTTAGCAAACCAGTGAAAATTATTAGGGTTCTAAAGGTGGCCCATGATTTTTTTCAAACAAAAAGCAATCGAGGGAAGCAAACCTAAGTGCTTGTTCTGATACTATGCACATGGACTTATTTTGGATTTTATTTTGGAAGTATAATTTTTAGATGCACTGGAATATTTATTTATTTATTTATTTATTTATTTATTTATTTTTCGATTTATATCACCGCTCCATCTCCCCCTAGGGAGAGATGGATAGTAGATGGATTTGGCTTAGGATAGTAAAACAAAATCAGAGTTACATAGGTATTTATGTCCAGGATGATAGTTATTAATGGCAAAGCAATTACATCTTAACTTGGTTGGTTAGGAGAAACTCTAGCATTGCAAACTCATAATTTTGACCTTGTAGAAAAAGAGAATGCCCACCTCCTAGAGGTTGCAATTGGCAGAATTTATATACAGTTGTTTTTTAAATTGTCTATAATGGAAAATATGGTTACATGCAAATGTAAGCATTTTTTTAAAAAAGGAGGTCAGATCAAGGTACATTTCTTTATGAAAATGAGAACAGACATTAAAAATTAACAGAAGGAGCCATGACACAGCTAAGAAATGGTGGCTGTGGGAAGGAGACATATACAGGTCTGTGTAAATCCAGCCCATGTCTATGCTACACCTATTCACATATTACTCTATTCCATCTAATGTAGCAGTTAAAATGAATAATAAACACTTGGAAAATCCATTCTCCCATGGGTTACAGATCTATATCTCCATAATATGTGTATTATGCTATTCTATTTGCCCACACTATAGAACATTGCTATATGACCCTCCCATGAGAGTTTCACAACTCTTTCAGAGAATTTCACAACTGTTGCAAGCTACAAAGAGGTATGTATCCTGACTAATCTAGAATCTACCAATATTAGGATGTCATGAAGATCTTCGGTTAGGACAGGGCTTTCCAAAGTGCCGCCGCTGGCGACACACCAGCGGCGGCGGCGCGGGGGGGGGCGTGCGGCGGCGTGCATGAGCATGGCGGCGGCGGCAGCCTCCGCTAAAATGCGGAAGCACTGATACCGCGCCGCTTCCGCCGCCGCCGTGCACGCGCGCGCCGCCGCTTCCGGGTGGTGTGGCGACACACCACGCGGTGTGTGGCGACACACTTTTGTGTCGCAACACACAGTTTGGAAAGCTCTGGGTTAGGATGATCTGAGAAGAGGTGGTCTTTTAGGCACCCTGCGTTCAAGTTTCATTGATTTTATAAGCAACAACTAGCACTCTGAATTGTTCCATAATCTTATTGGCAACAAGTCTAAACAGGGCATAATGCGGTCCTCTATACTGTGTCCCAGTGGGCTGTTTCATTCTGAACTAGCCGAAATTGAGCCACATGAAGCAAGGTTGAGCACACAATAGTCCAGTCTTGATGTGACCAAATCTTGATAATAAGGCAAGCTTTTTCCTTCTCTTGAAATACACACTGCTTCCAATAGTTTATTTGCCCCTTCCTACCTACAAGCTACTGAATGGTATCTTCCCAAACTCTTTTGGGTATTGCATTCCAAAACTTGGTGAGGAGGGCCTATCCATTGATAGATAATAAATTCTGAATTATTGATATTGATTATTAACAACCAATAAGCCTAGGCACGCATATTATTTCAGAATCCTTATAGGTTGGTGGGTTTTTAGAATGATCACAGTACTAGCTCTTTGGAAACAATTTTGTTGCAGTTGCTACTGCTGGTTTTGTGTTTGTGTTTCTGTGTGTGTGTTTAAACATTGGTACCATCATTAGAGGTTGCCTATGGTTACCCACATCTTCAAGCAGAGATTTGCTTGTTTCTGAAAAGAGAATTTTGGATTGCCTGAAACGGTTTTCATCAGGGCTCAATAGTTACCACAAAAGAAGTTAAGTTCTATTTTTGGCCAGACACGGCATCAATCTCTTAATGAGTCAGAAGTCCCCCAAAGAGATTCTTCGTACCATCTTCCACTTCTTCACATGGGTTGTTTGACATTTGGCTTTGATGCAATGTAATTGGATGCATGCTTACTAAGTCACAGTCAGCTCAATATGTGAATGTAGAATGTGCTCTTGATCCATTTCTGTTTGGAAGTCAGTCCCATTAAATTCAATAAAGCTTACTTCCAGGGAAATGGTGTAGAATCTTAGCCAACTGAGAATGAAAAGAAATACCAGAGTATGCTGTCTTCCTAGGAGGAGGAGGAGATTGCTAGTTAACTCTTGCCTGTTGTGTGGTTGTTTTGTTGAACTCATTTTAATTGGTCTCTGGTTTTACTTTTTTGAATATTATAGTCGTATAAACTAGAGGGTGGGATGGAAAGAGTAGAGAAAGGATTTGATAAATAAAATGAACAAATATGGCAAGACAGAATTCAAACACGGAGGGTCACAATCCATTTGAAACCAAATTCCAATTTGGAGATGATCCACATCTACTTCCCAATATCACTGAGATCAACGTCTATACCCGCTTTACCTCCATGGCTTGCTTTCCTTCTGAGTCTTTGCATGGTGAAGATTCAGAGTTCCAATGCTCTCTTTGACTTTTCGTTTTCCTGGAAAGTCACAGCATTTAGTATTTGCATTTATTTACATATGTATGGATACAGCATCTCTGGGAATTTTGCAGCTTTATGATCATTTTGGCAGAAAGTGCTTTTTTTCATTTCTAAAGGGCCTTCAGAGGCCTTCCCCCAGCAAATCCAGCTCTGGATTTGCTCAGTAACCTCATATCCTTGTACATACAGACTGAATTAACAAATGTGGGCCAGGGGGAGTAAGAAGAGGGGAATCCTGAGTCTTTTCTCCTTCACCAATTTAACTGATACCAATTTAGTTAACACAAACAGATTCTTCAAAAAAAGATCTGGTTTCACTAAAGCAGGGAGCAAAATAGAAGCCCACTTATCCTCTCTGAAGAGGATTCTTCAGAGGATAAGTAAAGAAAGCTTTCTGAGATGGAGATCTTGGTTGCTTTTGCATATAAGATAGATGCATATAAGATAGAAGGGAGATACAGTAGTTGCTGAGAACTTATGTCTGTTAGTAGTTCTTTTTGTCGGCGCCTATCTCCCATTTTCTCCCCTGAATCCTGTGTGAGACTGGTTTATTTTTCACACTTTTCCTTTGGATCGTCTGTTTGTTTTAATCATTGGACTGGATTTTTTATTACTCTTGTTTTCTTCTTCTCACAGTAAATGACTTCTGCATATTGATTTTGACCTACATGTTCTGTTTACACTCCTTTGATAGGACACTCATCTATGTGTTTCTTCACTTGGACAGATTGTCCAGGCCAGACTGGTACAGCAGGATAGTTCACTTTGGACACTTACAGAACTACAAGACGGGTGGATGTGGCATGAGAGAGAGAGAGAGAGAAAAAAAAATATCAGAGCTGATGTGCAGAAGTGGCAAAGTACATTTTAAGGTAGAGAAGCTGTGTCCCACATGTTAGATTTTTGAAACAATATTTCTAATAATATTTTTCCCATTAAATTCAAGCTGGTCACAAATGAGGTTAGTAGTGAGAAATGACTTGTCATGGGGATCACATGTTTCCCTTGCATGCAAAAAAAAAGGTAAAGGTTCCCCCTGCACATTTGTGCAGTCGTGTCTGACTCTAGGGGCTGGTGCTCATCTCCGTTTGATAGCCGAAGAGCCAGCGTTGTCCGAAGACGCTTCCACGGTCATGTGGCTGGCATGATGCACGCGGAATGGAATGCTGTTACCTACCCACCAAAGTGGTACCTATTAATCTACTTGCATTTGCATGCTTTCGAATTGCTAGGTTGGCAAGAGCTGGGGCGAGTGCGGGAGCTCACTCTGTCACGCGGGGCTAGGGAATCGAACCTCTGAACTTGCGATCTTCTGATCGACAAGCCTGGCATCTTACACACTGAGCCACCATGCCCCAATGCAAACCAGCCCCAAATTGTATGACAACATGTTCTGCCCATAACTTCTAAGGACCTTTCCTCCTTAGCAGGTATAACATTGTCCCTTTTTCCTCTCCCCTTATCTTCTCATGCTGACTCCTGTCCAAGCAGGAGGCCCATTGCTTTTAATATATTAGATGGTATTTTATGTACAAAACCTGTTGTGTTGTGAGTTTTACTGGTTGGAATGCCATCCATGGGTGATCTGCATAATTGATGCTGCAATCCAGGACTTTTGCCAATGTTGTCTCTGGGCAAGAACAAGGGAGGAGGAGGAGGAGGAAGAACATAAAGTGGGTTGAGTCTGTACAGGAGTCCCCCGATCAGTAGCTTGGATGTTCCAAGTGTTTTGGCAGAGTTTAATTAAATGAGGCCTCCATAATTAAATCATATTTTTGTGTGCATAAATTATGCCTGATAAAAATTTGAGTGGTTGCATGTTCTGATTGAAAATGAGTAAAAGCAGAGGTTGCTCAGTGCACAAGGATTGATAGCTAAGGAGTTATTTTTATCATAATTGATTTTTTTAAAGCCTAAGTTAAAAAGAAGGCAGTGAAGGTAGATGCTGGATTAAGTTATGTTTAGAAATTGAAGAAAAGAAAGAACATCAAGTGCCCAGAATTATAACTATGCTCCCCCCCCATGGACTTGGATTGTCTCTTCAGAAGTGATTAAGGTGGATCAAATCTTGCTCAGCTTCTGTGTTAAAATGTTAGGATGAAGTTGTATGGTCCACAAAAGAAAGGCATGCCCCGTAAAAATATTCCTGCTGATTTATGTTAGAGTCCTGCTCGAAGCTTCCTTCTCTTCTCAAGATTCCTCAATCACAATGGAACCTATAACCTAATGTTGCAGTGGAATGATCCTAACTAATCTACCACCCAACCCAAGGAAAGCCCTTGACACTACCTTGGTGGGCCCCAAACCCCTCTCTGATTGTAATTGTTGAAAATCAGTGACAGAGTTCCCTCTGATTTTCAAAGTAGAAAACCCATGGAGTCTGTAGTTTGTATCATTAGTTAGGGTTAAAATAGTTAAATACAAGAAATATCTCCAAATTCCTCCTAAAACTTAGAAGCCTTCCAACCCAACCTTCTTTGTTCTGCCCTTATCTATAATATGGACAGCCGCTCTGCATCACCTCGCTGTCAATTGCAACCATGTTCCTTAGGGGAAAAAGTGTAACATGGTCTTCAGCCATCAAACAAATGGCTGAAATGCCTTATACTCTCCCCCCCCCCACTTGCCCATTATCCTGTCCTCTTCTCTAACAGGCATTCAGCTATACAGTGTCAGCTCAGACTCCACACCAGGTATCTTTGGAGTCCTTCTACCATCTTCCTAAATACTTCTGCAAATTGAATTCTGGTGATGATTGTATCCTAGATATGGCCGGTGCTGATTTGTCTATGTAAGGATCTCTAGTTGGTGAGTAACTCTACTATGTGGGGTCCTTAACTTGAGCAGTAGAATAGGATGACCTAATCTCACAATAACACTGATCTAGACGTCTCTGAAGAGAATTCAAATAAAATCAACTCTCCTTTTTTTCCTTTATCCACTTGAAGCATATCTAAAATAAAGGAAACAAGAATGATCTTACATGATCTTCAGTATATAATTAAGCTCAAACTTAAATGGCCAGCAAAATCAAGAACAGCTGATAATTTAGGATTTACTTTGAAGCATCTCTTTGTGCCTGTCATAGTGTGGCTAGTGTTCTGTTTCTTAAAGATTAGGACAAGGGATGGGAATAACTTATGCATCTCCATCTGTAAAAAATCTCATGTATATCTTCCTCCAAAGAAGATACTGATGGTTAGTCCCCCCCCCTGCTTTTTTTTTTGCCCAAAGAATATTTTGGTAAAATGTTCATGGCTAGACCACACGTATATAGTTCTTGTCTTTCATGGTATACCCTTCTCCCCAGTGGTCTACAGCCTTCCTGATTTTCCAAGTTTCGGTTACATTCAAGGGAAGAAACTGTGAGCTAATTCATCCCATGGAGCTGCTTTAAACCTGAAAGTAGGGGCAGCCAAGGAGGTTGCAGAGCAGTTACAGAGATCTGAAACAGAGATGTCAAGAGTAGCAGTAACAGCAGCCACTGCCACTAGCAACACTAATGCTCAGAAGCACCACCTGACAAAATTCTAAAACACCCTGAGAATCAATTAAGAAAACGGGGGCCTTTTTCATAGGGGGATACACGTTTAAGGACATCCAAGGACAAATGTCTACCTGGTATCATTTGAACGAACTCACCTGAGGGTTACCTGAGGGACCGCCTCACCCCCATTGCACCGACCCGTCCCACCCGGTCAGGCAGAGAGGGCATGCTATGGACCCTGCCCATGAGAGATTGTCAATTGGCAGGGTCCAGGAAGAGGGCCTTCTCTGCTGTGGCCCCCGCCCTGTGGAACACGTTACCCCCAGAGGTGAGGCAGGCCCCCACTCTCCTGGCCTTCCGAAAGGGAGTGAAAACCTGGCTTTGCCACCTCGCTTGGGGTGGGAGGGGGGATAGTCAGTCATGGTGGCACCTTGATGTGGCCCGGGGAAATTTTATCAAGACTGTGGTCTGACCATCTTGGATTTTATATCTCATATTTTATACCTTAAGAGTTTTTTGTATATTTGTATATTTATATTTTTATAATGTATCTGTTTTAATGATATTTAATTCTTTTATTGTTTTATTATTATTCTGTCCCATTTGCAGATGAGGACAGACTTTTGAGAAATGGACATGTGAATAATAACTGCAGAAGAGAGTTTGCAGCAAGGAAAGAAATGATTTTGACATCCTTGTTCTTCCAGGTATAAGAATATATTTTCAAATACAGCATCTGTTCGATACTTCAATCACAGAGTCGTGTGGGATTGGGAACGGGCTGTATTTTAAGAGTGTGCCAGTGCGAGACTGTAGGGAAACAGATATGCTAATATTTGAATATAGATCTTAATGGTACCTAAGGATTTCAGAGGAAGTGAGAAAGATATTTTAAAATCAATTCCATACAGTGTACAGATAAGCAGATTTAATCCAATAAACTGTTGAAACATCTCTCAATTTGTTTTAATACTTTCCCCCCCTAAAATATTGTACTCATGGCATTTCTTTGCAACATAGCTCTCCCTATAATATGAGATTGAGATGTTTTTCCCCTCTGATTTTTTTTTCAGTAAGTCCAGGGTTTTATTGTTTCACCATTTTTCCAATTGCCTGAGGTAGAATTTCAACCCTGGCTTCCAAATAGCCCAAACAAATGGGCTATACATACAAATGTGCACAGACACACAGACACACAGACACACATGCACTGGAAGATCCACCCACAGAAAGGAACATATCTGGTTTTCTAAGTGGGAGGGCACAGCAGTAGCAGAATTGCCCAGGTTGTGTGTATGTGTGTGTGTTAGCCTGCAGCATGGAGTAAAAATATGAATTTATACTATATAAAGCTATGAAACAAACAAATAAAAATAACTTGCTTTCCAAGTCTCTCAGTCCAGATTTTCTTAAGCATAAGACAGGAATGGCTTAAATGGCAAGTGCCAGATACCCTTAGAAATGTTAGAAACTGCTTATACTGATTCAGGTTATTGTTCAGGTTATTGATTCATCTAGCCCAGTACTGTTGACACTGAGTGGCAGTGACTCTCCAGACTTTCAGGCAGGTTCCTCTCTTCTTCTAAATCTTACTTTGGAAAAAACCAGGAGCCTTTTGGATACGATGCATGTCCTCCAACATGTAGTAAAGGGGCTCAGTTGGGTGAGGTAGCTTAGGAAGAGGGGGAAAAATGGCTGAAACTATGCAGTGAGTTTCATGGCTGAAGCTGAGGGGTATCTGGTGGATTCAAACCAAGCTCTCCCTGATACTCATTTTTGATATTCTAAATCTGATACTCTTTCTGGCCTATGTTTGTTACCATTACACTTCAATTCTACCAAACTTTGTTGGGATTTCCGTTCTGTTAAGCTGGCTGGTTCTGTAATGTGTAGAAATCTGAATTGTGTAGTTGTCACTCCATGAGGTTGAAAGTCTCTTTTCCTCATCCTATTAAGAAATAATTTTATCCTTAGATAAAGGGAGTTTCTCTAGCTTATATTGGTTATTACTCAAACACATTCACTTGAAAGGTATGGCTCCAACTGTGTTAACGCTGAGGAGATCTGATCGGTTGATATGAGCTGGAGAAGTGTAACACTTCTGTATTGACTGAATATCTCTTTTGTGTGAAGAATAATCACAATCATAGTTGCAGCAATCATATAAACTAGCAAGAGCAGGGAAGTGGTGAGAGTATAAGAAATAAATGTGGAGATATAGCCAATCAAAAGTACTACTAGGGATGCAGTTTGACTGTTCAAGGATAACATTGGATCCCAGTGGTTAACTGAGAGATTTTAGCTCAACAAGATGTCTACAGGAATCCCACAAGCAGGAGATAAAAGCAGTAGCTTTCTCTCGCTGTTTTCAGAATGACTGATATTCAGCTACATGGAGCCTTTGATCCTGGAGTAAGTATATAGAGCTAAGATGACTAGTAACCCTTCCTCATGTGTATGTGTCTTTTAAATCCTCTAAGATGGTAGCCATGACTACATCTTACAGTAAAGAATTCCATAGTTTTATTGTACATTCTTAACTAGCTTGTTTTTGTTAACAATGGTCAAGTTTGTTCCTGGGAGATTTCTATCAGCATAGATTTTTGTCATAAATTGTAGAAGTAAAATTTAAGCAGCACAGATTAATTTGGTTTTTCAAATTATGACTAGTTTTACTGATTCCCAACCATGCTCTGTTTAGATACTGCAAATGAAAAGTACTTTAAATTTGCATAAAACAGGGATAAATACATGGTGTATCTCAGTACCTAGAAAATTGTCACCTGCTGATTCTGGGTAGCTATTCCAAAGGCCTAAGAACAAATGAGGCCATTCTTTTTGGCCAGTCAGTTCAAGTAAAATGACTAAGGTCAAAGGCATCTCTACCATTTCCTTTAAGATTTTGGAAGGAGAGAGAGAGTGAGAATGAGTGAAGATAAACATACAATGAAAGATGAGGACTGTATTGCAAATGTGTTAATGGGAACGTGGTCTCAGATCTAAAAGATCTATCTCTTCCCTGGCAGTATAAATACAAGAGTAATACATTGAATAACTACTTACTGCCCTTTTATGACATGTCAAAATGGCTGCTTTGCCCTATCTAATGATAGGGTCAACTAAATTTTTAAAAATGGAGCTGACCTTTGAGAAAATCATGTGTTTTGAAAGCAATCTCACTCCCAAACTGTGAATGGATATTAACTAGACCAATCTCTAATTTTCTGTACTTTCAATTCCCTGATGGTTTTAAATGAGGAAGTTTTTTCTCCATCTCATGATGAAGCAAACACTCAGAGTAAAGTTCAAGTTGTTTGTGCACAACTGTACTGACCCACAGCAAAAGCTGCTTGGATTTAAAATGTTCATTTATTAAAGTTCACAGAAACAGATGCTCAATGTGTTTTGGTTCATTATTCAGTCATTGGCTATTAATGCACGTTATTGCTTCCACCCAGCTTCATTATGCTTTCCATTATTTGGCAAATCTTTCAACATAGTTTGGTAGCACTATATCAGGAATTTATTTAATTAGACAATAAAAAATTCCTCCCCCACCATATTATTATATCCAATTTTGTGTTATATGAGCTGCATATGCCTCCTGAATTTTCTTCTTGTGCAGTGCTTCTCCAGATTGGTTATCTGCCAATCTGAAGTGAGAAACACACAAAACTGGTATTCTATTTGTAGACTCTAAAATTAACTTCATGTAGTGTACTAAAGTTAGAAAAAATCCCCCTCAAAAATCTTCAGAAATTCCAGGTTTCCTCCTGACATGTGAGTGACCTATTCTGCATCACCACTGTCTTCCATCTATCAGTTCATTGGCCATGAAAAGTCAGCTTGTTGCCAAATAATCTGCTGGAATGTTTTTGTGCATGCTCCGTGGATATATTTCATTTTTTTCCCTTTCAAGTTCAATACTTTTTATTAAGGATTTTAACAATACTAAAAGGTAATACAAACTGATATCAAAAAGAAAAAAGAAAATAGAAAAGAAATACAAGGTGGAAAAAGAAATAGAGAAAGAAAGAAAAAAAGAAAAAAAGAAAAAAAGAAAAGAAATAGACTATGACAAGTCTCCTAATTTAAAAATAACTCATTTGGGAACAAAATTATTTTACTTTCAGGTAAATATGACATTCAGTAGAGCTGCAGTGGAGAAACCTTTTTCTGCAAGGGCCAAATTCTCCCAGGAGAGATCTGTAGGGACAATCTGATACCAAGATTGAACCTAGGAATGGATGAGCATATGTTCTTTCTTGGAAACTCCATTTTTATGACTTACAGGGGAGGTATGGCAAATTGAAGATGACCACGGCGAAGACCAAGGAACCAATGAGTAGACCGGTTCCTTAGAACCTCACCAGCTAAGGAGAGGACGGGAGATCGCCCCCATGTGCTCCAAACATCTGTTCCTCATGAGACCACAGGACAATGGTTTTCTGTGGGTTTGAGCGCTGGGAGACGATGGGATCAGCCATCTTGCTTGCAACCACGGGGGACACTTTTAAAGGACACTAAGGCTGCAAACCTCACTTTCTAATCACTTTCGCAAATTGCCTATTTACCAGCTTAAAGCTATTAGAGACCTTCGGAACAACAACTTTGAAAAGTCTTTATCAGGTGAGTTTATCTTCAGCTCTGAACAAAAGAAAAAATAATTATAAGCTTAAGAACTTAAAGAATGTGAAAAGCTGGAGCTTCCTGTGGAAAATGGCCGACTGAACAACTTTGCCTGTGAGCTCCATGGGCAGAGCTGGCAGCGTGGTAGTTTTTTTTGGGAACAGAGAGGTTTTTCTGTAGTCCCAAGTGTTTTTCCGGATTAAGGAAAACGCTGAGAATCGACCCATTTGTCCTCCAGACGGTGAGTTGTAGCCAGGAGATCGTAGACAGCGTCTGTGACCGAGTGGTAAGACTACACTGGGAGGCTGGGATTTAATCTTTTTCTAATCCACGTTTGCATTCCCTTATTAAAAAGGGAAATAAGTCGTTGCCTTTCCATATCTTAAACACTCAATTTGTTTTTTTAAGTTTTCTATCTTAAGAGAAGCTTTTTACAGTAAGAAAAAGTGGAATCTCTTGGTGATTATAGTTATTTTTGGAGATTTTTAATTATAAAAAAAAAGTTTTGGCTTTTCTCCCCATCTGGGTTATATTCAGAGCTGTAACATTGCCTTTCCGTTATCTATGTTGCTAAATTCCAAGGTTGAAGTTTTTTCTCTCTACACACTTATTTTAAATTTTAGGCTTCCTGTTTACTTTTTTCCACTGTCTGCTAGTATATTTTCTTTGGTTAATTTTGGATTAATTCATTAACCTCTATTTCTGTGAGTTAACTTTTTAGGGTGTGTTATAATTTACTGTTTGAACAATGGAAGAGTTTAAAGAAGATCTCAGAGAATTACGTTGTCAGCAAGAAGATATAATTTCAAAGAGTTGTCAAACCATTATACAGACTATTTGGGACATTCGAGATAAGATTTTACTTAAAATGCAACAACTATATGAAAATACTATGATAGAAGAAGACGAAGTTGGAAAAGATGGTGTTTTTACTGTTGTGGGGGAAAATGGAAAACTCTCAGCTGAAAACTCTGGATTGGTGTTTATGGGATTAAAACGATTGTTTAACTTTAGGACTGCAAAAGGAACGGCCAAGCGGGGGAAATGTTATGACTATTTCAATCAATGTTATGGGAAAGAAGAGTATGTTATGTGGGAGTTTTTTCTCTCTTTCGCTGTTTATTTATCCAACTTCTATCACCGCTCATCTCCCCCCAAAATGGGGACTCTGGGCAGTTTACAACAAAGTCAGCAATTAAAACATATAAAATACAATATAACAACCCTAAGAAAAAAATAAATTAGATATAAATATAAAATCCAGGAGGCAATGAGGTCATATTTAAAAGAGCTCTACGGCGCAAGCCAACCCCAAGAGGAGCTGTTACCCTTCCCATCCCAGGCGAGGTGGCAGAGCCAGGTCTTCAATTGTTTCCAGAAGGTCAGGAGTGTGGGGGCCTGCCTCACCTCCAGGGGCAGAATGTTCCAAAGGGCAGGTGCCACTGCAGAGAAGGCCTGCCTCCTGTACCCCGTCAATTGAAATTCCCTTATCGACGGGGTCCGTAGCATGCCCTATTTGCATGACCGGGTGGGGCGGGTCGATGTTCTGGGGATGAGACGGTCCCTCAGGTAACCTGGTCCCATGCCATGTAGGGCTTTAAAGGTGAAAACTAACACCTTGAATTGGACCCGGAAGCAAACTGGTAACCAATGCAGCTCACGCAGCAGAGGTGTCACATGTGCCGATCTTGGGGCACCAATAACTGCGCATGCAGCCGCATTCTGTACCAGCTGAAGCTTCTGGATACTCTTCAAGGGTAGCCCCATGTAGAGCACGTTGCAATAGTCTATATGGGAGATGACAAGGGCATGAGTGACTGTACGGAGGGCATCCTGATCCAGGAAAGGGCGTAGCTAGCGCACAACACGAAGTTGCACAAAGGCCCTTCTGGCCACGACTGCCACCTGCTCTTCGAGCAGGAGTTGTGAGTCCAGAAGGACCCCCAGGTTCCGCACTGAGTCTGAATGGGGTAGTGCCACCCCATCCAGATCTAAGGATGACAACTCCCTGGATCCAGAGGCACCATCAATCCACAGCCACTCCATCTTGCCAGGGTTCAGCTGAAGCCTGTTGTTCCCCATCCAGACTCCCACAGCCTTCAGGCACTGAGAAAGGGCAGCCACCGCATCACTTACCTCACCCGGGATGGAGATATATAATTGAGTATCATCAGCATATTGATGATACCTCATCCCATGGTGGCGGATGATCTCACCCAGTGGTTTCATGTAGATATTAAATAGGAGAGGGGAGAGAACCGAACCTTGCGGCACACTACAAAGCAGGGGTCGAGGGTCGGATCTCTCATCTCCGATTGGGACCGGCCTCGGAGGAAGGAGGTGAACCAGTGTAACACTACGCTGCCCACCCCCAACTCCCGGAGCCATCCCAAAAGGATACCATGGTTGATGGTATTGAAAGCTGCTGAGAGGTCAAGAAGAGCCAGGATGGATGCACTCCCTCCGTCCCGCTCCCGCCAGAGATCATCCATAAGCATGACCAATGCAGTCTCCGCCCCATATCCCGGCCTGAACCCTGACTGAAAGGGGTCTAGATAATCCGTATCGTCCAGAATCCTCTGGAGTTGTAACGCCACCACTTTCTCAACCATCTTCCCCAAAAAGGGGAGGTGGGAGACAGGATGAAAATTGTCCAACACCGTAGGGTCCAGTGATGGTTTCTTGAGGAGGGGGTGCACCAGCACCTCCTTAAAAGCAGCCGGGAACACTCGCTCTCCCAAGGATGTAGTAACCATCGCATGGGCCCAACCACATGTCACCTCCCTGGCTACTTTCACCAGCCAGGAAGGGCATGGGTCTAGATGACATGTAGTGGCCTTTACAGACCAGAGGATCCTGTCCACTTCCTTAGGTCCAACAGGATCAAACCAATCCCAGATAACAGGGCAAAGACGTTCCCTCGGCATCTCCCCAGACCATGCTTCACGCTTAGAGCCCAACTTAGAATGAAACGGTTTGATATAGAGCTGGGAGAAAGAAATGAGGCAGGTGATCGATTGGTACAATTTTGCCAAGAAAATCAGTTTCGAATCATGAATACATGTTTTGAACAGCATAAGCATCGTTTATACACATGGACCTCACCTAATGGACTTCATCGCAATCAAATAGACTATGTCCTCTGCAATCAACGTTAGACTGGCTCAGTTCTGGCAGTCAAAACATATCCAGGTGCAGACTGTGGCTCAGACCATGAACTGCTGGTGGCCAAGATCAAAGTCAAACTCTGTAACATCAAGAGGACAAAGCCACCACAAACGTTTGATGTCACCAAAATTCCTTCCATATATGCAACTGAAGTTAAAAATAGGTTTGAAGTTTTGGACACTGCTGAGAAAATGCCTGATGAACTATGGCAAGAAGTTCAATCACTTATCATTGCCGCAGCAGATGATTACATACCACACAAGAAGGCAGAGAAAAGGTGTAGATGGCTCTCAGAGAATACCATCCAAATAGCCGGGAGGAGAAAGGCAGCTAAAGCAGTGGGCAATCGTGTAGAAGTAAGAAGACTGAATGCTGTTTTCCAAAGGGCAGCAAGGAAAGATAGTGAAGTTCATTGGGAGAAGCGCTGCAAACAATTAGAGGAAGACTATACAAAAGGACACACTAGGAATGCTTTTGCACAAATCAAAAAGATTCAGGCACCGTTCAAGGCTCGCAAAGGTATCATCAAGGATAAGCAAGGGAAAGAATTGTCCGACCAACAAGGTGTCATGAATAGATGTCGAGAATATGCAGAAGAGCTGTATGCTACTAGTACAGAGGAGCAACATCAAAGAGAGGAGGATAAGGAAACAGAACTAGAACCAGCCATCCTTGATGAAGAAGTCAAGTGGGCAATGAACCAACTGCAAAACAACAAGGCCCCAGGAGTTGACAACATCTCTGCTGAATTGTTAAGGCCAGTACCAACTGCAATTATCAGAGCTTTGTGCCAGAAAATTTGGGAAACCAACATATGGCCACATAGCTGGAAACAATCAGTGTTTATTCCATTGCCAAAAAAGGGGGATTCAAAGGAGTGTTCTAACTACTGCACTGTTGCTCTCATATCTCATGCTAGCAAGATTCTACTGAAAATCATACAAAAATGCCTGGCTCCAATCACCAAAAGGGAACTGCCAGATGTCCAAGCTGGTTTCCGACGGGGCTGTGGCACCCGTGATCACATTGCAAATGTTCGATGGATAATGAAAAAATGCCCTGAATATCAAAATAATATTTATATGTGCTTCATCAACTACAGGAAAGCTTTTGATTGTGTTGACCATGACAATCTATGGAGAGCCCTAGCAGACCTTGGGGTGCCACTACATTTAGTGAAGTTGATGAAATCACTGTATGTAAAATAGGATGCCACTGTACAAACTCAATATGGTGACACTGATTGGTTCAAGATCGAGAAAGGTGTGTGACAAGGTTGCATTCTGTCACCTTTCTTATTCAACTTGTATGCCGAAGTGATCATCAGGAAACTGGAGCTAGACGAATCAGAAATTGGGGTAAAAATTGGCGGAAGAAACATCAACAAACTTAGATATGCAGATGATACAACCCTCATCTCAGAAACCCAGGAAGGCCTAAAGCACCTAATCATGAGACTCAAAGAAGAAAGCGAGAAGTTTGGCCTCTTCCTGAATATCAAAAAGACCAAACTCATGACAACTTCAAAGAATGGAAACATCAAAATAGTAATTGATGGAATGAATGGAATGAATGGAATGAATGGAATGAATCAAATTTGGAAAAGCAAGGATGTCAGCTTGACGACTAAGTGTAGACTAGTCCGCACTATCGTGTTCCCCATAACTATTTATGGCTGTGAAAGTTGGACGATGAAAAAGTTGGATAGAAGGAAAATTGATTCTTTTGAACTATGGTGTTGGAGGAGGCTCTTGCGAATCCCTTGGACTGCAAAGATAACGAATAAAGAAGTGTTGAAGCGCATAAAACCGGACATGTCACTAGAAGGAAAAATAACAAAACTTAGACTTAGTTACTTCGGTCATGTCATGAGATCAACATCGTTGGAGAAAGACGTTATGCTTGGAACGGTCAGTGGCAAAAGATGAGGAGGATGCCAAAGAACGCGCTGGTTGGATGTAATCAAAGCAGACACAGGCCAAAATTTAAAGCAACTGAAAGAAGCTGTACAAGATCGGAAATCATGGAGAGAGCTGGCTTATGAAATCGCCAAGGGTCGGATACGACTGAATGGATAATTCGATTCGATGGGATGGGATATGGGATGAAGAGATATTTGTTTGTAACCTTATAGGGGTGAAGAGTTATTAAATTTGTTTATACTTGTGATGAAGGTTGAAAGTCACTTTTTATATATTTCTGTTCTTTTTCTTTTTCCCTGCAGTTTTTATTCTTTTTTTTCATTCTCTTCTCTTTCTCTAAGTTTAGTTTGTATTAGTTTTTACTATTGTAATCAAAATTCCTAATAAAAAATAGATATATTTAAAAAAGAAACTCAATTTTCCTTTTTCTGAACTTCTCTCGTTTTCTCTTTGTCTCCTAAGTAGAAGACTGCAGGGAGAAGAAGAAAGCTTTTTTCAGATATCTGACCTTTTATAGATGGTTTCTGAAATTAGGCTAAACATCACATGACTATATCTAAAATATGTTAATGAAGGAATGACAGATGCAGCCCAAAGATGCAGGTTTTTCATCCTTGTCCTAGACTGTCTTAATCCAGTTTAAGGGGGGTGGAGACAAAAGATGCATTACATAGTCTATGAACAGGTTTCATAGCATCTTCTAGACCTTGACCAATATTTTGTCATGTACTAAAATGGATATTTCTACCTGATATTTTAATCCACATCTCCACAAGTGTTTTACAATAAACATTTGAAAATAAGGAATTTCATGCAATAAACAATAGGTGACATCCAGACTAAATCATATTTAGAGTTAACTAATTGAAATCTGAGAGAACCAGTTTGGTGTAGTGGTTAAGGCATTGGGCTAGAAACCGGGAGACCATGAGTTCTAGTCCTGCCTTAGGCATGAAGCCAGCTGTGTGACCTTGGGCCAGTCACTCTCCCTCAGCCCTAGGAAGGAGGCAATGGCAAACCACTTCTGAAAAACCTTGCCAAGAAAACTGCAGGGACTAGTCCAGGCAGTCTCTGAGAATCAGACACCACTGAACGGATTAAAATAAAAATTGAAATCTACGGGGTTTAAGCTATTTAAACTAGCTGATTTCAGTGGGATTGACTTAAAATGTTCTGACCATTATAATAATAAAAATTGATAGAGTTCCATATGTTCTCTGCTGGGCCTACTCATACAATATTTTCAATATATGAGGAAAACCAAGAAAAGCAATTCTATGCATATAACTTTGGATTTGGTCCCCAGTGTCAACAAAAAATCCTTTATGCCTCCATCCTTTTGACAACTCAAATTCATTTCACCTTAATTGTGAAGGAGAAAAGCTCAAAACTTTGAAGGGGGAAGAAAAAGCCAAATATCCATATTATAGTGCTAAGTGCAGTTCTGCTTTTTTGTCCTCCAAGCTATTGGCCAAGCTCTCTTGAACAGCCAGCGTTGCTTTTTTATTTTTTTATTTTAAAAAAACTATGGTTTAATAACAAGTAATCATGTGTTAAGCATATTCTTCCATCATTTAAATTGAGACTAATGATTTCATTCTATTCTAAGGCAAATATTAGCCTCTCTAAATTGCCACATCCTTCCGGATTGTGAGGTAAATTTTTCTCCCTTTTCTTAAAGAAAAAAAAATGGATTCAGCTTCAGCATCACATAATTCACGTGCAACACCAGGGAAGCAACTGGATGAGTTTTTCTAATTATGTCCTGTTCTGAGGTTTGATGCTGGAGGCATGAACGGAGAAACCACAGATGTGAAACATTGGTTCAGCTCCTAGCACAGACACATGAACAGATGGAAGGTCAAAGATCTTAAAACAGAATACCGCTAAGCCTCAATCTGGCAGAATATGGAGTGACAAGGAGGACGGTGGTGAAATGGCTAGAATAATAGACTGAGTGCTTATAGGCATACAAATTGACATGACTATACAGATATCCTGACCACAACAGATACTATGATGGATGGCTTAACTTGCCTCTTTAAATTATTTTACATCTCTTCAATTCTACACCCCCTCCCTCATTTTTTTTTCCTGGGCACTTGTATATGTCACTGAGCAGTCTGCAGATTGTTTTCCATCTGTTGTCCTTCAAATGTATATGGATTAACTTAAATCAGTTGGTGAAGTATCTGAACTGGAGCTCTAAGAAAGTTTCCAGATGGTGAAAAGCAACTGGCTTGGTTGTATTTTCTGTGTTCTATATTTGCTCATTTATGTTCAATAACAATCAGCATTCTTATTGTACTTTATGAGCACTTGGTAATATGCATACATTATAATACGGATTACCGCTCTCGTGTGATTTTTATCTCAGAAAGGTGGCCCATGTGGTGAAGGATATAAATCTAAGCTTGATGGGATGTGTCTGTGAAGTCCCCAAACCCATTATATGCAGTCTCTCAATGTTGGGATTAAGCCCATGGGGAATGCCAAACAAGTACTTAAATTAACAACTAGCTGCTTTTTCATGACCCACCAAGCATCTGCTTGATGTAGCTGTCTTCTCTTACCTAACAGTAGGGCTGGTTCTGCCATGCATGTTTTTTATTCATTTTAAATATTCCAAATTTATCTGTACCCACTCTTAATCCATCTATAACTTTCTTAGATCAAAATCTTATTTAGCTTTTTGCTGTTTATTTCAAATTCTTTAAGTTCTTAAGCTTATAATCAATTTTTCTTTTGTTCAGAGTTGAAGATAAACTCACCTGATAAAGACTTTTCAAAGTTGTTGTTCCGAAGGTCTCTAATAGCTTTAAGCTGGTAAATAGGCAATTTGCGAAAGTGATTAGAAAGTGAGGTTTGCAGCCTTAGTGTCCTTTAAAAGTGTCCCCCGTGGTTGCAAGCATGATGGCTGATCCCGTTGTCTCATACAACTTAAACCCGCAGAAAACCACTGTCCTGTGGTCTCCCTGTGAGGAGCAGATGTTTGGAGCACATGGGGGCAATCTCCCATCCTCTCCTTATCCAGAGAGGTTCCAAGGAACCAATCTACTCATCAGTTCCTTGGTCTTTGCCATGGTCATCTTCAGTTCGCCATACCTCCAGCGGAAGTCAGAACTTACCAAAAATTGTAGCAGGGATTTTCAAGTTCTTTTTAGGTCCATGCTAATATGGGATTATAAGAACTATAATCCAGTATGCTATGAAAGCACCAAGCATAGATTATTACATTTCATATGAAGGCCTAAACCATTTGTAGTGGGGTTATTTTATTAACTGTTTTTTCTTGAATAAGCTACTTTAGAGCAAAACAATATTGGCAAGAATCTGAAATCTGCCAAGATATGGAGAAGAACCAGAGCAAAAATGAACAGATTAAGAATAGAATCAAGATGGAATTTATAGTGGGATATGGAACAGCTGGAAAGGATGTGCTGGATGAAAGGGGGAACCTAGTAAAAGCTGGGTTTTATGGCCCAATTACCTGAGTGAACATTGTTTCATTGAACAGAGGAGTGAAATTTGCACACTTGCCAATATCACATTATCTACTGCCAGCAGTGTGTTGCACTGGCAAAGACAGGTTGCACAGGGCTGAATTGTGTAGAAAGTTCAGTGATGCTCTTTCCCTAGAGATGAGTAATAGCTAAATTGGCCCTATCAAACTTGCATTCCATTTCCTTATCGGATTTTTTTTTAATCTGAGGATTTAGCTATAATATTACCAAAGTAGACAGGGGAAACATTTTCTACCCCTTATATTGAATGACAACTCAAGCAATGAAATTTGTGCCTTAAGCTTTAAAAAGGCTTTTTTTTCCAAATCAGCTTAATTTGTAAGAAAGCAAATAAATAAAGTGCTTTGATCCTCTAGAGTACCCTTCATTTTCTAAAAGCCCCAAACATTTCAATGCAGATTGGTAAAGACAAAATGGGGGAGAGCTGTTGTACTACCCTAAAATGGACTACTTTTAGGCTATGGTGAGCTGGCAAAGGGATAATTTCTCAGTTCCTTCCAAATTGGGGGGTGGGGTGGCAGGGAGGAGAAATTGTTTTAGGAAACAGAGAATTGCAGCATTGCAGAAATAGCAGCTAGTTTTCCCCATCCACCTCTTTTGATGTACTGTTGAATTCTGGGAAATTAAAAATGGCTGCTTCCTGGGGAGGAAAACTTAAATATTTACCAAAAAGGCAGTTACTGAAACAAGCTTATAATATATATAAAGCCACAGGGAGCCATTTCATGCAACTTTGGATTTTTCCCTTTTCCTGTGTCTTGCAAAAACTTGCTTTATCTGAAAGCAGATCCAAAGGTTTAAAATGAGTCTATTTTGGAGGGAGGAGGGATTGGAGTCAATGTCATTTATATCAAGCTGATTAATGATTTAATGAAGCCAACTTGGGGGGAGGCATATGATGAAATTGTTTCTCCTTGAATGACTGCACCAGTTTTATCCAGTAATTGTGGCTGAATCACTGTTTCCTAGACTAATATTTAGTTCAAGATGGAAGTGAATAGCTCTAAAAGAGACCCAGAATCAAAATCTGACAGAATCCAGAACTTGGAATGTCCATGAAACCATCATTTGTTCGTTTGCTTTTTACTTTGATTTTTATCTCCACTTTTCAATTTAGAACAGCTTACGTTGTAACATATTATTCTAAATCATTTAAACATCGGGTCAAGAATATTAGAAAAAAAAGCAACAATGCTCATTATATTAAACAATGATAAGAATTTGTTCCTTTTGAGGGAAATGAGAAATTTCCCATTGATTACATGATGGTAAAGGGAATGAAAGAGCCAGTCTGGTGTAGTGCAGGGCTTTCCAAAGTTTTTCCCGCGGCGACACACCAACTGGCGTTGATGTGTCGTCGCGGGAAAACCCGGAAGTACGGCAGCACGCAAAAACCCGGAAGCGCTGCTGCTGCTTTCGGGTTTTGCGCGCTGCAGTTGGTGTGTCGCCGCGGGAAAACCCGGAAGCGCTGATGATGATCAGCACTTCCGGGTTGTGTGGCGACACACCAGACTGTGTGTGGCGACACACTTTTGTGTCGCGACACACAGTTTGGAAAGCTCTGGTGTAGTGGTTAAGGCACCGGACTAGAAACCGGGAGACCGTGAGTTCTAGTCCCACCTTAGGCACAAAGCCAGCTGGGTGACCTTGGGCCAGTCACTCACTCTCAGCCCTTGGAAGAAGGCAATGGCAAGCCACTTCTGAAAAACCTTGCCAAGAAAACTACAGGGACTTGTCCAGGCAGTCTCCGACTCCGAGAATCGGACACAATTAAATGGATTTTAAAAAAAGGAGTGAATTAAATTTTGATGGATATAGTAATAAATGATCCTGGGTTCAATAAGATGTAGATATATGAAAGCCCCTCAGAATCTTAAAATATCTCCTGTTCAACTAGCAAAGCCCATCAGACTGAATAATTACTGAAGAACTGCCATACAGGTGGCAGGTTAATTGCCCATTAATGCTCAATTAAAAGTAATTACGGAAACCCAACCCTTTGACCGGTGAATCCATGAGGTAAAGTCCTCAGGTGAATGACATCTGTCACTCAGTCACTTCTCCTGCATTTGTTTTGGCTGGATTTAACCCACACTTTGCAATTGTGAGCAAACATTCCAGAATGGCTTTCTGTTGTTTCTCATTGCATGCAAATATGGAGCTGGTACATGATAGACACTCGGGACTTTGAGCAATTTTAACCATTTTGTCTAGGATCTGAACTATATGCAGGCTCTGAGAGTAAAAAGTCCTGTTTTCTCAACATGGAGATGGAGAACTCCTGCTTCTTTGTGGAGTTATGGCAGCAGCTCACATCCATCTCCAACTTCTGCTGTGGAATATACCAAGTTGATTTGGGGTAGGATGCCATGGCTCTAAACATGGTCTGTGTCAGGGCCACATATTCTCTGAGCATTCTATTCTACCTCATTTTTCAATGATTTAAAAACAGTTAAGTCTGCTTGTGTTGTCATATGTGCATAATTCTTAATATAAAGGTAAAGGTTCCCCCCGCACATTTGTGCAGTCGTGTCCGACTCCAGGGGCCGGTGCTCATCTCCGTTTGTTAGCCGAAGAGCCAGCGTTGTCCGAAGACGCTTCCACGGTCATGTGGCTGGCATGATGCACGTGGAATGCTGTTACCTACCCACCGAAGTGGTACCTATTAATCTACTTGCATTTGCATGCTTTCAAATTGCTAGGTTGGCAAGAGCTGGAGCTAGTGCGGGAGCTCACTCCACACGCAGGGCTAGGGATTCGAACCTCCGAACTTGCGATCTTCCGATTGACAAGCCTGGCGTCTTACCCGCTGAGCCACCACGCCCCCTAATTCTTAATATACACTGTTCCTTAATACAACTTTCCTTGATAAGCACTATTTTCCCTAATAAAAGGGTGTGTTTTTGCATGCAATTTCCCATGGGTATACTTTTTTTTTTTAATTGTACCACATCTTTTCCAAATATTTTTCATGTCCTGGGAATAAGAACTATCTATGGAAATGAAGCATTTGGAAGCAAGTGGTGTAATTGTAATGGAGCAATGGTGGATCCATGTTAGGAGCCATCATCGCTGCTTTTCCGAAGAATGAGTAATTTCAGTGGGACTGGGCCTATAACATGAAGAAATAACATGGTTGTGTTCTTATAGTGGAGTTCTGACAATAGAGAAAACTGCTGCTGCTATTATGATGGAACAAGGTCTTGTATTTCTCACTGTGTAATTTTCTTTGCTTTCCCCTGTCTTACCTTTTAGTAAACACCATCAGACTTTTTTTTCCATTTTTTTCACTATTATGTCCTCTGAATGAATAAGCTTGTCTAAATCTCATAATGTGGCATCTGATAGAGTTTATTCAATTTTCTATTCATTCCCACCACCTATAGAACTGCAGTGATATGTCAAGCCATATTTTAATTTTGCCCTTCAGTATATCCATTTTCATTGGGAAGGCCACTCCATTTTATTTGTTTTATTTTATTATTTTATTCACTCTTCTGTCCTTAACCCAAGGTTCAGGTTTTAGGTAACTTGGGCATTCCAAAAATGTATCTTCTGCTCTAATAGCTCATGCCTCTGCTAGCTACTTATTTGTTAGTATTGTAATTTAAAAAAGAACAACACCACAAGTATTTTGAATTCCTAATTATCTGTTTCTTAACTAATTTTAGCATCCATCTGTGGCTAAATGTTTCATTTCTTTCTTTACCTTAGTCTTCCCCCTCCCAAGGTTTACACTCTTACCACAGTTTGAAATTTAATTTCACACCTCCTGTTTTCAGCAAAACGGATGATCTTTTTTTTCTTTCTAAACACGAATCATTGCTTTTTTCAGAAATGTTTTGTCAGCAACAGAATCGGAACTTTAAACAGCACATATATTAAATTATAGTAAGATTGAAAACATGCTTTCGAGCAAGGGAGCCCTGCAACAGATACGTACACCATGTTCTCATCTACTGTGAAAGCATCTCCAGGGGCCATTCCAATTCTTGTCCCCCATTTTTTCCTCAACTGTGCTGGAACATTCTCTTGCTAATGAGCATGCTCAGTTGTCATTGGGAAGTTTTGCCTAGTACCTGGCAAATACTGTACTATCTCCTGCATTTTTTCTTTCAGTTTCTATTCAGTTTGATGAAAGAATTTGCTTTAGCGAATTTCAGTGACATTCCCGAGGGTTGAATGTGGGCTTCTGGCACTTTTTTTAATTATGAAGAGTCCAAGGGATATGGAATGTCTGGTCTTTCCTTGACATTTATCCTTCCAGCAGTTATTCCCTTGCCAAAGAAAGGCATCAAATGAGAATTCCTCTCAAGGGTATTTTTTTCAGTCGCAGTGCTGCCATCACAGCTAAGGGCGAGTCCTTCCCTAGAAAAATTGTTTGAGAAATTATTCTTCCCCTGGGGAAATTCAGATAATTTGGTAGAGAACGTTGAAAGCTTTTTTGTGCCCAGCTCTCGTGTCAGCCCTTTGAGGTAGTCCAGACAGGAAACCAAAACCATGGCTACTAATACTACCTTTATTGTAAGGTTATAGTAACAGAATCATGCAGGTTCCCCCCTCCCCTGCCTTTATTTTCCAGAGAACTAGGGAGGGTCCCTTCTGAGATGCTTTTTCCACCCCCATCCCTCCTTTGGACTCAGATTTCTCTTATCAGACCATTGTCTAGGCTGCAGCTCTTCCTCCTGTCTCCCAAGGTTATTCTCCCAGCCTATTACATCTGGTCATGCCTTATTAAGTAAATGAAATAAGATAAAAAATAAATGCTGGGCTGCTGGTAACCTCTGGGTTCTCCTGATTTTGCTGGCATTCCCTTTTTGTATTGCAGTGTTTTAGAAAGGAAACGAAAAACTGGGATGACTTTCAGTGGGCTCCTAGAAAAAAACAAAGTCTCTTCTCTCTCATATGTTGTAATGATTTCTTTTTAAAAATAGGACGGGCAAGTATGTAGAATGAATGAATGAATGAATGAATGAATATATATATATATATATATATATATATATATATATATATATATACACACACATACATACATACATACATACACATACACATACACACACACACACACACACACACACTCCATAAAAGCAGTGGTCTACCACACTAGACAGGACTCAAGGTGCAGACTGGCCTTAGAGACAGTCCAACACATAGTGGCAGGGTGTATAATGCAGGCAGGAACAGCATACACTGAACGGTACAACCAAGAAGCTGGCATTGTGTACAGGAGCATCTGCACAGCGTATGGGCTAGACCCTCCCAAGTCCAGATGGGAGATTCCACAGAAGGTTGTGGAGAATGACAGGGCTAAAATCCTGTGGGACTTCCAGATCCAGACAGACAGGCAGGTACTGGCCAATCAACCAGACATTGTGGTAGTAGACAAGGACCAGAAGACAGCAGTGGTAATAGATGTAGTGATGCCAAGTGACAGCAACATCAGGAAGAAGGAGTATGAGAAGCTGGAGAAGTACCAGCACCTGAAGGAGGAACTAGAGAGGATGTGGAAAATGAAGGCTGGTATGTATCTTCCTCAACCTCGGGTCCTCTACCAGAGGCCTGGGAGTTTGAGGGTTCTGTGCAGTATATTAGTAATGTCCTAGCATTGCACTCTTCTGGACAGAGAGCTCTGATGTTGCTCCTGGGATCTGTTGGAGCCACTCTCCCAGCTTGGGAGTCACAGCCGTGAGTGCTCCTACCACCACTGGGACCACTTTGGCCTTCACTTTCCACATCCTTTCCTCTGTAGTTCCTCCTTCAGGCCCTGGTACTTCTCCAGCTTTTCACACTCCTTCTTCCTGATGTTGCTGTCACCTGGCACCATTACATCTATCACCACTGCTGCCTTCTGGTCCTTGTCTACTAGTATATACATACAGGATTTTTCACCTTTAAAGGGATATGCATCAGAATCAGCACCACATCAACTAACAACTTGCCCCTTTGCATAAGTTAAAAAGCAGTTAGTAGCACAGCCAGATGGTTGCATTAAAGTGCTACCCAATTGTCCTTGACTGGCAGAAAAGTATGCCAGCAGAAAATGTGCTGCCTCAATTGCTGAGCCCCATTCTGCCACAATAATAAGGTAAGCGGCTGGTGATGTCCTTACCATTTTTATGTGGGATGACTTAAAGAAATTTATTGGTAGATTTCTCTGGTTTCAGTTCCTCTCCCAGGAAACATCACCAACTGGGGGAAAGCAGTCACCAATCATTGCCTCTAACATGATGCTGGATAGGACTGGGCAAGTATAGGTAGGTGTTTGGAATGGCTTGCTTAGCTTCCTGTCAAGTTGTCCAAAGAATAGACATAGAAATGCTCTGTGTACCAATCGAAGAGAATATCTGTAGTTCAGGGTTGAACTGTGGAGTCCTTGGTGCTCTCTGAGCCTTGTTGTTTTCTTGCAGACGTTTCAGTGCCAGACTAGGCAACATCTTCAGTGCGAAAAGGGAGTGGGATTTGCTCTCTGTTTATACACCCTGGCTTGTCCTGCTTGTGTTGGTGGAGGTGTTGTTCTCTCCTTAGGAGTTCCTTGACTGGGCTGTTGTTTGCTGCTTGGTTGATTGACTGAGTTAATAGTTACTTGATTAGGTTATATTGTGCTGTTTTATTGTTCCTCTGGTGCTATTCCTGGTGTTAATCTTTGCATATCTGGGTGTTGATTGCTGGCAAGGAGGTGTTCTGGTCTTTTGGCTTTTCTATTGTCTCTTATGAATGGTATGTAAATGTTGTTTACCTCTATGTGTCTGTTGATGGCTGCTTTGTCTGAGTGCCAAGCTTCCAGGAATTCTCTAGCATTTTTGGATTTGGCTTGGTTTAAGATGCTCACAGGTTCCCAGCTGAAAGTATGGTTGAGTCTGTCCATGTGTTGTGAGATTAAGGAGTTTTGCTCTGTGTCTCTGACCTGTAATCAGGATATTTCTGAACACAGGTCTAGTGCCCTTCTAAAGAGTGCTAAACCTGTTCCTCAAATGGCCTGGCTGACAGATTGCAGGCATGGAGGATGGATGGGAAATGAATTGGGATGGAGCAACCAATGACAAGTAAGCTCCATTCGACTTGTGCTGCAGGGAAATTGTGCACTAGCAGCAAGTCCAATTTTGTCTTTGTGTCTGGCAGCATCTAGAAATAGCCTATGGATGAACATGGGAATATAATGGAGCAGGAAATCTGGCACTGCCCTCTCACCAAGATAATAAAAACAGAGCCCAAGCTTTCTTTCCCAGTTGAAATCTGCATCACAAAACTAATACTCTCTCCTGTTTTTGTTAAAACAACCATTAAACTTGTGTTTAAAATATAAAGCTAACACTTTTTAAAACGAATACTAAACTCTTTGTGTAAGTAGCCCATGTCAGATCTGATAGTGACAATCTGACATCACATGGGCAGGCACTTCTGCAGAAGCCAGCTGACTGGACTCTCCTGAAGCCCAAGCCAAAAATGCTGTGGACGGGGGTGGGGGGGGAGTGACTAACAACAAGGGGAGAGTCTGTGCCTTTAGCAGCCTAAAGTGGCCAATAGCTGCTGGCCAGATTGTACTCCGACTGCATCAGCAACCATACCATCAGTCAGGCATGATAGATCATATCTGCAGCAAAATTGTGTTGGGAGAAGAGTGAAGACATTTTTTAAAAACTGGAATACTTCTATTTACCAAAAGGAAGATTGACTTGATGCTGAAGATACATGCCATTCACGGTTGAAAAAGTTCTGAGCATTTAAATGTGTACGGTTTAGGTAAACAGGAAAAACAAAAATCTTATCTTACTAAAGTTGTTTTTTGCAACCTGCCCCTCCAGTTATTTTAGAACTACATCTCCCAGAATGCCCACACTGGCTAGGGGTTTCAGGAGGATGTCAGATTGGGAAAGGAAATGGAAAGTTATGGCATTAGCAAAGTATATTTGCACAACATATCTGGTGGCAGAGAGTAGATGCATTAGTGCTGCTTCATAATTTGGACTAACTCATTTGACACTGCCATTTCTAGAGAGGGAAGGATAACTCATCCCATTTTGTTCATATAGTTATTTTCAGGAATGTCTGCAGTTTGTAGTAAAAAAAGTCCAGATAGTGCTTGTGACGGTGTGATTGAAACTTTACCTGTTTTTAGGTGCAACATAAAAAATGGGCAGAACTTCAATTGCATCATTGTGGCTGCCATATTGACTTTTTTTTAACCATGCCCTGTGGACACCCCTGGTTGTTGTTTTTCTCTTCTATGCTGATTCTTTTTGGGGATATTGATTTGCTTGACCATCATTCATAGATTATCTGATTTGCATGTCTGAAGCTTCTCCCCGTTGGGATGGAGTTGTTGCCAGTTGGTATAACAAAAAATGATTTAGGCGGAGTAATGGTCTGATTTAATATAAGATAACTCCTTGTAAGTGTTCCTTGGTAGTATGGATCTAGCTTGTTTGTTGCCCTATTACAGCTGCTACAAACAGAAAGAATGGCCAAAATGAAATGGCACCTTGTCACTTCATAACACCTTAATTTTGGGCAAAAGAGAGGTAGATACAAATTAAATTCAAGTATACTGAGTTGGGTAAAAACAGTCTGTTTCTCATTACATTAGAGAGATTGGAGTTTATCCTCTGCTAGTAGAGAATGTTGTAATGTAGAAGTCGCTCTGTGCTACATAAGCACAGGGAAAATAAATCCCCACATGCCATCTCTGTTTTGTAAGCAGTATCTTCCAATCTAAAAGAATCTGTCAAATTATGCAGCAGCAAATGGCATCTTTCCACTTCACTAAAGGTAGACTGAACACCTGCATACAAGGCACTGAGTATACCTGAATATATTTCACAGGTTGCTGAGAATTCCATATTTAACCATCTGCAGCTCTGAAGATCTGGTAGCTCACAATGATGTCTGCGAACGACCAAGGCAGTGGGACTGAACAGACTTGTTCTCTCTCTTCCTTCCTCCCATGTCTCACAATGATGTCTGCGAACGACCAAGGCAGTGGGACTGAACAGACTTGTTCTCTCTCTTCCTTCCTCCCATGTCTTTCCTTTTATAATCAACACTCCCCAAACAAAGACACGACACTGCCAGGGGTATAGGTAATATGGAGCAACAGATGGGAGAGAGTCATGAGCAAAACAAGGTGCCGAGTAGGTAGCCCTCACGGAAGTAGGAAGATTGAAGATGATGTCCTAAGAAAAGGAAGTAGGGAGCTAGAATAGAATAGAGTGTGCAAGAAAGAGAAATAAAGGCTAGTGACTGAACCACAGATTAGTTCCTCTGTTTTTTGTCTGATTCTTTGCGTGTACTTTTCAAGTCATATAATTTTTCCATTTTTCAGAAGCACAGATTCTTTCAGACTGCATAGTGCATGTGAACTTGATTTCTTTGGCAGTAATGATGATCACAGCCTTTGGGTCATGGGAAGACCTTGCAAATCTTTCTTGCAGTCCAGCTCACTGCAAGTATTCGTGATTCTTCCTTGTCAATTCCCCCACCTACAGTTTTCCTTGCTGCTGCTGCTGCCAACATACTGTTATGACTGCTACTGCTGCCTTGACTGTATCATCCTCATGTGCTTTCTTCCCAGCAGAATCTAAGCAGGATTGGGCTGATGGTGGTGAGAGTTAGAATTTCCCACCTGCCTCCAGCAGTCTTGAATAAAAAGAACAGTTTCCGAGCCTTGTTGTTTTCTTGCAGACGTTTCATTGCCAGACAGTGTGGCAATGAAACTTCTGCAAGAAAACAACAAGGCTCAGAGAGCACCAAGGACTCCACAGTTCAACCCTGAGCTACAAATATTCTCTTTGATTGGTATAACAGTTTCCCTTCCATCCAGAGTAGCAGGAAGAAAGTGTTTGGAATATCTTGTATTCTACCCACCCTAATGATAATCCAGATGGTTTGAGAGAGGGGTCAAGGAATCCATTTATGCCAACTTGGAAAATCCTTCCTTGAATAGAGGTGGGGGCCTCAGGCACAATCTTTCTCCCATCTTTCTCCCGGCTCTGTCTTCTGTGCCTAGGAAGATTAAGACCATTTCACAAGCTCAACAGCAGCATGGTGATCTTAACGATCCTCCTTTAGATAATAAAAGGACTTAAAATAACATCTCAATATAACCATGACCCCAGGTGTAAGGTCACACAGCTACCTAGAAACATATTTAGGATTCCCTTACCAACTTTGCTCAGACTGAAGAAGCTCCTTGGATAAGGAGCGAAACGTTTCCACTGAGAAAATAGAAATCCAGTTGACATGATTCAAGCTACAGATAATCCAGATGGTCTCCCCTGAGGTATCCCAGCATCTAAGAAAGTAGGGAAGGCATCCATAATGGAGCACATGCTTGCATACACACATGGGTATGCATGGGTGTGTGGGTTGGTCCTCTGGTTCCCTCAAGTGGAAAACTTTAAATCTTCACCCACAATCCCTACTGTTGCAATCTCCCACAATCTGGGTGAGGGGTTGGTCTTGACAGGGGAAAAATAGATAACTTATTTCCTCTCCTCTCAGGATCTTTATCCCCACTGGGCACAATCTTTACCTGCTATCTAGAATGGCAATTTAATCTGGATTAAACCCTTTGTTTATTGGAATCACTTGGATTGTTTTCTCCCCTTCATTATAGCATAAGGTAAAGGTAAAGGTTTCCCCTGCACAGTCGTGTCTGACTCTAGGGGCCGGTGCTCATCTCCGTTTGTTAGCCGAAGTGCCAGCATTGTCTGAAGATGCTTCCACAGTCATGTGGCCGGCATGACGCGTGCGGAATACTGTTACCTTCCCACCGAAGTGGTACCTATTTATCTACTTGCATTTGCATGCTTTCGAATTGCTAGGTTGGCAAGAGCTGGGGCTAGTGCGGGAGCTCACTCCATCACGCGGGACTAGGGATTCGAACCTCCGAACTTGCGATCTTCCGATCGACAAGCCTGGTGTCTTACCCGCAGAGCCACCACGCCCCTTACATTATAGCATAACAGAGTATATTTAATAAACATTATGATTTACAGATATTCTAGAGACAAAAAATTGATTAGTCCTTGAAGGCCTACGGCCAGTAAGATTGAAAGGTATGATAAAAAGTGCCATTATTTCTGAGAAAATGGCTTGATCTGGTTTGAGTATATAATTTTTTTAGACATTGTAGGAGGAGAGCTGTGTTAGTTTATGGTAGCCAAAAATCAGAAGGAATCTGGTAGCACCTTTTCAGACTAGCAGATTTTATTAAAAGGCATAAGCCATGCCCATGAAAACTTATGTCTATTAATAAAGTATATTAGCCTGAAAAGCTACCAGCAGACTTCTTCTGATTTATAATGGTAGAAATCTCTACAGCAGAGCTTTCCAAACTGTGTGTTGGGACACGTTAGTGTGTTGGTTGCAGTGTCTGGGTGTGTCGCGGCTGCTGCTGCCTCCGAGCCCTGCCAGGATTCCATGCAGGTCCTAGTGCCTGCCTTGTGCCTTGCTGCCTCCAAACCTGCTGTGATTCCGTGCAGGTCCTAGTGCCTGCCTTGTGCCCTGCTGTAAGAGTGTGTCGCAAAATGATGCATGTCTAAAAAGTGTGTCACCAACATGAAAAGTTTGGAAAGCTCTGCTCTACAGAGAACCACTTTCCTTATTACCAGGACTCAGCCAGAGAAGTGGTCTCAGATGAGCCAGAATTTGTGCCATGAAATTGGGGGACAGAGCTCAAAATAACAAGGCAGAACTGAAGGACAAATGAGAAGCAGAACCTAAGTAACACCAAAGAACAGGAAGATTACAAAGCGAGGACCAAGGTTTCATGGGACAGGGCTCCTTCTAATATTCATCTTGTCTTGGAAGCAGCCAAGATGGTTCAGAGTCTAATCTCCCTGGTGCATACTTCAGCTTAATTTTGGTAGTGTCCCATATGAGCCAACTGCACACAGATTTAACAACTCAGTTTCTGTCCCTGCACAACCTTGGGGCCACAGGTGGTCTCTGACCCCTTCCTTACAGTGCTTCTGAGCCTCCTCCAACTTCAAAAGAAACACTGGTGGCACAATGTTCTGTCACTTTGAGGCTAGAAGCATATGAAAAGGGTAGTGCAAAACCCAAAATAGGCTTAGCATTGTTTTTTTTTTAAAAAAAGGACTTCCCCAGCTGCCCCTAAAATCCCCTGGGAAAACAGTAAATCTCAGTTTTCTGCCATCCGTCATGCTGATCTGCCCACCTACTTTGCAGCATGACTTTACACATATGAGTCCACCCTCACAAAATGTGAAGATTGCAACACCACATCAGCAAAAGGCTTTAAGAGTACCTAGGCTTCCCATCCGAGTTAGCCTTCCTTGGATAACAAGTTCCTCCAACCACTGGTTGCTTTCAGTTGGTATCCCTCCGTTTGTCCATTACTTCTCATCTTGCCTTCATTCCTGACCTCCACCTTCTTCCATTCTCAATTCCAGTTCCCTGATACAACTCCTAATTTTGGATTCCCAGCACATTTCAGACAGTTGCTGGTTATTAAGTTGATTTCCTTGGCCTTCCAAATGCAAACAGAACACATTTCTCCATTTCGGTGCCTTCCATCTTGGTGCTGGATTACAAATCCCATTACTCTTAGGCATCTTAGTCAATGTAGAGGATAAAAGGTGTAATGCAACCCATCTGAAGGGCAGCAGGTTGGGATAGGTTGACATGAAGAAAGCAGAACTGAACCTGGTCTTCTAATCTCTTCATCAACATGTATATTCTGTATGATGTTTAGCCTAGTTCAGAGTCTGCTATGTTAAAGGTCAAAGCGTATATATGGTACATATATGTTTGCAGATATATACTGTGTATATATGGTACATGTAGTATACCCACCCATGCAAACATTTCAGGGGTGTGTGTGTGGTGATAGACCATATGAAGAAGTATTCTCTCTACCATACTCCCCTCAACTTTTGTTTTTTTTTAGGGATAGAAGAAGCAAGTGTATGAAGAGAATGTTGGTATCTTTGGACAGAATTTGAAAAGGTAATTTATCATGCATTTTGAGCTGAAATAAATAATTCTTGCCAATAAAAAATAAAATAAAGTAGCTTTCCAACTCAAAAAGCATGAGGCGATGTGAAAAGGAAGCCCGCTTTCTGCAGCATCTTTTCCTCTTGCTTTTTCCAGACTTTTAGCTGGCGCTCCTAGCAACTTTGGCAGTTTTTTATTTATGCAAGTCCAAATAACAGATCTTGGGAAATGGAATCTTTCACGCCCCAAATTTGTTGTGACTATTTGTGTGGTCTGCACATACAGATTTGTTTAGCTCCTCTATTTGTGTTACTTCATTTTCACTCCCAGCTGCTAAATTAAGTTCGATTGTATTTTCCCTTGGATTCAGAAGCAGTTTGGAACAATAGCCAAGTGATCCCTAATTTTGGCTTTCATCTTTGATTGCGCTTGCCAAGAATACCTGAAATTGGGAGGACAGGAGGGAGGGACTTAGACAAGGCTGGCATCCTTTAAGATTTATGAATCCCTAAATTTAGAAATGCCACTTTGTTATTGTCAGGGTGTACTGTGGAGTTCTGTGCATGTGTCTTGATGGCATACAGGATGGCATACAGAAAAGAAAGGCAGCCACCTCCTGTTTTGGAATGCTCCTATGAATGAGTACCATGAAATGGCTTCAATTAATCATGTTAACCACTGGATAAACAAACGTGTAGCCGATGATATGCCTGAAAAAGGAAATCATTTAACAAAATGCCTTCCGACTGCAGCTCCTCACCCCTCACGTTCATGTCCCAAATAGTTTTCTGAAGGGGGGACAGGAAACCTATTCAAACAAAATATTAAACAGCGTCCATTTGTCATTTTCCTGCAGGGATCAGGCAGCAGCCTGCTGCGAGTGGATATATGTGGTCGTTAAAGAGCTTGTATTGAATTCTTTGTTTATCTCGCCCCCTTTTTTCTTCTTTGAAACTATCTCTCTGCCCTTAGTAATTTCAAGCACTTTGGCTTCAAGAAAGTCCCCCACGATTTTGGAACTGAAACTAGCAGGTATTTCAGAGTTCAGCTAATGAATGCCCCTTTCTTAGGTTGATGTATAGGCATGCAAATTATGGCACTTTACTCCTGTATCAGTGTATAGTTTAAACCCTTGCTGTCAACTTTTGTCATAGATCTGTTATCTTAATGCATACTAACAGTGCCCAGTTAGAAATGTTCAGACAGCATTGGATGAACTAAAGAACATGTTACAGACTCATTGCTATGACAACCTATGCCCATTGTAAAGGATATATGTACAGAAAACTCCATTAGCAGTATTTGTAATATAGACGGGTAGCAGTACAAGGAATATTTAAGATGTGGCGGAAACCATACATTGCAATTACATGAATGCTTAATTTGAGATGTGTCATTTTTTAGTTGGATCCTTGATGTATTTTTCTATTATCCTCAGGGGATCATATTGGCTAGAAGAGGGCTTTCACAGGGTGAGGAGATCAATGGTGTAGGGAAGGGCTAACATGCCAAAGCACAGATCTAGACCCTTTCTCCAAACAGGAAAGATGGTATCATCTGCTGGAGGGCCAAGCAAGCGATGGGTCCTCCTTGCTCTGGCAAGTGAACAGGGTGGTAACAGGCTTTCATATTGTATTTGGGCAGTTTAGCATATTCAGAGTCAGGACGTTTGGAAAATAAATAAGTGGAGATTGGGCTCTTTTTTCTTTTCCTTTGCTGGTTTTCCTACTTCCTTCTTGCAAACTCCAGAAGCTTAGCTATTGGGGACATGGGAAAGGGCCTTCTGTGTCACTCCCAAGCTATGACATGCATTCCTCAAGGTGGAGTGCTGGGCTCCCATTCTCCCAATATTCAGGAAGATGGCAGAATCCGATCTATTTTGCCAAGCTTTTAATTGCTGACAATTGTAACAGTCAATTTTAACTTTACTTTCTATTTTAATTGCATTCAATTTTATCTTTATTTTTCTTTTTTTTTAAAATTAAAGATTTATTTATTTATTTATTTATTTATTTATTTATTTATTTATTTATAAAATTTATATCACCACCCATCTCCCTCCACCGGAGGGACTCTGGGCGGTTTACAACAAAATAATAAAAACAAAAAACATAAAATATACATAGAATATAAAATACAAATTATAAAACAAGATTGAAATCCAAGAGGCAAGAGTGGTAAAACGATCTTACTTAATCCAATGTAGGAGAGGAGCTCTCTAAGGTATTAGCCATCCCCAAGTGTGACTATTCCTTCCTTGGTCCCAAGCAAGGCGGCAGAGCCAGGTTTTCAGGTTCTTCTGGAAGGTCAGGAGCGAAGGGGCTAATCTCACCTCCGGGGGCAAGTTGTTCCACAGGGCGGGAGCTACTGCAGAGAAGGCACGCCTCCTGGACCCCGCCAGATGGAACTCTCTTATAGATGAGGTCCGTAGCATGCCCTCTCTGCATGATTGGGTAGGATGGGTGGATATATTGGGGACGAGGCAGTCCCTCAGGTAACCTGGCCCCATGCCATGTAGGGCTTTAAAGGTGATAACCAACACCTTGAATTGGACTCGGAAGCAAACTGGTACCCAATGCAGCTCACGCAACAACGGTGTTATATGTGCCGATCTAGGGGCACCAGCAATGGCCCGTGCAGCTGCATTCTGGACCAGCTGAAGCTTCCGGATACTCTTCAAGGGTAGCCCCATGTAGAGCGCATTACAGTAGTCTATATGTGAGATAACAAGGGCATGAGTGACTGTTTTAGCCCTTTGAAAGGCATGAATCCATTGTATGTCCTGGCTCAACATGCTGAATTTTCTATTTTTACAGTAAAAACTAACTACAGTAACTTTTAAATTCATATTTTGTATTATTTCTCATATTCCTAGGTAGGATTTCTGCCACCATTTCTGATTTACATTAATAAGCTAAATCTCCTCTTCTAAATGAGTCTAATTTTGCCTGATTCCATATTATCTGAAATGCAATAGTCAATTTTTCCAAGACTGCAATATTCTGATGTCTTGCATCCCAAAAGTCCAAATTTGCTTGATCATCCAATTTCTTCCTAAATCTAGCTGTTGTATACCGAGCTGCCATCACTTTTAAGTTTTATACTCTTACATAGGGCTGGTGGGACACTCAAATACCCACAGGATCACTATTCAAACTTACCATGGTGTTGAGCATGCCAAGGTAACGGTGACCATGGAGGGAGTGATCCAGACTGAATGGTAACACCAGGAGAAGTTTAAAACAAAACAAAGTAAAACTCCTTCATCTCATGCCATTTTCTATCAAGAATCATCAGCAACAAAGGAGTAATTAGGAGTTGGGCAGGAGGAAGACAAAAGTCTTTCTCATCTTGCAGACTCTATTTTAGGTCAGGAGTCCCTACAGTAGCTCTTAGATTCAATTAGATGTCAATAATTTCAAATTTGCAGTTCAAAGCTAGAGTGAATAGTTCTTAGCCCTTGGAATGTGATTCAGAGGGAGCAGGGAGATAAGATACTGTAAAATTTCAGCATTAAAAAAGCCGCAATCATTGATCATCACTGCTGATTAGAAAGCTGAAAATTCTCTTATCTGAAAGGTGCTTCAAGTCTACCACATTTCTCCTACTGCTTCTAGCTTTCCACATTCCTTAATATTCCCCAGCTAAGTTACACCAATGTATCTTATTGTGTTTAATGGTTGGCTAAACCAGATCAGGGTGATTACCCCTAAGGGACTCTTAGTAAACATTGTTTTAACAAGCTTAAATCTATTCTACTGTCAAGAGCTAATTGCCCCGTTAGGCTCACTTTGCATGGCTGCTGATTACTAAGGGGGCAGTGGTAGCAAACAGGAAGAGAAGAGCAAAACAATGCATGCAAAGTCATGCATAGCGAGATAGACCCACAGGCTGGCAAAAGGATGGGAACTACAGAAAAACAATTCAACAAAAGATCAGAACTCAGCCATAGAAATAGACCAGGACTCCAACCGTTGTATATCAGCATTTGTTGTAGGCATGCAGAACGCATTGCTGTGCCATGGTAAGATACTTAAAAGACTTTTGTTATAGCTTGCAGGTCTGAAGAGCAGCTAATTGGCCAATGCATGTTTTGATCTGTCAAACCAAAATCAAAATGGCCTTCGTGTTTATATTTTGATTTTAGGAATTTAAGTAGGAGCAGGGAACCTTTGTTTCTCGAGAAGTAGCTGAACTACAGCTCCCAGCAGCCTCAGCCTGCACTGTCAATGGTGAGAAATATTGGCAGCTGTACTGTAGGATTTCTCCGTGTTAGACTAAGAAGTCATCCACTAGTGGAACATCTCTTTCCAGTCATGGCCAGCAAATTGAGGACAAAGGCAATGCCCATCCCTTGTTTTGTTTCTAGTACCATGCATTTCATGGTATACTTGCTCTGAACACCTATTCGCTCTCTCTCTCTCTCTCTTTTCCTCTCATAGCCAGTGGCATTAAGATGTTAAATGTATTGTGCCTGTGGCAGCCAAGTCTCTGATATAAAGTCTAAGCTGGAGTGATGACACCGAATGTTCAGACCCCTTCTGGTTGGTTGGTGTGTATGTGTAGATGTATAGAAGAGGAAGGCTACAGGAACGTTTGCCAACCAGCTCCCTGGAGAGAAAGAGATCATAAATGGTAGGTTTAATTTTCACAGATGTGCTACAGCCTGGAGTAGCATTTATGTGGTAAAGTCAGGATTGCTAAGAGAAACAAGGTGTAGAACAGAACAGAAACCCAAAGGAAAGACAGCTAAAAGGAAGATTCAGTAGAGGCAATGGGGTGGAAAACATAAATCTTAAAAAGGATAAATGAAGGAGAGGAAAGCTTGAGAATAAGTGCACGGAAGACAGGGAAATAAAGGAAGAAGGAACACATGACTAATTGTTCGATTACTCATCTCCAGTCATATCTGCACCCTGACACAATCCATGTGCAACTAGAGAGGAGATGTATTATAGAGAGATTGCTCTTCACACGCTGAGAGAATACTAACAATTGTATACAACTGGGACTTGAATAAAACACTGTTAGATTAATTACAAAATATATAGCACTGCTCCAATATTTGACTTCCAGTACAAAATGGAGAAATTGGGTTAGATTAACCCAATTGATCTTGGACCAGCAGCTGAGTAGAGCAGAGGAAGTATTGAGTTTAGCAGAGAAAATAGAGAACAATGGCAAGAATGCTGCAGTTTTTAAACAAGGGAACAGGAAAGGCTCTAGTAATCTGTAAGGGAGTTGAAGATCAACATGCAGTGGAGACGGTTATGGCATTAAGGGATTGCAGCGGCTGACAGCTTTGCATCCCCTAATAGTAAGCGTTTTTCCCAATACTTGGTAGTTGTCCTTCCTTTCCATCCCTTAAACCAGCCAATGGTCCCTCTAACTAACCAATGGTGGCTGCTAAAATTGGCAGCTAATTGCTGCCCCAGCCCTTCCTTGTTCTTTCCTCACTGTGGATTACTTTCACAGCTAGGAAAAGCAGTTCATTAAATCTCCAGTTGGCTACTGGGCAAAGGGAATACCAAAACCACACTATACCAATAACTCTGGAGGATGAAGGAATGGGGGCAAGGGCAGGAAGAGGGAATTCTGGGATTCAAGAGGTGTGATCCATTGGGAGCTATTCACCCTACAGTTCTAGTGGGGCTGTCTTTGTGCCGTTTGATGCCCTTGTGGGGACACAGGAGGGTGGTAATAGCGCAGATCTCAGTTTGGTATAGTTCCCACGGTGCAGTGGGCTGAGAGAAGGAATAGTGTAATTTACTGCTTTCAGAAATTGAGGGACACAAAACAACGTTCTGCACATTCAATGGATCCCGGTTCAAGCTACCCGGTTACCCCTAGCTCAACCTTAGCCTTAGAGATGTCCCTGTTTTCCCCTCGCCCCACTCCAGAGTGTTGGGGACAATGCCACATTCAGTACAAACAGCTCTTTTTTCCTCCTTGTCATCACAACGAGCAAGGGATGTTTCTTTCTTAGGAAGCGGGACTGTTGCACTTTGTTGTTGTTGTTGTTCAGTCGTTTGGTCATGTCCGACTCTTCGTGACCTCATGGACCATAGCACGCCAGGCCTTCCTGTCCTCCACCGTCTCCCGGAGTTTACTCAAATTCATGTTCATTACATCGGTGATGCTATCTAACCATCTCATCCTCTGCCGTCCCCTTCTCCTTTTGCCTTCAGTCTTTCCCAGCATCAGGGTCTTTTCCAGTGAGTCCTCTCTTCGCATTAGGTGTACTAGGGATGCATTTCCTCTTTTTTTATAATTTTTTAAAATAAGAATTTTATTAAGTTTCAAAGCAAAGATAAAAGCTATGAAAAAACAAAAAAGAAGAAAAACTAAAAAGATGTGAAAAAACAAGAGATTTTTTCCCCCAAAGTTACAAAAAGAGGTGACTTCCGACTTTTAACAGCAAGGATATACAACAATTTTCCATAATCAATCTCTTACTCTATATTAAACCAAAACCACATTATTTCTATAAATCATTCCACTTTGGCACATTATAAAAATAATTAAGTACAGTTACTCCCTCCCCTTATATTGAAATAAAGAAAAAAAAATTCATATGAACCTCCTAAACAACTCCCCCCCCCCAAAAGATAGTACTTATTTAATTAATCCCTTCCTACTACTATTCTATACATTTCTGTCTACTATAATAAAAATCAAACTAAAAAGCACATAAATTATCTGCCATTCTACTTAATAGTACAATAATTTTAATAATCTTATTTATTTATTTATTTATTTATTTATTTATTCAACTTATATCACCGCCCATCTCCCCCCGCAGAGGGGACTCTGGGCAGTTTACATAAAGTTAGCAATAAAACATATAAAAACATATAAAATACAGTACTTAGTATAAATAAATTAATAAAATGTATAAAACCCAAGAGGCTCTGGTGTAGTTTAAAAGAACTCTACGGAGCCAGCCATCCCCAAGAGGAGCTGTTACTCCTCCCATCCCAAGCGAGGTGGCAGAGCCAGGTCTTCAGTTGTTTTCGGAAGGTCATCAGTGTGGGGGCTTGCCTCACCTCCAGGGGCAGAATATTCCAGAGGGCGGGCGCAACTGTGGAGAAGGCCCGCCTCCTGGACCCCGTCAGATGGAATTCTCTTATAGACGGGGTCCGTAGCATGCCCTCTCCGCATAACCGGGTGGGGCGGGTCGATGCTCTAGGGATGAGGCGGTCCCTTAGGTAACCTGGTCCCATGCCATGTAGGGCTTTAAAGGTAACAACCAACACCTTGAATTGGACCCGGAAGCAAACTGGTAACCAATGCAGCTCACGCAGCAGAGGTGTCACATGTGCCGATCTTGGGGCACCCATAACTGCGTGCGCAGCCGCATTCTGGACCAGTTGAAGCTTCCAGATACTATTCAAGGGTAGCCCCATGTAGAGTGCATTACAATAGTCTATATGGGAGATGACCAGGGCATGAGTGACTGTACGGAGGGCGTCTCGGTCCAGGAAAGGGCGTAGCTGGCGTACAACTCGAAGTTGCACAAATGCCCTTCTGGCCACGACTGCCACCTGCTCTTCAAGCAGGAGTCGTGAGTCCAGAAGGACACCCAGGTTCCGCACTGTGTCTGAATGGGGTAGTGCCACCCAGCCCAGATCTAAAGATGACAACTCCCTGGATCTCGAGGCACCATCAATCCACAGCCACTCCGTCTTACCAGGGTTCAGTTGAAGCCTGTTGTTCCCCATCCAGGCCCCCACAGCCTTCAGACACTGAGAAAGGGCAGACACTGCATCACTTAGCTCGCTCGGGATGAAGATATATAGTTGAGTATCATCAGCGTATTGATGATACCTCATCCCGTGTTGGCGGATGATCTCACCCAGCGGTTTCATGTAGATATTAAATAGGAGAGGGGAGAGAACCGAACCCTGCGGCACCCCACAAAGTAGGGGCCGAGGGTCGGATCTCTCATCTCCTATTACCACCGATTGGGATCAGTCCTGGAGGAAGGAGGTGAACCAGCGCAAAACCACGCTGCCCACCCCCAACCCCCTAAGCCGTCCCAAAAGCATACCATGGTCGATGTTATCGAAAGCCGCTGAGAGGTCAAGAAGAGCCAGGATGGATGCGCTGCCTCCATCCCGCGCCCGCCAGAGATCATCAGTAAGTGCGACCAATGCAGTTTCTACCCCATAACCCGGCCTGAACCCTGACTGAAAGGGGTCTAGATAATCCGTATCATCCAGAAGCCTCTGGAGCTGTAATGCCACCACTTTCTCAACCACCTTCCCCAAAAAGGGGAGGTGGGAGACAGGACGAAAATTGTCCAACACTATAGGGTCCAGCGATGGCTTCTTGAGGAGGGGGTGCACCAGCGCTTCCTTAAAAGCTGCCGGGAACACTCCCTCTCCCAAGGATGCAGTAACCATCGCATGGACCCAACCACATGTCACCTCCCTGGCTGCTTTCACCAGCCAGGAGGGGCATGGGTCAAGATGACAAGTAGTGGCCCTTACAGTCCGGAGGATCCTGTCTACTTCCTCAGGCCCAATAGGATCAAACCGTTCCCAGATAACCGGGCACAGACGTTCCCTTGGCATCTCCCCAGACCATGCATCACACTTGGAGTCCAACTTAGAACGAATCCGAGCGATTTTATCCATCAGATGCTCTGAAAATTCCTCTGCACGGCCCTGAAGGTGGGTCACTGGGCCCACCTTACTTAGGAGAGATCGAATAATCCTAAACAGGGCCGTCGGCGGCATTCTGCGGATGCAATAAGAGCGGAGAAATATTGATGTTTCGCCACTCTTACCGCCACAAGGTAGGCCTTAGCCGTGGCTCTAGCTTGTGTTCGGTCAGGTTCGGTCTTTGTCTTTCTCCAGCGGCGCTCTAGACATCTCTTAACCCTCTTCAGCACCCTCAATTCCTCCGTAAACCACGGGGAATATTGGGACGGATGGGACAAGAGAGGCCGCAGAGGCATGATCCTGTCCAAGGCCCCGGCCGCTTTCTTATTCCAGGCTGCGGCCAGGACCTCCGCTGGACCATGCAGGAGATCCTCGGATATATCCCCCAGCTCCCTCTGAAACCCCATCGGGTCCATTAGTCGCCGGGGGGTGGACCAAACGAATAGGTCCAGCCTCCCTGCGGAGTGGGGCAGCATATGAGAATCTCAGGGTCACCAGGGCATGATCTGACCATGACAGCGGGGAAAGATGCAGCTCTCCCCCCAGATCACCTTGCCACTGCTCCGACAGGAAAACCAAGTCCGGAGTTAGACCACTGTCTCGAGTTGGGTCCCGGATAATCTGGACCAGGCCCATGGTTGCCATGGTAGCCATGAACTCCCGAGATGCCTCCAAGGCACGTCCCAGGGACGACAGGTTGAAATCCCCCAGAACCATAAGCCTGGGGAATTCCACCGCCAACCCCGAAACAGCCTCCAGCAGCTTGGGCAGGGAGGTTGCTATGCAGCAGGGAGGCTGGTACAGCAGCAATACTCCCAACTGCTCTTGGGAACCCAACTTGAAAAACAGAGTCTCACATCTGGTCACCTGTGGAGCCGTGCCCCTGAAGGCCACTATAGACTCTCGGATGACAACTGCCACCCTGCCTCCCCTACCCCGATGTCTCGGCTGGTGCAATACCTGAAGCCCGGCCAGGCAGATCTCCGAGAGGGCAACCCCTCCTCCAGGGCCCAGCCAGGTCTCGGTAATACACACCAGGTCGGCCCCCTCCTCCGTGATCAAATCACATATGAGGGGGCCCTTGTTATTAACCGACCTGGCGTTAAGCATCAACAGCCGGAAATCCGTGCACTCGAGGATCCGCTGACCAGGGCCTAGGTTTGAACCTGGAGGGCCGGAACACACCACCGGTAACAAACACCGGGGGCATCTTCCCCAACGATGGCCTGCCCTCCGGTTCCCGCCATAACATCTTAATCTTAATAAACCCAAAACCAAAGCACTTTTTTACCCTAATAATCTTAATCCAAATCCTTAAAGACAAATAACATCAACCAAACCCTAAAAACAATCCAGATAAACATTCTTTAACCCTTATCCCACTTCAAAATAAACCAGAGCATTTACATATCCCCACAATGCGCACAGGAAAATCTTAGGAAAGTCAAACAGCCTAACTGCCCCCCTCAAAAATTCCAACTTCTCTTCAGAAAATCTCCCATACATAATGACCCCTTCTTTTTCATGGCATTCTACCAGAAAATCCATTTCACTTGTTGTTTGCAGATCCCACTTTCTCTTAAATTTCTCCAACTCCACTATCCAATCTTCATCCAGCATCTCAATAGAAATCCCGATCTCACTCTTAGAAGAAACATTTCTATCACTGTTAAATTCCTCAATTTAATCCACTACATCCCCACCCAGATGACACATTTCAGACCTCATATATTCCACGATGTCCTGAATGTCTTGCATAAAACCTTGATAGGAGTCAGAAAGAATCTGTTTAAAATCTTGGTGGAAGTCAGAAAAAATCTGTTTAAGATCTTTCATGTCTCACGCAGTAGATTATGGCACCCCCTAGGAGCTTAACCAGCGAAAGCCAAAGATATGGAAAAGTTCCGGAGTGTGTTTACACAAAGTAAGAGTGAGATAAGCAGACAGATCCCCAGGGAAAGTAGAAACAGAAAGATGAAGGTTCAAATCAGCTGATTCAACGTGTAGGAAAATGCTAATATCTTCAAATTTAGTACAAAAATAATAACAGGAAGACAATTGTTTACTCCCAATCCTCCTTAATATTTGGAAGGAGAACAAAGTCCAAAACTTAAAAAAGAATTTTTAAAAAGTAATCCCAAAAATAACGATAAGCACCAAGAGAACCAGCTTCTCCTCGCTGTAGAAAGCCTCTCTTAAGGTACGCATACTTAAAAATGTATATCTAAATTTGGTGATTTAGAAATGGGGTGGCCGGTCTTAATGTCCCTTTAAGGCTAAAGCGTGGCTTGGAAAATGATGACGTCCCCACCTCCCTGCTAGCTCTTACCAGTTGAACGCGAAACATTGTTGGCCATCTCCTGGCTGCAAGCAGCTGTCTGGAGGACAGGTGGGGTGATTCCAGGTGTTTTCCTTTGTCTGGAGAACACTCCTGGGCTTCAGGAAAACCTGCCTGAGCCCGAAAAAAATTGCCACGTTGTCATCTCTGCCCACTAAATCCACGGGCACAGCTGTTCACTCCGCCATGTCCCCACCGGAAGTCCTAGGAATGCATTTTCTCAATAAAATAAAAATCAGTAACATCAGGCCTACTGGATTTAGCTCTCTCTACCATTTAATAGTTTCAAATAAGCTTCCAGGAAAAAGCACTGCCTCCTGCCCTCCTCAGATAAATTTTTACTGCTTCTGAATGTTCAATAAGATATATGACTGTCTGGCAGGAATAGCAAAGACAGTTAAGGAAGCACTGTCTGAATCAATCAGACCTTCTTTCTCTGATGTCCTTCACTTTGAATCTCACTACATTTCTTATTTAACTTTTGTGTCAATTCCTTCTCCAAATTCTGAAACCTACCAATATTCCAAGTGATAAAAACAAAATGTAACTCGGTACTTTTATCACTGTTTCTTGGTGGTTCCTGAGATGTACTTGCGTGATCCGGCCATGCATTCCTCCTGGTTTCCAATTTTTCTTCCCAAAGTGGTTCTCAACATCCCATGGCTCTGGGGCACACACGGTCATCATAAGACCTGCTTGTTTGGTTTCCCCCCCCTTTCTTAAGAGATTTTTAAAAAAGAACTTACGGTATGTGCATCGTAGTGGACTTGGGGCCTCTCCTAATCATGCTGATTCTTTTTTCTCCTTGGACTCCTAGCTGAAGGTAGCCACCGGCTGATTTTGTATTGTTATTGAGGGAAACCACACAAGGCATCTAGGGAAATCTGTAAACAAGAAATTCCAGGCAGCAGAATAAGTTAAGATGCTCATAAAAGTGTGATGCTAATGAAATAACATCCCCTTCTGTCTTTTTTATGGGAGGCAGATGTGTAGCAATGGTCTTGTGTCAGTAATGACAAGCTAGGTTGTTACTGTCAGCCTGGATCATTAGGATCCAGCAATAACCTCAGAAAATGAGGTGGTTAAGAACAGGGGAAAAACAATATTAATGAGCAAACAAAAAAATTCAGCAGTAACTGCAAAGCAAAGCAAAGGAGAAGACACACAACTGCTAGTATTAATTGCTTATAAAAGATATGATGTACTGTATGCTTATTGTACTCTGCTATTTCAATTTATAACCACTAATTATTTTACGAACATGAACTGTTCCATTGAAATGGGAAACTATGACTCTCCACTGTAGGGATTAGAAAGTCTTTCTTAAAACATTTCCTAGCCACTGGGGTTTTAATCTGGATTAAAGCATGGCTATAATTTGCATAAGTAGCCCAAGAAAGAAGGAAAGCAAAAGGCAACAGTGATAGGGGGAGATATGCCCAATTAAATGCAAAATTCCAGAGGTTAGCCAGAAGAGATAAGGAATTATTTTTAAACAAGCAATGTGTGGAAGTGGAAGAAGACAATAGAATAGGAAGGACAAGAGACCTCTTCCAGAAAATTAGAAACATTGGAGGTAAATTCCAAGCAAAAATGGGTATGATCAAAAACAAAGATGGCAAGGACCTAACAGAAGCAGAAGAGATCAAGTAAAGGTGGCAAGAATATACGGAAGATCTGTATAGGAAGGATGATAATATCAGGGATAGACTTGACGGTGTGGTCAGTGAGTTAGAGCCAGATATCCTGAAGAGTGAGGTTGAATGGGCCTTAAGAAGCATTGCTAATAACAAGGCAGCAGGAGACGACGGTATCCCAGCTGAACTGTTTAAAATCTCGCAAGATGATGCTGTCTAGGTGATGCATGCCATATGCCAGCAAATTTGGAAAACACAAGAATGGCCATCAGATTGGAAAAAATCAACTTATATCCCCATACCAAAAAAGGGAAACACTAAAGCATGTTCAAACTCTCAAACAGTGGCACTTATTTCACATGCCAGTAAGGTAATGCTCAAGATCTTGCAAGGTTGTTGTTGTTCAGTCGTTTAGGCGTGTCCGACTCTTCGTGACCTCATGGACCATAGCACTCCAGGCCTTCCTGTCCTCCACTGTCACCCGGAGTTTACTCAAATTCATGTTCATTACATCGGTGATGCTATCTAACCATCTCATCCTCTGCCGTCCCCTTCTCCTTTTGCCTTCAGTCTTTCCCAGCATCAGGGTCTTTTCCAGTGAGTCCTCTCTTCACATTAGGTGGCCAAAGTATTTGAGCTTCAGCATCTGTCCTTCCAATGAGCAGTCAGGGTTGATTTCCTTTAGGATTGACTGGTTTGACCTCCTTGCAGTCCAAGGGACTCTCAAGAGTCTTCTCCAGCACCACAGTTCGAAAGCATCAATTCTTCGGCGCTCAGCCTTCCTTATGGTCCAACTCTCACAGTCATACATTACTACTGGAAAAACCATAGCTTTAACTATACGGACCTTTGTCGGCAAGGTAGACTCCAGCAATTCATGGAGCGAGAATTGCCAGATGTACAAGCTGGGTTTAGAAAAGGCAGAGGAACTAGAAACCAAATTGCCAATATCCGCTGGATAATGGAGAAAGCCAGGGAGTTTCAGAAAAACATCTATTTCTGTTTTATTGACTATTCTAAAGCCTTTGACTGTGTGGATCATAACAAATTGTGGCAAGTTCTTGGTGGTATGGGGATACCCGCCCAGAGTCCCTTGCAAGGGAGATGGGCGGGGAATAAATTGAAATAATAAATAAAAATAATAATAAATAAATACCAAGTCATCTTGTCTGCCTCCTGAGGAATCTGTATAACGACCAAGTAGCAACGGTAAGAACAGACCACAGAACAACGGACTGGTTTAAGATTGGGAAAGGAGTATTGCAGGGCTGTATACTCTCACCCTACCTATTCAACCTGTATGCAGAACACATCATGCAATGTGCTGGACTTGATGAATCCAAGGCTGGAGTTAAAATCGCTGGAAGAAACATTAACAATCTCAGATATGCAGACGATACCACTTTGATGGCTGAAAGCGAGGAGGAGCTGAGGAGCCTTATGAAGAAGGTGAAAAAAGAAAGTGCAAAAGCTGGGTTGCAGTTAAACCTCAAAAAAACCAAGATTATGGCAACCAGCTTGATTGATGACTGGCAAATAGAGGGAGAAAACGTGGAGGCAGTGACAGACTTTGTATGTCTAGGCGCAAAGAGTACTGCAGACGCTGACTGCAGCCAGGAAATCAGAAGACGTCTACTTCTTGGGAGGAGAGCAATGACAAATCTTGATAAAAGTTAGGAGCAGAGACATCACACTGACAACAAAGGTCCGCATAGTTAAAGCAATGGTATTCCCCGTAGTAACCTATGGCTGCGAGAGCTGGACCATAAGGAAGGCTGAGCAAAGGAAGATTAATGCTTTTGAACTGTGGTGTTGGAGGAAAATTCTGAGAGTGCCTTGGACTGGAAGAAGATCAAACCAGTCCATACTCCAGGAAATAAAGCCAGACTGCTCACTTGAGGGAATGATCTTAAAGGCAAAACTGAAGTACTTTGGCCACATAATGAGAAGACAGGATACCCTGGAGAAGATGCTGATGCTAGGGAAAGTGGAAGGCAAAAGGAAGAGGGGCTGACCAAGGGCAAGATGGATGGATGATATTCTGGAGGCGATGGACTTGACCGTGGGGGAGCTGGGGATGGCGATGGTCGACAGGAAGCTCTGGCGTGGGCTGGTCCATGAAGTCATGAATAGTTGGAAATGACTGAATGAATAAAGAACAACATAATTTGCATAGAAACATAGGTTTCTATTCCTAACCACAATGATGCCAAAATGATTGGGTGGAGGGTGGTTGGTGGGGATAGTTCTTAGGTATCATCTTTTAGGAGCTAGGCACAGACACACATGCACACACACACACACACAGACTTGAGAGTAATCTGCACTGTGTTCCGCTTCCAAAAGTTCCTTTGGTGTATATTATCTATATTTTATTTTTTTAATATAGGGTTTTTGCTTTGTTTACTATTTTATTTCTGTAAACTAGCCTGGCATGAAATTCATAAATGAATTTGTAGTTGAGATTTTCCAGGCTCATGCCTCTGTTATATACACAGGTCTTTTAAATCCTCATATTTGATGTTCAACTGGTATGCAATCTACCTTTCCGCAGTTGTGCATACTAACAAATAATACTATCATGGCTCCAGATTTCAGCAATAATAGAGATCTAAAGGAATGGTGGTGGTGCAGAGGAAATATTAGTGCCAACAGGGAAGGCAAGAGACCCAAGCACCATAACTGAACTGGAGACCTAAAGATGCCACAGAGATGCCATTGGATTGAGATATCTGAGATTATTCTAATTTAAGATCCAGAGCCTGGGCAGCGATTGTAGCCCCCATGCCGTGGTCCATTTCCAAAGGCCTTATGCTCCATCAAATCCGGGTAACAATGCAATATGAATGCATGGACAGGCTTGAGAGCTAGTTCCATCCAGACAAAGAAGCTGCCATTTTAAGGCTCTGTTAGTTAAGGGGACCAAACCTAAAAAGGGATTCATTAGCCAGGCTCTGGAAGCATGAAAAGGCTTAGCTGAGAAACATTCTGCTCTGAATCAATTGCTGTTCAAAAGTAAGTGTAAAATTCTCACTGGGATAACCCCCTCCCCCCCCCCCCAATTTCACATATACATTGATAGGGTCTAAGGTGTGTGTTTAATTAACCAAGAAAAAAGATCTTGGGGTCATAGTGGATAGCTTAATGAAGATGTCAACTCAGAGATCCTCATCACATCAACTAACTTCAGCAAGATGTCCCACTAACATTCCTTTATGGCACTATCTTCATCTCATCCTCGGCCCACCAAGAAGGCAACCTACATTTGGTGTTCGCTGTTCCAGTGTTAAAGTATTCTCCCTTTTCTCTTGACCCAAGACATATGTATGAAGAGTACATGGTATCTCATTGGTGATCTGGTCAATGACATGGTCAGGGGCTGGGATCTGCTCAGCAGCCATTTTAGGCTATGTAGCTAAGCCCCCTCCCCTCCAGGCCCTGGACATGATCTTCCAGGAATATTCTGCTTTGGGCAACAGGAGAGTCTAGTTATTGCATACTCCCTCTGGATCCAAAGATGTCAGCCTTTCAAGGTAGTCCAAACCAGGAAACCAAAATCATGAATACTAATGCTACTTTTATTATAAGGTTACAGTAAGAGAATCTTGCAAGTCTGAATGCGCCTCTTCCCCTTCTGCCTTTACTTTCTAGAGAACTAGAGGGAGTAAATTCTGAGACGCTTACTCGAATTACATCCCTGCTTTGGACTCAGATTTCGTTCATCAGACTATTGTCTAGGCTGTGGCTCTTCCTCCAGTCTTTCATGGTCATTGTCACAGCCCATTCCATCAGAACCATCTCTCTCCTCTTCTCCTGCCACCTCTGCCTGGCCTGGCAGCAGATCCCTAGGCTGCTCCGTAGGATTAGAACCGTCCCACTCGGTCATGCAGAGGGGGCATGCTGCGGACCCTGTCGGTAAGGGAGTTTCACTTGACAGGGTCCAGAAGGCGGGCCTTCTCTGCGGTGGTGCCCGTCCTTTGGAACATTCTACCCCCAGAGGTGCGGCAGGCCCCATCGCTCCCGGCCTTCCGGAAGAACTTAAAGACCTGGTTCTGCCGCCTCGCCTGGGATGGGAAGGGTAACAGCTCCTCCTGGGGATGGCTGGTCCCATAGAGCCCTTTTAAGAACAATTTTATTCCCTTCTTGGATTTTATTTTTAATGTATGTGTATTTATATGTATTGTATTGTATTTTTACTTATTTTAATTATTGATTGTAAACCACCCAGAGTCCCCTTCGGGGGAGATGGGGCGGTTATATAAATGGAATTATAAATAAATAAATTAGAGACCTGGTCTGAGCATTGGAGCTGCCAAGAGAAGAAAAGGACAACTTGGGACTTTATGGAAGGTCTTTTCATAAAGTCTATGAAGGTTCTCAGTCATCCAGGTGGAATTGTCTGTAGCTTGAATCATGTCAACTGGATTTCTATTTTCACGGCTGTGCCATGGGTTCTCCTGTGTCACCCATTGTGGCCAATTTATACATGGAAGAAGTGGAGAAGAAAGCACTCAACACATTCCAGGGAACGGTGCCCACCCACTGGTTTAGGTATGTGGATGACACCTGGGTCAAAATCAAGGCCCAGGAAGTACAGGCCTTCACGGACCATATAAACACTATAGATGCCAACATTAGCTTCACCAGAGAAGACACCAAGGACAACAGACTGGCATTCCTAGACTGTGAAGTCCTCATTGGGACCGGTGGCAAGCTAGAAATAGGGATCTACAGGAAACCCACACACACAGATCAATATCTGATGTTTGACTCCCACCATCCACTGCAGCACAAACTAGGAGTCATCAGGACATTGTCACACAGAGCAGAAACCATCCCCACCTCCATGGATTCCAAAAAGAATGAAAATCAGCACCTGAGAACAGCCCTGAAGGCCTGTGGATATCCAAATTGGGCCTTCACCAAATCTAAATCTACCAGACCTAAAACAGCGACAGATAGGGCTGAGACTCAGAGTAAACGAAAGAACCTGGTCATTCCCTACATGGCTGGCGTGTCTGAAAAGATAAAACGGATATTTGGCAAACACCACATACCTGTATATTTCAAACCCACCAACACACTGAGACAGAGGCTTGTACACCCCAAAGATCAAACTCCAAAACATAAGAAAAGCAATGTAGTTTATGCAATCCAGTGCAGTGAGGAGTGCTCTGAACTCTACATTGGAGAAACCAAACAACCTATGTACAGGAGGATGGCACAACACAGGAGAAATAACACCACAGGACCAGAGTCAGCAGTTTATCTTCATCTAAAAGAAAAAGGACACTCATTTGAGGACATTAATGTTCACATTTTAGACAGAGAAGATAGGTGGTTTGAGAGAGGGGTCAAGGAATCCATTTATGCCAACTTGGAAAATCCTTCCTTGAATAGAGGTGGGGGCCTCAGGCACAAACTCTCCCCCATCTTCCTCCCCGTGTTGTCTTCTGTGCCTAGGAAGATTAAGACCATTTCAGAAGCTCAACAGCAGCATGGTGTTTTTAACGACCCTCCATTAGATGATAAAAGGACTTAAAAATTACATCTCAATATAACCATGACCTAGCCCCAGGTGTAAGGTCACACAGCTACCTAGGAACATATTTAGGATTCCCTTACCAACTTTGCTCAGACTGAAGAAGCCCCTTGGATAAGGAGCGAAACGTTTCCATTAAGAAAATAGAAATCCAGTTGACATGATTCAAGCTACAGACGTCTTTTCATAAACAAAGACCAACAGCAACCAATCAGGCAGCATGGGATTGCATGTAGTCCATTACAAAAGAGCAGGAGAAAAGTGCTCAGACTCTCAGCCTTGCAAGGTAGTCCAGACAAGAAGTACACCTAAAAGTACTAGCTCTAACTTTAGTGTAAGGTTACAGTAACAAAATCTTGCAAGTCTGAATGTACATTACATTGCCTTTATAGCCCAGGAAACTAGGGTGGGTTGCTTCTGAGATGCTTTCACCACCTCTCCTCTTTCGGACTCAAATTTCATTTATCAGACTGTCGTCTGGGCTGACCTGTCTCCCAAGGTCATCCCCACGTACCATTACAGACTGTGAGGAAGAGCCCCTCCATGTGCAGTTGGTGTGAAGAAGGCAAACTCCACGGTGGGGATTAGTTGGAAGGGGATTGAAAATAAAACTGCCAACATTATAATGCCATTATACAAGGCTATGGCATATCCACGTTGGAATGTTGTGTATTGTTCTGTATGCCATATTTGAACCAGCTCATCGTAGAACCATAACAAGTGCTCAGGGGAAGGCCAGATGTCCTAATGGCCTTATGAGAAAAGACTACACAATTTGAGACTCTTTAGCTAAGACAAATGGCGAAGTGGGGTGGGGGGGGGGGAGGCATAATTCAGGTGTCTGCAGAGATGCCCATAAGATCTTCTGTTTGTGTTCATATGATGAAAGCAGCATTGTGCCAGTGTGGTGCAAGCTCTGCTGCTTTTGTACATGCGAACAATGTCTTGATACACACATGAAAGAGGTGGAGCTTGCATAGTGACAGTACAACCTTGTTTTCATCCATTACCCCCCCTTCCCACCCCAGATGCCTCTGTATATTCTTCCCCCCTCTCAAAACAAGAGGGTCAGGAGTCATCTGATGAAGCTGTTTGAAAGGAGACTGAGAGCAGACAAAAGAAAATGCTTCTTCACACAGAGCATAAATATCCTGCCTTGATGGCCGCTAACTTTAAAAGGAGGCTGGAGAATATTGCATATTAAAAAATATGGCAGCATATTTTTAAACTGAGGGCTTGCAATTGCCAGCTGCAGGATAATAAGAGTGGGAATGGGATAGGTCTCCATCTCTTGCTTGTGAGCAGCCTAGAAGCATCCGATTGGCCACTTGGAGAAACAAAATACTGAACTATTTTTTTTTTTGATAAATTGTTTGGTGGTACCTGGGCTCTGTCCAGAATCCAGAAAGCCTGCTGTTAACCATAGTTGCCCACAGACATCCTGACCCCGATGAACCCTGCTTGCCAGTTCTCTTTTGCTGCCCACACATGTCCTTCTGAAATTTCTATGGCCCATCTTGTAGAATAGAGTTTAGGGTGTTGGACATGGGTTATGGAGGCCTGTGTTCAAGTCCCCACTTGACTATGGGGCTCACCAAGTGCCTTTGGGCCAGTCAGCCTCTGGCAGCCCAACCTGCCTCACAAGGTTGTTGTAGCGGGGGCAAGAGTAGGGACACTTGCAGATAGAGTGTCTTGAGTTCTTGGTGCCAAGTCAAGCTAAACTATGTAAATGCCATGCAAATACCAAACCATTTCTGAATTCAAAGCCTTTTATTTTTTGCCTCTTTTCCAGACAGAAAACTGGGAAAACACGATAAGAATGTCTAGTCTGGAAGATAATCAGTCTGTTGACATAATCAGGGATGCCATGTCAGACAGCTCAAAACATTTTCAAAACAGGCCACTCAAGAAAATGCGGTCTTTCTGTACACCACTTGCTGCTCTCTCGCCCCGCCCCTCTTCTCTCCCCTTCTCCCTGGAAGCTCATAGCCTTCTGTCGCTGTTCAAAATAATAGTTTGGGAGCGGTGATTTTCATCAGTAAAACCCTGCTGGATCTCTCTTCTCTCCTCTGCCTTAGCCTTTTGAGAGTCCTGGTTGAATAAATAGCTTGGGTAGAGCACTGTCTAGGCTGCTGAATAATGATCAGAAAGTCCAGATTTCAAATCCCCAGGAAGCTCACAGGAAATCTTTGGCCAGCCGAGATTCTCCACCTTAACCTACCTCTAGAGATATTGTGAAGATAATAGAGGAGAAGGAAAATTTTGGAGGCAAACCACAATATAAATATACCCAACACTAATGCATGTTCTGCTTGCACGGATTTGCCCATAATAAGCACATCACGCTTTGGCACGGCGGATTCAATCTCTTTTCCATTCTTTTCCTATAGCAAGTTAACCGTTTGTTTGTTGCATTAGCAAGAAGCCAGTCGAAGAGCGATGCACCCCTTCTAATGTTATCACCCCCGACTGTGTCTGATGTAACAAGCGAGGGCCGCAACTGCTTCTCAAGGTTAACCACTGGAAGCTTGTATGGGCTGTCGGGTGTCCAGCTTCTCATTCCCACTCCATGGGGTTCAACCAGGGCTGATATAAATTCATGCCAGGCAGCCTGACAAAGATGGAGCCAGCTCTTCAGGCACGTGCACACAAAAATAATTTTATATGTTAGAGTTGTTATTATTATTTTTTTTACATTTATAAACTGGAAACAAGCAATTTCCTAGCATTTAAAGATGGGGACTGCTGATAAGATTAACATAAAGGCATAATATTTGGGCAGAATATGTTGCTGTGATTGCAAGTTTATACAAGACGATACACAAAAACAATATTTAGCTTTCATCTCCAGGGTTGGTGAAGTGGAAACCATGCAATTTTCTCTGTTACTGCTTTGCGGCTTTCTTGACTCCAGGATAGCTCTTGTGGAAAATGGACCTACGTAACTGCAGAGACATCGTTTTTTAAAAAAAATGCCGAAGAGGAGACCTTGATAATCACACACTACCTGGCATATTTAGAGTGTTGTATTATTTCAAGACCACTTTCATCAAAATCATTATAGAACTCCATCTCTGTTTTAGGATAAATAACTCTCACTCCCACATCCATACTCTTACAAAGGCAATCTGTGTGGGAAAATACATGATCACTTTTTTACTGAGAGTGACACATTTGCACAAACCCTTTTCTACCCAGTGATCCTGACTGCATGAATGATGGGTTAAACTATGCCAGGGGTAGACAACCTTTTCATGGTCAAGTGTTACACTTAAGAGCTACAGCAGGAGGCATAACTATCCTTCCTTCCTTCCTTCCTTCCTTCCTTCCTTCCTTCCTTCCTTCCTTCCTTCCTTCCTTCCATCCATCCATCCATCCATCCATCCATCCATCCATCCATCTTGGACAGAGTTGGTTTTTTTTCCTGCTTTAGAGGGAGAACATGACTGAAGAGTAAAAACAAATACAATGCTATCCGTATTTCAGGCATACAGTACTTTCCACTCTTCCTGTGTTCCTGGTCTCAAAATTTCTGCTCAGCAGAGCAGCAGAAGAGGTTCCAGTGACTGCCCCCACAAAAGAGTGGAGACCACATGTGGCTTTGTAGGTTGTCCCACATTGAGTAGTATGTTGTTCTAAATATATAAATAGGAGCCATAGCTCCTGCTTGTTGAAGGTGAAAGAACCCAACTGAACTTCCTGTGTGGGAAGGAGGTAGTTTATAGTTTTCTCCCCACTCTACAGCTCTGAGTGATCATGTTCACACAACCCTCTCCATATGTAGTTTTCTCAGTTATTCCAATTTTCTAGGTTTGTACTACACACTAAAACATCAACTAACTGCACAGGCCATATTTGTATGATACACTACCATTAAGCTGTGGTTCAGTATGTCATGGGAATACAACCATTTAGTTGGAGTAGGGAGCAAGATGGAGCATGTGACTTGCATAACAAGAAAGTATCCTTCCATGCTGAATTGCTCTTAGAGTGGCTGAATGCAGACCAGCTTCATAGTGGCTGCATTTGGACAAGTTGCTTAACCAGATCAATTAAAGCAGCATTTGTATGACATGCTACGCTTGGTTACTGTTTTTGCAACTCAGTATGTTGCGTGACCCAACCCATTTGTTTAGCTTATGATTCAATGTATTGTAGATATACCCAGAAAAATGGGATAATTGAGTAACCAAGTTAGACCTAATGTCCAACTTCCCACTTTTATTTGGGAAGGGTTAAAGTCTTGCTATCCTTATGCTAGTTTTTTCTCCTGATCAGGCCTTATATTCTTTCTTTCGAGTACATTAAAAAATCAATAACATCCAGTTTCATTGTTAACTATAGATTGTTCCCTGATCCCTCATGGTCTTTCCAGCTTCTGGAAATTCAGAAATTAATGCTGGTTAGATCCAGGATTTCTTTCATACATTATGTCTTCCATTTCACACATCTCTTGATTTCTCTTCACTTGATTATTCAACACTGATTTGGCTCAATGTGCGTAAAAACAGCTTAATGGAAAAGCATAATACGTAGGGATAAACACAGTGGGCCATTCCCCTCTTATGTGAGAATATACATGTAAGAAGGCAAATATGCTAAAAGAATGTGTGAAAATATTATGAGGATCACACCATGTTGCTTTGCTAGTTGTGCATTTGGTAATTGACAGAAATGAACCCTATGTGCATAAATCTCAATGGACCTAGAACTCATAGAATCATAGGGTTGGAAGATACCCTGAGGGCATCTAGTAGCAGGATCCACTACTGCATCTCTGACACATGACCATCCAGCCTGTTTGAAGACCTCCAAGGATGGAGAACTCCCTACTTCATGTAGCTGCTTGTTCCATTGGCTAACAAAGCATACAATCAAAATGTTCCTCCTGACATCTAGCCTTCCTTGTAGTTTTAACTTGTTTGTTCTGGTCCTGTTCTCTGTGGCAATAGAGAATAAGTTCACTCTCTCTTCTATGTGACAACCCTCCAGATATCTGAAGACCACTATCGTATCTCCCTGAAGTTGTATCTTCTGTAGGCTAAACATACACAGATACTTTATTTCTCATAGTTTCCAGAACCTTCATCCATGTTGGTAGCGCTCTTCTGAATTCACTCCAATTTGTCATTGTCCTCAGTACCAAGCAGCCTAATATCCTCCAGGATGTGTGGAATCAACTATTTTGGCCTTTTTAAAGTCTTTGGAGAGGCTGCAGGTGCTTAAGGCACCCACTGGATCCTTTAAATCTCCTGGATCCCCCTGCCCAAATAGATAATGGCCCAATTCGCTTTGGAAGTTCAGTTCTTCATAAGCCATGCCAAGTGTGGCACAGCCCTTAATCACATGACTAATTGAGCACTCAATCAGTTGATTGAGCATGGACCTCTTGAGCACTCATTACTGCATCTATGGTCAAAGGTGCATAGCCTGGGGCAGGTCCATGGGCTGCAGCAGGAGTAGGGTTTTGTAATGTTATCTGATGTTTTCCTCCTGCTATCACTGAATACAAGAAGGGTTCAAGTAAACCTGCCCATCCTAATAACACCCATTCTATTTTACTGTCAGTTCCTTTCACACTTGGTGCATTAACTCTCCCATACTAAGATCATAACTCCTGGCTTTTTTGGAGTGCCATTTGTTGATCACCGAGGGCTAGTGTTATCCATAATTACCTGCATCTTCTTTTGTTTTCTCTGCAAAGTTGCTGCAGCTTGTCATTTGACAAGCGCGGTCAAATATGTGAAGCAAACCCGCTGAGCCACATTGTGTTTGGGACCAAGGTAACTTTGCCAAGAGGAACATCTGCAGCGCCTCATTCGCACCCTTTGTTCCAGGTAACAGGTGATGAGTGTGTATGAATCAACCCTATATTGCTCTTGCTTCCTTTCAGGCACCACAATGGGGTTTTGTTCACTCTCTTTTAGACCACTTCCCATCTCCACTTCATCTCTGCCTTCCTCCTAATTTATAGCATCAGAACATGTCTCTGCAGTTTTCTTTTCCCAGAATAGCTCTTGCTTGGCCATTTGTCACACCAAAGCCTCTGATTCTATGCCGTGTGGTCTTTCAGCTGTGAATAGGCTCCATTGTTTTGTCTGACATAATGAGGCCAGGGACTCATCTGTGGGCTGCCTGCTTGGAACATTCCATAGAAGATCCAAAAAGAATGAGATTAGAGCATAGTAGCAGCCATGCCCAACTTCTATTAATTTCTGTTAATTAGACACTTGAAGATATTAAGGACTGCCATAATAAAATGTGCAGCTGTGTTTTTAAATCACTAATCACTAGATCCTGAGGGCTAGGAATGAACCTGATTGGCTTTGGAGAAGAAGTGGGACTTACAACCAAATGTTGCAGGTGGCATGTTTGCTGCATAGGGTTTAACTTTTAATAAATAATCATCTCCTCCCCACCTCAAGCTCCTTTCAGCTTTTGGGGCTTTTCTTCCCTTTGCTTATTTCTTACTGATTTTTAATATTTCTTAATGATGGATCCATGGATTCATGGCATTCTTTGCTTGCAAAAGCGGGATAGGGTTTTTTTTTTCCGCGTCTTTCACAGGGTGTAAAACAATTTCTGTAAAAATTGTGGAGGAAGGGGAAATCCTGGAGATGTCTAATGGGACTTGCCCTTTCTTTAACTTTTTTTTTAAAAAAGCCCTTTGTGCTCACTTTTTCATAGTAATCCAGGAGCTCTTTCCATTTAACAGCTGCTTCTTCTAAAAGCAGCCACCTCATCACGAACCATTATGTGATCACTGGGGATGTCCATTCCTCTGCTTGTATGGTTGACTTTTCGGATCCAGCACATTTCGGAAATTATTTTTTTATAGTTTGAGAAAAAATGGAATTACTAGCAAGAGTGAGTGAATGAGTGTGAGAGAGAAACAAAAATATTACTGTAACTGCTGAGGATTCTTAGCAAATCAAATGGAGGGAGGGGTCAACTCATGCAAGAGCACTCAAAATTATTTGAGACTTCCACTTTGGGCTTTAAATGAGGTATATAAAATAATTTCTTAGCTCATCTGTGATTTTTTCCCCCATGGGGTAAGAGGATCCATCAGCTGGTTGTTACTTGTAGCTAGTATTCTGCTCAGATTTCCTCTGGGACCATCAATCCCAAAATCTAACCCTGGAGGAAATCCAGGACAAAGTATCATTTAATCAAGAAAATCACTGCCCACAGAGGTAAGGCTCCCATGGTGTGTTGAGTGCATGGGATGGGGACTTTTGAAAATAATGCCCTCAACCACCTCCAAGGTAAGGTAACTTCTTCAACCTTTTCTTGAATTTGTAGGAGTGGGATGAACCAGGTAATCTTATACAACAGAAGTGGGCAACCTTTCGGTGCCTGGGAAATGCAGTAGGTTTGCTGAAGCGATGATAAGCATATTTAGCACACTGTCCTGGGGCTTACATACATTTTATTGTTTTTCTTACTGCCAAAACTCAGCAGAAAATTGAACCCCAATTTAATAATGCTTTGCAAATGAATTTTGGTGACACTATTTCCCAAGAGCTTCATATGAGCTCTTATATAAGAATAATGTTTCTGGGGTGTTTTTCCCCCCACCGTTATCTTTGTTCCCTCAGAAAATTCATTTGAAATGCTTTAAAGCAGCGGTGGGTAATCTTGGAAGGGTTTCGTAGAACCTTAGAGTTCTGTCCTTCTGGAGGACCACAGGAGACCTTCTGATGACACAAGAATGTCACTGCAAGGGAAAGACCTGATTTTTTTTTTCTCGTTTGAGGGGCAAAATAAGGGAATGGAAATGGGAAGCTTCTGGAAAACAAGCCATGCCCATTCTCTTACACTTAAGATTCAGAAAAAAAATGTGGGAAAAAATGAGTCAAAACCAACTCCATGCCCACCCCCCACCCCCAGTTTTGGACCACTGTTTGGGTATTAGGGGTGTCAATGAGGGACCTTGTTTTGTGTGGATTTAATTTTAGCTAATTGATAACCCATCCCATTATCAAGTTTAAGCCATGTTCAGGGGTGCAGATTGCTTCCTTGGAATTAGATGGTAAGGAGCAGTAGAGCTGGGTGTCATCAGTGTATTGATGATACCCTTATTTTAAAGCTCCGAATGACCTCCCTGATGAGGTTTCAGGTAGATGCTAAACAGCATAGGGACAAGGTAAAGCCATGTGGGACACCACAAGACAACAGCCTCTGGGTGTGTCCAAACAGGAAGGACCTGAACCATCTCAGAACAGTGCCTCTAAAGCCCAACCTGGCCCAGAAGGATACCATAGTTAATGGGATCAAAAACCACTGGGAGATTTAGAAGAACCACCAGGTTCTCGCTTCCTGCATATAATTTCTGTCATAGGTAATCCACCATTGCTCTTGGCATACGATATCTTGGCAAATCACCTTACTCAAGAATGGAAGAATAGAGTCTGGTCTATAATTACAAATTTTCCTGGGTCCTAGGAGGGAATTTTCAATAAAATCCATGTAACTCTCTTCTTTAAGGAAGTGGGAGCATATCCCCCCACTCAAAGAGGTATTAATCATCTTCTATAATCATGGGTCAGTCCTGACCTGGCTGATTTAATTAGTCAAGAGAGACAGAGGTTGAGCAAACTGGTGGTAGACCTCATCTTTCTATATCCTTCAGACATACAAGCTGAAAAATTCCTTATGAACAGAACAAGCAGTTCCCCAAGTTACACCTCTATGACCTGCCTCAACATCAGAGTCCAAGTCCAAGTAAATTGGATCAATTTTGTCTGCAGAGAACCATGAAAATTATTCACAGAGAGTCTCCAACTATTCTGTCTTACCTCCCACAAGTTCTTGACGGAGAAGCTGCTGCACAGTATGGTAAGAGTGAACTGTCTGTTCTTTGCAGATGCAATGGAGGCAAAGAAGTACTGTAGTCCCCTTTTGCTATATCCACTGCCATGGAGTAGAATTGCAAATGAACCTTAGAAAGGGGCCACACCCTGAGAGTTCCTCTGATTGTGCTTCATCTCTCTACTAGTTCGTTTCATTACACTCAGTTACCTGAGAGTTGCTTGAAAACTCCTAGATGGAAGAGGTTACTCAGGAATAATAGTGTCAACCACCTGTACTGTTCCTATGTTTCATTTATTAGCCAGAGTTTACAGTATTGGTCTAGTCAGTGAGATGGAATTCCTGTAGAGCAGGGCTTTCCAAACTTTTGCCGTTGGCGACACATCAACAGCCGGCTTGCAAAACCCCGGAAGCGCTGCCGCTACTGCGGCACGGAAAATCCCGGAAGCGCCGGCAGCGGCACTTCCGGGTTGCCACTGCTGCTGCGTGTGTTACTGCACGCGGCAGCAGCAGTGTGCCATCAGTGCTTCCGGGTTGTTGTGCAACACACCTGGGGCCCCCAGGCGACACAGTACTGTATCGTGACACACAGTTTGGAAAGCCCTGCTGTAGAGTATCATCATGCTATATCCACCCTAGTACTTTAGCCAGAAGTAAAACTTGAAGAATAGATGTTGGTCCAGCAACTGGCTTGGCATTATAAACTAGGACCTTTAGGTCACCCTGATTTCTTTGGTCAGACTAACATCTGAAAGAAAGGGAGACCAATCAGTGTTCTGGCCTCCATCTGCAACAGCCAGGTTGCAGCTTTCTACTATATCTCCTCTGCCAGTTACTACTTCAATATTTTGTTCGCAGACCATGCTCTGTGCTCAACCCTCTCTATCTCACAATACCAAGCCATAACCTATGTCAGTACTTCCCCCATTATAGTCCCAGATCTTCCCCAGCACTTGCACATGAAAACAAGTGACCCAATCTACGGGACTTTCTTAAAACCACACTCAGTGATGGCAGCCTTTCTTTTATGCCAGAGGAATAGATTATACAGTCTTTACATGGAGAGGCTCCACCTTTTGCAGTTCTGGTCCTGCGGAGAGAGTTGCAGCTGCAGTTGTTACAGCTGTGGGTGGAGCTATGTGGGGCTGCCATCTGTGACTTCCCCACCCCTGCTATAAGTAGATATACTTGTAAAGCATTGCTTAAAGATATTCATTCAATTTATAAATATAGAACATTTTAAAATGTTACTTAAAAATGAGTGTTCAAGGCAAAATGTATGATGATTAAACTTTATTTGGGCTATGATGCAAACCTATATTCACATGAAAGTAATTCCCATTGAATGCAATCCGCCTTATTTCTGGGTAGACACGTACAGGATGGCACTGAAATTGCCATTTTGTCTCTGCTATTTTGATATGGCTATGCTTACTTATTATTAATATGAATTGTTGAATGTTTTTATTGGTACTGAACACAAAAATTATTGATATGTATTCTACTTAAACTCTCAATGCATTTTAAATGAACTGTTGTTCACATGTCAATGATATATTGTAGTGCACTTTTATTTGTTATAGCATTTATTCTTAAATTGTCTCTTTAAAGTGCCTCGAGCACAATGCATTTCATGAGAAATGCAGTTTATTAATGTTGTGTCGCTTTTAATGCAGAATATAGATGATATTATTGGCAAGTCATAGAATGTCATCTTTTTTTAGTCCTGATGTATGGAGATGTTTTTTAAAAGAAAATCCATTTCAACATCACTCTTCCTAGTATGAATAGGAAAAAATGATAAAGCAGCTTTTTAAGAATATTTCAGGTTGAATTAAAAACATCCTTCTAACCATTAATTGCTGAATAGAATAGTAACATCACTTATAGTTTCTTAAATGCTCCTTTATGAAGTAGTAGTAGTGGTAGTAAGTTTATTACAGTGAAGAAATCCAGCATGAGAAACGCTCTTTTATTTGCTTCATAGTTTCTTTATAATGTTCCTTTTCTAAGAGATTGGGCTTTAATTGCTTATATTCAGGTATTTATAATATTGAAAGAATGAAAGTATAGAATAGCTGAAATTTCATGTTCCAGTCATGACAAGAAGGCAGAGTGATTAAAAGAGTTAGTCCTGGAAGATGAATTTGCATCTCTTTTTATTGCAGAATATGATGTATAGAGTAGACACCTATGCCTGAATAGATATTTATAGAAGGAAATCTGATGTGCTAAGGAAGAGTAAATATTTTAAACCCTAGGGATGAATTACAAACAAACAAATCACCAGGATCAGATGGGGTCCATCTGAGAGTTCTTAATTAATTTTATTTGTTGATCACCCACAAGAAAAACATGGAAACTCTCCTTGATTAATATCTGTATCAAAATTTTGGAAAAAAGGGTAATTAACAAGTATTTTTCAAGGATTCCTTGGGAAATTCTAGATAAGTTAACTTAATGTTTTTTCTTGGTAGCAGAGATCCAGAAGAATGTTTTTAAAGTTAATGTTATAAAGCAGATAGATTGTTAAACAACAATCAAAATGGTGTCTGCCAAGATAAGTCACATCTCGCTAACCTACTTCTCTGAGGGTTGCACCAAACATGTAGATTAGGCTATCTGATACTTTCTTCAAAGACTTCCATACCAAACTTAGCAGTTATGAGTTTAAAGGAGAAGTCCTGTTATGGATCATAACTGTCCAAAGAAAGTTCGGCAGAAAGTAGGAATAAATGCCATTTCTTGCAATGGAAAAACGTGTAAGGCACTCCATCTGATATCTATAATCTCCCTGCTCTAGAGTAACTCACAGACACATGAGTTCTTAGAAGCAGAAGAGTTTATTATAGCATACAGAAGCTAGCACGAACAAAGACTTGAATGGCTGGAACCTGTAAAGCCTGTACATTTAAATCTTCCCTCCCCCCCCCCCCACTAGGTTCTTTGGTGGTGACACGTGTAACTCGTGCCTTTCCAAGCTGCTCAGACATCCACTCGCGGAGATGTGTATTCGCGATCGTCAGCTAGGTGCGAACCGGTCTACTTCAAAGCCGACGTCTCTTTCGTGTCACTTGCAGCCTCCTGGAATGTGCCCCCGTCTATTGTCTTTGGCAGAGATCTGCCGATCTCTGACAAAACGTGACCATGGGCCTCCCAAGGATCAGTATTAGGATTAGTGCTGTTTCACTTGTTTATAAACAATCTGGAGTTAAAATCTGAAGAATAAAACTGCTATGTTTCTGATGAAACTTAACATATTTCAGGTGGCTTAAACTACACAGGAAGGTGCAAAATCCAAATAGATTCCTTTGACTAACATGGCAAATGTGGATTGTTACAAGTAAGAAGCGATGCACAGTGGGTGAGAAATAGAAATAAATCTAATCTCCTTTGTAAGTTAACCAACCCATTCTGCTCAAACCAATTTGCTACCATGAGGTATAGTATTGAGTGCCAACTTGGACAACTATAAATGGGAATTAGACACATTAATTGAGGCTATGCTGTCAATGGATATAAGTCACAATGGCTTTACCTTTTCTCCTATTTCTGTGGCAATATAACTCTCAGTGCTAATTACTGAGGAACACAAATGGGAACTGTTACTGTGGTCATGAAGGTCATGAACTTCTGTGAATATCTGTTTGGCAAGCATGGGAGCAGAACACTGGTTGAAATAAGTTTTTGGCCTGTTATATTTACAAATTCTCTTTGTTTCTCAGATGTTCGCGGTTTCAGTCATACAAGTGCCTAGGTGTATTCCCCCTTCAGTTCACTGAAACTAGTTTCTGAGGAGACATATATTGAATGGCCACAGTCTCGTATCATCTAGACATAAGGGGGTTACATTTCCTGTATTTATCATTGTTTTCAAGTGGAGGTCCATTTGAAACAGAGGTGGGGGCAGAGGTATATGCCAGCTGTATCTCCCCCTCAGGAAATAGGCCCACTATGAATGATGAATGTTCTTTGTGAATAAAAGCAGCTTCATTCCGTGTTCCAGATTCACTTTCATTCTCAGTTTCCTTCTCTTCTTCTATCTCTCATTCACAAACATTCACAAATTTGCACACACAAATTAATACCAATGTTGTACTCAGTATTATTTTAAAATGCTTCCAATGACAGTCATCGGGGAATAAAAGGCAAATAAATATTGATTAGTGAAATAATAAAATAAAATAATAAAATAAAATAAAATAAAATAAAATAAAATAAAATAAAAAATAATAAAAAATAATAAAATAAAATAAAATAAAATAAAATAAAATAAAATAAAATAAAATAAAATAAAATAAAATAAAATAAAATAAAATAATAAAATAAAATAAATAAAAATAAAATAAAATAAAATAAAATAATAAAATAAAATAATAAAATAAAATAAAATAAAATAAAATAAAATAAAATAAAATAAAATAATAAAATAAAATTATGCCCAATTTAAATTAAATATTAAATTAAATTATTATTAAATGCCCAATTAAATGAAAAAATTCCAGAGGTTAGCCAGAAGAGATAAGGAATTATTTTTAAACAAGCAATGTGCAGAAGTGGAAGAAGATAATAGAATAGGAAGGACAAGAGACCTCTTCCAGGAAATTAGAAACACCGGAGGTAAATTCCAGGCAAAAATGGGTATGATCAAAAACAAAGATGGCAAGGACCTAACAGAAGCAGAAGAGATCAAGAAAAGGTGGCAAGAATATACAGAAGATCCGTACAGGAAGGATAATAATATCGGGGATAGATTTGACGGTGTGGTCAGTGAGTTAGAGCCAGACATCCTGAAGAGTGAGGTTGAATGGGGCATTGCTAATAACAAGGCAGCAGGAGACGACGATATCCCAGCTGAACTGTTTAAAATCTTGCAAGATGATGCTGTCAAGGTGATGCATGCCATATGCCAGCAAATTTGGAAAACACAAGAATGGCCATCAGATTGGAAAAAATCAACTTATATCCCCATACCAAAAAAAAGGGAAACACTAAAGAATGTTCAAACTATCGAACAGTGGCACTTATTTCACATGCCAGTAAGGTAATGCTCAAGATCTTGCAAGGTAGACTCCAGCAATTCATGGAGCTAGAATTGCCAGAAGTACAAGCTGGGTTTAGAAAAGGCAGAGGAACTAGAGACCAAATTGCCAATATCCGCTGGATAATGGAGAAAGCCAGGGAGTTTCAGAAAAACATCTATTTCTGTTTTATTGACTATTCTAAAGCCTTTGACTGTGTGGATCATAACATATTGTGGCAAGTTCTTGGTGGTATGGGGATACCAAGTCATCTTGTCTGCCTCCTGAGGAATCTGTATAATGGATCAAGTAGCAACGGTGAGAACAGATCACGGAACAATGGACTGGTTTAAGATTGGGAAAGGAGTATGGCAGTGTATTGCCAAGAGTCCACACCTTGATCAGGGGCTAGGGCAATTGGTTATTTTTTGATCCAATGATAATAAGCATGCCAGTGGATAAAGAAACTTAAAGCTTTATTATAAACAAACAAAATTAAACAAAAGCACAGTTTAACTAAATTACACAGAGCATAACAAGCATAGCATATAAAAAGAAATGCATACATACATACCAAACAAGATGATACATTTATTCTCTTGTTGCTACCAGGAACTTGGCTAAGATAGCAGAGAATAACCCCAAAAGGAATGGCTGTTGAGTCCCACAGCACCCAGCGTCCTGAGCCTGCATCAAAGGTCCCACCATTCCAAAGGCAATACTCAGGCTTTTTATCAAAGCCTGGCTTCCAAACCCCGTGACCAAGCCCAGAATGACCTTGACTGGGATTCCTTTGGGGGCTGGGCCACCTGTCCATGACATCATTCCAATAGCATGGGAAACCATCAGATAAGCCAGTGCCCAAGCAAAACAATTTCTTATCATTCCCCCCCATTCCAAGCCGCTAAAGGAGTGGCTGGAGGAATGAACCTATGCTTAAACTTAACAAGCTGGGGACTTTCTCTCCCCCCACTTCCCACAGAGATATGTTCTGAAGGGCTGTTGGAGGAGTGAGCATATTCTTCTTCTCTCCCCCCTCCCATGCCAAGCAGAAATAAAAACAAGCCAGTTAAACATCAGTATAACTCAAAATAAACTCTAATTTCCTAGGTGTGGGGAAGGAAAATCAAAGCATGCGACCTAACTCTTCAAAATACAAAGGTCTTCCGCAGGTTGCCACTACAGGCAGGGCTGTATACTCTCACCCTACCTATTCAACCTGTATGCAGAACACATCATGCAACGTGCTGGGCTTGAGGAATCCAAGGCTGGAGTTAAAATCGCTGGAAGAAACATTAACAATCTCAGATATGCAGACGATACCACTTTGATGGCTGAAAGCGAGGAGGAGCTGAGGAGCCTTATGAAGAAGGTGAAAAAAGAAAGTGCAAAAGCTGGGTTGCAGTTAAACCTCAAAAAAACCAAGATTATGGCAACCAGCTTGATTGATGACTGGCAAATAGAGGGAGAAAAAGTGGAGGCAGTGACAGACTTTGTATGTCTAGGCGCAAAGATTACTGCAGATGCTGACTGCAGCCAGGAAATCAGAAGACGTCTACTTCTAGGGAGGAGAGCAATGGCAAATCTTGATAAAATAGTTAAGAGCAGAGACATCACACTGACAACAAAGGTCTGCATAGTCAAAGCAATGGTATTCCCTGTAGTAACCTATGGCTGCGAGAGCTGGACCATAAGAAAGGCTGAGCGAAGGAAGATAGATGCTTTTGAACTGTGGTGTTGGAGGAAAATTCTGAGAGTGCCTTGGACTGCAAGAAGATCAAACCAGTCCATACTCCAGGAAATCAAGCCAGACTGTTCACTTGAGGGAATGATCTTAAAGGCAAAACTGAAGTACTTTGGCCACATAATGAGAAGACAGGATACTCTGGAGAAGAAGCTGATGCTAGGGAAGGTGGAAGGCAAAAGGAAGAGGGGCCGACCAAGGGCAAGATGGATGGATGATATTCTGGAGGTGACAGACTCGACCGTGGGGGAGCTGGGGGTGGCGACGGCCGACAGGAAGCTCTGACGTGGGCTGGTCCATGAAGTCACGAAGAGTCGGAAGCGACTGAACGAATAAACAACAAACATGTGAAATAAAGCCTGGAAGAATGCAGACCTGCTATTTGCTTTTTCAAACCTCTTAACTCATAAATAATCAACTTAAGTTAATATGGTTAATGATGTCCAATTTAAACATAGGCCTTCATTCTTGCAAGGAAGTAGATACCAGCGACATACCAAGGTCGAGGTGATCTACCCCAGGTGCTGTAAGTGGGTGCTGTATAATAAGTGGGTGCTGTAGAGAATAAGGAAGATGACAGAGATATGCAAGCTCTGTGGCCAAGTTGACAAGGGGTAAAACACATTTTTAGACAACAACAGCCAGATAACATTTGGAAATAGCTCAAACAGACACCTCCCTAATTCACTGAACTATAAGAAGGAGGAGATACAACATAATCAGACTTGCAAGATTCTGTTATTATAGCCAATCTCAATAAAAGTAGTTTTAGTCTTCCAAGGGAGGTGATTTCTTGGTCTGGTCTACCTACTGGGGCTGGCAGGTGCGTTGTCTGAGGAGGCTATCCGGAGGTTTGGTGGTTGGTGTGGAGTTGGGTCACTGCTGCCAGCCCTAATCAGCTGTTTGGTGATCGGCAGTGCGGCAGAGCAATGGAGATGGAGCAGGGCAGGCTGGCAATAGTATGGTTGGGCCAGCCTGGAACCTGCAACTACTGCTCAGCCCACTGATCTGCTCCGGGTGTCAAATACGCTAGGTACACCACTGGTAGGGACGTTAAAGTTAGGCCTAACCCCATATTAATTTTTGCACATGCAAATAGCTTAGGACATTGTGGAAAATCTGAGGGTCAGAATAAGGGTTCCAGGATCAAAATCAGTAATCCTATAAACAGTCTTCCCAGAATGATGCCTTCTAGATCTGTTAGGGCAAGAACAACTAGAATTCTTAGCTATTCTGACTTGGAATTCTGGGTGTTGCAATTCCATCACATCTAGAGCTGTTCAAGGTATAAAACAGAACAGGCAAAATTATCTGTAGGGGCAAAATTATTTAGCACTAACAGATCTAGAATGGAAGAAAATCTGGATGATCATGAGATGGCAGCAAAGAATTAGACTTTGTATCTCTTTGTATCTACTACTCAGATCTGGTAATCCCATGCACATTTAGACTTGAACATTCCTATATTTTATATTTATATTCTATATAGAATTCTATTCTATTTTCCCTTAGAATGATTTAACTGCTTAGGGAAGAATGAGCATGTAAGAGTAAACTGCAGAAAGTAGGCTGAAAGTTATATCAGGGGATTCTGCAGAGATGTAAGGATAAAAGAGACAGAACAAGGATAATTTAGTTTGAATAAAGTCAGTGGGAAGGTTTCTCTTGTCCTTTTTATGTATACTGTATAACTACTGTATATCCAAGGTAGTTTTGCACAATGTTTCCATTGCAGGATAATGAAAGTGTGGTGGATTTCGGCAGCTCTGCTGGTTCTCAGGAAGGAGGGAGCACATTCCAAGAAGGCGGAGGAGATAAGAGGAGGCACAGTCCAGGAAGCAATGGTGGGGAAACGAAGAGGTTCAGGATAGCCCTGCCCTAGAGCTCTCCCTGAGGTTAGGTAGAGTAGCTTGAGTCTGGCAAGATTCTGTCTATATAGTGTGAGCAAATAAAGAACTGAAGTTTGACTGGGCTGATTCTTTGTTCTTCTTGGGCTGGGCCTGACATCAATCTTGCCAGACTCAAGCTACTCTACCTAACCTAAGGGGAAATAACCTGGGAGAGCTCTAGCACGGGGCTATTCTGAACCTCTTGGTTTTCCCACCATTGCTTCCCGGACTGTGCCTCCTCTTATCTCCTCCACCTTCTTGGAATGTGCTCCCTCCTTCCTGAGAACCAGCGGAACTGCTGAAATCCACCACAGAAAGTATGATTATGTCACCAAGTGGATTTTTATTATTGCTCAATACATGAGTGTACAAGCATGTGCTCACAGAAATACACTTACACATGCTCATGTGTATTTCAGGGTCCAAATCTACCCCCTATAATCCATTTAAATGTTTGGATTCAGATTTCGGCATGCTTAGAGTAGTCCCAGTGAAATCAGAAAGTGTGTTTTAATTCCAGGTCTAGTCAGATTAGATATTTTAAAAAGAATGTAAAGAAACTGCCTGAGAGATTAAAAGCTCATTTAATGCAGGGTCCTGGTTCTACAGTCCTGAACCAGATACCTCCAAGAAGCCCTCAAGGAGAAAATAAAAAACATTTTATGGCTGCAGGTTTCTAAATGTACTACTGTATGCTTATTGGGGAAACAGCATAGTTTCAACTGAACGCAGTCTACTGTCAACTGAAGCCTTATGAAAGAGGCCAGAATTCATTTCTCAAAAATATAATGTGCCTAATTTTAGAAAGTCTTTCTTGCCCCTCTTTTAAAACAGCGTCTTCTGCATGCCTTCTCAGAAAGCAGACCCACTGAAATGGAACTTACTCAAAAGGAGTCACCTTTCTGCAGACTTGAAAAAGTTCCAAAGACTTCAGGTTTTCATTCTTAGGTGCTCCAAGGAAACTGAGCCAAGAACTGACCTGGAAGATAGAACCATTTGTTAAGCACTCTATCAACACCAAGACAACTTCTAACACAATATATTTAATCACAGAAGTGTTGCAGAATTTTGCTTTGCAGAGTCCTATGTTTTTAGAGGTGCTCAGGAGATACCGGGTACTGATAACCTCTCTTATATTATCCACTGTATTAATTCTTCTGCCCGTACTCTGGTCCAGTGGAAGCAATTTACTTACTACAGTAATCAGGGTGTGGCTCCTGAGGCTTTTGTTAAAGTTTTTTGTTAAAGTTATTCTATGTAAGATTCAAACGAATGGATTTTCTTCACTATGAATCTCTAGCCTGGAAAGTGGAATTTTCCAAGTTCCTCTGCTGTAAGCGGTTCCCATAACAAAAAAGCCGTAAACAACAGATGTGCTTTTCTCTAGTCAAAACAAATGTGATAACAATCCTTTTCCCATGAGAACAGCGTCCCGAGGGAAAGCCAATATGCAACACCTCCATCCCATGGCGGTTTATAGTAAGTACAACTGTTACTAAAATGTTAAGCTGAAAAATGGCCTAGCCAATCAGAATGTTGAACCATGGGTATAATTCAACTATGAACTATGGGTACTCATCTCACTCATGCATTTTCTATGCTTCTTTTGACTGCTATCTACATGTACTTTGTATCTGAACTGTAACTACGCCTGGTCTTTGCACAGACCATGATTTTTTCTTTCCTCACTTCTGGTGATGGAACTCTGCATATGCTTTGTTTTTTCCTTCTTGCAATAATGCACCATACATCCATTATTGCCTTATGCTATCAATAAATATATTGTTAGCCTTAAAACACGTTGTTTGGATTACTCTGCGCCTGGAACCCCAATAGCCAGCAACACCCCACAGCTTTGAAGACCTACGTTCAAAGCAATGGAATCCATTTCTGTTCATATACCCAAAGTTTGCCTTGTTTTGCACTGGGAACAGCAGACAGGAATGCAAACTCAGAAGTTTATGCTCCTAATTACTTAACCAGAAATGCAAATCAAGTAATTAGTTGCAACTACAGTTGATTTTATCTGCAGGAATGGGAGGTGAGCTGGGCTTTTGAAATATCTTTTATAATGTTTTATCTTTACAACAGACAATAGGCTTTTTGAGCATTATATAGTATTTGTGCTTGGAACAAATCAACCTATACTGTAGATGACAATGGAATGCCCATGTATTGAAACATGGATCTGATTCAATCATGGCGATAATGGATGTAATGATTATTATTATATGTATAAGTATGACAGCAGTTCTCAGAAAGGGTGTTCTAAACTAAGATTGTGTTGAACTTCTTGAAGTATATTTCACTTTCCTGTGCATGGGTTTGATTGTCTACCTTACTTGAAAATTTCTTCAGATTTTCTTTGGGTAGTGCTTTTAAGTTTTCTTTACTGTTGCAAAGAGTGGGAATAATGGCCTTGTCATTTATTTCTGTTACACATTTCTTCTTCACTCTACAACCTTTTAGGATGTATCTACTTCTCGATCAGGAAAAAAAACCTCATCTCCATAGGAGAAATGTGTTCATCATGCTTTTCCTTTGGATTTGATCCAAGAATACGATGCCAGAGAACATAGAAAAGCTGTGGATTGAGAAGTGTTGGAAGCAGGAAGACTTAAGCAGAACACTGGAAAGATGAGGTACAATGGGACCGTCTCCCCCATCTGTGTGGTAAACATTTCACCAATGTGAGTTACTAATGTTAGCTAATGTTAATGTTAATATTAACGTTAACGTTAATGTTAATGTTAAGATAATAGTTAGACTAATGTTAGCGTATTAGAAGAAGCGAAAACCACCAGCATTGAAATAATGATCATCCAACATCAACTTCGCTGGACCGGCCATGTTGTTCGAATGCCTGACCATCGTCTTCCAAAGCAGCTACTTTACTCCCAACTTAAGAATGGAAAACGGAATATTGGTGGACAGCAAAAGAGATTCAAAGACACTCTCAAAGCTAATTTTAAAAAATGTAATATCAGCATTGAGAACTGGGAAGCCCTAACTCATGAGCGTTTCAATTGGAGGTCAGCCTTTATTAAAGGCGCTATGGACTTTGAAGAAGCACGAGTACAGGGTGAAAGGGAGAAAAGAGCTAAAAGGAAGGCACGTCAAGCAAACCCTCATCATGACCGTCTCCCACCCGGAAACCTATGCCCTCATTGTGGGAGGTTGTGCGGATCCAGAATTGGCCTTTACAGCCACTTACGGATCCACTGTTAAAATTTTACCCTTGGAAGACAATCTTACTCGGCTACGAGTGATCGCCAATGATGACACCAAAATATTTTTTTATCCTTAAGAAGAACACAATTTCTTTGCCCTCAAGTTGAATTTAAATGGTGAAAAGCCACTGAAGGATTCCCTTCCCTTCCCTTCCCTTCCCTTCCCTTCCCTTCCCTTCCCTTCCCTTCCCTTCCCTTCCCTTCCCTTCCCTTCCCTTCCCTTCCCTTCCCTTCCCTTCTCTTCTCTTCTCTTCTCTTCTCTTCTCTTCTCTTCTCTTCTCTCTCATCATGAGGAGTCTGGTCGCAGTCTGATTTTGTCTGTCATAGACTAACACGGCTCACCTCTTACAATGTCTTTTTTGGGCAGAAAACTGATAAGGAAAAATCATACAAATGAATGTTCATTGTAGTTGGGGTGCTTCACCAGGCAGCATTGCGGTGGTGTACAGATAGAGAGGCAGAGGTATCGGAGGGAGGTGGGCAGGTGAGCCTAGAGAATCATAGAGTTAGAAGAGGCAATTTAGGGTCTTGTGTCTGATTCCCTGCTCCATGCATGCTACTGGTATTGCTGGAGTAGCTGGCCACTTAGTAACTATGCATTTGCACAGTATAGAAAAGAAGACCTTCAAAGTGAAAATGCTCTAAACGTTCTTGGACGGAGGTAGTCAGTAGAGCTGGGTACACTTCAAAAATGATGCTGACAAAGTGCCCCAGATCTTGTGTGAGCACTGCACCTCTCTGCTATTCATTTAAGCAGAATGAGTTGCATGCTGGCTGGGGAATCGTGGGAGTTGAAGTCCACACATCATCATAAAGTTGCCAAGTTTGAAAAAAACAGATTTAAGCAGTTATGGCTCCTTTTAGGCTTCTGGGTTAGCCTAAAAAAATGGCGGGGCTGCTGCAAGAGATGTATTATGAATCATCTTTTTAAAGCAGTGGCAACTTCTTTTCAGACTTGTGGGGGTAAAGAGGTGCTGCTTTAATGAGGAGCAGAGAGATGCTGTCTTCACGCTTGCAAGTGCTCCCAAGCACTTCCTCCAGATCATTTTTGAAGCATGCACAGCCCTGGTTGACAAAAGGCTCTCAACAGGACTAAAAAGCCTTAATTCATAAATATAGAAAGATGGTAGAATCGGTAATTCAAAGTTCAGGTTTCCAGCTGTTTACTCTTGATGTCAACTCTATTCTTGTTCTCTCCACTTTCACACACCAGTTGCTTTTGTGGGAAAGGTGTATGTGCTTTCCCTTCCTGATCATCACCTCCGAGATGCAGACGTCCAGTCTTGTTGAGGAGAACATCTTGGCCTAACCATCCCTGAGATGGCACTTAACTCCCTGTCCAGTTTTGGGTTAGCCCTTGTGTTCATGGTTCGCATAAGACTACCATCAAACAGAACAAATCTTAGAATCCAGTCCTAATAGATTCCAAAGTAGATACTTTTTAGCTGAATGCTTAATCCTTCCTTTGCAATATACTTCCCACTGTTGAAGAAAGCTTAAGGAAGTGGCATAAACAGGAACAACACTCAAGATATAAAACAAGAGCCCATGAAAAGGGTATTTCTCTCTACAACTTTGATCCCCACCAGGCCCTCCACTGCAGACTAATCACTGTGAAATGATGATCTTGTGAACTCCACTGACTTCAAAGAGCTACACGGATTTTATGCTAAGAGTTTGCCTGACTTAATGGAGAAGAAACCTGCTATGGCAATTCGACTTTAAACGTCATTATCTTGTCAGTGTGATAGCAAAGGCATATTGTTGACTTCAGTATAATTAAATGTTTTTTTTTTCAAAAAAAGAAATCAAAGGGGTCTCACAGTCTTTTTATTATTTTCTAGTGTATCTTTGGAAGCTAGACATCACATGAAATGAACTGTACAATTCAATATAGCTGACCTTGACTGCTGTTCAATTAAGTGTAAGATCTGTTCTGAAAAATGGTTGGTATAGGTAGTATATGATAAATTTGAGATTGTTGTAAGATGCTTACATTGGGAGAGCTAAATTCAATTTTCTCTGAAATTAATATAACTTCATTACTCTCTCACTATGATAACCACCTGCAATAAATTTTACCACTTCTATTGTGCTACTGGTGTTAAGATAGAAATGTTACCCATTTTTTCTTTAAAAGAAAAAGTATCCACATGCAAATTTACATTTAATGATATTTTAAAATACTCATTTAAAATCCTCTTCCAAATCTGAAGTTATAGACATATTATTTCCTTTGTGGGAAAACAGTGTGAGAAAGGATCTCTCGAGATTTATTTTGCTTTTTTTGTGTTGAGAGCTTTGAGAAATATGAAAGCTATTGGGTAACTGAGATCCCATGTACAGATTAGTCTAGAAGAATCTTCTCTAATGATCATACAGGCTGGGGATGATGGAAATTGAGGGCCCAAACTAGTTGAACCAGGTCAGGAAAAGGGGTTCTAAGAGTATACATCAGAGAGTTTGTCTCAAAATGTTCTATGATGACATTATCTACGCATCCCTTAACTTTTCTTTCCCCAACTAGGTGCGTTCCTGCTATGTGGAATAAAAATGTTCACCAGTCGCAGCCAACTAAGTGAATGGCTGGCTTGACGGGCATGTGTGGATTTTTAAAAATCTAGTTTGCTTTGCTGCTCCCTTTGAAAAGGTAGTTTTCAGATCTAACCCTCTTTCTATAGGATTTATAAAAATTAAAAACAATTTTCAAACCAGGTGGGAATTGCACTTAATTTTTTTAATGTACATGGTAGCCAAGGGATCACTTCCAGCTTAAGTGCGCGCACATGTGTGCATGCGCGCGTGCACACACACACACACACGCACACACCACCCTACTTATAAAGCCTAGGGGCCTAATAGCAACACAGGGCTTTTGAACCTTTTTCGTAAGTGTTTTTTTTATAAGCATGTGACATGAAATCTCATAGATGGGAAAAAGTGCAATCTCTCAATCCCTCTGTATATCTTTTTTGGGGGCATGGGGTATCCAGGCAAAAAGGACAAACATTACCCAGAATTTGCAAGTCTTCATTCCACCACAAATTCTTGGTTGAATAGCCAAAATCTGTTCCTAGAGGAATGTTACGTTGAATTATTTTACTTCCTTAATTGAAAAGGCACTAGTTTGGGGAGGTGAGCTTTATTAAATTCCCCAAACATACGTTATCAACTCTTGATAGTCTTTGTCCAGCTTGTTTCCAATATAAGATCTCAGATGGGGCAGAAAGCACCCAGGAATGAAATAAGCTTCAGCAAAGTCAGCTCTGCCCCCTCTTCTCTTTCTTGGTTTATATTTGAGTCGAGCAGATCAGAGTGTGAATGAAGAGTTCTGTCCCATCTGTCACATCACCATCAGCCCCTAGCTTCCTTTCCTCATTAATGCATCACACTGATGGAAAAAGCATCAAAGGCAACAATAACTTTATCATGGTTGAAAGCAAGTGGCAAAACAGCTAGGAATGTTGCCTCAGATTGTGGCTTGATCTACTCCATTTTGATTTGTGAGATGTGCAGCGTCAGTCTTGGGAGAGTTGTTCTGGGAGTAAATAACATCTGCTGTACGACAGGCTGGCAGAACCTATTTGTAGTATAATTAAACAGCAATCATTTTGTTGGAGAGTAAACAAGAAGATAAACAGTCCATGAATTAACAACTACAGCGTCAGGGCATTGTTGGTATGTTTATTTGTTTTTTTTCTTTTTCTTCAGTATAGAAGATCCTAAAATATACTTGCTATTTCTTTCTACAAAGGACTCAATCCAGTGCTGAACTGGAAGACATACATCTAGATCAGTGTTTCTCAACCTCCTCAACCTTAAGATACAGTATGTGGACTTCAACTCCCAGAATTCCCCAGCCAGCATGCTATAGGAAACCTGTACATAGATTTTCTCCATGATGAAGTCTTTCAGGTCTTCCAACAGGGCACTCATCATGTATGGTGATGTCATCATGCAAACACCGCCTTCCATGATACAAGAATTAACTTGGAGCCATTATGTGATGATGTCATCTTGCAAATTTTCATGATCCCCCCCCCCCCGCCTGCCACAGATTCCCATGCTTACATTCAGTTTTAGCTATAAAATGGTTGGAAGTTGTTATTTGGAAATGTGTTTTCTGTTGTTTTCTTAGTTTGTAATCCTACAAATTAATATCATTTAAACATTATTGTACAAAGCATTCATGTGATAACAAGTATCCATTTTTTATTTCTTTCCCTTAGGAGGGGGACATAATGGTAACATGCAACAAACATCTGGATGAAAAAAAGATCTCAAGATGTTTAACAAATCAGATACATATATTAAATACAAAAATGTTAATTATTGTCAGGCCCAAATTTTGCATTAATGTTTCACCAAATTTCCTTCCACAGCATTTTCCAATATCCTCTCTTATTTATTTATTTGTTTGTTTGTTTGTTTGTTTGTTTATTTTCTATCCTGCCTTTATTATTTGTATTTATTATTTATTTTTATTATTTGAATTTGTATTACCGCCCATCTCCCCCAACCGGGGAACTCTGGGCGGTTCACAATAAAACAGATTAAAAACATAAATATAAATAACTCAAAGCGGCGAACATACCAAATATTCCTTCTTCCTCCTATTTTCCCCACAATAACCACCCTGTGAGGTGAGTTGGGCTGAGAGAGAGTGACTGGCCCAAGGTCACCCAGCCAGCTTTCGTTCCTAAGGCGGGACTAGAACTCACAGACTCCTGTTTTCTAGCCTGTTTTTCTAGCCTGTTGCCTTAACCACTAGACCAAACTGGTTCTAAAATTTATCCTTTTATTTTGTTAGATTTAGATGTCCCCTGACTCCACAGCGACTCTGGGCAGCTGTTTTTTATCCTTTTGGTTCACTGATGAAAAAAGTGGACAGATTTCAGAATAGGTGTGTACCTTAGCCTTATTTCATACCTTAGCTGAGTGATTCCATTTTATGCAGAATCAAACTGTAGTCTCCATCAAAGATAAATGTGGAAATTCTTGAAAGGCAGAAGCTCAGTCCAAGAGCACAGTATTAACATGCAAAAAATCCCTGGTTCGTTCAGTCTGACAGCTCTTGGCAAGGTTTGGAAAAACTCCTTTCAGAAAACAGATAGTATAGACCAAGGAAGGCCACCAGTATCCTCCAGATGTTTTATACTCTAACTCTATTATTCCCAGCCAGTGTGGCCAAGATTCAGGGTTCATGGAGTTGCCATCATAAACAGCTGGAAGATGTCACATGGCATGCTTCTAGTGGGCTCTTACTGAACTAGGCAGTCCACATCTGTTATTTAGTATCCTTCCTATAGTATATGAGTACTTGTATATACTATTATATTATACTACTATATACTATACAACTCAAGTGTAGTAGTCCTTATTGTAATATATACTTAGATACATGCAATCTGTGTTACGTGTTATTCCCCAAGTATTTCTATGTAATCTTAAAAGAGAATGGCACAATCGTGGCTTCTGTGCTCAGGGACTATATGCACACTCAGACAAATATGGATTGTGGCCTGAGAAGCTTCTAAAAATTCTGATCAAGTTTTAATACAATAAAAATTATTATACCCATAACTGGAGAATAATAATCTCAGCTACACTTTAATTGTAATGTAAATGAAACAAAATCAAATTTAGTTTTTGTCCCAGCTCCATCAGCTACAGTACTTCTTGGCTGATGCCTTTAACAAACTATCTAAACACCAAGTTGGGACTTCCGGTGGGAAATGGTGGACTGACCAGCTGTGCCCACGAGCTCCGTGGGCAGAAGTGGCATTGTGGCAGTTTTTTCGGTCTCAGGCTGGTTTCTCCTGAAGCCCAGGATAGCTTTACCAGAGTAAGGAAAATGATTGGAATCATCCCATCTGTCCTCTGGATGGCAAATTGTAGCCAGGAGATCGTAAACAGTGTCTACAATCGACCGGTAAGAGTTCCCCGTGAGGCTGGGACGTCATCATTTCCAAGCCGCACAGCAGCCTTAAAGGGACATAAAGTCCAGCCACCCCATTTCTAAAGCACCCAATTTGTATTTTTTAAAAATTTATTTCTACCCTAAGAGAGGCTTTCTACATTAAGGAGAAAAGATCGCTCTTGGTGCTTATCGTTATTTTTGTGATTAATTTTTCTAAAATTCTTTTTAAGCTTTGGATTTTGCTTTCCACCTAATTCTGAGGAGGGTGGAGAGTATATTAACGTCTCCCTGTTATTATTTTTGTTCTAATTTTGAAGATTTTAGCATTTTTCCTACATGTTGAATCTGCCGTTCTGAAACTTTCACTTTCCTGCTGCTACTTTCTCTGGGAACTCTCTGTGATTTCATCTTAACTCAGTTCAGAAATTTTCCATTACCTTTTACTTCTGCCGGTTAAGTACCTAGGGGGCGCCATAATTCACTGCTTCAGAAATAGAGGATCTTAACCAGGCTTTCTCTGAATTTCGAGACATGAAAGCAGATATCAAGCAGATTCTTTCTGATTCCTGCCAAGTTATTGTGCAAAAAATTTGGAGCATTGTGGAAAATATGTGGTTTGAAATGTACCATTTGGTTGAGGATACTGTCGATGAACCTGAAGAATCTAACAGCGACGGAAATGCCACTCCCAAGAGTGGGATTTGAGCTTTTGTTGGAATCCTGAATGAAATTGAGAATGCTGAATTGAAGATCTTTAACGGAGAAACTGAGCTGCAAGATATGAGTGAATTTGACTTTCTGATTGAATGTTATGGAAAAGAATGGGTTGTTATGTATGGGAGGTTTTTTGAAGAGAAGTCTGTGTTTGTGAGGGGAGCAGTTGGGCTGTTTGATTTCCTTAAGAAAATAGCTCTGTGCCTATTATGGGGACATGTAAATGTCTATTTTGAAGTGGGTTAAGGGACTAAAAGTATTTATCTGGATGGACTTTTGGCTTTGGATGATTTTACTTATTGTTAATGATTGGGATTATGATTATTAAGGTTTTTTCTTATTCATGTTTTTTGTATTCATGCTTTTGTATTATTAATTATAATGGTAGATAATTTATATGCTTTTCTATTTTTGATCTTTATTAGAGTAGACATGAATGTATAGAATAGTAGTAGGAAGGGAATAATTAAGTAATTGTTATTTTAAGGGGGGAACTTGATTAGGTGATTTATACCTTTTTTTCTTTTAATATAAAGGGAGGAAGCAATGGTATTTAGTGATTTTTATAATGTGCTAAGGGGTTGACTTGTAGAAATAATGTGATTTTGGTTTAACATAGAGTAAGGGGTTGATTATGGGAAATTGCTGTATATCCTTGATGTTTAAAGTCAGAAGTCACTTCTTTTTGTAATCTATCTAAAAAAAATTCTCTTGTGTTTTCACACTTTTTAGGGTTTTTTTGTAGTTTTTTGTTTTTCAGTATATTTTATCTTTTTCTGAAACTTAATAAAGTTCTTTTAAAAAAATAACCACCAAGTTGGACTGGGGAACGTTGCCTTACGAGATCACTGAATGAGGAAGATTGGTTGCAAAAGTGATATATATTAATTTGTTAGATTTATGTTCTGCCTTTCATTCAGGAGCTCATGGTGTCATACATAGCACTCTCTCTTCCCATTTTTCTCCTTAACAACAATTGTGAGGCCAGCTGGACTGAGACCAAAATCATCCAATGAGAAACTCTGGCTGAAGGTGGACTAGAACCTGTGTCTTCCCAGTGTTAGTCCAACATCTTAACCACTACATCACACTGGTTCTCGGTGTGTACAGTAATTGGCCTAATTGTTCCCTCTTGCCCACTTCAAATTCCTCACGAACACACACCTCTGCACTTCGATCCAATGCCATGTTTCTGCTGTTGGTGTTTTCTTCTCTCATATCTTCTGCTGTTGTTTCTGGTCTCTTGACTATGCGGCCCCATAGCTGGGTTTTTTATGTGTGGGGAACATTGTGGCAGACACTGTCATAAGTTGTGGCACTGCCTGGCCTGCTTGCTTGCCATGCTTGTGTTCGTGGCTGAATGAATGAAAGTGGAAGAACGATTATGAGGAATGTTTTCCTTACTTAAAACGTCCCACTGCTCTAGTGAAAGTGTAAGATGCAGTTCTATTTGTAAACAACTAAAGCGTAATATCTGCAATATATCATGTAAAGGTATAATCACTGTCAAAATGACAAGGCAGCATCAGAGGAACTGACTGCAGTAATTGACAGAAATGGTGATCAGGCTCCGAACTGTTTTCTGATTGCATATTCATGATCCTTCCCTATAATACACAGCAGTTACTGTGTGAGTTATTCTAAGTGGCTGTTTTAACATCACTAGACTGACACTTTGTACTCTGAGATTTGCAAGTCTAATCTCAAATAGAGTTCACTCTCAAGATGTCTAACTCTTGAAATGTGGATTTAGCTGGGAGGCACATCAAAGAACATCCAGGCATAAGAACAGCTGCACCATTTCCTCTTTCACTGGTTGGTGGTGCTCGTTAAAACTCTGCAGTCTTTTTATTTTACTCCCCAACATGTCCTTGTGATGCTTGCCTGCACCACTCCAAGCTTCAGTTCCATTGAGTCACAGGTTAGATACAAATGGAACTTTTCTCAAGTTCTGGAGGGGGTTATGGAAGGTGGAAGAGGTATGCTGGGGGCTTCTGAGTGTTTTAGGGATCAATCCACCCTGTACCATTGGTGATGGATTTTTATGGTACGTTCTGTCAAACTATGACTCCAGTTGTGGCATTTACTGTAGTAAAAGAAAACCCAAAGCCAATCCACAAAATTCTATGTATGTAATGTTATTCCCCGTAGTAACCTATGGCTGCGAGAGCTGGACCATAAGGAAGGCTGAGCGAAGGAAGGTAGATGCTTTTGAACTGTGGTGTTGGAGGAAAATTCTGAGAGTGCCTTGGACTGGAAGAAGATCAAACCAGTCCATACTCCAGGAAATAAAGCCAGACTGCTCACTTGAGGGAATGATATTAAAGGCAAAACTGAAGTACTTTGGCCACATAATGAGAAGACAGGATACCCTGGAGAAAATGCTGATGCTAGGGAAAGTGGAAGGCAAAAGGAAGAGGGGCCGACCAAGGGAAAGATGGATGGATGATATTCTGGAGGTGACGGACTTGACCGTGGGGGAGCTTGGGGTGGCAATGGCCGACAGAAAGCTCTGGTGTGGACTGGTCCATGAAGTCACGAAGAGTCGGAAACGACTGAACGAATAAACAGCAAAAGTAACATACAAAGGAAGAAAAATGCTAAGTTACAAAATCCATTTTCCTCTGCTTTGATTTTCCCCACACCATTCAACATGATCTCTCTTTCCATCACCTGGGAATTATGTTTGTTTTTTCCCCATCCCTGTACAACCTGAATACTCTTTCTTCCCTGTATTTAGGCCTCAGAATTTCTTTTTTTCTCACTCACCCCTTATATTTATTCCCTTTTTTCTATACTTACCCTTTCATAAGCTCCATATGTCTGGGAGGGGATTTGATTAGAAATAGGTTTCATGCATGACTTGGGAATAAGTTTCATGGAGCTTCGTGGGACTTCCGAGTAACAAATTTAAGATTAAGCTTAATTAACTGTGAGGTGTTCAAGCTTCCTCTGTATATAGTTGTACCAAAAGGCAAAGGAGCAATCATCTTACCAGCAGGGACCAGGATTTTCTTCAACTTCATCTATAGCTTTCAAGGCCTTCCTCTGAAACTGTCCCTCATTAGCTGACTCCACAGGAAGACTATATAGAAAAGTCAGGACTTTGTTGCAGCCCCCTGGAGCCCCTTCTTTATTTCCCAGTTCCACTTACAATATAGTTATAGCAGATTTTGTAAGGTGGGGGCAATCTGGGACCCCAAAGCAGTAGGTAGCCATCAAGTCCTATTTAAATCCCCTTGGTCACAGGGCTTTAGCATTTTGAGGTGGAGAATAGATGCAAACTATACTGCAAGTCCTAAAATAAGCATATTACATTAAAAAAATCTCAGAACTTCTCCCTGTTTCTCCCCCAAATTAACTCTTGTGCATATGTTTGATGTGGCTTCACCCACTCTGTGGCCCTCAGCCCCCCAAATGGTTGCCCATTCCAAAACCCAAAGACCACATTGCCTCTCCTGTGTGCTTGCTGGAATCCTCCTCCATACCACCACCCAGATTTGGCAACCATTTTAGGATCTATAACAGTTGGCTTGGTTTGGTTTATTTTTTCTTTACATTTTTTGTGGGGGTGTAACTTTTAAATGATGGATATAGATGAATAGGTACCACTTCGGTGGGTAGGTAACAGCGTTCCGCGCGCGTCATGCGGCCACATGACCGTGGAAGCATCTTCGGACAACGCTGGCTCTTCGGCTAACAAACGGAGATGATGAGCACTGGCCCCTAGAGTCGGACACGACTGCACAAATGTGTGGGGGGAACCTTTACCTTTACCTTATAGCCTTTAGCATGCCATTCAAAAGTAATGCACAGCTCTTGGCTCCCAAAATGTTATCCAACCTTCTCAAATGTATTTCTACAGCTTTGTAGAACTTTGTAGAACTTTGGGGAGGCCATCAGCGACTTACTAGTCTAAACTCATAAAAGGCAATCTGAATCCAGGAGTTCTCCAAACTAATCCATTAGGAGGCAAACAATACCATCTCAAACAGTTTCAGCTGAGCATCTCAAAACAAATGAACAACCTAACCCCAGAACTTTCATTTCATGTGGACTGAGCATCATTTGTTGGCCCTCATCCAGCTTGTGACTGACTGTAGCTACTTATCTAATATTTCTGCTGCTTTCATGGCATCGGATGAACCTGTGCTTGAAATGGATGACATCAGCATACAGATGTTGCGCTCATCCGGACCCCTAAATTATTATTTTCAGAATCAAATGATAAATAAAATAAATAAATAAAAGTTTAAATTCCATGTGACAAGGTATAAGTGGAATAGATGCCACTTTACTGTATCTAAATCTTCCTATCAGAAAGTCTGTCCAGAAGAATACCAAACAGCTGCTGAAATGTCCATCAGAATTAGTGTGTTTGCACTTCTGCTGTCCTTATCCCAGTATAGATCATTCTACATGTTGACTAAGACAATCTCTGTGCCAACATAAGGCTTGAAACCTGATTAAAATATCATCTGAAATGCCCCTTGAGAGACAGGTGGCCGTTTAACTGAGTAGTGGTACAATTTTAAATTGAAAAAATACTTACGGCAGTCAAAAAAAGGCAAGAGGGCAGTCACAGCAGTATGATCAAAGCCCCACCTCTTTTCTTGACATTGTACCCACTACAAAGGGGTGGGACTTTGATCATACCGCTGTGACTGCCCTCTTGCCTTTTTGACACCTTTTCCCCATGGATGCTGGTGTCATGACCTCAATTTTTCCTCCCCATTAGAACTAGCTTCTTTAAAAAAAATGTAACCATTGCTTATTTCTCTCCATGGATTGGTTTGTCTAGTTTGACCCTCAAAGTGTGGGAACTGCCAGCAAAGCATCTCTGTGGCCACAGGAATGGCTAGATTTTTGTCTTTGAAGGGAGAGACCTCAGATTTCTCTTCCCATCTTATTCGTAGGCATTATGATTCAGGAGTGCCTCTCAGAGATGGCGCTAGTGCAAGACAGGCTGGACAGGGCTAGATCTCCATAGTACCCTAAGTCTTCCAGGCCCTTGAAAGACCAAATGTCAACTAAATCTAGAAATGATCTAATGCATTTCTTCCTGTTGCTTATATAATAGGACTTAACAGGACATTCCCCTGTTACAGACAAAGGGAGAATTATTAATTAATAGCCTTTCTCTTTTTGTTGCTGGTGCAGTGCATGGAAATGTCAGAGGCTCACAGTTGGCAGGTCCCGACAAAAGTATTAGGTTCATCCCAGAAGTGTCTTACATAAGTGACAGCTCTGCTTATGTTTCATATCTGTTGTCTACTGTCACCTTTCTTTCTTTTCAAGAACATATTGAGACAATTCAGTTTGTACCTTAAGACCAGTTTTTCAAGATGTAATCATTTCATTAGCATGACCTTTCCTCCACATTTGTGCACTTACAAGGGCATCTGTCTACTTGCTTACCTTTTGCAGATGCCAGCATCACCATAGACCTGTTATCTTCAAGGGTCTTTTATGAGCATGAAAGATCATCATACTTGGGCATCCTTAAGCCGCTTATATTAGCAATGCTGGTAAACCACACAGAACAGTCACCATGTGGTGGCAGTAGTGGGTTGTGCAGGTTTCAAAGTGAAGTCTCTCCTAGGGTAAAATTCACTGTAAAGAAAAGAGATAGCAGATAAGCTCACAAACACTAAGAGGGTACTACATTTATGGTAAAATCTCTGTAATTAATTTATAATGGTGCCTCTTCACTAGAGCAGCTTATGCAGGCTGGTGTTTTTTTTTTAATAATTTGTTTTGGCAGTCCCAAATAGCAATCCAAAAGCATCTGCAGAAGTTACAGTGAAAGGAAGAGGCATTGCCATCTATCTTTGCTTCTGGCAGAACCACTGTTATGTGAATATTTACTTTATTACTATTTTTTAAACCATGAGATATGTATTAAGAATCCAATTACATACAGTACATGCATACCTGTATGTATGGTATTCCCTTTTGGTATAAGCAATAATATTCAGAGTGCAGTAAAGGAGTAAGAAACAGTAAGACAAAGAAAGGAAAAGGAAAAAGAAAGAAAGGAAAAGAAAGAAAGGAAAAAGAAAAGGAAACATACCTGAAATGAAATGAGAGCAATATAATTCACTATAATCTTCCATACCTTTCCATTCTTACAAACTATCCTTGTTTCCATACCGTCCATATTGTACTTCATAATCAGTTCAATTTTTTTGGTCAAATCATAGTTACCTTGGTCTTTGATATATTAATTTTCAGATCTGTACTCCTTGTTGCAGCATACAATCTATCTAAAATTCTCTGCAGATCATGTGGGTTCTCAGCCAACCACACAGCATTATCTGCATAGAAAAATATGCACTCATTTCCCAACCAATGCATCTCCATAAGCATTTCCCAACCAATACATTGCCATAAGCAAGCATTCTTTTTACTTTTATTCATAAATATCTTAAACAGCCAAGGGACATTAGGTATCTTTATCTTACTCCCTGCATTTGCTTTCCATTTATTCTCGTGGATGTTTTATTTCTATCATATATTTATCCCATACAGCAATTCATCTTCATGCAAAACATTCCGTAATTCAAACCTATGTATCATATGTTCCTCTACATCAACAAATGTACATTAAACTTTCTCACATTGATATATTTCCAGTGACCTACCAAAGAGCAAAATTCTGGTGTTCAGAATTCTGTCAAACATCTTCCCAGGCACATTTAATAAGCTAATCCCTCTGGAGTTTTTGCATTTACTCTTACTATCCTTTTCTATCTATGGGGGAATAATAATAGCATTCTCCCAATCATCAGGCACAGATGCAATATTCACATATGTGAAACAAGTTGTACAGCCATAGCATGAGTAAACCACATCCCTGTTTTAACATTTCCTCAGTTACACTTACTGCCTTACCACTTTTCAACATTCTCATAGCATTTATGACTTCCTTTTCACCACTTCTTCTTGGGCACCAACATTTATTGCAAACATTCAGTTTCACTCTTTGACATACCACTGTCATTCTCATATAAATCTCTAAAATGCACCTTGAAGCATTCACTCACTTCAATTTCATACCAAATTATTTTGCCACTTTTATTTTTAATTCTGTTCACTCTTCTGTGGGCTGCAAGCCTAGCTTTCTTCACCCATTTCCAAAACAACTTCCATCAAAATCACTTGAATTTTCTCTGCATCTTTTAATTGAACCATTCCTTTGCAGCAATCTTTTTCTTTCTATAAACATTATAAATATATTTCTCTCATCCAATTTTTTTGCAACAATCATTCTCTTATATGCCTTTGTTTTCATCCATAGCCCCTTTCACTTCATTGTTCCATCATGCATGTGTTTTCATACTTCCCATTAGTATAACACCTTCTGTAGTACTGTGTAACATAATTCTTTTCACTCTGTCCCAAGCAGTTTCCACATCATCTTTATTTATGTTGAATTTCCATTCATCCTGTGGGAGATTAAATGTATTAATACATTTTCATACAGGGTAATATATTCAGTCATCCTGCTTTCACACTCCTTCAGAGGAGTCCTCAGGGAGAGGGGTCAAAAAATTCAATATGACCGCAGCAACCATGCCTTAGAAGCCCTGCTTTTTTCTACATGAGATGCATGTAAAAAAGAAGGACTTTGACTGCATGGTCATAGCTGCCATCTTGACTGTTTTGACATCCCCCACAGATGCCCATGTTCTCCTTTTTTTTCACATCCATTTTTTTCATATCCATTTTTCCGCATAATCCACTCTTTACACTGACCAAAATTGTCTGTCTTACCTTCAGAATAACTCATTACCTTGGTATCCTTAACGAATTATCTCAATCTGACCTCGTAACCAATCAAATCAATTGTGATTTTAGTTATATATTTATTTCTTTGCAAAGTGTATATGTGACTAGACTTAGGTTTAAAACATTTATTCAAAGCAGACTCTTTTCCTCAAGTGATACTCCCTAAACTGTTACTATTCTCATTCATTCCTGGCTCTTGGAATTGCCAGGAATTCCCTAGAGAGCACTAAGGACTCGACTCGTTCTTCTATTATCACCATTCAATGGAGTGTAACATGCAACTATCACTCACTCACCCATAGATTCCTATTTTCATATATATCTACAACCACCTAGATGATGCCAATTCATACTTTCCGATATATGTTTTAGCCCTACTGCTTCACTTCCTTGGATCTACTCATCAATTCCACTCTGCAAAACTGCGACTCCAGGCTTGGCTGCCAGCTCGACCAGTCAGATTTCTCAGAGAAGCTGACTGAATTTCCCTTGCTTGCGTGGATTGCAGAAGTTGTGGTCCACTGAAGTTTTTTTTTCCCCTGGAGAAGGGGAGACCAGAAGATTACTCGTGGGGCCATTGGGATTGCCTACCCTTGTTTTTTCTGTAGTTTTCCACCGCGGAAGGAACAGGGTAAGTGCAAGGCAATGGCCGAGATATACCAGGCTCTCGCAGGGGAAACAAGTCTCTTTGAAGAGACACAAGAGCGCCCAGCCGCTTTTAGATCACTTTAGGAATGTTTTTTTTTAGATTAAAATATTTTTGAAATCTAAGATCTATTTTTTGGACTTTGTTGAAAATGTTGGCTAACTTTGTGCTTTCTTTGCTATAACTGATTCTGGTGGAAGTTTGATGGACTCTATATTTGCAACATAATGAAACGTCTGCATTTTTTTTTTTTACTTCTCTTTTGTATTAGAGGGATTTAAGAGACTCTGTTTGTAATTCTTCGCTTGATAAACTAAATGACTATTCATTTTTTGAGAAACTCTTTGTTTGGATTAAGCAGCTTGCAGCTTGAAGAACGAAAGCTCGCAGTTTGAAGAATAAAAACACAGGGTAACGTGTTTTTTTCCTTGTCGTCTTTTTCTACATCCTCCCTGGTTGGATTTTGCTTCATTTGGAATATATTTTTTATCTCTCCTTCTATAAACTGTTTAAAATATTATTCTCTCCTGTATTTTGGATTATTGGAACTTTCTTTTTTCTTTTGACTTTAAAAAAAAACAAACAACAACGACGACGTTCTGCTTAATAGATTCTGCTGGTAGTATTCCATGGACAGATTACATGATTATTGTTTTGACTAGAAGGGTTGTTGTTTTAATTTGAAGGACACAGGAAAGATGGCTTTCCAACTTGTACCTGAGGAGCTCAGAAGAGAGATTACTGAGGCTTTTTCAAATATTCAAAGGTCGTTGGAATTACTGTTCGTAACTCTGCAAAACAGAGAGAAAGAACAGAGAACAGAAACGGAGACAGAAAGGAAAAATGTTTTTCAAGTGGAGGAGAAACAGAAGGAGGAAATTTTGAGTATATTAGTTCAGAAGAACATTCTGAAGGCTTTACACTACAATCTTGGTATAGATATGTTGTGGCAGTGGAGACAGAGTGAAAATATGGGTGCACAGTTGGATGGATGTTGTGAAATATGTGGAAAGGGAGAGAAGGTTGCTCTGATATTCTATATGAGATATAGAAAAGAGCAGGCTGTATATTGCGAATCTCCCACAGTGTATTGTGATTTTGGCATAACCTAAACAGAAGATATGAGAAACTGTATGGATATAAAGGTTAATGAAAAAATATGGACTTGAATTGTTATGAGAAATTGTATGGATATATAAAAAGTGATATTCTAAATGTAAGATGCTAAATACAAACACAAGTTGATATTATAGAATATTGTTTTCCTTAGAGATATATTTATGAGAAGATAATAATATGATGGAATTAGAATGATGGTTACTACAGGATGATATATATCAATATGTATTGTATGAATATTATAAGAATTGATATATTAGCTATTAGGTTAAGTGATATGATAGATTATGCATTTAGTTTAAATGGACACTACTACAAGGAATGGAAATTACAGATGGATAATTGAGATTCAAGAATTCCTTTTTTATGGAGATATATATATATATTAGAATTAAATTATAGAAATATATATGTATGAACACTATAAGAATTGCTAAATTATGTATTAAGTTACATAACATGTTAGGTTATGAGTCATAATATGAATAGAATATATTGTAGTTTATTAGAAGTAAATAAGGCTTTTATTTGTTATACTAATTGGTCTTTATTTAAGATATAAATATGTAGTAATGAACATTCAACATTTAACTACTACTTCAAGGAGTGGAAGCCAAAGATGGATTATTGGGAGACAGTAAGATGAAGGTTAGAAGATTGGATTAAAGAAATCAAAAGGCATATGACAAAGAAAAGTTCCTGTATACTGTATGAAGGACTAACATTTAAAATCAATTGTTGTACTTTAAGTTCAAAGATAGATTGGAGGACATCTATTTTCTATATTTTCTTTGCTTATTATTTCTTGATTTCACTTTTTCTTTATCTTTTTCTTATTTTGTATTTCTGTTTCTATTTCTTTTTCTACTTTAAATTTTATTATGTATTGTAAAACTTAATAAAATTTAATAAAAAAAAAAAATTCCACTCTGCAAAACTGTACCACCTTCATTCAGAGCTATTACATCATACTGTTTTCTCTTAGTTTCACTGGCATACCACGTCTTGGTTTTATTCATCATTTAATCTAGTAATCCCTTAATCCATTTATCTCTTACATTCCAAGTTGCTGTTAGGAGCTGTTCTGTCTCCTCTGATTCATCAAATTGTCAGCCTTGGTTGCCAGCAGGCCGTTAAGTTCCTGCTAATCAGCAGGAGCTGTTGTGGGAGCCCGATCCTGGTGGGGCCTCAGCCCTGTGATGTGCCACCAGCTTTGGGAAGCTGAACAAAGGCAATTTGATGTATCGTCGAAGGCTTTCACGGCCGGAGTCCGATGGTGGTTGTGGGTTTTCCAGGCTGTGTGGCCGTATTCCGGCCGTTTTGGTTCCTAACGTTTCACCAGTAGCTGTGGCTGGCATCTTCAGAGGACAGGAGCACAGTTAGGCAATTTGCTCGGCTGCTTGAGAAGCAAAGACACCAGTGCCCCTAACTTCACTGCATCTTCAGCTGGCCTTCTTAAGAACAGCCCTCCATTGCAAATAATGCCCCAGTGTCAGATCTACATTCCTGTATCCTTGCTTCCTTTTCTGCTCGTCGATTCCTGGTTTATGACCCAGACTGGCTTTCGACTCCTGGCATTTGACTCCTGGATTCTTGTGGACCACGTTTGCCTCTCTGTCACTGCCTGAACCTCTGGTACATTTGTTTTTTATGGTTTTGACTCTGGAGTGAACTCCGTGCTGCCCACACCATGATCAGCTAGCAGAAAAGATCTCACACTCTTGGCGTGTAGATGCATCCGCTCAGCTGACTCTTTGCCTGCCTTGGTAATTTGCCTGTACTACTTTTCAATAAAAAAAACCCAGATGTAATTCAAAGTGGTGTGTTTGCTCAACCTGAAACAGGACACTTGCAATCTTCAACATATCTTGGTCATTACTAGAAAGATCCACTTTATCAGATGGATCCTCTCCATTGCCCATCATGGCTTTGGCCAATCAAAACTTTTGCCTAATATTTTTGCTAAAATAAAGAAATTATAGACCAGATTACCAGCTTAGACATACCTCTACCACGTGCAGTATTTCCTACTAATGGTCACTTTTGGCACATTTTGGCTGGTATTCCACAAGTGTAACCAATGACCAGTTTTACCTTGATCATACTCATACTATTTTAGACAAGCTAGGTTTCCTAATCTAAAAACTACCTTGCAAGCCAATATAATGTTACCCACATTCCACCAAGAAGTAGATACATGCAGTGTACTGACTTACATTCAGGATACAGATGTGCACTAACAATACATTCAGCAACAAGAAATAAACATATTGTGAGCAAGGAAAATAGTAAAGGTTTTTCCAGATCTTCAGATCAGAAAATTACAATTTCAGATCTCATCATGATGGACAGAAAACCTCTGACAAGATGTGTGCTTGTGAAGAGCTTCCTCAAATATGTAGTGATAGAGGTCTCGGACTGATGCTTGAATTGTAGCCAATATTAACAGGACTATCTTTCATTTTCTTCCATCACTGTTGGTTTAAAATACAATGAAAGAAAGCAAGAAAGCACTCTGTTCTTTAAAAACTAGCTTTGAATCTTGATTTAATCAAAGAAAGATGGGAATCTCCTCAAGCCTTACACAAAACACTTATTTTCCTTTGGCTAACTAGTTGGAGAGTTTTAGTCTGATTGGAACATAAGTGCTGCAGAACAACATCATGTTATAGAATGTTACCATTTTTCCCTGCAGAAAAACAGCACATAGTTTTGAAGGGGGAAAAGATAAAGCTGTTGCTTATATTTGAAGCTGCAACTAACTTCTCAGCTAAATGTTCATTGTTAGGATGCAATCAAGGACAACAAACTACTGTAAGTTGAAGGAAGCTGGGAAAGTGCCAGATCTATAGTGAATCAGAACTCAAAATGTCGGTGGAATGAACCCCAAAGCTATCATTAATGCCAGCATCAGCCTTGGAACATATGTAGTTTGGTCCTATAAACATTCAAGAGGATTCTGTGATTATAACATCATGTTGGATCTAATCTATCCACTATACATTGGGACAATATGGTGGATAGGTACATTGCCATGTTGGCATAATAGAGATTAAGTTGGTGACACTTTGGCATGAAACAGGCATAACTGGCCATTCTTCCTGCTAGGTATTTGCAATTTCCAAAGGAAGGAGGCAAAACATGTGCTAGAAATAAATCTGCAATTAAAATATCCCATCTTCAGTCAACAAATAGCTTAGGAAAGGCAAACATGGATGAATCTTTCCAGAACAGGTGCCTTCAAGAGCATTAAGTTGTACAAGGCAGGTATATGTCCTATCTTACTTTCATGGAAATTCAGATGTGCATGGTTTCTTTACTCATCTCCTGGTCTCAGGTACAGATCACATTCAGCATGTTTAGGTTCAGTAAATGTTGTTCTATGATGTGCCATCAGATCTTCCCTTCTGTGCAAAGTTGAGCTTCTTAAGTAGAGATTCCATGCAGGCTCACGTGGCCCTGCTTTTTTAAAAGTTAATGGGGAAATTCAAAAAAGTGCAAAATTTAGGAATGAAACATGACATGAAGCAAAGATAGATCTTTGCTGAGCTGGAAGTGGATTTGGAGCTGTCATAGGAGAGACGATTTATCAAAATAGTTGTTACCACTCTTGCCTAAACACCACACACTCCAAGCTGAATTGAGTCCCTCTTGGGATATATTGTGGGCCTTGGGCATAAGCAGCAATCATCAGTCCATCTCCTGCTGAAAGAAGGGGATTCTGTATTTGGAAGCTGTTTCTTTCCACTTGTTGTTTATTCGTTCAGTCGCTTCCGACTCTTCGTGACTTCATAGACCAGCCCACACCAGAGCTTCCTGTTGGCCATCACCACCCCCAGCTCCCCCAAGGTCGAGTCCGTCACCTCCAAAATATCATCCATCCATCTTGCCCTTGGTCGGCCCCTCTTCCTTTTGCCTTCCACTTTTCCTAGCATCAGCATCTTCTCCAGGGTATCCTGTCTTCTCATTATGTGGCCAAAGTACTTCAGTTTTGCCTTTAATATCATTCCCTCAAGTGAGCAGTCTGGCTTTATTTCCTGGAGTATGGACTGGTTTGATCTTCTTGCAGTCCAAGGCACTCTCAGAATTTTCCTCCCAGCCATAGGTTACTATGGGGCAGCCATAGGTTACTATGGGGAATACAATTGCTTTAACTATGTGGACCTTTGTTGTCAGTGTGATGGCTCTGCTCTTAACTATTTTATCAAGATTTGTCATTGCTCTCCTCCCAAGAAGTAGACGTCTTCTGATTTCCTGGCTGCAGTCAGCATCTGCAGTACTCTTTCCGCCTAGAAATACAAAGTCTGTCACTGCCTCAACTTTTTCTCCCTCTATTTGCCAGTTATCAATCAAGCTTGTTGCCATAATCTTGGGTTTTTTGAGGTTTAACTGCAACCCAGCTTTTGCGCTTTCTTCTTTCACCTTCATAAGGCTCCTCAGCTCCTCCTTGCTTTCAGCCCTCAAAGTGGTTTCATCTGCATATCTGAGATTGTTAATGTTTCTTCCAGGGATTTTAACCCCAGCCTTGGATTCACCAAGCCCAGCACTTCGCATGGTGTGTTCCTCATACAAGTTGAATAGGTAGGGTGAGAGTATACAACCCTGCCATACCCCTTTCCCAATCTTAAACCAGTCCGTTGTTCCCTGGTCTGTTCTTACCATTGCTGCTTGGTGGTTATACAGATTCCTCAGGAGGCAGACAAGATGACTTGGTATCCCCATACCACCAAGAACTTGCCACAATTTGTTATGATCCACACAGTCAAAGGCTTTAGAATAGTCAATAAAACAGAAATAGATGTTTTTCTGAACCCCCCTGGCTTTCTCCCTGGCATGCATCACCTTGACAGCATCATCTTGCAAGATTTTAAACAGTTCAGCTGGGATACTGTCGTCTCCTGCTGCCTTGTTATTAGCAATGCTTCTTAAGGCCCATTCAACCTCACTCTTCAGGGTGTCTGGCTCTAACTCACTGACCACACCGTCAAAGCTATCCCCAATATTATTATCCTTCCTGTACAGATCTTCCGTATATTCTTGCCACCTTTTCTTGATCCCTTCTGCTTCTGTTAGGTTCTTGCCATCTTTGTTTTTGATCATACCCATTTTTGCTTGGAATTTACCTCCGATGTTTCTAATTTTCTGGAAGAGGTCTCTTGTCCTTCCTATTCTATTATCTTCTTCCACTTCCACACATTGGTTGTTTAAAAATAATTCCTTTTCTCTTCTGGCTAACCTCTGGAATTTTGCATTTAATTGGGCATATCTCCCCCTATCACTGTTGCCTTTTGTATTCCTTCTTTCTTGAGCTACTTCCAGTGTCTCAGCAGACAGCCATCTTGCCTTCTTGGTTTTCTTTTTCTTTGGGACGTTTTTTGTTGCCTCCTCCTGAACATGTTGTGAACTTCTGTCCATAGTTCTTCTGGGACCCTATCTACTAAATCTAGTCCCTTAAATCTATTCTTCACCTCCACTGCATATTCATTAGGAATATTAGTGAGCTCATATCTAATTGATCTGTGGGTCTTCCCTATTCTCTTTAGTCTGATTCTAAATTGTGCAATAAGAAGTTCGTGATCTGAACTACAGTCAGCTACAGGTCTTGTTTTTACCGACTGTAAAGATGTCCGCCACCTTTGGCTGCAAAGGATGTAGTCAATCTGATTTCGGTGTCGACCATCTGGTGAAGTCCATGTATAAAGTTGTATTTTAGGTTGTTGGAAGAGAGTGTTTGTTATGTACAGTGAGTTGTCTTGGCAGAATTCTATCAGCCTATGTCCCGCTTCATTTTGTTCTCCCAGACCATGTTTACCTGTAATTCCAGGTGTCATTTGACTACCCACCTTAGCATTCCAGTCTTGCATAATGAAAATAACATCTCTTTTTGGCGTATTATCCAGTAGGTGCTGCAGATCCTCATAGAACTGATCTACTTCTGGTTCTTCAGCATCTGTGGTTGGGGCGTATATTTGGATCACTGTGATGTTAAATAACTTACCCTGAATTTGAATTGAGATCATTCTATCATTTTTTTGGATTGTATCCAAGCACTGCTTTAGCCACTTTATTATTAATTATGAAGGCTACTCCATTTCTTCTGTGGTCCTCTTGTCCACAGTAGTAGATCTGGTGTTCATCTGATGTGAAGTGGCCCTTTCTACTTAGTTGCACTAATAGTTTAATGAGAGCTGGGTGACTAATTCATAATGAATAATTTAATGGACAAAGTTAGCATATCCTGCTTACAGAATATCCTTCTAATGATTCATTATTTAAAAATTATGTAATCAACCATTTTAAAAATAACATTAAAAAAAAACCAGATAAATGACTTGCCAATGACATTTTGCCACCAGCATTTGCTCATGGGAACCGTATTCGGGAGTTGTAAAGATCCAGAAAAATGGCCACACTGTAATTTCCCCCCCTATTTTATATCTGATGCTTTAGCAAGCCTGGTTGCCTTCTGAATACATGACTCTGAGAAGCCAAATGTAGACTTCTATGAATATTCAGGAGGACATCCAACTTGGAAATTAGGTTTCTGCAAACATTTTTGTCATTAAAATATAATTGCGTGTTTTAAAATGCAAATACATATGCAAGTAGAAATCCAACACTTCTGAAATCACAGAAGGTCTATATTCTATTAGCCAAGATGCCAGGAGGCATAAGGACAAATAGTTTAGAAAGTCCTGGAACTTGAGGCAGGTTCTTCAGAGCTTCTAGCAAATCTCCTATTGCTAGGCGGTTTGCAGAAAGGCGTATCTGGATTCATTTTCCTCATGACACACACCTCCTCCTCCAAATTTCAACAATCCAACTGTCTGAGGCAGAGTTGGTGTCGGCAGCCGACAAAAGAATATGTTCAGCATCAGTGCCTTGTCAATGTTCTAAAGCAGGAACTAAGCACAGTAAGAGGGCATGCAATTAAGAACTTATTTTATTTTGTAAATTATTCATTAAAATCACATTTGTTTTGTTACTCATCTGTTAGACTGACATTTGTTTCAATACTTATATTTAGTTCTTCCCCGTCCCACCCCTTTTTAATTCTTGGCTGTTGATTTTTCATTGTTAGTTCTGAGGCCTGCCATTATGCCTCAGATATTATTTGCAAACTTCTGGATCAAACTCTTCTCCTCTTCCTGACTATCATTTTCCCCCCTAAATATCCTGCAAAAATACTAGATACTGGGAAAATAAAGAGCAGGTGCCTGTGGTGGTCAGCAAGACCAGCATTTTGTTCAAACTATGATCAGCTCTACATGTTATTAAAGCACATACTCATTTAATCCAAGGTGGGTAGATTGAGAAAGGACTAATCATCATCTAAGCAGGGGTATATGAAAGACTGGGTTTCTACAAAGGTTGTCCCTAAATTGTAACTTTTAATGTATCACGAGGGAGAATTATTACATTCATGGGTTAGGGTTAAAGCCCCATGATTAAGCCACCCACTTTCCCATGGATTAGATGTTGCAGCGCCTAATCCATGGGGGTGTAGTCTTTTCATGGAGATGCCAGCTAAAAAACTGCTTCTACCCCATTATGCTTCCGCAGAGAAAATGTCTACATTGGTGCCAGTTCTCCGATCCCATGGACTCACCCATGGAGTGGGGTGGGGAACTCACAGCAAAAGAAAAAAAAAAGAGAGCCAGTATGATCTAGTGGTTAAGGTGCTGGGCTAGAAACCAGGAGTCTGTGAGTTCTAGTCCCGCCTTAGGCATGAAAGCCGGCTGGGTGACCTTGGGCCAGTCACTCTATCTCTCAACCCTAGGAAGGAGCCAATGGCAAACCAGGAGACTGAGAGTTCTAGTCCTGCCTCGGGCATGAAAGCCGGCTGGGTGACCTTGGGCCAGTCCCTCTCTCTCAGCCCAACTCACCTCACAGGGTTGCTGTTGTGGGGAAAATAGGAGGAGGAAGGCGTATTATGTATGTTCGCCACCTTGAGTTATTTATAAAAATAATAAAGGCGGGATAAAAATTAAACAAACAAACAAACAAACAAACAAATAAATAAATAAGACCTATTTCCCCTCCTTCTCTCTCCTTCCCCCCGACAAATTCTACTGCCATGCGTAGCAGCAGAAATGGGGAAGAGAAGCAGGAGAGAATGGTGTCAAATAAATAAGTAAGTAAGTAAGTAAGTAAGTAAGTAAGTAAGTAAATAAATAAATAAGTAAGTAAGAAAGACCTATTTCCCCTCCTTCCCTCTCCTTCCCCCTGACAAATTCTACTGCCATGCGTAGCAGCAGAAATGGGGAAGAGAAGCAGGAGAGAATGGTGTCTTTGTCTCCTGCTCTCTGATGATCACTCCATGGGATCCAAGAACATCCAGCAGAAGACTAGTGGGTCTTCTCCTGCCAGTAACTGTCTTTCAAAGAGCCCTCCATTTCGGCACTGTCCTTCCCCTGCTTCTGGCAAAGACCCAACCCCTGTTCTGCTTTGTTATCAAGGCAGGGTGCAGACTGAAAGTCCAGTCTGCATTCTTTTTATTCTGGCATTCTTTCTGAAGGCTCCTGCACTAAAGGTCCAGCTTTACGGCTGCCGTAGAGAACGGCCCTATGTAACTAATAGGGAAATGACTTCAGTGTGATTATTGTTGATTTGATGTTATTGTTATATTGGATTTTGAACCTTCTCCGTATGCTGCCTCGAGTTGCATGACAGTTAGGAGGCTGTACAAATATCATCATCATCATCATCATCATCATCATCATCATCATCATCATCATCAAGTAGTGCAGTGTTTCTCAAACTTAGCAACTTTAAGATGGGCAGACTTCAACTCCCAGAATTCCCCAGCCAGCATGCTGGGGCACAGTATATTCTAAATCTAAAAATCAGAGAGATTTTGAAACAATTTTGAGTTGATTACAATTTTTATTGTACCATTGTTCATTGAAGGCAGAAGTGGAATGAAAGGTGAGTTATAAATGTATTATTGAATGTATTCAGATTGGTAGCTATAATTAGACTGCAGGTATGTGGATAATTATTGCATTCATCATTTTAATGAATTACAGTATCAGTTTGATACCAGTTTGTAGGAAGTAATAAACATATGATAATTGAAATCCTTCATCAAGATGTTTTCTTTTTCATTTCATTTCTGGAACCTGTTCTAATAATTTTTCCCTTCAGTTGTTTTTTCACCTGGAGGGAAAAAAATGTTTTTTCCACTCAGCTTTCATTAAAAAGAAGAGATGTTTAATTCCATCAAACATTTGCAAGCATGCCCACGCAGAAACACTCACACAGATGATACAAGGCGTATTTTATATGGCTTATATGTCTAAGAACATAGAATTGCTAGCAAAGGATTGACTGTATTCTAAAATCAGGGTAACCATCTCATGGTTTCTGAGATACTTTCTAGGAATTCCAGAATGCATTATATTTCCCTTCTGAGGCTGGAGAAAAACCTGCAGGACTGGAAAGGAAAATCCTAAACCTCACCCACCTGATTTAATGCTCCCTTGGTTCCCTTATCTCAGGGGTGGGCAACGTCAGGCCCGCGGGCCATATAAGGCCCGCGAGGCTCCCACCTAAGGCCCGCGGGGCTCCCACCTAAGGTCCGCGGGGCTCCCGCCCACAAACCCCGCCCCTTCCACGTGATTGGCTCCCGCCTGCAAACCCCGCCCCCCCAGTGCTTGTGATTGGCTCCCGCCCGCAAGCTCCGGCCCCCGGTCTGCGGAAATCCCAGAAACCCCGCCCCCCACTCACTGGTTATAAATATCCAAATGGCCCTTGGCAGAAAAAAGGTTCCCCACCCCTGCCTTATCTTCTGCCATGGAGGCTTGAAACCTTCACTAGACCTGGAATTTGTGATGGGAGAAAACTACCTTATTTTAAATGAGAGAGAGGGAAGGAATGATGCAAATATTCAGTTCAGAGATTTAATTCAACATGATTGAACAATTCGTTTAAGTTGATGATTGAATGCGTTTGCAAAAATACAAGTTTCTGAATGAAATCAACTATTTAAACTGAGTTTATGTTCTGAATCTAATAGTTTGATGTTTTCAACTGGGACTTTGTTTAGAAAATTATTTCAGAGATTCATTTCAATTGATTATTTGAATTAGTTTCAGGATGATTTGCAAACCCATGGCAAATCTTTCTCAATTTTACTCTGCAATCCAGGAGCTGAGCAGTGTTGTTAGAAGTTTGGATATTGGAACCAAAGGAGGCAATGCTTTACAGACCAGCATCCAGTTAAGAAGGTGATGACTTACATCCAAGGAAACACACCTAGCAATGCATTGCAAGTAAACATTGCAATATCTGTACATGTGGCCAGAAAAACTCTTGGCCTATTGCCCTAATGCTCTAATAACAGGTGAGTTAAAACCTCTGCTTTGCAGACTCTGATTGCAATGACTCATTGGGAAAATTTAAAGCATTCTGGGAAATAAGCAGAAGATCACTGCGAGCTGCAGAGAAGTATGATTTTCTTACCAGCTCCAGATAGGTGCCTAGAATTTGACTCAGTGGGAAAATTTGCATAGGCTTGGAGTATTCTGGGAAGTGAGCAGAAGTTCACTGTGACCAGTAAAGAAGTTGGACTTTGTCTCTTCAGCTCAGGGAAACAACTTGTCATCTTATTCATTGTTCTTAATATTCTTGTGGTTGTATGTGATGATTATAAGGGGTAAATAAGGGTAATCTGGCCATGATTTCTATTTTTCCAGTCGTTGTTAGAAATGATTTTTGGTGAGCTGTTGCCTTTGTCTTTTGTGGTTCCATGTGTGTATTTTGGGGGGAGTTGTGTGCTCAGTGAGCATATTGATCTTTAGTTAAGAATATGCAGTAACTGTGTTTTCATTGCTTGATTTTGAACAAGCTGAAATCTTATTTGTAGGGGAAGGTAAGGAGCCAAACTTCTTTAGAGCATATCCTTAGATCTTCATTAATAGGCCTTTAAATCCTTAAGCCTATGGACTTCAACTCCCAGAATTCCCTAGCTAGCCAGTTTAAGAACACTTTTAATGCATATATACAGGCCTACACATGAAACGAATATAACAATTTTGTAAATTGTGGCCTATATTTGAGCCTGAATATGCAGGGGTTCCCTGAGGCCTGAAAAATATTTCAAGGGTTCCTCCAGGGTCAAAAGGTTGAGAAATGCTGACCTAGAAGAATATTGACCCAAATGAGCTGCGTCAACAAGGTTGATATTCCTGAGGAAAGGAAAGGAAAGGAAAGGAACCAGCTGTTCTTTCTCTCTAGCAGTAGAGCAGAAATTGACCGGGAGGAATTAGCTATTCTCCCTGCTAAGAGGAGACTGCCCAATGTCAAGGCCCAAACAAGGAAGCAAAAATTACACAAACCTCTATAAGATGTTTTTAGTATCATGATTAAGGTAGAGAATCTTGAAAATGGTGATAAAATTTCTAACCCTTATTTATTATAGTGGAATCTCTTTGAATGATTTGAATCTCTTCTTCCCAAGCTTTTTACGGCCTGGACTGAGCTGCCGGTTATTAACAAACTCCTTTATTATTTTTTGATTGTTTAGGTCTACCATTCTTTTCACCTCCCCAATTCTCTACCCCCAAAGTTGGTGGAAGTTTTCAAAAGTGATTGGTGCCCCATGAGGGGGTGGTGGTGAAGAGCGGGTTCAAAATCTGCAGGATAGCATATGAAGCCTCACAATAGAAGCCCCACCCCTTTTCTAAGTCATGTACAAAAAGGGTGGGGCTTGCATCGTGACACTCTGCCTGCCATCTTGCCAATCTTGACACCCACCTATACATCTCTCTAAGAGCAGCAAGGATTTGTGTTTAAAATAGACTTTACACCTGTCTATAGTGCACTAGAAAAGAAGCTGGCGAGCAGGCTTGCCTTTGTAACAAGGCAGTGACAATGTCCCAGGCTTTCCACTATACAGTGTTCAAATGCAAAATCAGAGCTAAATCTTTTTGAATCATCCCCACTTTTTCTCTTCCCCACATCTCTTTTCCAGCACTTCCCCACAACAACAGACCTGTGATTTAGGTGTGTTGTAGGAGTTTCAAATGGGGGCGTTGTGGCTCAGCGGGTAAGACGCCAGGCTTGCCGATTGGAAGATCGCAAATTTGGAGGTTCGAATCCCTAGCCCTACGTGCGGAGTGAGCTCCCGCACTCACCCCAGCTCTTGCCAACCTAGCAATTCGAAAGCATGCAAATGCAAGTAGATTAATACAGTAGGTACCACTTTGGTGGGTAGGTAACAGCGTTCCGCGCGCGTCATGCGGCCACATGACCGTGGAAGCGTCTTCGGACAACGCTGGCTCTTCGGCTAACAAACGGAGATGAACACCGGCCCCTAGAATCAGACACGACTGCACAAATGTGCGGGGGGAACCTTTACCTTTCAAGAGGCCTGTGGAGTTTTATTTGCCACCTCCTTGTGATTTTAACCCCATATTCAGTCAGTTCCGGTGTCCCTACACAACAGGATTTGCAGTTCCTTACTGTATATAAGTTGAGGATATCAAGATTCCCACTTCTCCAAGCGTAGCCATGGTTACTACCAAAGCAGCATGTGTAATTGGTTGACCCAACCACATCTGAGGATCAAAAAAGGGAAAAAATAAGGGTGGAGGTGGACTATTTGGTACCCTGAAGAAATTGGTTGCAAATGACTGACCGAGGCTGCATCATGTTTCTCACTGACATTCAGCACCACTGCTATAGCATGAATGAGAGAAAAAATGACACTAGATATGGCATAGAAAAACACTAAGAGGTGAGCCCAGGAAATTAGTTTTGCTGCAGACTCTTTTCTTTACAGACTTCCAGGTAGCTAAAGCATCTTCGGGGGGTGGCTTGACAGAGACTGGAGAGAAGAGAGTGGGATGCCTTCCCTGTGCGATTTGTGCAAATGGAGTCTCGCTGCAGCCTATTGTGACCAATATATGCAGTGCAGCCTATGCAGTGCAGGGCTTATAGAGAGATATTATTAAAGCAACAGCAAAATAACACTGTCTACAGCAGCCTTTCTCAACTCTTTGACCCTGGAGGAACCCTTGAAATATTTTCCAGGCCTTGGGGAACCCCTGCACATTCAGGCTCAAATATAGGCCCGAAGTTACAACATTATTATATTTGTTTCATGTGTAGGTCTGTACTTACTGTATGCATTAACAGTGTTCTTAAACTAAAAATAAAGAATGAAACTTACCTCTTTCATGTGCACTTGCCCGAATTTGAAATAATTTTTAAAATAAATTGTGATCTCCCTGGGAACCCCTAGTGACCTCTCGTGGAACCCTGGTTGAGAAACCCTGGTCTACAGCATTGTTTCAGGTTTCAGAGAGTATATCAGCCCCTGCAAGATTACTAAATGTATTACATCATAAACTATCATCCATAAAAGTTACACTTGCCCTTGTAAGTCTGCCATAAGACTTACTTCATTGTTGGGAGATGGGAATGTATTTTTACATGATAATGTGGGGAGCAATTGCATGGAAGAATAAAGCAGTTCAAAAATGCATTTTTGTACATGGTCAGGGCTGAATTTCTCCCAACACTGTGACTACTTCATACTGCAGGTTGGAGTTCTCACTGTTGAATCTTCCCTTACCAAATAGTACTCTGCATGTGGAAAGCTGCTTGTGAAAAAGGGAATTCAGTTAAAATGCTCTGACAGTGTTTTCAATGTGCAGGAGTTGTATGTATGATGAGCCTTCAAAAATCAAAAAGGAGGCTTATAAAATTACATGTCATATGTGGCAAGACTTTATTTCAACATAGATCTGTTCATCCTTCCTCAAAATTCTGGGAATGCAGAATTTTCTGAACTGTTCTAAAGAATGAGCTTTTTCAGAAAAATCTAACTAATTAATTTATGGAACGGTGTGCTACAAGATGTGGTGATGGTGACTTTACAGTGGTTTTAGTCAATTCATTGATGACTGCTAATAACCGTAGCTATTGCCATCAAGGATTGTTGTTGGCTTCTGTAACAAAGTTATCCAGCATGCTTGATCTGAAGGTAAACAGAATCCAAAAGGGGAAAGAGGAGAAAACTCCTGTCTTCTTGGTTGCAAAACACGCTTAACCGGGCCATGGGTGGTATATGAATATCTAAAATTAGTTAACTATGGGATTAGGAGGGGCAGCTTTAATCCATATCTGCCCCAGACTTGTTTGGAGTTCTGTTGCCTTCTACGAGCCAGCTGAGTCATGCAAACAGCTAAATCCCATCAAAAGAGAGTAGCTTTAGTACTTGTCCTCCAAGAAAAAGAGTTGGAAGTATAGGGAAAAAAAACTTAGGTAATTTTTAATGTAGCATAAGGGGAAATCATTAATTCAGCCTTAATTAAGTCCCCCCTTTGGAGGGCAGCCTCTGGCACATAATTCAGAGAAGGTCCTTGGTACAAATAACTTCTTACATTACCTGCAAAGGATTTGGTCTTTGGTCTTCATCTTGTCGTGTTTCACTGCCCGCAAATTGATCTTGCTATGTCTTCTTACTGTAGGAAATTAGAGAATATGATCAATCTGTGTAACTTGATCAAGGAACATGTGATCTCTCTTGCTCAAAGGGAAAATTTGCCACACACTTGCCTTTGGTGAGTATATCCTAATAAAATTATAATAAAAAAAGGCATTATAGAAATGAGTTTGATTTTTAATATTCAGGGATTTTTTTTTTTTAAAAAAGAGGTTATTAGTATGCATGGGTAATAAAGCAACAATGGAATTCATGGAGAAGATAAAAATTCAATCACTCTGGAATGCCAGAAAAAGATTTGGAAATACATTCTTACACATAAACACTGAATTCTAAATCTTAGGGGTTTTTTTTTGTGTGCAAACTTTGTTCATTAAAAACTGTATTTCCAATGCCCAGTTTTAAAGGCCTTTTCAGATTATATTAGTAATTTATTATTAACACTGAAGTACTAAAATCAGAATCAAACCATAATTAATCATTCTTGCTAACAAATCGTAGTTTATGTTAACTACACTATATCTTCCTTGCATATAATGCAAAATGAGTGTGTGAAATGAAGTACTTTATAAATGATAGTAAAATCTTGACTTAATGGCTCAGTGTAAACAATATCTTGTTAAATCCAAATTTACATAATTTGTGTCAATTTATGCCTTTTGTGTTATTCTGAAAATGGATAAATATTGCATCATTTGCAGTAAAATCTTGATTTAATAGATATACCCTCAATTTAATGGACATTGATTAAATTAATGGACATTAAACATTAATTCATTAAATGTGGGTAACATATGAAAATCTGTCCATTCTTATCCAAAATTGTTCAACCATTAAAAAAGGTTTACTGTACTAGTATTCAGTAGTGAGTGCAATATACAATTACATCTACTCAATAAGAATAATTGGTTTCCTTATTCTCAATGTGTCCATTTTGTCTGGATCAAGGTTAAGTTTCACCCACATCCATCCTCAAGTTGCCTCTAGTATAGGAATTTTGCCCTATTTTGCCCAAGCAGTATAGCCTCCTTGGGATAATATATATGAAAGACATAGATGAGTGTCATCTGGAAGTGGATGATGGGTTGGACAAAATATGTGAATGACTTGCTCTTGTGAGTTTGTGTAGATATTAGAAGGCATAGAGACAGGATAACACTTTGCAGAAATATACAAAGCTGTGAACAGAACAAAAATAGTACTAACTTCTGAGTGTAATCTTCAGCAACCCCGCCCCCCCAAATCACATTCTTAGATCAACCAGAATAGAAGGAAACTAAACTTTATGGGATCAAAAGCAATCAAAAAGTCCAGAAGAACCAATCAAGCTGCACCCTCCAATTTATTCTCTAGCATAAATCATCCACCAGAGTGACCAAAGCTATTTTCATCCCTATGTTAATTTAAAGAGGCAGTGGATGATGAATATTAAATTTATAAATGGAACTTCATGTGGAATGCTCCTGTTCAGTCATGCCTCCTTCCAGAATTCTCCATTCCATTTTCTCCTCCTTTATGTTTTTTAGTCCCTACTCACCAGAGATTTAGTTTCCATGGGACTATTTTTTTCACTGTTCTAATTCTTTCTCTTAATACTTTTTGGTGCTTCTGAAAAACTATGTCCCATTTATTTATTTATTTATTTATTTATTTATTTATTTATTTATTTATTTATTTTTATCCCGCCTTTATTATTTTTACAAATAACTCAAGGTGGCGAACATACCTAATACTCCTTCCTCCTCCTGTTTTTCCTACAACAACCCTGTGTGACTGGCCCAAGGTCACCCAGCTGGCTTTCATGCCTAAGGCGGGACTAGAACTCACAGACTCCTGGTTTCTAGCCCGTTGCCTTAACCACTAGACCAAACTGGCTATTTGTACATGGATTGTGCTTGGAGAATTGGATAATCTCCTGCATAGACTATTGCAACGTGCTCTACATTGGGCTACCCTTGAAGAGTATCCGGAAGCTACAGCTGGTCCAGAATGCGGCTGCACGAGTAGTTTTAGGAGCCTCAAAGACGGCCCATATAACACCTTTGCTGCACGAGCTGCATTGGGTGCCAGTTTGCTTCTGGGTCCAATTCAAGGTGTTGGTTATTACCTTTAAAGCCCTACATGGCATGGGTCCAGGTTACCTGAGGGACCGCCTCATCCCCATTGCATCGACCCGTCCCACCTGGTCAGGCAGAGAGGGCATGTTATGGACCCTGTCCATGAGAGATTGTTGATTGGCAGGGTCCAGGAAGAGGGCCTTCTCTGCCATAGCCCCCGCCCTTTGGAACAGCTTACCCCCGGAGGTAAGGCAGGCCCCCACTCTCCTGGCCTTCTGAAAGGGGCTCAAGACTTGGCTGTGCCACCTCACTTGGGGTGGGTGGTTGGCACCTTGATGCGGCCCTGCAAAATTTTATCAAGACTGTGGTCTGACCATCTCGGATTTTATATCTCATATTTTATACCTTAGAGTTTTTTGTATAGTTGTATATTTATATTTTTATAATATATCTTTTTAATGATATTTAATTCTTTTATTGTTTTAACGTGCTTGTAAACCACCCAGAGTCGTTTGTACAAAACGGGCGGTGAAGAAATGCGACAAATAAAATAAATTAAAAAAATTAAAAATCCTTCTTTGTAGAGTGTTGTCCAATATGTTTGCATTGTATGTATCTCCTGCATATTGACCATCATCCTGCAATGCTTTATTCAATGTTTTTATTCTAATTGAGAAATGAACAACAACAAATATCTCTATCTCTATCTCTATCTCTATCTCTATCTCTATCTCTATCTCTATCTCTATCTCTATCTCTATCTCTATCTCTATCTCTATCTCTATCTCTATCTCTATCTCTATCTCTATCTCTATCTCTATCATCTCTATCTCTCTATCTCTATCTCTATCTCTATCTCTATCTCTATCTCTATCTCTATCTCTATCTCTATCTCTATCTCTATCTATCTATCTATCTATCTATCTATCTATCTCTATCATCTCCTCTTTCTCTATCATCTCTATCATCTCTATCATTAATGTTTTGATAAAGAACTGTGGTAGGACTTAGGCTGTATGCAAAAGCAACAGAACAATTCAAGTAAGCATTTTTTTGTCAAACTGGGACAAAATAGAAGTTAAATTTTCTTGCTAAATTTATAACTCTTGTCCCCCTTCTGTAATAACCAGTTAAATGGATTTCATGCAGCAGCTAACAAGAGATACAGAGAGTAGATTGGCTTAACAGTAACCAGAAGACAATTGCTATGTTAGGACTAATGTGAAGGAATGAGTTGTCCCAATTAACTACCCTAGTAGTTAATTAACTACCCTGGAAACTGTATATCACATTGGGTGAAATATCTCACCAATAAGGTATCTATTAGAAATTGACATTGAATGGACTCTGAACACTGCCTGACTATCCCCAATTTAATGTTAGTTTCTGAAGCAGAGTTAATTTTATTTTTGAAAACTTAGTGGCACTTCACAGATCATACACTGGGTTGTTGCTGAGTGTAGATTGGATAGTTTATTGAAGCCCATCATAACTGCCTCCTAAGGTTGCCATCAGAGCAGAAAAAAACAGCCTTGTCTGCTCTTCTGTCTTTTCCTGTTGTCAAACATGCAAGAAAACCTGTTGACATTTTTCATGGCGTAAATAAAAAGATTATCACCTGAGAGGATAATCACATCAAGTTATAGTGAAATGCTCAGTGAGAAAGGCCTGCCAGAAAACTGGCAACCCCATACTCCTTTGAGAGACATGTTTTTTTTAATGCTCTGGCTGTTTTTCTTCATAGTTTAAACATTTGTCTGTATATTTAAAACTGCCTAGATCTTGCCTTCAGTTTTCTGTAACAATAAAGGCTTGGAGAGAGGGGTCAAGGAGTCCATTTATGCCAACTTGGAAAATCCTTCCTTGAATAGAGGTGGGGGCCTCAGGCACAATCTTTCCCCTATTTTCCTTCCTGCTTTGTCTTCTGTGCCTAGGAAGATTGAGACCATTTCACAAGCAAAACAGCAGCATGGTAATCTTAACGATCCTCCTTTGGATGATAAAGGGACTTAGAAATAAACATCTCAAATAACCATGACCTAGCCCCAGGTGCAAGGTCACACAGCCACCCTAGAAACATATTTAAGGATTCCCTTACTAACTTTGCTCAGACTGAAGAAGCTTCTTGGATAAGGAGCGAAACGTTTCCACGGAGAAAATAGAAATCCAGTTGACATGATTCAAGCTACAGAATAAAGGCTTGGAGTTAAAAAGCCTCACATTGAAAATGATACATGATGATCCTCTTTCCAGATCATGACATCTGTTGAACATCTGAAAAAAAAAGTGATCTGCTTCTGTGCTGCTACAATAGATTTTCCTTCTTCTGTGTCCATGATTTATAAGACCATTAGTGATCTTGGGGTCAGGGGTTTCCTGAAGCTAATGGCTGCCTAGGTTAACAGCCCTCCATGTTATCTCAGCCTTTCAACTTTGCCAGCCCATCATTAGCTGCCAGGAAATGCCTGACTCAGAGGTTATTATTGTTTAAATATTGCCTCTAAAAGCTTTTTATTACCCGCAATACATTTTGCTTTTGTGCTGTATTAGCAAGCCAAAGTATTAATACAATTAGCAATAACAACAAATCAGGGAAATGAGAGGAGTTTTGCAGGACACAAACAGGTCTTAAGAGCTCATTTCTGTTCCTGGATATCCACGCTATTGGCTGGCTTCTTGAGGATACCCCAAAGTCAGGTGAATGACACACCAGACAGCCCCCCCTAAATATCTCCAAATAGTTCCCCTTTATGTGATGCTTCTATGCTGTGCAGTTTCCACTGCTGTGTTTTGTTACTGTACCTCAAAGAGAATAAACCCATAGAACGTAGCACCGTATGGGTAGCCATCATGGATCTGGCTAAGCCCCATCTTAATCTAGGATTTTGTTTCTCACAATGGCTAGCCAGATGCCTCTGGAATGCTGGCAAACTGGATATGGAAAGATACCTGTTTCCTGCAGTATAATCTACAATTATTCAACCCAATTATTCTGCCTTCAACCCAGATATAATAGGATCCAGTAGGATTATCCTTCAAGACTGATAGCCCTTGATAAACTTGTCCTCCATGAAATTATCCTGTTCCTTTTAAAGAAATCTGAATTAGTGGCCTTCTTCAGGTCATGATAAAGAGATCCATAGGTTAATTACTGTATGAGCTGTGCAAAGAAGTGAAGAGGAAGAAGAATATTGTAGAATTGGAAAAGGAGCAGGAAAGGGCAACCCAAGTGATTAAGTGACTACAGAAGCTCTCCTGCAAGGGTAGGCCACCGAGTTTGGATTTTTAGCCTGGACAATACATAGTCTTCAAGTCTGCCTCTGCCAAGTGGATCTGTCCTGTCCTGTTTACTTGTCTTCAATGTGGACATGAAGAGTTCCCTATATATGTGAAGTAAGAGGTGTGTAGGCTTGGCAACAGTGTTTGTCTGTGGTGGCCCCCACCTTGTGGAACAGCCTCCCCACAGATGCCTGTCTGGGCGGTGGTGGCGGGCAGGGGCGGTGGGGGTGGCAGGCGGTGGGGGTGGCAACCCTTCTGGGTTTCCCGCGTGCTGCTGCAGCAGCGGCGCTTCCGGGTTTCCCACGCGCTGGCCCTTGGTGTGTCGCCAACGGCAAAAGTTTGGAAAGCCCTGGACTACTGGATAAGGCTATTAAGATGCAAGGAGAAGAGGTAGCATTTGAGCCTCCATTGTAATATTTGGTGTGCCAAGCCAACTCTGGTCAGTAAAGACTTTAAGGATCCTGTGCCAGCCCTCCCAGGTAAACCAGACAGGAAACACAACCAGATGCGCTATTTCTACTTTATTGTTAGGCCACAATAACAGAACCTTGCAAGTCTGAAAGTACAAATCTCCCACCATCCCTATTAAGAGTTAGGGTGGATCCTTTCTAAGTTTCCTTCTCTGTCCCTTACTCAATTGCGGACTCCTCCCTCTTTTATCAAATTGTTCCCTAGGCAGCATCTCCTCCTCCCCCCCCCCATCTTCCAAGGTCATTCTCACATTCCATTACATCCTGGGACCACAAGAAAATCTAGTCTTGATGAAACTGGGTATTTAGAACATTTTATAAGGCTCCCCCATTTCTTTTAGGCTGAGTGCGTGATTCTTTGGGGCTATAGGTAGGGAGCCAAGCTTCGTTACTGATGGATCAGCAGTGGAAAAAAGAGAGAGAGATAAAAATCAGGTTTTGAGGACTGTGCTAAGTCATCCTGATAGAAAGAACTTTCACACATCACTAATAGGGTGATGAGTTGAGCCAGTGGTTTGTCAAAGAAAGAAGTTTCTTATATTCCTTATGCTTCCTTTTCTTTAGAGACACAAAGAGCAAAAGATCCTGTCAAACGTATTCTTTCCTCTGTTTCTGATGTTTTTATGTTGCTAAAATGGCACTATTGACACGTAAGAGGGAGAATTCAGGGAATCCCATAGCCGGCAAAAGTTCAAAAGTCTTGACAGAGAGACAGAAAAAACCCCATGGGCAGAAGCCTTTCTCCCCAAAGAAATAGAAGATGAAAACTGTATTAGAAAGGGAAGAGAATGGATTATCCTGGGGGCTATGTTGATGGAAGAATTTAATAGCAACAGATGAAGAAGAGCAACAGATGCTGGAAGGTTTCACTTCTTAATGCTTGCTCATGAGGTGCAGTCTGCTTTGGAGCATCATGTTACTTCTCTTCCATTAAATTCTATGGAATTTTCTTTTATTCCGCAGAATGCCGCCTGACGGCCCTTTTTAAAATTACAAGATCTCTTTTGGGTCAGGAGCAGGGGGAGACCCATTTACAGGGCCGATCAGAAGAGTTTTCTGAGCATCTGCAGGACAAAATCGCTCAGATTCATTCCAAGTTGGACTCCAAGCATGAGAGAGGATCTGGAGAGATGCCAGGGGCTCGTACTTAACATGTTATCTGGGAACAGTTTGATCCTGTTGCGCCTGATGAAGTAGACAGGATCCTCCAGACTGTGAACGCCACCACATGCCATATTGACCCATGTCCCTCCTGGCTGGTGAAATCAGCCAGTGAGGTGACATGTGGTTGGGTCCAGGCGATGATTAACTTGTCCTTGAGTGAGGGAGTGTTCCCGGCGGCCTTCAAGGAGGCGCTGGTGCACCCCCTCCTCAAGAAGCCATCCCTGGACCCTACTATCCTGGGCAATTTTCGCCCAGTCTCCCACCTTCCCTTTTTGGGAAAGGTGGTTGAGAAGGTGGTGGCGTGGCAACTCCAGAGGATTCTGGAGGAAACGGATTATCTAGACCCCTTCCAGTCAGGTTTCAGGCCGGGATATGGGATGGAGACCGCATTGGTCGCGCTTATCGATGATCTCTGGCGAGAGCGGGATTGAGGGAGTGCGTCCATCCTGGCTCTCTTAGATCTCTCAGCGGCTTTTGATACCGTCGACCACGGTATACTTTTGGGACGGCTCAGGGAGTTGGGGGTGGGTGGCGTAGTTTTGCGCTGGTTCGCCTCCTTCCTCCGGGGCCATTCCCAGTCGGTGTTGATAGGGGAGGAGAGAGCTGACCCGCGACCCCTGACTTGTGGGGTGCCGCAGGGATTGGTTCTCTCTCCTCTCCTATTCAACATCTACATGAAGCTGCTGGGCGAGATCATCCGTCACCACGGGATGAGGTATCACCAATATGCTGATGATACCCAGTTATACATCTCCACCCCCGGTGAAGTAGGTGATGTGGTCGATGCCTTATCTCAGTGTCTGGAGGCTGTGGGGGTCTGGATGGGGAACAACAGGCTTCAACTGAACCCTGGTAAGACGGAGTGGCTGTGGATTGATGGCCCCCCTAAATCCGGGAAGTTGTCATCCTTGGTTCTGGGTGGGGTTGCACTACCTCACTCAGATCCAGTGCAGAACCTGGGGGTCCTCCTGGACTCACAACTCCTGCTCGAAGAGCAGGTGGCAGTCGTGGCCAGGAGGGCCTTTGCACAACTGCGAGTTGTGCGCCAGTTACGCCCTTTCCTGGATCGAGAGGCCCTCCGAACAGTCACTCACGCCCTTGTCATCTCCCGTATAGATTACTGTAATGCGCTCTACATGGGGCTACTCTTGAAGAGTATCCGGAAGCTTCAGCTGGTACAGAATGTGGTGGCGCGAGCAGTTATGGGTGCCAAGAGATCGGCACATGTAACACCTCTGCTTCGCGAGCTGCATTGGTTGCCAGTTTGCTTCCGGGTCCAATTCAAGGTGTTGGTGATTACCTTTAAAGCCCTATATGGCATAGGGCCAGGATATCTGAGGAACCGTCTCGTCCCGATAATGTCGGCCCGCCCCACCAGTGCATGCAGGGAGGGCATGCTCCAGACCCCCTCAACAAGAGAATTCCATCTAGCGGGGTCCAGGAGGCGTGCCTTCTCTGCGATAGCACCCGCCTTATGGAACATCTTGCCCCTGGAGGTGAGACTGGCCCCTTCACTTCTGGCCTTTCGGAAGGCCCTTAAGACCTGGCTCTGCCACCAGGCCTGGGACAACAGAGGCGGAAGTGCCTCCTGGGGTTGGCTGGCCCCGTAGCAATATGATCTACGCTACGATTCCCTACCCATCTTGGATTTTATTTATTATATTGGCTGTATTATTTAGATACTTTTAATTGTATAGTTTTTAAATTTTTAATTATTGTAACCTGCCCAGAGTCCCTTGCGTGGGAGATGGGCGGGGAATAAATTGAAATAATAAATAAATAAATAAATAAATAAATATATCCTTTCTGAACACACACACACAGACACCATTTTGCTTGTGTCTATTAGCTTGTGTCTACAGCAAAACAGGGAGCTCAAATCTCGTATCTGAGCTTTTTAGTGCCAAATCTCTAGTCTGTGAAAGGGAAGTTGCATTTCTTATGTTTTGAAATTCTCCATTCAGGGCTCTGCACTGAGATTGTAGCAGCTTGAATTTTGATCTCTGTAGCTTTTGTAATATAAAATGTGGCGAGTGATCAGATTTTTTTCCTGAGCTTTGTGAGCACCCAAACAAGGTCTGCTTTTAAGGACTGAAGGAGGTTTGAGTTTAAAATGTCTGATTGGACTCTCAGGGAATATCAAGTTGTTTGGGGTGATTCTTCCTTGCTACTAAGCTCAAACAAATGTCTTTGCATGATGTATATCTTTTACTACAGAAGTTACTCCCTGAATTTACTGTAATTTTGTGAGCTGCTGATCATAAATTAGTCACATATTCCCCTCCTGTTAGATAAAATATCATATACAGAGAAATGGGTTTCTCCTCCAAGGATGCTTTCCCAAAATATCAGAAAACAAGTAAGGAGAAGTTGTGGTAAAATGACAATTACTTCTTTGCTGCATGTCCCTGAGTCCCAGATGGTAGGGAACAAACCACAGAAAAGTGTTCATTTATTTATTTAATGTATGTTAATTTTATTTACCACAAGTTTGGCTGTCTTCAAAAAAGGGTTGGACCAATTCATGGAAGTCGTGGGGATCAATGGCTATTAGCCTTGATGGCCGTGTGACTGCCTCTGAAGGCCATCTGCTGGGAGACTAGTGGGCTCCTTGTTCAGCTGGTTGGTCACTGTGAGAATAGACTGCTGGTCTAGATGGGCCATTCATGGAAGTCGTGGGGATCAACGGCTATTAGCCTTGATGGCCGTGTGACTGCCTCTGAAGGCCATCTGCTGGGAGACTAGTGGGCTCCTTGTTCAGCTCCTTGTTCAGCTGGTTGGTCACTGTGAGAATAGACTGCTGGTCTAGATGGGCCATTCATGGAAGTCGTGGGGATCAACGGCTATTAGCCTTGATGGCCGTGTGACTGCCTCTGAAGGCCATCTGCTGGGAGACTAGTGGGCTCCTTGTTCAGCTCCTTGTTCAGCTGGTTGGTCACTGTGAGAATAGACTGCTGGTCTAGATGGGCCATTCATGGAAGTCGTGACTGCCTCTGAAGGAGAGACTGCTGGGAGACTAGTGGGCTTCCTTGTGCAGCTGGTTGACCACTGTGAAAACAGACTGCTGGTCTAGATGGTCTACCAGGGCACTGTTTATGTTTTTATACTTATGTTCTTATGTTCTTATTTAATACAATTTAGAGGTCACCTGATTCTAAAGGACTCTGGGAGGCTTACATAAAAAAAGTATGAACAATAGAAAAAGAAACAGATCACAATGTCCAGAAGGCAAACTTACTATAACAACAAAAACATCCTACAAGGGCTCAACCATCACCCTGCCCCAAGGCCTGGGAGAACATTCACATTCTTGAATGCCAAATAGGTTCTTTTAGGTGAAATATGTCGGATATGTGAAGAATGTATATTTTATAGTAATTATGGATTTTTATTAGTATTTTAATGTTTGACTGAAATTGTGAGTTAAAGAATGTATATTTTTTAAGAATGTATATTTTATAAGAATGGGTATTTTATAGTAATTATGGGGTTTTTTTTATTATTATCATTAGTATTTTATTGCTTGAGTGAATTTGTGAGCCAACTGCAACGAAATTTCATTCTATTGTACACTTGTAAAGTGTATAGTGGGATGACAATAAAGTTATTATTCTATTCTATTCTATTCTATTCTATTCTATTCTATTCTATTCTATTCTATTCTATTCTATTCTATTCTATTTTCAGTGCCTTTCTGAACATCATCAAAGTGGGAGCTGTTGCTGTTTTGAAGTTCTGCTTATAAAAGTATCCTGATGGGTCACCTTTGGAAACAAAATGGTGGACTAAACTACATGGATAGAGTTTTAGCTTTATTTGTTTATTGCAATATTCTGATCCATCCATCAACAAATATGGGCTAAAAAGTGGAATAAAAAAGCAATGCAATTAGAAGTACAGAATAAAATCCGACAATAATTCACACAGAAAATAAAATAATAACCACTTCTTGGTATAAAATCTAGGACATAAACTAATGATTTTTTGCTAAGATGAAAGAAATGCATATGCATAATGATAGAAAGATAATGTGGGTACCCGGAAGCCTCCTTGATATGCCAAAGCTGAGAAGATACCCTGTTTATTGTGACTATTTGCCTCACTTTGTTCGATGTAGGCATCTGGAGAAAGGCTTCCAAAGAGGAGGAGAAATTCTTCTATGCCTACAAGGGCTTTCATATAGTCTTCTCCAGATTCTGGCTCCTTACAGAAATAGTCATGTCTGGAACTGTTCATGTTTAGCTTGGAAAATGATATAATAGATATTTTACTTACCAATTGAGAGAATAGTATTACATCCGTTCACTTTGCTGGAATTTTATTTAGGATTACTGGATCTGGGCTGCAAAAATATGGATAACCATTAGATGGCAGCAAAAAGATACATACAAGTCTAACTCCTTGCTGCCACCTAATGGTCATTCACATTTTTGCAACCCAGATCTGGTAGCCCTAAGATTATTAACAAGCTTAGCTAAGGAAAACCAGCACAGGATGAAAAAGAGAACTCATACATCTTGTTAGAATGATTAGTTGTTAGATTTGATTAGCTGCATTTCTGGCTGTTTGGCCTTCTTTTCCTCTTGCTGGTTCCCAGTAAGGCAACAAGCCATTTTAAGTGTGTTTGCTTTATCAATTTTCTTCCATTTTTCATTATAATTGAGCAGGTTAATTATCTGTTCTCCCCCAGCCCATTGATTTCCCTCCCAGTTCATCAGCGCATCCACCCTCAATTAATTTACAGAAATGTACTCCCATTCTGCATTTCATTTCTTCAGGCTTCCAAAGGCTGCTATGAGCTCCATGTCATGCCAAAGGCAAGGAGCTTTGCATACTTCAATAAAAGGGAGTACAAATGAGGCAGAGCATCCATCTTAGCGAGGTTTCCTGAATTAGACACTGGAGGTGAGGGGAAAGTTACAGTATTGTAAGAAGCTGTTATAGAAAAGATTTGAATTTCTCACCAACTTAATTTAATTGATCAGGGCTTATGAAATCAAGGAACTCCTTAAGAAAGTGAAATCAAAGAATCCATTTTAAGAAGAAAATGCTCTGGTAAGCAAGCGGCCCAACTATCAAAACTTATTTCCATACATCAGTTGATTTTCAATGTGTGCTATGCTCCTGAGTACAATTTGCAGCAGAAATTCGGGCTGACATTTTGGTATGATTGCATTCTTCAGCTTTATTGGTATGTGCTGTGGTATATCTATCTGTCTATCTGTCTGTCTGTCTGTCTGTCTATCTATCTATCTATCTGTATTTACAGTATAATGAAAGGATGCCTATGATCCCTATATATGTGCTGCATACGTAGTGATAATTTTTGTGAAGGCTTCTATGTAACTTAGTCCTCTCAGTGACAAGTCTTTTTGCTTATGGAATAACACAACTTTCCCTAACGTGGTGGGCTTTAGCTATGCTGGTCTATAGTTCTCTGGAGTTTGGGAAAAGCTAGTATTCATATAAGGATTTTTCATTACCCTCTTTTCCTTGAGAAAAATGTCAAAAGGAGGCTGTAGTACAACTGTTTTAATAACCAGTAGACTTTTGTTCTTTCTTTCTGGGCTGAAACAAATTAGGCTTTTAAAAGGATAGCTCTCACCATAAATAACTGTTGAACAGCATGCTCTCTGGGATTTGATAAGCCCAGGTTAACTAATAAACTCAGTAATGTCTAGCATTTAAACCACATAAGATAAATGTAAGTTCCCAGGCTTAAACAAGCAAGCATTAAGATCTGGGCAGTAATTTGTTCTATGATATGGGGACAGTGAAGGACACGGTTTCATCGGGCTTCTGATGTGTACAAATGGACCTATTGTATGGCTCAGCATGAGAGGGAAAAACAGGTAGGTATTGTTTAGTACACCTTGTGCTGATGAAATGACATGTTCTACCATTTCAGCCAAATCCTGAAATGATCCCATGTTTGGCCATGCGGGGTGAGCCTACTGAACGCTGTTCTTTAAGAGCAAGCCAGCATGTTTGGTTTAATAGTAGAAGCACATCATTCTTACATACTCACAATTCCAGTTCTCTATTTAGACCAGCCTTTTTCAAATTTGGCAACTTTAAGATGTGTGGACTTCAGCTCCCAGAATTCCCCAGCCAGCATGCTGAGAGCTGAAGTCCACACATCTTAAAGTTGCCAAATTTGAAAAACACTGATTTAGACCTACTTAGCAATGTCCAAGGTCTGATCAATTTACGTGCTTGTAAAATTAACCCAATTCTTCAAAATTAAGTTCAGCAGTAGATATCAGACTCAAAAGATAAATTTTAGTTCAAATGCCAATTGTTTGAAGGGAAAAAACCCACAAAAAACAATTGGACTGCCATCTTCATGCATAAGTTCTGTCCAGAGATATCTGGCTGCCTGCTGTTGGAACAGGATGTAGGAATAACTAACCAGTTTTTCTTGGTTCATTTGAGTAGCCACATAAAACCCCCTCAGTTTCTGGGGTGCCTCTAAACAGGTCCAAAAGACAACAACATGTAAGAAACTGCAGTAAGTCATAGTAAAACATAGTAAAACATAGATATAATCTTAGGTAACAGTAGATTTAGTGAATTTCGTTGTTAATATTCCCTGTACGTAAGTATGTGTGTTTGTGTGTGTGTGAGAGAGATCTGACAGATAACAATCACACATTGTGCATTTGCAGTCTACAAAACCTTATACCACAAAGCTCGGTGTTTTTTAAGCACCACAAGATGCTAGCTGTTTGTGTCTGATACAATGGCATAGATTGGCCTGCTGACTTCCATTTTAAAGTGTCCCAAATCCCATTTTGGAATCACATCTGTTACCATGACAACAAGAACCTACGTAGTTTTTCTTCTCTTACTTCTAGCCCGGCTAGTTGTTGCATTTCAGCCATGAGTACCCCATAAATGCACCAGAAGTCTTTCCTGATTACAGACAGAATATTCAATGGCATTCAGATATGCCCAGCCTGGTTCATTCATTCATATTGCATGTCTGACTGTCCTATTTCTTAGCCACCTTTAAAGGCTAAATCCTTCGCAAGGCAGCTTCTGAAAACACTTGGTTTGCCTTTCCTAATCCAGTGCCCCCCAGAGAACCCACCTTGGGAAAACCAATGGGGTGCTATGCAAATTGGATATCAACATTGTCACTACGGCCAAGCACCAGTTTGGGAAGGACTTAAGACATGGTTTACAATTCATTAGCATGGCAATGTTATTAGCAATGCTTCTTAAGGCCCATTCAACCTCACTCTTCAGGATGTCTGGCTCTCAGTGAGTTAGAGCCAGACATCCTGAAGAGTGAGGTTGAATGGGCCTTAAGAAGCATTGCTAATAACAAGGCAGCAGGAGACGACGGTATCCCAGCTGAACTGTTTAAAAACTTGCAAGATGATGCTGTCAAGGTGATGCATGCCATATGCCAGCAAATTTACAAGAATGGCCATCAGATTGGAAAAAATCAGCTTATATCCCCATACCAAAAAAGGGAAGCACTAAAGAATGTTCAAACTATCGAACAGTGGCACTTATTTCACATGCCAGTAAGGTAATGCTTAAGATCCTGCAATGTAGACTCTAGCAATTCATGGAGTGAGAATTGCCAGGTGTACAAGCTGGGTTTAGAAAAGGCAGAGGAACTAGAGACCAAATTGCCAATATCCGCTGGATAATGGAGAAAGCCAGGGAGTTTCAGAAAAACATCTATTTCTGTTTTATTGACTATTCTAAAGCCTTTGACTGTGTGGATCATAACAAATTGTGGCAAGTTCTTGGTGGTATGGGGATACCAAGTCATCTTGTCTGCCTCCTGAGGAATCTGTATAACGACCAAGTAGCAACGGTAAGAACAGACCACAGAACAATGGACTGGTTTAAGATTGGGAAAGGAGTATGGGAGGGTTGTATACTCTCACCCTACCTATTCAACCTGTACGCAGAACACATCATGCGATGTGCTGGGCTTGATGAATCCAAGGCTGGAGTTAAAATCGCTGGAAGAAACATTAACAATCTCAGATATGCAGATGATACCACTTTGATGGCTGAAAGCGAAGAGGAGCTGAGGAGCCTTATGAAGGTGAAAGAAGAAAGTGCAAAAGCTGGGTTGCAGTTAAATCTCAAAAAAACAAACAAAACTAAGATTATGACAACCATCTTGATTGATAACTGGATCTCCTTTCTTAATGCTTTCACTCCTAAACAATCGGACATGATTCCTTTTGTTTTTCATTTTTCCCCTTCTTTTTCTGATGCCTTGAAAAATAGCCCAGAGTAGTGTTTCTCAACCTCCTCAACTTTAAGATGTGTGGACTGGGGAATTCTAGGAGTTGAAGTCCACACATCTTAAAGTTGAGGAGGTTGAGAAACACTGCTCTGGACTATTTTTCAAGGCATCAGAAGAAGAAGGGGAAAACTAAAAAGCAAAAGGAATCATGTCCGATTGTTTAGGAGTGAAAGCATTAAGAAAGGAGATCCAGTTATCAATCAAGATGGTTGCCATAATCTTGTGTTGTTTTTTTTTGAGAAGGGAGAAGACCACTCCCTCCAACCCACGTGTCAAGACAGACTAATTGATATTCTAAGAAGCAGATGAGTAAAAACCAAAAGGAAGGTATTTATCCTAATATGTTTGCCATGCTAATGTCTTAAGTCCTCCCCAAACTGGTGCTTGGCTGGGGAATTCTGGGAGTTGAAGTCCACACATCTTAAAGCCACTGAGGTTGAGAAACACTGATCTAGAGGACCATTAGATGGCAGAAAGACAGAAAGCTCTTTAACTCATCGCTGCCATCTAATGGCCACCTGGATGCATGCAGCCCAGGTTTGTTTTTTAAAAATGGGGAATTTCTTAGGAGGAGGTAAGCCTCTGCACCTCTGAGTATTGAAAACACCGTAAATGGGTCAGTTTGTATTTTGAAAGCTTCCGTACCGTACACTTGCAGTGGCTAGCGTTTGAATTCTACCCTTTTTGCATAGCAGCTTTTGAAGCCCTGAGAGCTTTCCCCATTTGTTCCGATTAGGTCTGCCTTCAGTAGATAAGTCTCTCACGTAATTTGAAGCACCAGCTGAAAATGAAGTCCTTTTGATGGTCTGAAGCTTGGAAATGTCTCTTACCCAATTAATTAAATGCTGTTCTTTTTTAAATTCTTCCATGTGTTCTGTTTTATGTGCCATTCTCTCAGATGTGTGACCCCGAAAGCACTTCCTGGGGAATCTTTTCTTCTTCTTTCTTCCTCTGTGTTGTAAAGAGTTGGCTCTTATGTATGTAAGTAGCTGTGCTTTTTTTAAAAAAGAAAATCATGGGCTACATAATGGCCTGCTTTCTTTTTCCACATTTTTTCCACTTTTCCACTCCCAACAGCTCATTTTCACTCTGGTATATGGCTGAAAGCTAAACTGACCTCTACAAAAGGTTTACTCTAATGTATTACATTTCCCAGAATGCTTTAGATTAATTGAAGTTTGAAACAAACATACTGATGAAAGTTTTAAAGTGAGGAACTTTTGTTGTGTGTTGCATAGTCTCAATATAGAATAGATCTTGAGCATACTGCATTGGAAACTGGATACTCTATGAATTTTATTTCACACTTCAATGACAAAACATCCCTTTCTTTCTGAAACCTATTGTATCTGTTATGTATGCTGTGGGTGGGGGTGAGGCGTTGTGTGTTAGTACTGTATTGCCTTTTTGGCCTGCTGCAGCTCATGTAGTTTGAAAGACCTGTATGTGTTGGCGGTATTTCACTAGTAGTCTTAATAATTGATTCATAAGAAGTTAGTTATGCTTGGCCTGTGTGTGTTGCTTCAGGTCTTTCCCTACAATGCAAAAGCATCTTTGTCTGCTAGAGTGAATTCAGAGAATTCCCAGTCTTCTTTAAATTCTCACCTTCATTATCTAGATCTGTGTTTCTCAACCTCAGCAACTTTAAGAGGTGTGGACTTCAACTCCCAGAATTCCCCAGCCAGCACTTGAAGTCCACACCTCTTAACGTTGCTTCAGTTGAGAAACAAGGATCTAGATAACTGGATGTATATTCTATATAATTTATACTGAAGATCAACAGCTCATGTAAATACAGTACTTGGAATGATAATACTATACCTTTTAGTGCTGTTCGCCATTTTAAAGTCAATGTTAATCGAGGAAATCTGACTGGCTAGTCTCTTTTGGGGACAAGGTATGTTTATTCCTAGCATAATTACCCTTTAAAATAGATTTTGAAAGGCACATACAGCATTTTATTGCTGGAGATGGATTGATGTTGCCAATCCATCAGATCCATTTTGCAAAACGGAGAGTAACAGCTTAATCCAGCTGATCATGTTTTGTTTGGCAGTCTACTAGGAAACACAGGTGTCCAGGATGCTAGAATCCTGACATGTACAATGAATTCAAACTTGCGGGAGCACCAATAAATTTCTCATCTGCTGTTGGATAAAGGGGGACCTCTGTATTCTTGGGAGAATCACTATAAAATGTTTCCTTCATTGAGGTTGCTGATCATCTCTTTTCTGGAGCAGGGAGAGGCCAGAGTATGATTATGAGACTTGAAAATTCATCAGTTGAATGAATGTGTTTATCCATTTGACCAAATTTATAAATTAGCAGATGGGCATCATCTTGAGGCTCAAAGGTATTATTCTAAGGACCTTGGGTAGTATTATCAGCTACCTGAATCAATGGGATTTAGTGCCAAGGGATTCCACATAAAAATAAGATTCTTATAAAATTGCTCTGCCTCATTTGTGGAATTGTATTGGAGGAAATACCGCTTTCTATTTATAACGTTTCCATTTTCTTCTACCGCTACTTAAAATTTCTTTTCTTAGCAAAAAATAAACAGATACTAGAAGCGGGCAAATCAGTTGATTTCTGTTTCTCACTTTTGTGAATTTGTCAAGTTTAGTCTGTCTGTAACTGATCTGAACCTGTCAAATTCAGTTTGTTGAACCTGAACCTCTTTTTTAAAGGCAGCACTGAAATGCCTGTGGGTTTCTTCTTTTTTTGCATATTTGTCCAAGCATATTCTTCACTATTTGTAATTTTGCCTAATATGGACTATTTCCTGCATATAATGCATTGGTGGCTCAGCGGGTAAGACGCCAGGCTTGTAGATCGGAAGATCGCGAGTTCGGAGGTTCAAATCCCTAGCCCCGCGTGATGGAGTGAGCTCCCGCACTAGCCCCAGCTCTTGCCAACCTAGCAATTCAAAAGCATGCAAGTGCAAGTAGATGAATAGGTACCACTTCGGTGGGATGGTAACAGCGTTCCGCGTGCGTCATGCCGGCCACATGACCGTGGAAGCGTCTTCGGACAACGCTGGCTCTTTGTCTAACAAACGGAGATGAGCACCGGCCCCTAGAGTCGGACACGACTGCACAAATGTGTGGGGGGAACCTTTACCTTTTCTAAATGCATTTTGTATGTTATTTTTGTGATTGCCCATTATAGTATAGAGTTTTCTCTAATATATTTCTCTGTATTGGTGAACTATGTTAACAAAAATCTGAAAAATGTGAATTTAAAATGAGAAACTAAATTTCAGTTTATGTTTTGGTTTAAAAATGTGAAATGAAAGAAGTTCATGTTCAGAGACAAACTAAACTAATTTATCCTCAATCTAAATAGGTATAGCTATAGACAGTCAGTCTATGCGAGTGGCTTCGATTTGCTTCAGTTAAGGGTTTTACATGAGGGAGGCAGCCCTATTCTCTTTTGAGGTAGAGAAGTGATGTAGTTTGTTTACATAAGATGCTTTGCATCAAATTTCACCTGCCTTCTTGGGTACCTGCAAAAATCTGTTAATGTAAGGGAAGCAACATACAGTAGCATTTTACTTTGTACTTAGAAGTGATGGACCAGCATTCTACATTGATCATTTGTTGGAGAAGCACCCATCCAGTATCTACAGAGCCCTAACAAATCAAGGGATGAGGGATGAAACTCAAAATGACACAACATCCTGTGTTTGGTAGTGTTAGGAGCCATCCTTCAAGAAGCACGTCAAATAAGAATTGGAAATTAGATTGGAAATTAGAACCTGAGGATTGTTGGAAGACATAATTTCCCCATGTGAAACTTGCTTGTAGAAAGCTCTAGACAATGATTTCCACAACAATTCTGTACCTTGTGGAAACCGTGGTGCCCTTCATTAAATGGAACTGTTTTCTCAAAGTCTCCTAGATTCAAGATGTGTTATTAGTATTTATCATAGATTTATCATAAGAGTAAATGCCTACTTAACCAACCAACCAACCAACCAGCTGTTTTCGTTCAAAGATTGTATAATAGTTTGGTTTTATTCATGAACGTTTTGGAAAGAATTACTTCTTTTGTAGGAAGGCATAGAAGAATGGATGAACACTTTTAGAAAAGGCTCCCAAGTCCTAATTAAATTGTCTCTATTCTAATTAAACAATTCCTGTTCTTGGATCTTTAAAATGTATTTGTTTAAGTTAAGCATCATGATAGGCTTACTTCTCTAATAAGTATGTATTGGCAGGCTTTAATTAGAAGGACTGTTCACAGTTAATGACCCAGTTGGAGAAGCAGTCAACATAGGGGATCTTAGTGACCCTTCTATGTATGTTGTAGAACCGTCCTACAGCTAAAGAAAACTTTGCCAGCAAACATATTACTCTATCACAAAAAGGTTTTGTGGTGAGTAGAATGTAATGGAGCTTGTAACTGCAATGTGATGCTCTTGGTGGGGTGTTAAAAGACTTACTTCTGGCATCCCTTCTGGCTTCTTTGGTCTTCTGTAAAGCTGATTAACACTGAAAGACTAATGGATTACATTAACCTAAGATCTGTACCTATCAATGCTAGAGCTAAACCACAAATGAGAGGATTGTCTTCTGTAATTTGGTGCTGAGAAAAACCAATTAACTAACTTATGATTGGATTAATTTTTAACTTGGATGTTATGCCAATTATTTGCAACAGAGGGATACAGTCTTTATATACAGTATAAGGTTACCAAATAAGGTGTCTGTAGGCTCTTCAGCACCTATGCACACCACATTTTGTATTTCTGATTTAGAACTGGAAATGCATCTTGTTTGTTGTGTTCTTGGATGGATTTTCATCCAACAAAGTGAAAGAAGGAGCCAGATTTTTATTTATTCTAGGGTGTAATATGAATATGCCATTCTTCCCACAGGGATTTTATGGTTACAGGGATGGGGAACCCCCAATGTCAGGTATGCAAGAACCCTGAACTCAACCCTGGAAAGGAAGGAGATAGGGAATTATCCAGCTGCAATGTCATGTGAACCATTGAAGATCTGGGGAAATTGCAATACTTGCCTTTCCTTTGAAGCATGCTTTTTTGAGCCCCTACATTTATTTTCTGAGCTAGCTCAGGAAATTGCTTACCTCTCTACTTTTGATACTGGATTACTGTCTGTTCACCTAACATCAGAAAACTGATGAACCCATCTTTCCCAATTTTTAGGATTCTACCAGACATTCAGCAATGTGGAACCACTTCCAAATAAAACTAATGAGAATTCATCTATCAACAGTCTACCTCTTTTGATTGGTGTAGCTAATCTTCTGTTCAAGAATTGATTGCTTCGTTCTTAGAAGTAGCTTTCCCAGAATTTTATGCATACTGCTAGAGTGTTCACAAGACTAGATTGTTTCATTCAGTTGCTTAGGTTCTCTTTTCAGATTTTCACTAACAACAAAACATCCTCTATAAGCTGTGGGGTGTGGAAATTGTCTCTGCATACCCATATCTGTTTGTAGCTTCATGCATGCTGCAGGCACTTTCCTAGCCATAACATAACCGTTTGAGGGATGGACATGCAATTTTGGGCACAAACCAAAATGTTCAACAATCAGGAAAATAACAAAGGAACATTGCCAAATTGGAAGGGCCAATATTTTCAGTGTGTTTGGGAGTTGGAGGGGGAGTGGGAGATTTGGGATTTTTTGGTTAAGCCTTAAAAGAAGGCTCCCATTTGCTTTGTTTACTTTTCCAAGTGAAAACTGACTGGGTTTCTTAGCAGTTTGCTGCAAAATTCAGCAGTCCAGTTTCTGGGAACTCTAGATTTCAGGGCCATATGTAGCCTAGGAGTGAGGTGGATACAAATTTCCCATCTTTGACTTAAAAGTAATAACTTGCTATCTCACCATTGAATTGCTTAGTATTCAATGAATTGCTTATTATTCAACAGTTGATAGATGAATGACCTCTACAAAAAAGGTATAGTTTTTGAAGTGATGTCAGGTGAGATGGAATCTCTGTGAGCATTAGTAGACAATAGCTGTTTCCTATGTATAAATATAGTACAATAGTTACAGAAAGAGACTGTATATGCTGGTTCAATCTCACTTAAGCAGTGTCTTAAGAAAATGAGATCAAGAGAGAAGTCACATGGATCCACAAGCAAATAAATCTATTTTAGCCATATCTATTGTTAGGACAAAGAGCCAGTTTGGTGTAGTGGTTAAGGCATCAGGCTAGAAAGCGGGAGACCATGAGTTCTAGTCCCACCCTAGGCATGAAGCCAGCTGGGTGACCTTGGGCCACTTTCTCTCAGCCCTAGGAAGCAGGCAATGGTAAACCACTTCCAAAATCTTGCAAAGAAAACTGCAGGGACTTGTCCAGGCAGTTGCTAGGAGTCAACACTGACTTGAAGGGACAAAAAATGTTAGGAGTTATGTTTTATTTATTTATTTAGATGATTTACATGACTGCCCAACTCACAGTGACTCTGGATGGCTTGTCTAGGGTCAAAACCAGAAAAAACAGTAACAAAAGACACAAAACCCCACAAAATAGGAGAACCAAGGCCAAACCACACCATATTCCAAATCAAAGTCATATTAGGATGGGCTCATCTGAATCTTTGGGTGGAAGGGGAAATGCTGTTCTAGAAGGGCAGGCACTACAGTAGAGAAGGCACCCGATGCCTAGGCAGTCCACATGGATTTAAATATGTGAATTCAGTCTCATTTGGGATTTTTTCACGTGATCAAGGCAAAGTTTGTAGTCAGCAAAAATACTCTTGATATTACAGGTTCTGCTTAGAGTTGATTACACATTGAAACATTTCCCATTTACTCTATGGCCAGGTTTCAGTGTTTGAAGAAAGCCTTTTGGCTTCAGACTGCTTCATTGTTGTTGTTGTTGTTGTTCAGTCGTTTAGTCGTGTCCGACTCTTCGTGACCTCATGGACCATAGCACGCCAGGCCTTCCTGTCCTCCACTGTCTCTCGGAGTTTACTCAAATTCATGTTCATTACATCGGTGATGCTATCTAACCATCTCATCCTCGGCCGTCCCCTTCTCCTTTTGCCTTCAGTCTTTCCCAGCATCAGGGTCTTTTCCAGTGAGTCCTCTCTTCGCATTAGGTGGCCAAAGTATTTGAGTTTCAGCTTCAGCATCTGTCCTTCCAATGAGCAGTCAGGGTTGATTTCCTTTAGGATTGACTGGTTTGACCTCCTTGCAGTCCAAGGGACTCTCAAGAGTCTTCTCCAGCACCACAGCTCGAAAGCATCAATTCTTCGGCGCTCAGCCTTCCTTATGGTCCAACTCTCACAGCCATACATTACTACTGGAAAAACCATAGCTTTAACTATACGGACCTTTGTCGGCAAGGTGATGTCTCTGCTTTTTAATATGCTGTCTAGGTTTGCCATAGCTTTCCTCCCAAGGAGCAAGCGTCTTTTAATTTCATGGCTGCAGTCACCGTCTGCGGTGATCTTGGAGCCCAAGAAAATAAAATCTGTCACTGCTTCCATTTCTTCCCCTTCTATTTGCCAGGAAGTGATGGGACCAGATGCCATGATCTGGGTTTTTTTATTGTTGAGTTTCAAGCCAGCTTTTGCACTCTCCTCTTTCACCCTCATCAAGAGGCTCTTTAGTTCCTCTTCACTTTCTGCCATTAGGGTGGTATCGTCTGCTTCATACATTTATTAATTAGATAGATCGGTTACATCTATATATAATAGCAATGAAATGCAAAAAAAAAATCAATCAGCCTTAGATTAGGTCCCTTGATTTTGAAGATATGGATCATCTGTCCTCTCTCCTCCCAATACTTTTCAGGCATTTTTAAACATTTAATGGATGAAGCTTGTTTCACTAACATAGTAGATGGTAATGCTGAGTTTTAAATTATACTCATCTCGCCAATAAATCAGGACCAGTTTAGATTATAGTAGTATATAAACGGTACCTTTAGTTATGATATCTCTGCTTAATTTAATTACTTTGATATATTGTTGCTGTCAGGTATAATTATTAATTCTTTATAACACAATGTTAACCTATTCATTATGTCATTACTTCAGAGAAAAATCTTTATGATGTTCAGTTGCCGTTTGATGAGTTCTCTGAAAGGTTTCTTTCCCGCCGCCTCCACTTTTTGTGAATAGATCATTCCCATTCAAGGAATACAACTTGCTTTCATAACTATTATGTTTACCTAAAAGGAAGACTAAGGTTTCAGCCTTAATAAAATACAGTTATAGTGGGAGGGCTGTGCTAGGATAGTTGAGAATACAATAATGGAGGCATCCAACTGCTATCTAATCTGGTCATTAAATCACTAAGCCTGTCTTGATCCATAACAAAAGTTTGCAGGTCTCCCATCTACTTATTACTGGCTGCTCTTTGGGGGCCCTGGGATAGTTGGTGTTCCAATAATTTCTTAAATGCCAACTATGAAACCATGGCTTTCTTGTGATGGTTGCAGACAATCAAACCCAGCCGTCTTGAGCTCTGCTATGAAAACTCTGAGATCTTATTTTCCAAGATCATGCATCTTTTCTGCATGAGATATGGACACCAAGATATGGAATGAGGTACATATAAATTGGTCTATCTCTTCCCATACCAATTGGTCTCAGGAAGTCTATTCATCATCCATAATTGTGTACTGCATTTACTCCAGGCTGTTGTTAGTGTCTGAATTGGGAGTTAGGAAGAAGTTGTTGTTTTTTTAAATGCCATCCTGACTAGCCTATTTTTCATATGATACTACCTTGGGGATATATAAAGGGTTTGTAATTGGCGCTCAAAATTTTAGTACTTAAAAATTGTAACATGTAGAGAGTACAGCCCTTAGACCAGTGTTTCTCAACCTTGCCAAGTTTAAGATGGGTGGACTTCAACTCCCAGAACAGCATGCTGGCTGGGAAATTCTGGGAGTTGAAGTCCACCCGTCTTAAATTTGGCAAGGTTGAGAAACACTGCCTTAGATAGTGAATATAAGCAACAGTACTGAAGTGGGTCAGTGTTACTCTCTTCTGAGATTTTTTTTTTTTACTTCCCAGCCTAGTCTGCAGCCCTGAGATTTTTCTGGTGGTCTCTGACCCAAATAATAACTAAGTCTGACCATGTTGACTTTTTCAAATCAGCCTAGATCGGCTAAAAAGTTTCCCCCCGCACATTTGTGCAGTCATGTCCGACTCTAGGGGTCGGTGCTCATCTCCGTTTGTTAGCCGAAGAGCCAGCGTTGTCTGAAGATGCTTCCACGGTCATGTGGCCAGCATGACACGCGCGGAACGCAGTTACCTACCCACCGAAGTGGTACCTATTCATCTACTTGCATTTGCATGCTTTCGAATTGCTAGGTTGGCAAGAGCTGGGGCTAGTGCGGGAGCTCACTCCATCATGCGGGGCTAGGGATTCGAACCTCCGAACTTGCAATCTTCCGATCGACAAGCCTGGCGTCTTACCCGTTGAGCCACCACACCCCTTGACTAGATCGGCTAGGGGCTGCCTAAAAAATCACTATGGCTGTGTCAGAGCACAGGGGAAATTTTAGTTCTAAAATCAGAGGTAACTGAATTAAGTGTGAAGATGCTGGGAAGGGGATTTACAATTTTAGAAGATCTTGCTTCTGAGGAGGCAACTGGCTAAGATGCCCTTCTTATTCTTCAGGTTTTTTCTTCATATCCATTATGTATCCCAATATGTCACTTCACAATTTCTTGCTGTCTTTTCCACAATGGAGTGCCCCAACACAAGAAAAGCTACCCCACAGTTTTCCTTTTGCCCTTTTATATTATCTCCTGGCTTTAAACTCCTCTTGTTATTGTTGTTGTCCAGGATTATGTAAGGCTGAGAGAAAACAACACATTTTCATTCTCCGCTGTGATTTTAATCTCAATAAAATAGTTTGCAGCAACAGCAAATGCACACTTTATCTCCTGCTTGTGGAGTAGATCTGAAGACTGCCAAATATAATATTCATCTCTTCTTTCTTTAGAGTAAAAGTTTCACAAGGGCAAATTGACTTTCATGGTGAAGATACAATGAGTTTCTATCTTCATTTATTTGAGCCCTGCCAGTCCATGTCTCTTCATTACTCTCGGGTCAGCAACTTTATCCCTGATTTTAGAACTGAAATTCCCCTGTAATCAGAAACAACGCTGGGCAAATTTCTTCCCTGGTATAAATTTGATGCAGTCAGAGGACTTACATGAGGGATGAATTTGTCTGAAGCTGTTTTGGCATTGTATCAATCAGTTACTAAAGTTGGCTCTAGCTCTCTTCATTTTCATCACCCTTGGCTGCTCTAGCTGATACTTACAGTTGAGTGGTAGTCAGATTTATTGGAGTTCCTTTGAGGGGGTTTAGAATAAACTTAACACCAGTTGGCTTAGAACAAACTGAAGAATTGATGCCACCAGGTGCTGGTTCCCCAGTCAAATCTAGTGAAGTCACTCTGGCTGTTTCGCCCAGGAGTCATTCTGGAGTTAATAGAACTTTGTGTGCTGAACTGTTAAGTACTGGGGTACTTTAAAAGTCAGTCAAAGACTTGCTTTGACATTTCTGATATCCTGGGGTTTTTTTTTGGGGTGTTTTAATCTGTTATAACTTTGGTCAATGCTGGTAAGACCTACAAATTACATTACAAAACTCATTTGGGTCTGTTTTGGATATGCTTTTTCTGGAAGGCTGCACTGTTTTATTTTACTCAAAATGTGCAGTCAGTTGCAGAATGTATGTAGTTGGAGCCTATGTGTGCTGGGATGTGTATATGCAGAGCCTAAAAGGATAATGACTCCTGGCCATTTAAGGCTATGCAGATCTTCAAAGTGGCATTTCACCACTTCAGAATTGCTTTCCCCCCACCTCTAAGATCAAAGGGATGTGGCCCTGTTGCCTCACTTTGCCTCTCCTCTAAAACATCTGCTGGCAGTTCCAGTACATTCTGTGCACCTGTGCAGTACGTTCCAGTTCCAGTTATTAGAACTGCTGGTTGAGATTTTGAGGCAACAAGAAGTGCTTCATCAAGGAGAACTGTGACATCTCAACAAGAAAAAATGAGTTGCCACTCAGCAGAATGAACCTTACCATGACTAAGCCAAGTCACCTCACACAGGCCTAACTGTCTTGGACATAGTCATGGAGGTAGGACTTACTGTAACACTAAGGAACATTGGAGGTTGGCTTACACTGGGACACTGATCTGTCTTGTCCAGTATTACTTGGATTTCAAAGGGGAGTTTTTCTAATCTTACCACAACATGGCAGAGATCAAACCTAGGCCTTTTACCTGAAAGCACAGCCTCCCCAAATGAGCTATGATCCCTCTGGTAGTTTTTTCTTCTCAGCATCTAGGAGAATAATATAACCCATACTTTATTTTTGACATATATCTATAATGAAGTTTCAAGTTTTATCTTTTTGAATATTAAAAATTAGTGTATGAATAAATGTAATCCTTCCATCATACCTTTAAGATCTAAACTATTAGTAAAGAGGGGAAAATGCAGAAGATCAGACTGGGAGCAGGCGTGACATCGCTCACTGAAATGTTCCCAAATATGATTGTTCAGAGCAGTATATACTTTGTTGATCTGTGATTTCTATTTGATTATTTAAATTGCTGTTTTAAATATTTTTTTCTTATGACGTCAATGATACAGGTAAACTCCCTGATAGCAGGAATGGGATAGTAATCCTTCCCATTTAATGTGGAAGGAGGTGGCACTGCAGGCAGTCCCATGCGAATGGGCCCTGGTTGAATGAATTTTGCCGATTGGATGCTAGATTACCCCTATTGATGACAGCATGTTAGGAACCATTGAACACTCACCAGTTATGCATTAGACAATAGGTGGGACTTCTCCTGTATCCCTTACTTTATAGCTATAGGTAAAGCTATCTAAAATGGAGCATCCCTGGCAACTACAAGTGTAAGCTATAATAATGAAATAAAGCTGTATGTGGATGGGAGATAGTGGCAAAAGCAAAACATGGGATGAGGTGGACATAACTAATATTTTATCACCTGGGAGAATCTTTGAGTCAAAGGGAAAAGAGTTACATCCTAAATAAATATACTTCTCTGCCAGTATATTGTCCCTATCATGTGCAAAGAGTTAACAGCTTATTGGGTCTGTAGATTTGAGCTGTCTGCATTTTACACGGTTGTCAATCTGGTATTGTTAGATTTCTAATTGATATAATACGTTTAATTCAAAATAGAATCCAGAAATTATTATTTCCTTGGAGGTTGAGAAAGCTTTTGATGTGTTCTTCTGAAGAAGGGTTTGATTTATTATCAGTTTCCCCAAACTTTTATTCCTGAATATACATCGTTTACTCAACTCCTAGATCATGAATGATTACCAATAGTATCTTTCCATCTTGTAAAAATATCCTTCCAAGGGATGAATGCCCTGATGTAGTGGGAGAGTTCAGAAGCTCCAGTGATCCTGACAGTGATGCCAGTGGAAGCATGATCTTCTGGTGGGATTACCTTTCCTGGTTGAGTCACAAGAGAAGGGAGAAACTAAAATAAGGGCAAGAGCAGGTTTGCAGGTTTGAGGGACACTAACCTGAGGAGAATAAACTTCAAAATCAAATCTGGAAAAGGCAATGGGAAACCACTTCTGTATTGTTGCCAGCAAAAATGTAAATTTTTGTTTTCTGGTAAGTTGGATGACAGACATGTGTTAATTTCTTGTCATGAATGTTTTATTGTAATTTATGTTGTTGCAAGCCACCGTGAGTATGGATGGCTTGTTGGTATACAAAATAAATAAATTTCATTGCCTCAGCATTCTAGATTTCTGTACAGCCATTCCATTTATCTTAATGCTTTATTAGTTTTTTTTTTAAATTATTGTATTGCTTTAGTATACAAAAATAAAGAAATATACAAAAATACAAAAATAAGAAAACAGGAATGGACAGAAAAAAGAAGAAATAATTACAAACACATACACTTACAACAATCAGCTTATTTTTAAAATATAGCATTAAAACTTGACCACAAGGAATAATATTGATCATACTTTCCATTCTGTTGATAAAGAGCCATGTGAAAAGTAGTGTCAAGACAAAAATAATCAATGAATGTAAATCCAGGATGGCATAATCATTCCAGTGTAGAAGAGTAAACTTTTTGCTATGTTCTATGCTTGATACTTCATTGTTCTTCATATATTGAGTGATTCTGATTTTGGTATATAATTTAAAATTACATTCACTTCTTTAAGCCTTATTACTTTCCCCAACATCATATTAAAAACAAACTTTTGAATATTAGATTAAAATAGTACTATAATCCGACAAGTCCATTTTTAAGGGTCCCTTCTGTTACTTTACATTTCCATATCAAGAAGTTTACAGCCAGTTCCTCTTAAACATTATATGGGATGACAATAAAATTGAAAGAAAATATTTTTCCTGAATTAGTCTCATCTTAAGGTTATTTATTTCGTTATTTATTCAATTTATGCCTGCCACGATTGAAGAGACTCTCAATGATTTACAATACATCTATAAACAATGCAACAAAATGTCTATGGCATAATAAATAAAAATAAAAATCACAATACAAAGCAATAAAACACCCGTAATACAGAGATAAAACAAAATTAAGATAAGCAGTCAGCAGATCATAAAATGCATACTTGATATTCTTCTTGACACTTAACCACTGCTTTGTCAATATGAAGTATTCCAATTCCGTATTCCAAAGTTCTTGCAAATAACTAATATATCTACTTCAAAATATCCCTTATTATCTATTAAAAAACCCTGCAGGTTTAGAATCATCCAGCACACATTTCAATATTGATAATAAATCAGTAGATGCTGCTAATGCATCTGAATCAAACTGAGAAATCAAAATATATTTTAATTGCATGTATTTCCAAACTATACTGTTTCCTTTTACAACAACTCAAATGGATTAAACACCTGATTAGTAATTAATTAATTAATTATATATCCTATATAACTCTGAATTCCCCCTCACCCTCTCAAAGAGAGGGAGAGATTTCATCCCAAAGTTCATGTGATATTCCAAGCATACCATGCGAATTAGGGTTAAAGTCATGCTTACATCCCAGCATTTTCCAAAATATAACGTGCAGTTTTTAATGCTGAAAATACAGTAGAATTTTGACTAAATGAAGAACCAAGGCTGTTTCATGTTGTCAAAGTGATTTTACAAACCATTTCTAATTGTGCACATATTGGTTTTTGAACCTGATTCCTTGTATTCTATAAAGAAAGAGGTTTGAATATATGTCCAGTGATAAAGCTGAAAAATCTGAAGAGTTAAAACCCCATCTTCATACAGAAGCCATAATTCAGATAAAGAGAATCTAGAAGCTTGTCATTCTCATAGAAATGTTCTTAAACTACTTTGGATATATGAAAATAGGAATATCTTTGTGTGTGTATATGTGAAAATTCATTTTTACCACGTTTATCTTTCTCCGCATAGAATCATAGAATGTAAGGGTTGGAAGGGATATTGGAGATCATCTAGTCAACCTCTTATCCAGTGCATAAATCAAGTATTAAAGACTCTCCAACAGAGATTCATGGGGATTTTAGCTATCTATTTATATTAATATTAATCTGAGATAAACAATTTGAAATACTTACAATTCATCTCTGTGATTCTATGATTTTATACCTTTTGCTTGCATTCTTTGGAATTCCAAAAATAGTCCTGGCAGTTTATTTAACTTAAGCATTTGTTATGTGGTCTTTATGTCATTGGTCTAAAATTCCATCTTTAGAAGAAGTTGAACAAGGTAGATATTAATTGATGTTTTTATGATTAATGACTTTTGGCGTTTAAATTTCCTGTTCTTGAAAATCACAGGCAGGTTGTTTTAAAACCTGTGAAACTCAACTTTTTCGTATTAAATCTTAAAAGAAATGTTTGTTTTCTGTATATCAGAAAATGTTCCATAAGAGTAATTTATAACAGGCTTGCTGCTGTAATGTTATTTGGGAATTGAAGCATGGAGGTGAACGTTGTATTATGTCAGAAGAAGAAAAAAGTGAGTTGAATAAAGTGGGAATGGGTTGCTTTGATAATATGGGTGCTAAAACAAGAGAGAGGGTCAGGAATTAATGGTCCAGTATGAATATGGATTGAATACAAAAGTGAGTGACCAGTGCAGAAGAAGTATGTTGAGGTACCTTGGTCCTATAGAGATAATGAATAAGGATTGAATCACAAAACCAATGAATGAAAGAACAGTTTATGGGAAGAGAGGAAGGGAAAGACTCTCAGTCTTGTTTGGATGGAATAGATGAGATCCTGAGATGCAAAGTTTGAAGAGCAGAACACAATAAGTAAAAGGTAGGAAGCGAGATATGGATATGGATGTGGATGTAGAGAAAGCAAGTATGTTTTTCAAAGATGGAAAGCTATGGAGAGGTATAGTTATTAGCGTTGGTATAAACCAGATTTAGCTATGTTTCTTTTTATCCTTTATCTCATGCCTTGCTCCTTGGCTTACAATTTCTTGCTCCTTTTCTCCACTTTGCATAATATTATGGAGAGCCAGTTTGGTGTTGTGGTTAAGGCACCAGGCTAGAATCCAGGAGTCTGTGAGTTCTAGTCCCGCCTTAGGCCTGAAAGCCAGCTGGGTGACCTTGGGCCAGTCACTCTCTCTCAGCCCAACCTACCTCACAGGGTTGTTGTTGTGGGGAAAAGAGGAGGAGGAGGAAGGAGTATTAGGTATATTTGCCGCCTTGAGTTGTATATAAAAAAGGTGGGATAAAAATATAATAATAATAATAATAATAATAATAATAACAACAACAACAACAACAACAACAACAACAACATCATACACCAAAAGGGAATAGAATTATGGATATGTATAGGTAACAGCGTTCCGCATGCGTCATGCTGGCCACATGACCGTGGAAGCGTCCTCGGACAATGCTGGCTCTTCGACTAACAAACGGAGATGAGCACCAGCCCCTAGAGTCGGACACAACTGCACAAATGTGCGGGGGGAACCTTTACCTTTTTATGTAAGTTGAACTAATGTGGGGATTTTTTTTATATACAGAAAGAGGACTTTAGAGCATGCTGGTGAAAGGTAACTTTTCTATAGCACAACATTTCTTGGATTTCCTGCCTTTTTTCTTTTTAATTTTGGAATTTCAATTTTATTTCATATATGGTTTTGATATTGATAAATGGTAATGCAGATCATCAGGTTTATTAGTAGCTGAATAGTGCCTAGTTTTATAGTAGCTGAATAGTGCCCATTTTACTTTTTGTGGACTACTAAATTTTATTACCATTATTTTTGTTTGCTTGCTTACTTGCTTAATATTTACTCCCCTCTCCCCCAGACCTCAATAATGTTGTACCACGAAGACTAACTACAGCACATGGACAATCCATTGAGTGCTATCTTAGTTCATAGCTGTTGTATGAAACACACTGCAGAGCCCGCTAGATATATGGATTACATTTATGATCATTGATCAGCAAAAAAAGAAAAGACAAAAGCGAAAACAGTATCCCAAACAAAATTCAATCAACATTATTCTTCAACCAGAGATAACCAATGTTTATATCTGTACAGCCATTTTATAAATTGGACAGATTCTATGACTTTCTCCATTCTCTCTATGGGCATATATTTCCTAAAAGAAAGTATACATAAGATTCCTCAGCCCTTCCTGATACCAGAACTAAAAGAGGTTTATTCACATTATAAACATAAATCTATATAGCAAGTACAGCAAATAGCACATGAACAAAAAAATTCTACTTCCGCAGCATTACACAAGCAGATGCAATTTGAGTATGGAATATGTTGGAATCTTCCAGTCAAAAGGACTGGAATGGGAGAACATTAAATGTTCTCATGTAAATGCTGTTCTGTGGTTTATAGTATATAGTGAGGTAGCTAATTGCTCTCTCTCTTATAATTAATAAATGTATATAAATTAGGTTCTTTACCACAATTTGGTTGCATTTCAGCATCCCTTATTTTTCAATTAGTAACCTCTTTGGCTTTGCAAAATTCCTTTGGCGTAGCTACAAAGCCTGTTTTAGGCTCCTGCTGCATAATGGGATGTGCAGTTCAGTATAAATCTAGGCCGTTTCACTGTCCATTTTAGTAGAGTGCTATTCTGATCCATCACTTTAAAAAATATATGAAAAGGTCCATTAAAAATCTATATCTGTTTCCATTTGCAACTTTCTCTAATATGTGGGGGTTTTATAGACAACTTCCCCTATAATTTCCTTTTCAACACTACATTTTTTTCTGAAACTGTTCATTATTACATGCATTTCCCTGATGTAGTTTTTTTAAAAAAATAAAAGTAACTTTTTTTTAGAAATATAGATTCTCCTGTGCCAATTTTTGACTAAATAAATACACTAGTCAGAAGAGGCTTCTTGTTGGAAAATTACTGGGGGTAATCTCTGGTTTAGTTTGCACCCAGCACACTCCTAGGCTATCCCTATATCCCAAACAGAGCATGCACACACACTGTTCAGTTCACCTAGCAAAAAAATATAGCTTGATGTTTGTTTATTTATTAAACATCAGCAAATTATATACACACATACACACACACACACACACACACACACTTGCAAAGCTAGATAAAAGGCAGGCAAAAACAGGGAGATTAACAACAGGCATCAATTTATATTATCTGTAGATCAAAAGGACAGAACTTTCCAGAGCTACTGGAAACAATACTGAGGGTAATTAGCATGGACAGTCCCAAAGGTATCTATCAAAATGGCATATACACTCCACTTTCCCTTAAGCTGAGAGAGAGAGAGAGAGAGAGAGAGAGAGAGATTACAAGATTCTATTTATCTCTTCCTGTGGAGTCCATGGTGCTCTCTGAGCCTTGTTTTCTTGCAGAGGTTTCATTGCCAGGGTAGGCAACATCTTCAGTGCGAAAAGGGAGTGGAACTTGCTCTCTGTTTATATACCCTGGCTTGTCCTGCCTGTGTTGGTGGGGGTGTTTACTCTCCTTGGTAGCTCCTTGATTGGGTTGTTGTTTGCTGCTTGGTTGACTGACTGAGTTAATAGTTCCTTGATTAGGGTCTATTGCGTTGTTTGATTGCTCCTCTGGTGCTAATCTTGCTGTTAATCTTTGCCTATCTTGTTGTTGATTGCTGGCCAAGAGGTGTTCTTGTCTTCTGGCTTTTCTATTGTCTCTTATGAATGGTATGTAAATGTTGTTTACCTCTATGTGTCTGTTGATGGCTGCTTTGCCTGAGTGCCAAGCTTTCAGGAATTCTCTAGCATTTTTGGATTTGGCTTGGTTTAAGATGCTCACAGTTTCCCAGTTGAAAGTATGGTTAAGTCTGTCCATGTGTTGTGAGATTAAAGAGTTTTCACCATGTCTTCTGACTGCTAGTTGGTGTTCATGGATGCATTCTGCTAGTCTTCTGCAGGTCTGTCCTACATAGTGGCTGTTACAGTCCTTACACTGTATGTTGTAGATAACTCCTGTTTTTTCTTCTTGGGCTACTGGGTCTTTTGGTTTACTTATGCTGTTCTGAAGGGTTTTGGTTGGTTTGTGTGCTACTGTCATGGTCATGGTGATGCCGTGTGGTTGTAACAGTCTGTTAGTAGTTTCTGAGATGTTTCTGATGTATGGCAGTGTAATCCTTTTCATAGCTTCTGTTGGTTTTGCTGTGGTGGGTTGAGTGGTCAGGCACTTTTTGATAAAGTTGCGTGGATATCCATTTTGCTGGAAGATGCTATATAAGTGGTCTATTTCCTTTTTCTGGTGTTCTGGGTTGCTGCAGTGCGTTTGTGCTCGTCTGAATAGTGTTCTTACACAGCTCCTCTTGTGGGAGGTAGGGTTATTGCTTTGGTAGTGGAGCACTTGGTTAGTGTGGGTAGATTTCCAGTAGACTTGTGTCTCTAGAATGCCATCATTTCCTCTACTGATACGGATGTCCAAGAAAGGTAGTGTGTTGTTGTTTTCTTCTTCCCTTGTGAATTTTATACCTTTGAAGATGTTGTTGATGGTTTCATGTGTTTCCTCCAGTTGATCCTTTTTTATTATGACGAAGGTGTCATCTACATACTGGATCCATACTTTGGGTTGTATGTGAGGGAGTGTTATCATTTCTAGACGTTGCATTACAATCTCTGCTATGAGTCCTGAGAGTGGTGATCCCATAGGTGTTCCTTTGATTTGTTGGTATATTTGTCCATCAAACTGAAAGTAGGTGGTGAGGCAGAGGTTGATGAGGTCCATGATTCTGGGTATTTTGATCTTGGTGTATCTAGTTAGGTCAGGTGTGTTACATAGAACTGCTGCCATGGATTCAATCGCTAGTGCTTGGTCTATGGATGTAAAGAGTGCAGTGACATCAAATGACACCATAATTTCATCTTCATCTATTTTTAGGTCTTTTTCTGGAGGCACTGTAGTGGGGAGTTGATAGAGTATTCGCTCTCCTCTGTAAGATGCCCAAGTTTTCTTGTAAGATCTTTAGCTATGTTGTATGTGGGGGTCCCTGGTAATGATACAATTGGACAGAGTGGTATGTCGGGTTTGTGTATTTTGGGGCGTCCGTAGAAGCGTGGGATGATGGGTCCACTGCTTTTCATCCGCCTCTGTTCTTCTTTAGTGATTCTCTTTGATTCTTTAGTGATTCTTTAGTGATTCTCTTCGATTCTTTAGTGATTCTCTTCGATTGTTATCTCTTCCTGCAACATTATTGAGTGCCAGGTCCTACATAGCTCCTATAGCTAAAGTACTATATAGTGTCATCTAAAGGGTGAAGGTCCATGAGTACAATTGCTGGTAGAGGATTTGAACCCCATAGAATAAATCTGGCTACATATGTCTGAAAAATCCCAAATAGGATGAAACCAATCATGTTCGGCCTCCTGGTGATCAATGTAACAAGCCCCAAAGGTTGTGGCCTTTGGTTGTTCCAGCTTTGACCCTTTTATGAACATAGCAACAGCAAAATAGAGATGGAAAATAGGACAGCAGGGGATCTCTCCTCTATTCTGCACCATAAAGGGAACCATTTGGTGGATCCAACACTTCTTCATATGTCTCCATTGCCCAAGGCACCACATCGAAGCAAATTAGGGCTACCTTGCACAGCCATACTAACTGCATAATTATTTGTCTCGGGGGCGGGATGACAGATCAGAAGCTTAAACTAATCGCCATTCTAATCTGTACAATTAATAATCATGTCCTATTAGGAAGCAGGTTTTCAGTGTGAATGGTGCATGTGAATTCTGCACTGTTTTTTCACATCGAGAGTAAAAACAGTGACCTTGTCAAGGAGAATGTGCACTGCCTTTATTTTGTCCATTTGATAAATGCACTTGCATACAAATCTGTAGAAACCAATTTGTAGTTTTGGCATATGCAATGCACATCTGACTTTCCTACTAACAGCTTTATCCTTTAAAAATAGGTCAGCTTTATACTCTACCTTTTCATGCAGAGTGGAACAGTGGAAGTTTATTATATTAGCTAAATTATTAATGCATCTGATATTCATGCCAAAAGAGTTTTGTTTTAATGTAGTTTTTTGTTTAGCTGTCAGAAACAATGTTCTCTTTTCAAAGATTATTTTTTTTACTATTTCTCTTTGTGATAGCTATATCCTTTAAAGATGTCAGAGCAAAATGATATTCATTTTTATCTGTTTTTGATGGAGGATTCTCTATATCTGCCTGTATGTGTGTATTTGAGTGCTATGCATCTACCCATAGGTATCCAGTTAATGTTTTGTTTTACACAGCTTTTTTAAAACAAGAGAGAGTATTGCAGATAGAGTTCAAGACATTTAAAATCACTAAAATGACCCATCTTTTCTTGAATAGTAAACATGGATAAGATGGCAATGAGATTTTAAAAAAATAGATTTTAGCCACAGTTTTGCCACTGATAAAATATAGTAAGCCTAGAGCATATAGTAAATCACTGCCCAAAGTAAGAACATGGTCTAAATGGCCTTCCTGGGTTTATTTTGATCTATTGTAAATGATCTTGAAAACTAGAAATTTTCATCATTCATGAGCCCTAACAATTGTGATTTTGATATATTTTACCATACATTCCTTGATGTCATTTTATCAACATGTCCATTATAAGGAGTTAACAAAGGATCTTACCTTCACTGATACTGATTCCACATTCATGTTTATATAGTTTGATAGCAGTAATGAAATTAAGATAAGGCTGGGGAACATGTGTTTGTTTAGAGAAGCCAGATGAACTGGCTGTCAAATCCTGCTCTTCTATAACTGAAGCATCAGGCTAACTTAGGAATCTCAGAATAGTTTCTATGATATATACATCTTAGTCCTCCAAAAGAGAAATAGCCATCTCCCCAGTGTCTAATGATATGCCTGTCTCTGGGTAAAGCCAATGTTAACAAAAGAGATTTGAGGTTCAGCACTGAGATTCAAACTTGGGCTTTCATCACATAGAGATTGAGCTTCAAAATGAGCGGCAAAGTAGGCTGTTTTCCACATCACCAAATAAGAATCTCATGGCTTGCGCATACCTATAGTTTATTCATAGTTTTCATAATAATAATAAAAAATCAACTCAGAAAACCACGTCCAAGATCAAAAGTTGCATACTATAGAAAGGAGTACTCAGTGGCTCCACTTAGTGAGGCTTGAGAATTTTGTTTGATCCACATTTCAAAGGAAACCAATCTGATGCATTTTTCTTGGACTTCTATGAAATTCTAAGCACAGCTATCCAGGCAGGCGATTGGTTTAATATCCCAAAATTCATATTTTAGAATAAAATATGGTTGGAAATAATACATTGAGAGAAAAATGTTATCAGGAATGCAAATTGTTAAAATGCAAACAGATATTTAATTTTTTATATGAACATTCAATTTTGTGCAGATTATTTTTAAATATTAATATAGTTAAAATATTTTGTGGATGCCTTTTAGGTGTAAAACACTTTGCAGATTCATGCACAAAAAGGATAATGTTGACCAATGAATGAAGACATGAAAAGAAACCAAAAATATATAAATTCATCTATTCTATCTTCAGTCTTTCTTGCTGTCTGCTTCCATTCTCTATCCATGTCAACCCATTATATCAGAGCTTTCCAGACTTTTCATGTTGGTGACACACGTTTTAGACATGCATCATTTCGCGACACACTCTTACAGCAGGGCATCATTTCGCGACACACTCTTACAGCAGGGCACAAGGCAGGCATTAGGACCTGCGCGGAATCACAGCAGGTTTGGAGGCAGCAAGGCACAAGGCAGGCACTAGGACCTGCGCAGAATTCTTGCAGGGTTTGGAGTCAGCAGCAGTGGCAACACACCCAGACACTGCAGCTGACACACTAACGTGTCCTGACACACAGTTTGGAAAGCTCTGCATTATATCATGGGTTTTCTTCACTATCACTTATTTCCCTATTTCCCTTTTCTGCTTCTCACTCCAGTTCTGTCTCTTCCTTCTTCATGCTTGGCTCTACCTTCTATTTCACTTCTTCTTCTGTTTGCTTACTCTGGGATGCTATCATTCCTCTTTCCACAACCTCTGTTCCTAGTTCCTCTGTCCTTTAGCTTCTCATCCTTATTTATCCTCAGGATTCTTTTGTTCTTATTGTCCAATTTTGATTGAAAACAACTGAATGGCTCCAGGTTCTGCTGTGTTGTGGGGGGCAGAAAGAGTGTTAAACATACGCACAGTTCTCAGCTACTACATTTTGCTGAGTTGAGTTTGCCAACTTTGTGGAACATGTGTGCATGAATCTCAAGCTTCTCCAGGCATGTTGTGAATGGCTCAATTTTACCTCAAAACCGATCAGCAGAGGGCCACCTGCACTTGCTATTAGACAACATATATATTTTTTTCAGTTGAAGTTCAGTGCCAGATGGGAAACTTGACATAAGCCTTTGACTTGAAAAAAAAATCAGCATTTTTATCCAACTTGCTTTCTTTCAAGACAAGGATGCGGGGCTTCTCATCCAAACAAAAGTTTCAGGATGACTGACAGGAATGAGGTTGTAAAGTGTAACTGTCTGTGCCACCCTCTGAAAGGCACATATTGGTCTCTTCCCTAGGGAATGCCCTTGTCCTTCTCAGACTGTCAAGCAGAATCTGCCTAGTGCTGTCTTTAAATTTGAGAACTATTCCCTTCACTTTGATAGGTGCACATCCCATTAGCTTTTTACTTGCCTGTCAGCCACAGAACGATTGGGACCTCAAATTTATCATTGTGTTTTTAGGCTGAGAAAAAGATCAACACTGCCTCTATTAAACTGTTGAACAAAAGTATCTTCTAGAATTCTCTGTGGCTTCCATCTCCAGTACAGAATATGACACATGCCCCATTGAATTCCAAAAGCTATCCTGCCTGGTAAGTACTGTATATATGGAATAGTGCATTTATTCAGTAATACAACTGGCAATTGCAATATTAATTTTAGCTCTCAAAGGAAGTGTATGTGCGGATATGTTTCGGAGTCTCCTGTAATTGGCCCTATGGTATTTTCATAATTAAATAGGGCAAAAGGCAAAGAGGTGAAAGAAATCTACTACTGATTATTCTTTTCATGAAATTCTCTGATCTCTCAAAGCAAACTGCCCTGTGGCACAGAAAGCAGCAAAGTATGCTGGAGTCTGGTTTTTTGTTGTAAAAGTAAATACAAAACATTAGGTCTGCATGCAAATTATGGAGCTTCTCTTTAAAGTTGTAAGGTTCTTCTTCACTTGCCTGTAACCACAGGCATATACATGCTGTGACCACCTTTATTTTGTGTCATGTCCTCATGGTGCCTTCATCTCATCCCCAAATCTGAAAGTAGTGTTTCCTCTCTTACCTTGACACAATTTTTGGTGTGAATACAGCCTGGAGGACTTCACTGATCACTTGGTTCAGTATTTCTCAACCTCAGCCACTTTAAGATGTGTGGACTTCAACTCCCGGAATTCCCCCAGCCAGCATGCTAGCTGGGGGAATTCTGGGAGTTGAAGTCCACCCATCTTAAAGTGGCTGAGGTTGAAAAACACTGACTTGGTTGCTGACATGGTCTGGGGTTGGAATCTGCCCAACTTCTTTTGAGCACTTTAGGCTGCTGTGGGCATGCCTCTTTCCTGCCGCTCTCTGGGCACTGCCCCCCATAGCCAGTTTAGGTCAGGCTGCAAGGGACACTGAAACTGGTCTCTGAGTTAAATCAAGTTTGCGAATTGAATGGGAAGCTTGAACTGACTCATTGGATCAAATTGGATGTCTTCATCAATATGATTAAAAAGGCTTTTGCACATTTATGGTTTTTGTACTTCCATGTGCATAAGTATAAATTGTGGGCAGTTACATACATAAAATGCATACAAAGCTGCCTGTATAGAGGAAACATACACCCCAAATTTATACCTGTAGACAGCAATTGTAGAGTTTTGGTGCTTTTTAAAAAGTAGAAAAATATGATTTTTTGGGAGAAAAATGATGGAATAGAGCAACATGAATACGGGCAATACTGACATGAACTGGATTTATACTGCTCATGGCAGTATGTTACCTACCACTCACTGGAGATGTAAGGACATATAGTGTAAATACAGTATACATATGTGAATCATCACTCTCCCTCTATGGAGTAGAAACTTTTTTAATTTAGTTTTTGCTCTATTCTGAACAGACACCCAATCAGTATACAATAAGCTTTTGAGGGAAAAGAAAGGGCAAATTGACTAAAATTCTCAAGGCCAATAATTTGAATACCCAATATTAAATTAACATTTCACCAGCACATACCAGTATCAAACACCTACTTTTCTCCTCCTTTAAAGGTTTACTTCTCACAGAGGTTTTTTTTCAAAGTAGAATATCATTATTTATAAACTTTCTTTCCCCAAAGTCAGCTTCAACATTTTCTGAGAATCAATCTTATTGAGTTCCTTAATTCTGGTGTGACAAGATCCCCATTCTCCTCCTATCCATGAGAGCACCTATAAAATAAAACAAGAGATTTTTGAGATATACTATTGACTTTCTAAGATGGTAAGCTTTGGGAATAACTGACTAGGTTTCTGGATTTTGATACTCTGGAGAAAGCTTTGGGGAAAATTTTTTTTTTTAAAGCTCATGTAGCTTTTGGATAACAAATAGTAGAAATGTCTTGAGAACTCTTGACACTCATGAATGCTTCACAAGAATCTGATTGTAATGCTACCTAGTCCTTTTGAGGTGTAAATGCATAGCCATAGCACTCAATAGCATTTCAAAGATGACTGATGTTCTTCTCATGTTTTAGTTTACGCTAAGCTGTCAAAGCTGAAGTGTCAAACATGTTCCAATCTAGAGTTTCTCTTAAAACAACAGCTCTCTCCACCAAAACTGTGCAAGAGAATTTCAGTCACCTCCAAAATGTGATTGAGTGTGTCAGCTCAGGATATGAGAAAACATACAAAGGCGGATAATACCTTAACACTGAAGCATGTTGCCCCTATAGTTTAATTCTCAAATGTAACTTTGAAATGCAAAGTGTGAATTCTAAAACTGAAAATGAGAACAGGTAGTTCTGAATTATATTGAAGGATTTCTGTGCTGCTGATGTACTGCTGATTTTCAGCCCCCAATGTGATGCCCATAGATCCAAACTTTTCATGGATCTTGTGTGCCTAACAGAGTCCTTGCCCAATTAATTTATTTTTAAAAATCCTTTTAATTAAAACTGCCCAGGGTCCCTCCTTGGGAGGGAGATCGGAGGGATATAAATATGATAAATAAATAAATAAAAAGATAAAAAATAAAGCAACAGCATAACACCAGCCTCCATCATCATCTTTACTTCTAACAATGCCTCTGCATCTGTAGGCATATTTGGAAAATAAAAAGGAGAGGTGGGGGAAGAATGCAGTCCAATGCTTTGCTTGGAAGTGTACCCACCAGCCAAAAGAAAGGCAGAACATCCTGGGAAGCAGAAAGAGTGGAAGAGAATTTGTGTGACGCCCTTGATCCTTTGGCTATTAAATCAGAGTTCCTGACACAAGCGTCTCAGGGATATGAAGGAAACTTTATTATAGCCAGTGATCCATCACACATTAAAGACTCAAGTGAATAAAGCTCCTGCAACCAACAGTTTAAAAATCTCCAAGGTTACCCCCCCCCCCCCAATTGGGATTCTCGGCTTGATCGTCCTTACCTTCATCTCCCAGTTTTCAGGTCTTTCTGTGTCTGAATCAACTAATGCAGCGATATCGCCCTTTGATCTATCCTGGGTGATGAATCACTTGGCACAATACTTTGATTAACATAGTTTTCAGTTGCCTGTGAGTTTAACAGACTGACAGGATGTTCCTTCCTGGCACCATGGCAGAATGGTATGGGTGACATCCTGACATACCACCCCCTAAAAATAAATCCCCCACCTTTAGCGCTTTATATACAAAATACAAAATACATTACACTTCACCCGTTACATAGGGTTCCCCTCCTTTTTCCCAACCCTCTATTTCGGCTTGGATGGGAATTTGTTATGAATTTTTTTCACTAATTTAGGTGCTTGTTCATGACAACTGTCCACCCACTCACTCTGAGATCTGGGGAATTGCTTCCACTGTATTAAGTACTGCAACCCCCCCCCCCCGATGCCATCTGGAGTCTAGTATCTCTCGCACCTCAAAGTGCTGTTCTCCATTGATCATTACTGGAACTGGTGTAGGTTGCTCTGGGTGCCAGCGTTCTGAGTTTTTAACTGGTTTTAGCAGACTACAATGAAAAACAGGGTGGACTTTTCTCATTTTTTGTGGTAGCTGTAACTGTACTGTCACATAGTTGATTATTTTGGTGATAGGGAAAGGTCCCAAGTATTTTGGACCCAGCTTTTTTGAGGGTTGTGAGGATCTTATAAATTTTGTAGATAAATACACCTTCTCCCCCACCTTCAGTTGCCATTCTGGTGCCCTTTTGTGGCCAGCATATTTCTTGTAAGTTTCTTTGGTGCCTTCCAACGCCCTCTCTATTAGATGGTTGTTGTGGGTTTTCTGGGCTGTGTGGCCGTGTTCTGGCAGATTTGGTTCCTAACATTTTGCCAGTAGCTGTGACTGGCATCTTCAGAGGACAGGAGCACAGCTAGAAGATTCTCTCTGTGCCCAAGTGGAGGGTGTGTGTTCCTGCTGGTGTTTATAGCTGCTGAGAGGTCATTTACAGGAGATTGGGAAAGGGTTTTTAGTGGTGATTAGGGGGTGTGGTGCTGTCGTGTGTGGGGTGAGCATATCTATTGTGTGAGTTGTTTGTATATTTCCCTCTCTATTGTTTCTATTGTCCCTCTCTATTGTTTCCCTCTCTATTATATTGCCCTCTCTATTGTTGGCCACCTGTCAGCTATGCGTTTCATCGATTCATCCAATGGGACGATTTCTGTTTTATCTTTTGGCAACTCCGGGAAGGCCACGAACTCTTGCCCGTTCACCACTTGGAAAGGGGGAAATCCCGTACTCTGGTGTACTGAATTGTTATAAGCCACTTCGGCAAACGGAAGTAGATCCACCCTATTGTCCTGCTGATAGCTGACGAAGCATCTAAGGTACTGCTCCCACACTTGGTTAGTACGTTTACAGCCTCCGTCTGTTTCTGGATGATGGCTGGAGCTTAAGCCTTGTTCCACACCAATCATCTTTAGGAATGCCCTCCAAAATTTGGAGGTGAATTGTATGCCCTGGTAGCTTATGATTCGTTCAGGGGTCCCGTGTAGTCTATAAATGTGTTGCACAAACATCTTGGTTAGCTGTCCTGCATTTGGAGTGCAAGGAATGAAATGGGATTGCTTTGAAAATAAATCGGTTACTACCCAAATCACTGTCGTCTTGTGGCTTTCTGGTAAATCTACTATAAAGTCCATAACTATCTGTTTCCAAGGTTGGGTGGGGCTTGCCACATCCTGCAATAGTAGGATGGCCACCAGAATTGCCGCCTCAAAAGGTGCGAAGTCTTTAGGAATCTGAAATGCCCAGCTGACTTTGCATCATGGCATCTCTCAAGTATTTTCCTTCTCAGGGGCTCTGGAATATACAGCCTATCCCCACTCCACCAGAATTCCTGTTTCTCTGTCAGGTTTGCTTTATTCGTTTGCAACCACACATCAGTTTTTAGCGTGAACTGCAGCAAATTTCATAAATCCCCTTCTACTGTTAAATTAGGCCCAGACTTCTGACCCCTTGTGACCGCTGCCATTCCCAATTGTTGGGTGGGGATGATTGAATCTATTACCTCTTCCCGCTGGCTGTTGTGTTGTGGTAACTGAGACAAAGCATCGGCAAAATAATTCTTTCCCCTGGGTAAGTACTTTAGGGTGAAATTGAATCTACTAAAGAATTGAGCCCATCTAATCTGCTTGGGGTTTAACTTCCTTGGAGTGTGCAGCACATATCTTGTGATATGTCCAAACTTCGGAGGGATGAGCAGGAGCCTCTTTCTCGCGTAGTCACCCACCGGTGTGGATTCCTCTCCGTGCCTCCTCCCACCTCCAGGGACCAAGCAGGCTTGGTTCTTTTGATTGTCCTGGATCGAGTTGTACTCTCAAGGTCAGTTGAGACCTTCGGCTTGACTCCCCGCCCCTCCAGTCATCCTCTGGTCTCTCACCTGGTTGGGTTCATTGGGGTTCTGAGTTCCACCTCTCCCCTCTCTCTCCCATTCGGCGAGCTGCCTTTTCATGCTGAGCACTCCCGTGCGCTCCGGCCAGAGTCCTCTTCTCCTCCATCTTCCCCATCTCCCACTCCTGACATCGGAGGGATTCCTGTGTGTTCTGGATATTCTATTTGTGGACCTTCCTCGGTAAACTTGGAGTCTTTGGGTAAGGTTGCCATATTCACTCAAGTCTTTCTGTGATGCCCTTGATCCATTGGCTATTAAATCAGAGTTCCTGACACAAGCGTCTCAGGGATATGAAGGAAACTTTATTATAGCCAGTGATCCATCACACATTAAAGACTCAAGTGAATAAAGCTCCTGCAACCAACAGTTTAAAAATCTCCAAGGTTACCCCCCCCCCCCAATTGGGATTCTCGGCTTGATCGTCCTTACCTTCATCTCCCAGTTTTCAGGTCTTTCTGTGTCTGAATCAACTAATGCAGCGATATCGCCCTTTGATCTATCCTGGGTGCTGAATCACTTGGCATAATACTTTGATTAACATAGTTTGCAGTTCCCTGCGAGTTTAACAGACTGACGGGATGTTCCTTCCTGGCGCCATGTCAGGATGGCATGGTGACATCCTGACAATTTGTCTTTTGATAACTGGAAGTTACATGATTTGCTGAGATTATCATATCAGCCATTTTATGAGTGGCAGACATTTTGACAAACAACAGCCTCTCAACATTCCTATTGTGCACATGTCCAAAACTAGTTAGGGATCCCTGTACTATTGGAAAATGCAATGGTAGCTAATTGAACTTTGTCAGAGCAGAGCAAAGGACTCTGGAGGAATCATTTTTGAAAGCTGAATCTGCTTAGTCCTAGACATTTAATTGCATAAAAATAAAAAATAAAAAATCATTTATTGTGGTAACTTTTTTGTACCTTATAATGCAGAGCTTTCCAAACTTTTCATGTTGGTGACACACTTTTTAGACATGCATCATTTCACGACACACTCTTACAGCAGGGCATCATTTCGCAACACACTCTTACAGCAGGGCACAAAGCAGGCACTAGGACCTGCGCGGAATCCTGGCAGGGCTCAGAGGCAGCAGCAGCCGCGACACATCCAGACACTGCAGCTGACACACTAACGTGTCCCGACACACAGTTTGGAAAGCTATGTTATAATGTGTTAAAATGTGTTTAATAGTATTAAAATGCCAACCAACTGCTTTCCCTTTAAGTAAGGAGTGGAAATCTTTCTATAGCTGAAATCCATGCTTTCAGAAACTGATCTCTGAAGACTATAGAATGAATGATGCTGAAGTGACATCTTTGAGGGAGAAAGGAATAAACATTTTGCTCTTTTTTGTACTTTTCTGATGTTGAATGGGATTAAGCAAATTAAGTGCATTAATGTTGTTTTGCTATCAAATTTCAGGCAGGCGGCCACAAGAACAGGGGTAGGAGGCCACAGATTGCCTAAGCCTGCTTTAACCAAAAGGATTTGCTTGAGAATTGGTGATAAGAGTTCATTTCTGCTATTTTTATTTTCAGGTTTAGACGAGCATAAATTTACTTACTTACTTTTCAACTGTGCCTAACTCCAAAAGACCCTGGGCAGCATACATAATTAAAAACAGTAGAAACCAAAATAATAAGAAAAAAACAGTGTATGCTTCAGAAGGAAACGTTCAGGCCAACATATAAAATCTAAAAGAGGCTGACCGCCCAACCCTAACCCAAGGCCTGGGGGAAAAGCCAGGTTTTCAAAGACTTTTAAAGTGGTCGGGATGTGGCCATATGGATCTCGAGGGGAATGCTGTTCCAGAGGGCAGATGCCATGACAGAGAATGTCCACTTCCTGGGTTCCATCAGGAGACATTGTTTAATCAATAGGACCCGGAGCATACCAACTCTGTCTGATCATATAGGGTGGGCAGAGACTATGGGAAATGTGCAGTCCCTCAAATAGCCAGGCCCGCCTATAACATCTAGGTTCTATATCTACGACGTCTGTTTAAAATTCATTCAGTATAATGAATATACTCATAGATATAATCTATGAGGAATATGGTTTTCCAAACAAGATTTATCCCAGATGGATGAATTTTGAACTGATAGAAAAACTAATATAAATTTGTAGACTAAACAGACCCATGTCAGCATTCAACATAGTGGGGTAAATGAGGGGTGACATTGATTGCTGGTCATTTTCCTATCACTTTCTGAGACAGAAAGACAGGAATAAAGAGGGAGACAGAAACAGAATAAAATTATACCAATAAGATGATAATACAAAATTAGGGGGAAAAACCTGTAATAAAGAAACAAGGCTAATTTTAAACTATAATCCATGAATATAGAGATGTATTTATTATTAAAAAAACATTATCAAAAGTTAATCACACACATTATCCAGTTCATTATAAGCATGCCCATCACATATCTCTCTTGTTTCTATCATAATCTTTGAGAACCTGGAACCTGAAGATTTATCACCAGTTTTATGAGGGTAGTGGGCAGCATTGCTCATGCTATGTATTTGTTTTATGCTTCCCATTAAAAAAGCAGTTCATAATTAAAACAATTGATTAAAACAATAAAACCACTCATGAAAAAAACTTTTTATGAAATGCAGAATAAAATAAACTTTAAAATAATAACAAAACCTGAAAGTAGTAGTATAAAGTCAAAAGGTCACTGCAGCAATAGCACAATATTAAAAGGACGATGATGATGCCAGGAGAACCTTGTTAAAGGCATTCCAAAATCAGGGAGGCTACTGATGAAAAGCCTCTCTGCGTCTCAGCCTGAGGATGTAGGCTTCCAAAGATGACCTTTAGGGCAGAAACACACAGAAGAGGCATTATTTTAGATACTGTGGTGCCAAGCTATGGAGTATGGCTTCAGCAACTGCCATCTTTATTTCCCCAAATGTCACCAGAGAGATATTTCAGAGAAATTGTCAGCTGCTGCGCCACTCGGTGCTTCTTCATTTCCTACTGCTGAACTGAACGCTGTCAGCTTCCCCTTCCTCAAAAGACTGTCGTGAGGACAAAAGTCATAGGGGAACTCTCTGGAGGAAAGGAGGGATATAAATGTTATAAATATAAAAAGAAAAATAAATAAACGGCAGCATGGTGCTGTTTGATGCTACTGTTATCTCCAGCTTGTAATGGTCATCTCACTATTAACTTAAATATCCACTCCTGGAGATATTTTGTCACCTGAGAAAATACAGCAAGGCAGGACACAGTGCAGAGTTGACAGAGATCAAACTATGGGTTGAAATAGGAGAAAAGCTTCTGCTTATATTTCCCTCCCTAATTTTCTGTCAGCCCATCAAATAAGGTACAATGTTTTGTGGCTCTGACTTTGCTTGGTTTGCTCCGTGCAAAAGTTTAGTTCTACCAACCCAGTTCTATCACATGTTTCAGTCTTCCAGATAAATGTGGAAAGGCTAGGAGGGAGAAGGTGATGAGAAAATGAGCTAAGGGAGATCAAAGGGCTCCCTCCCTTTAGATCTGCATTTCATACCCCAAATCCCATAACTTGCTCTATAGAAATAATATTTTTTGCCAAGCCATGATATCTGAAATAGGAATTCACAGCGTATCAATAAAGGGGGATTGAGTGGTAGATTCTAGGGCAGCCATACAAATGTTGGCTTGCATTGTGGTTCCTGCTGATCAAGTCTGGTGGCTAATGGTCTGGTAATTAAATCCTTCCTGCTTTCGAACTGCTTCTGAGGCTGCAAGTTGCATACGTTGGTCAGTGTCTAGGCATGGAATAAAGGGCTTGTTTTGGTAATGCAATCAGGAGGTTCTCTCTGCTCATTTCAGTTTTAGCTGCCTCAGAGGTACAGTTTCCCAAGATTCCTAGCGGTTGCTTGTTCAGGCAGCTCTGCAGCTTGCGCTGCATATTAATTCCTGTCCAACATGGGAATTCGATTTGTACTGTACATTTCATTTCTTCACAGATTTAGATTTATTTCATGTTCTCTGCTTTTAATTAACTCTCTGGCACAGCTGCTGGACAGGATATAAAAACTCATTGCTCTCCCTGTGTTATGAGCCCACCACCAATCATTTACCACTTAGATGGTGGTGCAGGCGCTATCAGTTTCTATGGCAACCAGAACCGTGGTGATTGATTCGTTGCCAGGATGGCATCACCACAGGGAGCAGAGCTTCTGGTTGTGGATGTGCGTGGATGTGTTTTGTATACTTGCAACATCCATCTAATTAAAATGGGATTAGAGAATCATCCCAGTATATGTCCAACAACTGAACTGCAATCCGTTTATGTAAATGTTGTCACTCCTGAACACAGCAGTCTGTGAAAAGATGGCTCCTTTGCTTTTGCTGTTGGGGGGGAACTTCTGTAAAGGGGGAAAGAAAGGGATGGGGTGGGTAGGGCCAGGCTCACCGCATTATTATTATGGCTAAACATGTCCATAGTTTTAAAGTGTCATTGATGATTGATGATAACGCTTTATGCATAGAATCTCTGGCTTCTGAGGCTGAATAGGGAACACAGAAAGCAAAAATGGCAGAGAGACTGCAGCATCTAACTTGTTGGTGGGGGAAATATGCACTCAGCCTGACTTCTGAAATTGGTTAATTAATTGAATGCATATGCATTATTTATTTGTCAAAAGCCTTCATAGTTTCTGTGATTGATTCTGAGTACGGTGCCATCTCCTGAGAGGCAAATAACCCTTGAACTTTCCATTCTTTTCTTTTATTTCATTTTTTAAAATATGGTCTCGTTTTCTTTTATATAACATTGAATAAGCCCTCCAAAAGTTACTTGGAATTTTGCGAAGCCTTACATCAGTTCAGATGACGGATATGCAACATGCAAGAAGAGTCCAGATGAAAAGAGAAGCTTCTTAACGACTAAAAGAAAAACCTGAGTTTTGGAGAATTGTAGGATATACTGTAAATGCAAAGAATAAAAGTATCTGAAGAGGAGGAGAGAAAAATGATAGGCAACAGATCTGGTAGGATTTCCCACTCCCCCTTTTTGTAATACTTTTTTTGGGGGGCACTGAAAATAATTTCTTAACATGAAAAATGACAGTTCAAACTGCCAAATGGTCTCATATCGGTAGGCATTTCATTTTTGCAATGGGGCACTTGCTTGCAAAACGTACAGCCATTTTATACATTATATGTGAGCCTGCTGTCCTTGGGATGTTATATAAAATAAAAAAAACACCATTGATATTTGTCATGTGAGAAATCATCATCATCATCACCATCATCATCATACACAAAGGGAAGAAGTAGACTGTTGACATCATCTGTAAAGACTTGGCTCTTCCCCCAGGCACTGGGGTCAGGATGGTAGTATATGGGTTCTTGTATGGGTGTATTAGTGATTTTGTGGCTTTACTGAGCCCCAATATAGTTTTATTTGTTTGTGGTTTTTTTCAATTTAATGGAATTCTTTGTTTTTGTTTGCTACCTAGAGTTTCTTGAATATATAGGTGGCCATATAAATTGGATAAATAAATCAATAAATCAACAGGACTGTAATTCTTCTTGGGTGATTCTAGCTCAGAAATGATCTAGAAAAGAAGTTATACTAGTGGCCCTAAAGGAGGAATTTGGTGCCAGTTTATGCTTCAAGGGAGTAATGATATATATTTAGATTCCAGAGCCTGAGATTAGGTACTGATAATCCTAAATCATATTATGCCTCCTTTAAATTGGATTGTGTGGATATTGCCATCTATATGAAGTTCTCTTGATGTGACCTGGTATAGAAATAAATTTGGTATTTTAAACCATTACAAGGCAACCTAAATATGGGTTTGTGGTGTTGTGCCAAAATAGTTTCTTTAAGAAAAAATTGTTCCAGACTAGGGCATTGTTTGGCTGTCCAAGGAAAACAACCAAGTATTCATCATGTCATAGGTTTCAGTAACATTCCTCTATTTTTGAAGTTATAGGCAGGTACAAATCCACAAGGCTTATTTAACTCTTGTAATGCTCTCTGTGAATGATGCAGAGATACGGATTTACTGCTGAAGCTAAGCAGCAATTGGCACTCTGTATTGCTTGGATAGAAGACCACCTGAAGCTGTGTCAGTTCCCCTGAAGCCTACATTTCTAGACTTGATTTGTAAATCATATTAAAATTATATTTTGGCTAGTCACTACATTATCTTTGCTTGAATAAAGCATCTGGACAGGTCTACCTGCACCTCTGTAGTGGAACTGAAGGATGCAGGAGTTTGTGGGTCATAGAATTTTCATGTTGAAACAAAATGTTAACTTCCTTGAACTGAGGTATAACTGCATGAAAAACAGAATGTGCAATTTATATGCTGAGTTAGTTAGGTGCCATCAAGTCAGGCTTGATTCCTGGTAATTGCATGAACAAATGCCATCTTGACCTATCTCCAGTAATAACCTGTAGATCTTCCAAGAATCATGTACCTCCTTCAATCTTGCCAAGCATAATTATATTTCCAATTCTACTTTTGACTTGCATCACATATACAAATATGTGAGTTTCTATTTGTTGATCATTGCTTCAAGGGAGTAATCAGTCTTTATTTCATCCAGGATTTGTTGATTAGTTCTTCTTGCAGTCCACAATACTCTTAGTAATTATCTCCACTTTCATAATTCGAAGATGTGATCTCCTTTCTCTACTTTTCAATCTCCAGCTTTCGCAGTCAGGCATTACCACTGGAAAAACTAATATATTAACTAGTTTGATTTTAGTAAGATCTTATATAAGACTTTACTTGTGTGAAAAATATTGCTTTGATAATATGCCACATTCTCTTTCAGCTCCCTTTTTCAATATAGATATGTATTGCTACTTATAAGTTAAAGAGTTTTGTTTCATTTTTGTTGACACAGGATAATTAGCACTTTAATTGCCTCTTCTGCAACTTTACATAATTCAGTGGGTATTTCATCTGGGCCAGGTGCTTTCTGTTTAACAGCTATTCTATTATCTGTGATATCTCACTTTCTGGTGGAGTCAATCTGTCAGTATGTTCTCTCTCTGCACATATTTCTGCCATTCTGTGATCCCATTTTTAAAGGTTTCAGTAATGTCTTATCTTCCTTTAAACTGAAGTGGTTCAGTTAGGTTCAGTTATGTCATCCAGGATTACTCTTGAGAAAACTTAATTATAAATTTTCCTTTAATTTCTCTGATTTTCTTAAAAAATATCTCTCCCATTCCTCTATTTGTTGATTGAATTATCTTTCCTTGTCATGTCTTCATTATTCATTATTGGAAATCTTTATGAGGTCCTCATATATCCTTGTTGCCCAAACCTTTTATCCTTCATCTGTCTTTAGCTATCACAATAGTTTGCTCTGGTAACTATTCAAATCTTTCATCCTTTTTGAAATTTTGGGAATACTTTTTCTCCACTTCATTTTTATGATGTCTCTTATCTCTTTCCATAATTGCTCCTGTTCTTTTTTGCCTAGGTTAAGCATATTGAATTTTTTGTTTTTTGTTTTTTTAATATTCTGACTGCATATCCTCCACATCAAATCTTACTAGCACACCTATTCTCTTTAATTGTCTAAATTTAACTCTTATATTTGACACAGATAATTCATGGATTGTTCCATAGTCTGCATCTGGAAGTGTTCTGTAATTCCATGTTCTGTAATTCTGTAACTCCACGTTCCTCCATTTCTCTAACTTTTGACCTTCCTTGATATTCCATTTAGCACCTCTTACATCACCGGATGTGAGACCCTCTTTGTGAGGTTGGGCAGTAAGGGCAGTGAAGAGTAACTACTTCTCCGCCCTTATTGCATCGGCAGACAGCCGCCCAGTGGCCCTGTTTTGGGTGACCAGGTCCCTCCTAGGTAACGAGAAGCCAGGGAAGCCCCTGCAGGGCCACTGTGAGGAATATTATCGGCATCTGGCAGATCAAATTGCTCAACTTTGCTCGGAGTTGGCTTCTGGCTGGGCAGATCCTTTGGAGGTGACTGAGGCACATCTGGGCCCTGTTTTCTGGGAGGAGTTCGAGACAGTCGATCTCGAGGAAGTGGGCAGGTCCTCATGGCTGTGAGCTCGGCCACCTGTGTTCTGGACCCATGCCCCTCCTGGTTGGTTAAGGTGGCATGTGGCTGAGTCCAAGTGGTGGTTAATGCCTCTTTGCAGGAGGGGGTAGTACTGCCTGCCTTGAAGGAGGTGGTGGCCTGTCCCCTTCTCAAGAGGCCATCCTTGGACCCAGCCATGTTAGAAAACTTTCATCCAGGTTCCAACCTTCCCTTTTTGGGGAAGGTTGTTAAGAGGGTGGTTGGCATGCAGCTTCAGAGGGCCCTGGATGAAGCGGATTATCTGGACCCTTTTCAGTCTGGGTTCAGGCTGGGGTATAGCACTAAGATGGCATTGGTTGTGCTTGCTGTTGACCTTTGGAGGGCCCAGGATGGGGGTGGTCATATAAATCTTTAAAACTAGATAGATAGATAGATAGATAGATAGATAGATAGATAGATAGATAGATAGAATTCCTCATTGTGTCTGTAATAGGTGCATACACATTGATGTTCACTGGCTATGTACTAATACTAAAAGATATGAACCCATCATTTATTGGGTTATAGTTGAGCACATACATACATTTTTGAGTGTCACTGCCACCCCATTCCTTCATAAAACTCATGCCTTAACTAATATAGCATGTTCTATAATCACCTGATTCAAAGTGGCCCATTCTTAGCTGCCTAATTTCACTGATTCCTAAACCATCCTGTTTAGTATGATTCATTTCCATGTTGACCATTTTACGTTTTCTGTGGTCCATGCTTTTCCATTCCATATTCCAGTTGTATGTATGCTTGTAAAATGAAGAAGTCCTTTTAAATACTGGCTCCCTGAGTTAACCAGACTTCCTTATGGCTTTGGTCTGACCATCTCCATGTCTACTTGTGAGAGTTCTACACTCTTTTCATGTAAGCAGATAAGTACTCTCCAACCTAAGAGATCTCACCATCTGGAACCTGAACTTGTCTAAATGTTTCAGCCATATCCAAACAATATTTTTGGATAATAATAAAGAAAGGTGTATCACTGCCTTCTTCCAATTTGGATTCTGATATTTTTTTCCTAAGCAAGTTTGGCTTTCCTCATACTTGCATAGCCTCACGTGCCCTTATACCTGTTGTGGTTTATTCTTTGTTTCCTGACTGAACCAGGAGATGACACTCCTGTCAACATCACTTTCAAGCTAACAGAAGCTATTGAGTCAAGGTAGTAAACCCTTGAAAGGATTATACACTGAACCCTTGACTATATTTGCTCATCTATTCTCATGGTTCCAGATGATTTATCTTTTCCTCTTGTTTTGGTAGAACAGGTTTGTTAACCCCAGAGTGGGATATAAAATAATATTTGAAGCTATCCCAAATATTTAGAGCGCTTTCTGGTTTGTGATATGTGTTCAAAGCATCAAGCTGAAGCCCGAATGATTTCTAAGTGACTCATGTTTCTGAGTGTTTTGTTACAAAATACCTTTTCTGGCATTTTTTTTAAATGACAAGAACTCTGTTAGAAAATTGTGTAGATTAAAGGAAAGAATGTTTGTCCCGTATGTTCCTGCTAAATGAACAGCCAGCAACATTTATTTTCCCACCACTTTGCTTCTTCTATGGAAGTTTCACAACTTAGTTATGCAGGCATAGTCTAGGAGAGTGTTTCTCAACCTCAAGAACTTTTAAGATGTGTGGACTCTAACTCCCAGAATTTCCCAGCCATTGGCTGGGGAATTCTGGGAGTTGAAGTCCACACATCTTAAAATTGCTGAGGTTGAGAAACACTGGACTAGGACAAAAGCAGTACAGTTCTCTAGGCTGAATCCTGAATTGGAGAACTGCTTTTCAATGGCCTTTTGCTGTATTTTCAGTATTTGCACAGTTTACAGTGGACATATCCAGAACTGACTCCAAAATGAACATTGAGAATCTCCAAAGGTGACAAATGCTGAGAAGAACTTGTTGCCCTTGTCAGAACTGCCATCTGTACTCAGTGAAAAGTGTTTTTTTTTAATCACTATAACTTTGGGATAATTGTTTTTAGATGGCACTTATATTCTTTTCCAAGGCAGTGGGTGAGGTACTGGCTTCTGTGTGACTGCATGCGTCTTCCTTAGCTATTTCCCTGCCTACCTATAACCTGCCTATAGTTATTGTCTTTCACCCCAAATAGCAAATACTTCCGTGAAAAAAAGCAAAACAAAACCAAAAACTAAAAACCCTGAAAAGTAATTCCTCATTCCCAATTCCGCCTGTCAGTGGCTTGTGCAGACTGGACCAAGTGCTCATCAGTACTTGGGAGGATTTTAAGCTCGTTTGACTTTCTGCATTTATCATATGCTTGACAGTATCTGTATCATCTTTTCATCGTGAATCCCCACCCACTGGGTATTAAGAAAGCACAGGCACATGCATTTTTACTACTGATATGCATGGCTTTCGATCTGGAGCAGAAAAGGCACTTGGGAGGGGCTATGGGAATGAAGGCCACACTTGTTGGCACCTGCTTAAAGAAGCTGTGTGATTTCAGGAAAATGTACATTTGAGGTAAAGATGCACTGTGCAACAAGATGCTTCAGAACAAGTGTGGGCTTGCTGTTGTCCCCTTAGCTGAAAAGCATATTTTCCGGTCCCAACATGGCTTTAATGTGATCCCCAAAAGCTCAGCTTTCTTAAGGAAGTGCCGACAGGTATGGGGTACATACCTAGGCCCCCTCTGAAGCACCTTTCCTGCTTTGGTTCTAAAGCACTGCAGATCCCTACTTTTCCTTTATTGGATGGCTTTATAAATCCCCTGCCCTTGATCGTATAAGACGGTTTGGATTCAGTTTTGGATGCAAAAACAATGTTTTTGCTTCGATTCTGTTTGGGCATAATGGAACTTTTAAAAATATTGTTTTGGAAAAGCAAGGCCCCTTGAGCATATACTGTAAGCAGATTTTGAACATAAAGCATTGTCTTGATTAAGAACAGAGCTTGATTAGAACACTTAAAATGTCCTTATCGGAACTTTTGAGTTTATATATACTTACCGACCTCAATTGGGACTGGCAACTCCATCGCTAAGTGATGCGGTCATAAAGTGAAATGTCACGTGACCATGCCCACCTTATAACGTCAGTTCATCAATTCCAGCTGCTGCTGTTAAGTGAATCACCGCAGGTCATTAAGTCATGCGACTTGTGACTTCCTGTTGGCTTCCCCATTGACTTTGCTTGTTGGAAGCTAGCTGCAAATGGCAATCCGTGACCATGGGATGCTGCAACCATTGTAAATTCATGCCAGTTGCCAAGCACTCAAATCACGATCACGTGACTGTGGGGATGCTGCGACAGCCACAACTTTGAGGACCGGTCACAAGTCTCCTTTTTCAGCACCATCTTAACTTCAAACGGTCGCTGAATGAGTGGTCGTTGAGTGAGGACGAACTATATAGGAACCACTCAGACTCTAGACCAGTGCTTTCCAAAGTCCCGCCGTTGGTGACACACCAATGGTGGCGGTGGTGGCAGCGGCGGCAGCCTTGTGTGTTGCGCTAAAGCCCGGAAGCACTGATGGTGCGCCGCCGCCGCCGCCGCCACTGCACACACTACCACCATGCGCTCCACTGTAGGGGCAGCAGCGATGCGCCATCAGCACTTCCAGGTTTTGTCGCGACACACTAATGTGTCGCGACACACAGTTTGGAAAGCTATGCTCTAGACTGATCCATGCCTTCAGGCACCTTGCAATTTCTTTTGGCAATTTCTGTTCTGTATCCTGGCCTCTCCTACTGCCTCTTCCCTGTTGACTTGGTCAAGAGTTATGTAATAGGGAGCTCCTATACTGCTCTCCCTCACCTTTTGCTAAGTGATGCAGGATTTCTTTCTTTATCTGCCTAACTTCAAAAGCATCTATGAATGGCTAGTGTAACAGCAGCCTTCTCTGTGATTATGCCCCCTGTCTGCAACATTGTACCTCCAGTGCACTGGCAGTGCTTCAGTGGCAGTGCCAGTAAAAGTACTGTCTATGCCTGCATGCACCCATGCAGATAACCAGGGAAAATCTTTGAAGCAGCCATTCTGAGCCATGCAGAAGAAATCTTTGCTTGAATGTTTTGAGGAGGGCTGCTTTGGTAGTGCCAGCATGTTTCGTGCTGTGTGCAGCCCTAATGAGATATATTAAATGAATAAGGATTTTTTAAAAAAAGCTCAGGGATAGCATTTGTCAGCCATATGTAGAACCATATGTGACATCCTCTTTTCTCTTTGCCTATTTCAGACACTATCCTCAAGCTCTCTCTCTCTCCTGCCTCTTCATGCAAGTTTCCTTAATATTGTAAGATGCATACAGTCTGGTGAGTAGGCAGCATACAAAACATTGTAAATAAAATAACATCAATAAAGTTGCCAGGAAAAGGACAGATTGGTCCTGTCAGGGGTGTGAATTGATTTCTTGAGGGAACTTGTGAAACTAGGCTGAATGGCCACATGAAATCATGTGAATCTAGGACCAGAGTTTGCCTGCCCATAATATGTTCTTGTGATAAAAATAAGAAAGGAAGAACCTCAAGCTGAAGGGAACATTCCAACAAGGAAGGAAGTACAGCAAAAACTAGGTGATCTAGAAATGCCTCAAACGAGGAACAATCTAATCAATTACCTTGATATCCTACCAGTTACACTGCCAAAAAACTTATGAAGTGAACCTTATCTAAGTTCAACTTACCTAAGGGCCAAGGCTAGTCAGGTTATTTGGGCTCCTGAGGAAGAATACCTTGTAAGAAAAATACCACTCATCAGTAGTAAAACAAAATAAAGTAACAAAACATATAGAGACCTAGTTTGGTGTAATGGTTAAAGGCACTGGGCTAGAAGCTAGGAGCCCATAGTTCTACTCTTGCTAGACACGGACTAGGCATTGAAGCTAGCTGGGTGACTTTGGGCCAGTCATTCCCACTCAGCCCTAGGAAGAAGGCAATGACAAACCACTTCTGAAAACATGCTCTGCAAACATGTTCTACATCATATTGGACACATGGTCCAATTCGAAGACATACAGGTACTGGCAGCCACGTCAAACTATCATGTGCAACTACATAGAGAGGCCACTGAATTCCATAAACATTCAACAACTTCAACAGAAAGGAGGAGGAGAGTTTGAAAATCAATAAAGCATGGATCCCAGCTTTACACTATTTCAATATTAAACAGCCCTTATCTAATCAAAAACAATCTTCAGCAGCCTCACCAGAAAGAGCAGCTAGCAGATTCCTGGCTCAAAAACAGTCCAATCAGGAACCAGCTCTCTTAGAATTTTCCAAAATAAACAAGTCAGAAGTCTACCTACACAAGGAGCCAATCAGCATCCTGGTTCAAAGACAGACCAATCAGGAACCAGTACTCTTGGAATTTCTTCAAACTGGATCAATCAGACGAGGAACCAATAAAAAACAAGCTTACTTGGACTCCTGTGACATGGACCAATCAGAGATCAGCTTGCTAGTTTCAAATACAAGAACCCAGTCAGCCCATTTCAGTTGCCTGTGAGCTGCCTATAGGTACAACAAAAAGCAGCTCACTCTACCCCTGAAGATAGATAAGCTGCTGGTGAAATGTCAGAACAACAACAACAACAACAACAACAACAACAACAACAACAACAAAACTAGACCATGGCCATTCAACCCAAAAGCTCATTACTGTTTCACTGCTAAAAATGTTGCCAAAGAAAACTGCAGTGACTTGTCCATGTAAGTTGCCAGAAGTCAAGACTCAAAGGTGAGTTGACACACAAATTATAGTAAGTCCAAAGCACTTTCACGACATCCAAGATCAGATACATCAAGAGGCCACCTTACTCTGTCCAATAGTAGGTCTTTACCCATCACCTTTGTCATAATTTTGGAAATATATGTGGACCAATTACAGGTACATCTGACTAAAAAAATGGTTTCATTCCCAGAAAATGGGAAATACAGTTATATACATAAGAAAAATCCAACATCTATGCTAAAGGAATACCTTTGCCAAGACTAAGTAAACTGGCACAAAAGTTTATGCAGCATTTCAAGGCCTTCAGATTCTTTCATCAGGAAGGATGCTCCAAAATCAAGGGAAGGGGAAGAAGTAAGATGTTTCTTCTAAAGGTAAAGGTTTTCCCCTGCACAGTCGTGTCCAACTCTAGGGGCCGGTGCTCATCTCCGTTTGTTAGCCGAAGAGCCAGCACTGTCCGAAGACGCCTCCACGGTCATGAGGCTGGCATGACGTGCACGGAACGCTGTTACCTTCCCACTGAAGTGGTACCTGTTTATCTACTTGCATTTGCACGCTTTCAAATTGCTAGGTTGGCAAGAGATGTTTCTTCTATGAGGTTGCAAATCCATCGGTCTCTAGGTGGAGATCATAAGATTGCATGGTTTTATTTAGGAACATCCTAAATTATCCTGGCTTTGCTGACACAAAAGCAGTAATGTTTCTTAGCTTCTCTCTCTGTCAGACCAGCAGCCTGTGAGTTAATCCATAGCAGGAGACATATTAAGTACCAGTGGCCTTTATATTTTCAGAGTTTGAGGAAACAAACCTTTCTAGTTGCTAGGTTTGAAACTGAAACCAACTTCACCTGTCACCAATATAGTAATAATCAGTGTATAATCTTTCCTGATGAAGGGTTCCAAAGAATTCAAAATTTTGCACACATGTACCATTTAAGTTGGCCCTAATAACAGGGATTTGTCTTACTATGGGTATGCTCCCCCCCCCCGCAATTTATAGGACAATTATCTATCAATACAACCAACCAACCAACCAACCAACCAACCAACCAACCAACCAACCAACCAACCATCCATCCATCCATCCATCCATCCATCCATCCATCCATCCATCCATCCATCCATCCATCTATCTATCTATCTATCTATCTATCTATCTATCTAATTTTGTCTAATTTGCATAAGGTGAATCAGGCAAAAACTAATTTAAAACATCAATTTGATTTCGATTTGATTTTGATTCAGACAGCCAATTTGATTAGTTAAATCAATCACCTAATGCAGTTCAGTAATCTGAACTAAATGGGTTGAATATTCTCTGATTTTGGGGGAAAATATTTCTGTTCCTGCACAAAAATATGAGTCAATATGGAAATACCTGATTTGAACTGACTTGCTAAACTGATTCAGAAAATGAATTGGATTTGAAGATTTGATCAAATCACCTTCAACTCAAATCTCTGAATGGAATATTTCTACACTGTATGTATGTATGTATGTATGTATGTATGTATGGTGTGTGTGTGTGTATGAAAAAATAAGCAATATTTTTATTTTTTGAACAAATTAACTCTTCTCCCAAAAATTCTCACAAAATGACTTCTGCTGTTTTCCTTAACAGAATCTTAGCTGTAGAATCAGTACCAATGCATTTTCTGTTATAGCTTTAAAAATCTGACTATGCAGAGGGTGTATGGAATATTGGCACCCATTGGCCATTAACTTAGTTGATTTTAAAAAAGCTTTTGATAGTGTCCATCGAGAGTCTCTTTGGCAAATCCTGTGTGCCGGCAGTCTTTGTTAGCATCTTTAAGAACTTATACCAATGATCAATTTGTTGTGTTAAGACTGAGAATGGCCATACGGATTTTTTCGAGATTACCACTGGGGTCAGACAGGGTTGTATCTTGTCCCCAGTTCTCTTCTTTGTGGCCCTTGATTATGTCATGCGATGAGCTGAAGTACACACTGGGACAGGCATCCATTGGAATGACCAAAGTTACCTTGGCGACTTGGATTTCACCAACGATATCGCCTTGCTTGAGGAAGATGAATTAAAACTACAACACATCACGACTGTCTTGGAAGACGAGGCAAATAAAATTGGCCTTAGGATAAGCGCCGAGAAATCAAAGATCATGTATGTGAGCTCCACGGCCCCAGTATGGGGAATTGTACTCAGACTGCAACAGTTAGAAGAAGTGGAGAGGTTCACCTATCTGGGTAGTGTGATCGCCCAGAATGGAGATGCAGAGGTGGACGTTAAGTGCTGCATTGGGAAGGCGATAGCCATTTTTAAGAGGATGAATAAGTTCTGGTCCTCATCGTCTATATCGCTGAAGATTAAGCTTCATCTGTTCACTTCTATCATGATCCTGACAGCGACTTATGCCAGCGAGACTTGGAAGGCATCAGCAAGTATCAACAAGAGGCTTGACGTCTTTCAACAGAGATGCCTCCGCCGAATTCTAAAGATTCGATATTTTGATTACATCACAAATGAAGGGGTGCTCCAAAGGAGTAGCTCGTGTAAACTTCATAACATCATTGCACGTAAAAGACTTCAACTGGCTGGTCACATCTTCCACATGGAGAACAATCAGATCCCTAAAGTGGCAATGAGTTGGATTCCTCCTAACGCTAGAAGACAACAAGGACGCCCTCAAATAACATGGCGAAGAACACTGATACAAGACCTGAAGGCAGTGCATATCACATGGAAAGATGCCGAAACAATCGTCCAAGATCGAAAGAGCTGGAAAACCCTTACTGCCCGATATGCTACGTAGCATGGACCCGGGAAAGAGAGAGAGAGAGAGAGAGAGAGAGAGAGAGAGATGCGGAGGGTAGTGAATGAACTGCTGTTATCAAATGCATGTTCTCCAATGATACAAGGAAGCATATTTCTGTTACACATTTCTCTTGAATATGATTCCTCAGAAGCAGAAACTTTTTTGCATATTACATTTACCTTGTGCAACTGAATGTACTGTATTATCTGGCAGTAGAAAACTGAGAAAGTCCCAGGGGAGCACAAATAGATTTTAGCTACTTCTCTATTCACCACCAAGTAAAAACTGCTTTACAGCCCAGGATATAATGATGTTTGTATTTGGAATTTTAAAACACCAGGATGTTATGAATGATTTTAGATGGATGGTTAGCTGTTTCCTCACCCCTCATCTTCATCTCAAGAGCCACTGAACTCAGGCTGTTTAAATCGCATTTGACTTCAGTGGGATTTCAGCAGCTCAATAATGTGCAGGACTGAAACAAGCAATTTTAATAGACTTTCTTATTAAAACTGGATGTAAGAAGTGGACAGTATCTACAGTATATAGCCTTAGGGCCATACGTGGTCTATGGCTTTATTTCAGATCACTGCAAACTTCTTTCAAGAATGATTTATCCTTGTATTGACACATGATAGAAACGGTTCAGAGGGGCTGGGAGGGACTGAGAGATAGGAACATTGAAGATAAAGAGAGAATGTATGCATTTCTAGCTTTTCACAATTGTTTTTAAAAAAATAATTTTGTTTGATTGATTGATTGAATTTAGAGGCTACCCAACTCCTAATGACTTTGGTCAGCTCACACTTTGGCCAGAAGAAAAGAAGAAAATAGAGAAGAAAAATCATGTTCGTCCAGGAAAAAAAACAAAAACATAGCAAACCAAAGAAAAAACAAGGGCTCAATAACCATCCTACCCCAAGGCCTGGGAGAACAGTCAGGTTTTCAAGGATTTTTGGAATATCAGCAGGGTAGAAGCCAAATGGATCTCTGGCTTTGATTCTGCCAGCATTGGGCCATAACACATTAATTCAAAGGGAATGTGATCCTAAACAAAAAAGGGTTTTATAAATTTGTTATACTTGGATTTTTTTGTATATGCATACAAGATCAATGCTCTGCCACACCAGGTAGAATTTAACATTTTTGAACATTCTCATTCAATTGGATGGAAAAGAAATTGCTCAAAGAAATCCCAAAGTTAGAGGAACAGCCTGAAAAGAAGTTTTAAGTTATCCTGAGAATAAAGTACAAAAACAGAAGCCTCTTTTTGCAAGGGAGAAAAACTACGAAAAATACAATATTTCAGCACCAAATTATGGCACACGGAATCTGAGTCTCTAGTTACCAAATCTATTTAGAGGGGTCATCTAATCAACAGAACAGTCATGCTTGGTTGGATCAAAGATACCTGTATTCTAGCATTCTGATTCCTACAGTTATTAATCAGATGCCTTGTAGGAAGCTTGCAAATAAAACAATAGTGTAATATTCAGCCTTTCCCCACTGGACCTCTCACCAGCTAATTGATATTCAGACACTGCTTCTGAATATTGAGATCCTACTGAGTCACCATGGATAACAGCATCTAGGAATTGTCCTAATTTCATTTTAACCTACTAGCCCTCTTCAAACTTTTATGGCACCAAATTCCATAACTCCTTAGTCAATTTCAGTGAAAAATGAATTAAGATTGCAGCCCCGATGGACTAGTTTTGTAAAAAAAAAAATTGATTTTTTATCCCATCTTTATTATTTTAATAAATAACTCAAGGTGGGCAACATATCTCATACTCCTTCCTCCTCCCTATTTTCCCCACAACAACCACCCTGTGAGGTGAGTTGGGCTGGGAGAGAGTGACTGGCCCAAACCTTTTTGTGGGGTTTTCTTCACTGTGGCTTTTATGCACAAAGGAATTGTTTTCATGTCTAAATAATTTGCATCTGAATTTTGGGATGCTACCCAACTTTATGGAGCTGGACTTCCTGCAACTTTGGCTCTTGCTGCTGGCATTGGAGTGAGAGAAAGAGGGGAAAAGGACTTTGATAGAGAGGTTTCTCTAAGTTCATGGCAGGGTGAATCAGGAAATTTGCTAATTAGTTAATTTAATTAGGAAATTAAACGAAAGCAGAAGAAGTAGCCATCAGGACAGCAGAATCAAGAAGTCAGTGTGAAAAGATTTTTTTTTAAAAAACCTAAGCAAATATGCTTTGCATAGACTCATAAGAGATATTACAGCACTCTGGAGAACAATTTTGTTCTAAGATAGACAATAATTTCATGTACTTTATTAAATTTCCTTTTGGTGGAAGTGGTCTTGTGAGTGCTTCTGATGTGGATCTCTTTCACTGAAATGTAGATTGAGGGATCTCTGGTCATGATGACCAACACTGAATCTTTGCTTCTGGGAAAATTCTGGATCAGATTATTTTTAAAGAATTTCCATCCATCTATCCTCCAACCCCCTTCAGTCCATGCAAATGTAAATAGCTCTTCTATATAAAAAAAAAAAATTAAGGGGCGTGGTGGCTCAGCGGGTAAGACGCCAGGCTTGTCGATCGGAAGTTTGCAAGTTCGGAGGTTCGAATCCCTAGCCCTGCGTGCGGAGTGAGCTCCCGCACTAGCCCCAGCTCTTGCCAACCTAGCAATTCGAAAGCATGCAAATGCAAGTAGATTAATAGGTACCACTTCGGTGGGTAGGTAACAGCGTTCTGTGTGCGTCATGCCGGCCACATGACCGTGGAAGCATCTTCAGACAACGCTGGCTCTTCGGCTAACAAACGGAGATGAGCACCGGCCCCTAGAGTCGGACGCGACTGCACAAATGTGCGGGGGGAACCTTTACCTTTACCTTTTTATAATAAAATTAGATGAATGATGTAATATTGGAGGCCTCAGATTTTGGGGTAATTTTTACATTTGTGCCTAATGTGAAATGGAATGCAATTTAACATTTCCAAATGAACAAGAAATAGGTCAAACAGAGGAAACTACATGGAGGGGGGGGGGAATTGCTTATCTGAGTCGCTCATTAAATGTGTATGCATAATGAATAATATTAACAGATTTTAAAAATTATATTGGCAGACAGTCAAACACAATTCATGATGAATAATTTAATCACCTCTATTTATCACAAAGAAAATCAAGCACATGCTGCACAAGATCAAGCCCTCAGTCACATATTTTACATTTCAAATGTTTTACAAACAGTAAAGGAATAACTTTCAATGTGATGTACTAAAAAGAAAGCATTGGTTTCCCCATTTCCCCTATTTCTTTGCTCTCAGGCAACTGACCTGGTTGTCACCCAGCACCAAAGTCTTGCAAACCTGGCTCACAAAGGTGGGTTAAATTAACTCCCTCCAATCATCCAAGTCATGTGAATATAGAAGAGAGGTTAAAAGAGAGTTACACTGCAGGCACAGATATACATGCCTAGAACAGCCCTTTAAAATTGGGCTTGTATAGGAACTTCTCTATGATTGTTTTACTTTTCACCCTCTGGGAGCCACAAAACTCTGCCCACTGTAGCTCTGATCCCGGTTGGGCTTCTACCATGTTTTTTTTCTTTCTTAAAGCATAAAAAAAAAAATCAGAAGGAAGTGATAGCCTCCCAGCCATGCAAAAGATGTTTGCAGTGGCAGGGTTGCTACACATAAGTAGATGTTATAGTCCATGTTCTCCAACCCAACATTCTCCAAATGTTTAAGAGTTGCAACTCCCAGTTTGCCAGGGTTCTGCCTGAATTATGGGAATTATTGGAGATGGCATACTTTTATTTGGAAGAGTAATACAGGTAGACCTTGTTTAGTGACCACAATTGGGACCAACAACTCGGTCATTAAGCAAAGCAGTAGCTAAGTGAAACCGTGACTGTGCTTATGATCTTACTTCAGCTTTTCTTTGCTTTACAGACATTTTACAGACAGGTTGTAAATGTGAGGATTGGTCGCAAAGTTACTTTTCATCACTGTTGTAATTGCAAATGGTCACTAAACAAGGCAGTTGCTAAACGAGGACTATCTTTAATCAAATAGCAGTCCTCCTCATTCTGCATGTACAGAGACTTTTGTAACACAGAGAAGCTGCAGGAGTGAGCCTTAAAAAAACCTCTTAAGTTGGTTGGTCCTAGATGGCTTTTTTCCCCTTCAAAATATTGAGGTATGAATTCTGATTTCAAAAAGAAAAAATTTCAGTATCCAGGTTTGACATTCAGATTCCACAATCAAAATTTGCCACCCAGTTATACCCATTCTGACTGGCTCAGTGAAGGAATAGGGAAGTAGTGTTACATGTATTGCAAGTCAGCTGCCAGAAACGATTAAGCATGGATTGAAGTATGCCAGATACTGTCAAAAGACGTATCGAGGTCGAATGCTTCAACATGCTGAATTGCTATATTTTATATACTATCACGCGATGAAAGAATGGAGGTTTCAAACCTCCTTTCCCAGAAGCCCCTTCCTGCCTTTGGTATAGGTTCGTGAATTTGTGACTGGTGGGTCTCTTTTTACCCTGGCTGTGGGAGCTTTTTGCACTGATGTGATCTCTGATTGGGCTTTTCCTTTCACCAGAATCTTGCCACAAGGCAAGAAACAAGAAAGACCATCCAGCTTTATGAAGCTGGCTATCAAAACTGTAGAATGAATGCCCAGTCCAGTGGATTTGAACCAGCACGGGAGGGAGGGAGGGAGGGAGGGAGGGAGGGAGGGAGGGAGGGAGAGAGAGAGAGAGAGAGAGAGAGAGAGAGATTGAACACTTAGGCCCTCAAAACTCCTTATGTTGTTAACAATGACCAAACATGTATCCATTAAAATGTCTCCAGATGAAGAACTTGATTGCTCTCCCATTCCATCCCAGGCCTATGTAACATTGATGAAAAATCCTGTGTTGCTAAAACTTGCACCCAATTTTCTATGTTTCAGCTATCCAACAAACCTCAAATCAGTTTAAAAAGGTAAAGATTCCCCCCGCACATTTGTGCAGTCATGTCCGACTCTAGGGGCCGGTGCTCATCTCCGTTTGTTAGCCGAAGAGCCAGCGTTGTCCGAAGACGCTTCCACGGTCATGTGGCCGGCATGACGCACGCGGAACGCTGTTACCTACCCACTGAAGTGGTCCCTATTTATCTACTTGCTTTTGCATGCTTTCAAGTTGCTAGGTTGGCAAGAGCTGGGGCAAGTGCGGGAGCTCACTCCGTCACGCGGGGCTAGGGATTCGAACCTCCGAACTTGCGATCTTCTGATCGACAAGCCTGGTGTCTTACCCGCTGAGCCACCACGCCCCATCAAATCAAAATCAAATCAAATCAGTTACTTATTGCATAATTAAACGTAGCAGCAATCCCACGAGAGTAGGGTTATTTATTTATTTGTACAATTATTTATAGACCACCAATAAGGGAGCACGATTTTAAAAATACCATTTAATTTTTTTGACCGTAGCCAGTGTTTCCCAATGAAACAGTTGAAACCACAGATGTTAATCTAACTAAAGAAGGCAGTCTAGTACCATCAGGGTCCAAACTCTCTACGGAAGAAGAAAATTTATAAGGTCTTCCTAAAAACAAGGAGACTGGGGGCTCTGTTATACAGGAAGCAAGGGATAAGGTTAGAATTTATTTGCTGACAGTGTCAAGTAAGACTCAGTACTACAGTGCTATCTCTCTAAAACTAAACACACAAAGCCCACCTTAAGAAGAATTCAGCTTAGTATGAAAATGCACTTCAGGTTTTCTGACTAGCTCCAACTTTGGCTAGAGTTGGCTTCCTATAAGTAGTGACATAGCCTCACTGAATATTTGTTTCGCTGCGTATTTATTTCCAGCAACATAATTTAAGGGCCCAAAGGTTTTCTCCCTTACAGACCAGCTTACACAGGCATTTCAGGTTAAAAAGAAGGTAAACTTGTGATGAAACTCATATCTTTTACTCTTATGTGGGCGATAGAAATAATTACCTCTAGACATATCATGGCATCCTGCGCAGTTGCCATACCGAGATTGCCAGGTGTTGGATGTGATAGCAAATGCACAGCCTTATTATATATGATGGACATCCAAGAAGCACTAAAATATCCCCTTCAAATGCAATAAGGTGGCTCGAATTTAAAAATACCATTTAATTTTTTTGACTGTAGCCAGTGTTTCAAGACAATTTTCTTATAATAACACAGGGCCAGGGAATGTATGTGGCAATAAAGAACTAAGGAAAAATAGGTTTTGTAGCAAGGGAAATAAAATACATGAGTCTTTTGAAGTCTCTCCCCCCAACATTGCTAGTCTAATTTTCTCCTTTTCGGTCTTCCTCCTATTTTAAATTGAAAGTGGATGAAGTGCTTGTGAAAGGCAGAGCGTGAAAGATACAAATACTAGAATTCAGCTCAGTTGTAACAAGAGTTTAGTCCTGGAGTTGCCCTCTTGTCAATCTACGGTGCCAGGAGCCAATGCTCCTTAGACAAATGAGTCCTGCATGGCTCAATAGGCCAGTGTACACAGGAATCAAATGCTTTATTCCATGGAGTTGGAATTTATACATGTGCCTTCCTCAGCTTTGTACCTCCAGATGTGTTGAAGTCGTAACTCCCAGATTTCGGAGACTTTTTGGAGTTCTAGTCCCAACGCATAGGTAGGGCTCCAAGATGGGTAAGACTGTTGTGCATGGAAATATCTTGAAATGGATATTTGGTCAGACAAATTCAGAGACTGCACAGCTCTCTCACTCCCAAGATCTGGCTCACTCTCTAAGATGTCCATTGCACAGTTCTTTCAACTGTTAAATACTTAGGGCCATTTATACTTTTGGCATAAAAGGCCCTAAATGAGATGGAACCAGGATACCTTATGCACTCCCTTCCCATTTTATTCCTAGATGATAGCTGGGATCATCTGAGAAGGTCCTGCTGCATGTGCCATTGTCATCTTGGAGGTACCTGCCAGTGGGTCTTCTCTGTGGTGGTGCCTCTTCTCTGGTATGCTCCAGATATTTAGGATGCATCTATCGCCTTTTAGAAATCAATTAAAGACCCATCTTTTCACCCAGAACTTTTCCATGTGTGGATTATGGATTTTCTTCTCTTCCTCCAGTTCTTTAATGTATGCTGTTTAATCAACTGTGTTCAATTGATTGCCATTATATTTGTTGTATTTTGATATTTTTAATCCATTTTTGGTGCATACTTTCAAGATCTTTACACAGGAAATGGTTTAAAAACATATTACTGGAAAAAATAAATCATTAAAAATCTGCCCGAGAGGCTTTTTGCACATAGTAGTTGAACTGTAATGGTTTCCAGTATTTGGAGGAAAGCTAAGGGGGGGGGGGATCCAATTTTTGTGCAGTTTGCCAAGCAGTTTGAAATGCTCTCTTGATTATGAAAATATTGACCAAAAATAAAATAAAACCTCCCAGAAAGTGACTCAGCATTCTCTTTCCATCAGTTATTCTTGCTGTGAGATTGTTATCAGTACAAAAAAGCACATCTGTTTCATTTATGATACAGTGTACTGGACTGAAAGATTTTTAGATGTAGTAAAAGTCAGGAAGCAAAGTGAAAAAATGGGACTAAAATTAAATATAAAGAAGAGCAAACTAATGACAACAGGTAGAACAATCCGCCTTGGTATTAACAATGAAGATATCAAAGTGATGGATAGCTTCTGCCTTTTTTTTGTTGTTTATTCATTCAGTCTTCGTGACTTCATGGACCAGCCCACGCCAGAGCTTCCTGTTGGCCTTTGCCGTCCCCAGCTCCCCCACGGTTGAGTCTGTCACCTCCAGAATATCATCCATCCATCTTGCCCTTGGTCGGCCCCTGTTCCTTTTGCCTTCCACTTTCCCTAGCATCAGCATCATCTCCAGGGTATCCTGTCTTCTCATTATGTGGCCAAAGTACTTCACTTTTGCTTTTAATATCATTCCCTCAAGTGAGCAGTCTGCCTTTTAGGATCAACCATTAACAGCAAAAGAATAAGCAGTCAAGAAATACGCCCCAAAATAGCACTTGGTAGAACAGTCATGAAGGTCTTGGAAAAGATAAAAGAGATGCCATGATGTGTCTATACCTACAAAGATCACAATCGTGCAAGCCATGGTATTCCCTGTGACACTCTGTGGAAGTGAAAGTTGGACTTTGAAGAAGCAGGATAGGAAGAGTATTGATGCATTTGAACTTTGATGTTGGAGAAGACTCCTGAGAATACCATGGACAGCCAAGAAAACAAACCAATGGATCATCAAACAAATAAACCCAGAGTTCTTACTCAAGGTATAAATGACCAGGCTCAAATTATCCTACTTTATTTATTTATCATATGGCACATTCACATTGTGTTACAATAAAAAACATAGAGCAATTATCCTACTTCAGAAACATTATGATAAGACCTAACTCTCTGGAGAAGGCTCTAATGCTGGGAAAGATGGAAGGAAAGAGAAAAAGAGGATGACCAGCAGCAAGGTGGATGGACTCAGCTACAGTAGTGATGAGTGCACTGTTTGAAGACCTGAAGGACCAGGTTAGGGACAGATCATCATGGAGAAAATCTATTTATGTGGTTGCTAAGAGTCAACAATGACTTGATGGCACATAATCCATTAATCAACTCAGACATCCATAAAAATGCTCCATTGGTTCTTTCATGATTACCATGGAGAAAGTCCATAACTGTGGGTCTACATCCTCTAAAAATTTAGTCAATGTTTTTTCATGTTCATTATTTCTGATGCTATGGATCTTGGAATAAATCTGAAGAGGATTTAATTCTAGTATCAAGAAAGCAGAGAATAGCAAGGAGAGATAAGAAGGCCTTCTTAAATGAACAATGCAAAGAAATCGAGAAAAACAATAGAATGGGGAAGACTAGAGATCTCTTCAAGAAAATCGGAGATATCAAGGGAACGTTTTGTGCAAAGATGGGCATGATAAAGGACAAAAAAGGCAGGGACCTAACAGAAGCAGAAGAGATTAAGAAGAGGTGGCAAGAATACACAGAAGAACTATACAAGAAAGATCTTAATATCCATGATAAATACGATGGTGTGGTCACTGACCTTGAGCCGGACATCCTAGAGAGTGAAGTCAAGTGGGCCTTAGGAAGCATTACTAACAACAAAGCTAGTGGAGAAGACAGTATCCCAGCTGAGCTATTTAAAATCCTAAAAGATGCTGTTAAAGTGCTGCACTCAATATGCCAACAAATTTGGAAAACTCAACAGTGGCCACAGGATTGGAAAAGGTCAGTTTACGTTCCAATTCCAAAGAAGGACAATGCCAAAGAATGTTCAAACTACCGTACAATTGCGCTCATTTCACATGCCAGCAAGGTTATGCTCAAAATCCTACAAGCTAGGCTTCAGCAGTATGTGAACCGAGAACTACCAGAAGTGCAAGCTGGGTTTTGAAGAGGCAGAGGAACTAGAGATCAGATTGCCAACATTCGCTGGATCATGGAAAAAGCAAGAGAGTTCCATAAAAACATCTACTTCTGCTTCATTGACTACGCTAAAGCCTTTGATTGTGTGGATCACAACAAACTATGGCAAAGTCTTAAAGAGATGGGAGTACCAGACCACCTTACCTGTCTCCTGAGAAACCTGTATGCGGGTCAAGAAGCAACAGTTAGAACCGGACATGGAACAACCGACTGGTTCAAAATTGGGAAAGGAGTACGACAAGGCTGTATATTATCACCGTGCTTATTTAACTTATATGCAGAGTACATCATGAGAAATGCCGGGCTGGATGAATCACAAGCCGGAGTTAAGATAGCCGGGAGAAATATCAACAACCTCAGATATGCAGACGATACCACCCTAATGGCAGAAAGTGAAGAGGAACTAAAGAGCCTCTTGATGAGGGTGAAAGAGGAGAGTGTAAAAGCTGGCTTGAAACTCAACATTAAAAAAACTCAGATCATGGCATCTGGTCCCATCACTTCCTGGCAAATAGAAGGGGAAGAAATGGAAGCAGTGACAGATTTTATTTTCTTGGGCTCCAAGATCACCGCAGACGGTGACTGCAGCCATGAAATTAAAAGACGCTTGCTCCTTGGGAGGAAAGCTATGGCAAACCTAGACAGCATATTAAAAAGCAGAGACATCACCTTGCTGACAAAGGTCCGTATAGTTAAAGCTATGGTTTTTCCAGTAGTAATGTATGGCTGTGAGAGTTGGACCATAAGTAAGGCTGAGCGCCAAAGAATTGGTGCTTTCAAACTGTGGTGCTGGAGAAGACTCTTGAGAGTCCCTTGAACTGCAAGGAGGTCAAACCAGTCAATCCTAAAGGAAATCAACCCTGACTGCTCATTGGAAGGACAGACACTGACGCTGAAGCTCAAATACTTTGGCCACCTAATGCGAAGAGAGGACTCACTGGAAAAGACCCTGATGCTGGGAAAGACTGAAGGCAAAAGGAGAAAGGGGACGGCAGAGGATGAGATGGTTAGATAGCATCACCGATGTAACGAACATGAATTTGAGTAAACTCCGGGTGACAGTGGAGGACAGGAAGGCCTGGCGTGCTATGGTCCATGAGGTCACGAAGAGTCGGACACGACTAAACGACTGAACAACAAAAATCAAGAAAGCCTATACTTTTGGCAGATGGGCAAAGAATTCTTGTAATATAATCAAATCAACCACTGCAGTAAAGAAGCTGTCTTCAGTTCTGTATCCCATAACTGCTTTGTGTTTGTGAGGCAAAAGCTATTTTAGTGGACCAGAGAATAATAGCATTATATGGTTTAGCCATGTGCATTCTGACTATTCACAAACAGGAGTAGATATGGAGGACTGGGCATGTACGCAAGATGCAGGATAGATGCAGAATTTAAGTGATGTAATCAGTGCTACAAACCCCTAATACTATTGAAGATCTGATGCAAGATACTTTTTTTTTATCAGTGAGTAGGATGCTCTGGCAAGCCAGAGAACAGCTGGTATTCCAGCTAGGGCTGCTAGGTTGCACTGAGAAATTATTTCTCTCACTCCGAAATAAGCATTGAAGGGATGCACAATACAGATCCATATGGATTTTAGATGTCTGAGGAAACATAGTGCAGGTGCACCCTAGTCATGAAAAAGAAGGCTGTCTGTTCAGTGTTTCAGACGAAAGACAGTTGCTTCATAATAGCCTTTTGTTGGTCTAATATAAGCAGTTAATTCAGGTTGAATTTTAAAAATCCTAGGGACATCAGTGAACAGGCCATAAGTCTTACGATAAACTGTCAAGTTGTTGAGATTGGCAGGAGAACCCTTCTTGAAGACGAGCCGAGTCATAGGCTTGTCTTCCTGTACACAGAGAGGTCTGTCTCCTGCATTCCATCCAAGCTATGGAATACATTTTGTCCACACGTTTAGTTTTTAGGAAATCTGTAAAGCTGCATCTCTTTCACCATGCTTTTAATTATTAATTTATGTTATTGTGCTTTATATGTATTTTTAATGTTCTGTTCTTGTTTTAAAATTTTGCAAGCTGCCCTGAACGCTTGCCAAACAAAAAGACATGGTATAAATTAACCATTGAAACAATGCACCTAGCAATGCTTGCTAATATTTCTGTACTTAGATATTCCTTTTCAAGGTGCATGGTTTAGCACGTCACAAGCATTTTTTTCCCCCAACTGAATGTTATGGGTTGGTTCTTCTACCTGCAGCAAGTACAGTTACAGTATATTGTTCCAGTGCTTTTTTTGTGTGAATACAAAAAAATTGCCGCCGCCTCCTCCTCCTCCTCCTCCTCCTCCCAAATTGGGTGCATCTCTTTTCATTTTAAATATATCATGTATATCATCATGTATCAACAGGCATGCATTCCTCAATAAGGTTGTGGAGAAATAAATAAATGAGGAAATAATTTTTAAAAATCCTTGTAGTTTAAAAAGATAAATAGAATGCAACTGTGATAACTGCTTCGGTGATAACATTTCAGTTATACAATGAGTTTAATAAAGTTAATTCCAACCCATACAATAGTATGTTCACTTGAGAAATCTGGCATTCTTTGAATTTCCTGATTGGGTAGGACTTTGCAGTAGGAACGTAAAGCTTGTGACCCACTAAAATAAACACCACCCATAAACCGCATATTTTGGTCTTGGAAGCGTTTGACAGATCTACTTTATAGTTTTGTAAGGAGTAAAAAAGGATGTTATATAGATCCTAACTGGTGACCATACATAACTAGGATGTTTATAGTTTGACCGGCCGCAAAGTGGGCTGGCCTGCTTTATATGAATGTAGGAGGACAGGGATTTTGCACTCTGGAGATAATGGTCCAGCTATGATAAAGATAGTACATTGATAGAATAGATACTACTTGATCCAGAAATATGACCCAGCTTCTGGACTAGGGTGGGCAACAGGTAGCTATCCAAGTATTGCTTGAGTGTGCATATCCCATCATATTCCATCACTGGGCACACCAGTTAGGGCTGGTGATATTTGAACAATCGGATGCCGCACACTGTCCAAACATAAGCCAGTTTAATATGGCAATGTGCAAAATCGAATCTAAAATCAATTCTGGATCTTTTCCCCCAGTTCATTAGATATGGAAGAAGAAAGGAGGCAACTTCCCCTTGCCCCCAAATTAATTAACTCATCCAATTAATTAATTTTTCAGGTAAGTTGCCACCTTTCCTCTTCAATATCCAATTATTGATATCAGGCCTTAGCTGATATCAGCCTATTCTAACCCAGTGTCAGGCCCAGCCCAAGAACGACATAGAAGCAAACCAGCCAAAGTCCAGTTCTTTATTTGCTTATGCCGTATAGACAGAATCTTGCCAGACTAAACCTGTATTATTCTAACCTAATAGATATACCCTGGGAGATTCTAGGGAGTGGCTCTTCTAAAACTCTTCCTCTTCCCACAATCCAGTTCAGGACTGTGTTGTCTCTTGTCTTGCCCCCCTCCTTGGGATGTGCTCCCTCCTTCCTGAGGACCTGCTGTGTTACTGTAGTCCATCACATCACCTCCCCCTTCATAGACACATTCCATCACACCTAGTATCCTAAAGCTATATGGTTCTATAACTATCTATCTATCTATCTATCTATCTATCTATCTATCTATCTATCTATCTATAATTCACATTTCTATCACCGCCCATCTCCCCCAAAAGGGGGACTCTGGGTGGTTTACAATAAAATCAACAATTAAAACAATAGAAGCATAAAATTACAATCAATGACCGATATAAATAGAGAATAAATAAAAAAAGTCCAAGTGACGAAAAGATCTCATTCAATAGGGAGGACACTACGGCACCAGCCACCCACAGGAAGAACTATTGCCCTTCCCATCCAAGGTGAGGCGGCAGAGCCAGGTCTTCAAATTCTTCAGAAACCATGTTTCTGAACCTTGGCAATTTCTGTATGCATGGACTTCAACTTCTGGAGTTCTCAGCAATGGCGATGTTGGCTGGGGAATTCTGAGAATTGAAGCCCACATATGAGATGGTGCTCAAATTGGGAAACCCTAGTTCATAACTCCTAGGATTTTTGGAGTTGCATCCTGATACACCTGGAGGGTCCCAGGAAGGCTTAGTTCTGGGATGTTAGTTAGTTCTAAACTTCTTGAAAATATTATTCTTAAGTTTATATAAGATTTTCCTCCACCTTTTAACATAACCCAACTCACCTGTTCCAGCCCTTCCAACCTGAGACCCTCCATATATGTTAGGATCAGTGTCCAGAATTCCCAGCATAGCCAATGACTTCTAGATGTTGCATTCCCAATGTATCTGGAATGACAGGTGACAGGTTAGCCTGTGCTAAAATTATCTTGTTTTAAGACCTCATAAACTAAAGCAAACTTTAAGTAATTCCATTGCTTGATAACCAACTTGGTGAACAGGCCAAGCTCAGTTGCAGAAGAATTTTCTCTATTTCCAGGCCACCTGGTACAAAGAAACTTTGAAACCATGGTGCCTAGAGACAAGATGTGATTACAGTTCCACATTCCATTGCAAGGCATGTTCTTGAAAATGCTCTTAGGAGTTTGATGGGTCAGTTGTTTTAAACTGAGGATCTTAATTGCTTCCAATTGTTTGGATGATAAATGAACATGCAGAAAGGTTAACAACTTCTTCAGTGCTCACTGCTTTTTCTTATCTCTAATGCTTGAGAAGAAATCACAATAGAAAGTATATTGATGCTGGGGAAGGTAAGAGGAAAAACAGACTATATTTCTGCAAGAGGAAAGCTTCAAGGAAGCTTCACCAACTATGGCTTGTAGAGAAGGACAAAACAATGTACATGAGAAATTGATGAATATATACTGTATTATTTAGATTTATAAAACTATTTATTTATTTATTTTATTTATTTATTTATTCAACTTATATGACTATCCTTTGCCTGAAGGCCTTTTGGTGCATGCAGATAACAGAAACACACAACAAATAATTTAATATGCAAAAAGTAAAGGGTAAAATAGAAGATCAATAATCACAGAGATCTGGACTGAAAATGGAGCTTGAACTAGTCTGGAAAGATAGGCTATGCGTCAATTTGTAAAGAAAAATAAACCAGAAAATAAATCATAAACTTGATACATCAAAGCTTGTTATGAGTTCTAAATTTATACTCTCAGCTCCCTCAAATAGATTTCTAGAACTTTATAGGTTAGCCATGGACTGGAGAGAGGAGAAACAGGAAGAAGTCTGCTAGCATCACTTCATTTTCTACCTCTACTTTCTATCAGTTTGAGGAAAGGGAACAGGAGAGGCATGTAAGCTAGGAATGATGTACTACTACTGCCCTGATCCATGTTTGTAGAGTCAGGTGTTTGGTTTTAGTAAAAAAAAAAAGGAATACTAGAAATCAAATCACATATCTGCACAGGACATTTTACTCTTATTTCCAATTGTGGAATAAGAACATAAGAGCTATGTTGAATCAGACTAAGGGCATATCTCGTCCGATAACCTCCTCTTATTAACATGACTATCTGGATGGTTATAGGAAGTCCAAAAGTAGGATTAAACAGAAGAGATTAATCTGGGAATAAAGTGAATATTTAATTTTGTTGTATCCTTGTTCTGCAAATCTTATTGTATTCTATATGACTCTATGCTTGCAGTTACAGATTTATGTTGAATACCAATAGGCCCTGTTCACTGACTGTCACTCATGCCTTCATGACTTCCCATCTGGATTACTGCAATGCGTTCTACATGGGGCTGCTCTTGAAGAGCATTCAGAAACTTATCTGGTGCAGAATACAGCTGCACAGGTAGTAAATGGTGTTGCTTACTTGGCACATGTAACACCAGTACTCCGTGAGCTGCACTGGTTGCCAGTGTGATTCCAGGTGCAGTTCAAGGTGCTGGTTGCCACCTTTAAAGCCCTTCATGGCTTGGGACTGGGTTACCTGAGGGACCATCTTTTCCCAGTTGTTTCTACTCATCCAATCTGGTCTGGTAGGATGGTCATGCTCCAGGTCCTGTCAGCTAGGGAATGCCAGCTGGCGCGGCCCAGGAAGCATGCCTTTTCTTCCATAGCACCTGCCCTATGGAACATCCTCCCTTGGAGATCAGGATGGCCCTGACCCTGCTGGCCTCTTGTAAAGCTCTAAAAACCTGGTTATGTACCTAGGCCTGCGGCCCCAAGTGTATAAAGAGTCCCATATCCTCTCTATGTTAACAGCCATGGATTATACTGTAACATCCTCAGCTGCTGTGTGTATTTTAATTTTTGTAATGTGATGGTAATTTGTTTTATGATTGTTCGCTGCCCAGAGTCACTTGTAGTAAGATGGGCAGCCATAAAAACTGAATGAATGAATGAATGAATGAATGGGCATTATAATTTTACTTAGAATTGTTGCAATTATTTCATTTATAGTATTGATCTTATTTTTCTGGAAGGAATGTTCAAAGTATCTTGCAAATCAATCAATCAATCAGAATTCAGTTAACGTCAAAATCTGATTAATAAAAAATAGAACATTTTTTTAGATATCTAAAAAAATCCTCATTAGATAAAGAAATTCTTGGATCTCTAAAATATGGATATCACAGTAATCTAAGAAAGTTTGTTTTTCATTTTATTGAATATATTTTCAATAAAAATGAGAGGCATCACTATGCCAGCAATCAATATCATTAATTTAGAATGTCCAAAAAATAGAATGCATTTTATTTTTTGTTCAGGAGTTCAGGGCAGTATACATAGTGTTCCTTCCAACCATTTTTCCCCACATAACACTAGACTGGGTAATATAGTAAATGTGCCTTAACTTGGCACTCAAAAATACACAGATTTCCCCTACTTCCACTGGAATCTAGAGGAGACAGAACCCTATTACAGAGAATGACATCTCTTTTGTAAATAAGAAATTAATTTCTCTCAGAGATGAAACTGCAACCATCTTAGGGCTTGGGGAGATGCATGGGATGGAAATGGGGTCAACTATTCCTGTAGATAGTTGACCCCAAACCATTTTAAGCTTTAAAGGAAACTATCATAATCTTGAATTGTGTATAGCAGCAATCTGGGAACTCACTCCTTCAGATTTGTTATACAGATAGTCCTTGTTGGGACCAGCAACTCCATCGCTAAGCGCCGCAGTTGCTAAGCGGAAAATGTGACCATGGTGGACTTATGACGCCACTTCCCATTTAGTTAAGTGAGTCACTGCGGTTGTTTAGTGAGACATCACATGACTGCGACTTATGATTTTACTTGCGCGTTCTCCATTAACTCTGCTTGTCGCAAGCAGGTTGGGAAGCACACAAATGGCGATCACATGATCATGGGACACTGTGACAGTTGTAAATGCGAGGATTGGTTGCAAAGCTGTTTTTTTTTTACACTGGTGTAACTTTGAACAGTCACTAAACAAGGCAGTTGGTAAGCGAGGACTACCTGTACTATGACTTCATCTAGATCAAGGGCGGTACTACTTTCAGCAATCAGAGTGAAGTTTTGGAGTTGTTTTGCAAGATGGACAAATATATCTGTAGTATTGCAATAAGAGAGGGCTGACATCATAAAATCATGCAAGTGGGTGGCATAATAACTCCAGGATTTGTGTGTGTGAGTGTAAGTAGGTGTGTGTAGAGTTCAGGAATTTTTTTTGGGGGGGTCTGTATTTTAAGTATGTCAATATTTCTAATATTTTTGCCTTTTAAAATTAAAACTGAAAGGAAATTATACTTGTGACCCTAATTTTCAATGGCAGAATTTTTAAGGGGAGTTTTAGGAACTGGATAAACCAGGGAGAATTCTAGAAGCCAGATTCCATGCCAGTTAATTAATACATGCTAGAATGTAAATGATATCTATCTAGCATCCTATTCCAAGGAGTTATTTTCATTCCATCTGTCCTCCAGCTGTTGTCATCCATTATCAGCTCAAAAAGCCTGAGCTGTTTCAGCTTTCTTAGAAAAAAAGTGATGCTGTGAAAAAAACTCATTTTTAAGATGGGTCAGCTTTTACCAAGTGTTGCAGCTAATTGCCTGAAACGTTGTTGAACAAATGTTAGTTAAAGCAGAATTATTCCAATTAAGTGATAAACAGTGAGGTCATGATGACAAAAGAAAGCTAATTCCAGCTTCCTTCAGAAACTTCTAGAAACTCCCTATCTGCAAACAAATCTAAAAGGCAATGAACCTTTTTCTTCAATTATGATCAATAATTGTTGCAGCCAACAGAATAGATGTTCCAAGGATGTATTTGACTTTGAAGAAAGTATAAATAATACAGAAAGTTAGACCAATATAACTTTCTATTTACAATAATATTTGAAGATCCTCAGTCAAAAATATCTCACCTTTACCAACAGAGTTATATTAGACCCCCTAGCAAATTGATAGCATATTTGTAAGCTGCTTAAATACATTAGACTAATTGATAAATATTACAAAAATGCAATTCATTTTATACAGCCCTTGAAGATGTTATTGCCCTTTTACTTGTTTGGTTTTATTTTTGTTTTTCTGACTTTTTCTATTTCTGTATTTGTTATCTTGCTACATGCCTTGAATGTTTTCTGAAGGGAAAAGCAGAATAAGAAATATATAACTTTTAAATAAAAAATAAAAAATACAGGGTGATTACCACCCTTTAATGCTCCCTTTTCTTCCTTTCTTTGATAGAATGGAAACAAGGTCACATGGTGGCAAAATTGCCCACCCTTCCACCTTTACCTTTGGTAGGGCCCCACCCTGAAGTATCAATGGGCCAGCCCTTGAAAAAGGGGATTGGCTTTTCCACAAATTTGTAGTGTTATGGGAAAAGAGCCAGAAGAGGTGAAGAAGGAAGAAAGATTCAAGAGCAAAAAGTTGAAGTCCCAAAGAAATCTCCAGGAAATTTGTAGAGACTGAGTATAATGTTTTTGACTCATTTGTTTAATTGGGTTCTCTTTATCTAGTTTTAGGGCTTGTATGGAGTACAGATCACATTTTAGGTCATATTGATGCAGAAATATTGAAAATTCAAAAGGGTTCACAAACTTTTAAGCACTACTGTATCTGTAATGTCACCACATGCATTTCTAATACACTTATCCATAAATACATTAAAAGTATATACTTTTCTTACATGCTTCCCTGTGTTGAACCACTCACTAAGGACTCCATTTATTCTCATGCATGTTTTACTTCCATCACATACCACTTACTGCATTCAGCAACTAATCTTCAACTCTGCCTTTGTGCAAAACTTCCATAATTTCACTTTATTCATATACTTTCCTTCAACGAACACACTTTACACATGCATTAAACATATCTCACAGCCAAATAAACCGCATCCATATTTTAACATTTCTCCATTTAACACTGTCTCTGCCTGCAGTCTTACCATTTTTCACTATTTTCACAGCATTTAGGCCTTCTTTTTCTTCAATTATGAAAAATTAAAATATTCCTTGCCTCTGGAGGTTTGAGCAGCCTCTTCTTTCCTGGCATTTCATAAAGCTGTTAAAACAACACCATTCCACTCTGCTTACAATGAAGATTGAATGTTTCTGGTCATCATCTGGGGGATTTTTATTAATTGTATGTCCTTTTGTTTTTATTCTGTATTTTTACTCCTTTGTATACTGCAACTTATAAAATTAAGATAAGTACACTTCTTGGACAGAACTATTTTTAGCATTCATTAATGTTCCACACAACTTTTCACTACTATTCTCACACAGCTCTCTGACATATTTGTTCCAGTATTTCCTCCCTTCAGTTTCATCCCCAATAATTTCATCACTGTAATTTCTAATTCCTTTTCCTCTGTAGGAGGATCCTGGTTTAATCCCTTTCACTCATGTCCAAGGTATAGATCCATAACAACTATCACACTATTCCCTTTCAAGATAAACAACTACAGAAAAGATCAAACTGTAGGTCAAAGAAATTAAAGGTGTGAGTTAAGAAAAGAAAATGGAAATTTAGCTAAAATTAGTTTAAGCCAGTATCATTCATTATATCACTGTGTTTCTTTTTATCTTTGCAAACTTTTCTTGCTTTTACCACATCCATACAACACTTCCAAAGAAATGTTTATTTCCATCAAAACCGGTCTGCATTTTCTCTGCCCCTTTTAATCTTAACTGTCCCTTGTTATCTCTGACTATAGTCTTTGCAACTATTGTCTTCACTATATACACATTTAACTGTGTAATTTATCTCATCCTCATTTTTTCTCATCCACAGCCTCTTTTACTTCATCATTCCCCAAGCATGCTTTTTCATGCTTCCCATTAGTAGAACTCTCCACTTTATTATTTTGATTGATCATGTGCCATTAAGTCAGTGTTGACTCTTAGTGACCACATAGATAGATTTTCTCCATGGCGATCTATCCCTAACCTGATGCACCATTGCCACTGTAACTGAGTCCATTCATCTTGCTGCTAGACATCCTCTTTTTCTCTTTCCTTCCACCTTTCCTAGCATTAGAGCCTTCTCCAGAGAGTTAGGTCTTCACATAATGTGTCTGAAGTCAGTTGTGCCTCAAGTGAGAACTCTGGGTTGATCTGTTCAATGATCCATTGGTTTGTTTTTTTCAGCTGTCCATGGTATTCTCAGGAGTCTTCTCCAACACCAAAGTTCAAAAGCATTAATACTCTTTCTACCCTGATTCTTCAAAGCCCATAGAGTGTCATTGGGAATACCATGGCTTGTTCACAGGGTGAAGGAACCATCTTTGACTATCTTTGGTGGACTTCTGAGAAGGCTAAAAAGTTCTGGGATCAAATACGTATTATTATCCAAAAAATTCTTAAAGTAACTATACAAAGAAAACCAGAACTTTTTCTTTTGAGATTGATGGAAAAGGAATTAGAGAAACAATATGGAGTTTTGCTGTTATATACGGTTACGGCTGCAAGATTGTTATATGCACAACGATGGAAAGATCCACAAATACCTACGGTTGAAGATTGGTTTGTTAAATTAATGGACTTGGCTCAGATGGCTAAATTAACAGCTTTAATAAGAGAGCATTCTGTTTCTGCATTTATATTAACTTGGCAACCACTTTTAGAGTATTTGCTTGTAATAGAAAAAAATGAGGTTTTGATTTTGGGTTTTAGAGATTAAATGGTTTGTTGTAATAGAAATAATGTTATGATGGGTTAATTAATTGTAAGAGATTAGACTTGTAAATTTACCTATATCTGTATCGGAGAAAGTCGGAAGTCGCTTTCCGTTTCTTTTCTTTCTATTGACACTTTTATAGTTTGTTCTTTTTTCTTTAGTTCTGTTTTCTATCTATTCTATAGTCTTTTTTGCATCTTAATTATATATTGAAAATAAAAAAAGTTTTAAACCTAAAAGGAATACCATGGCTTGCACAGTTCTGATCTTTGTACTGTAGATATAGACACTTCACAGCATCTAAATATTTTTTCTAAGGCCTTCATAGCTGCACTACCAAGTGCTAATCTGCAGTGTATTTCTTGACTGCTTGTTTCTTTACTGTTGATGGTTGATTCTAAAAGGCAGAAGCTATCTACCATTTTGATATCTTCATTGTCAATTCTAAGGCTTGTTGTTGTACCTGTGCACTAACATAATTCTTTTCACTCTGTTCCGATCAGCTTCTGTATCTTCTTTCCTGATGCCCATTTTCTATTCATTATTTTGGGACATTACTCTATCTTCTAATACTTTTTCATATAGGACTCCTACCTTCTCTCCCTGGAGTTGTCTTAATTTCACCCTTGTTTTTTTTTAACATCTTTCCTTTTTTCCCCCATGTTCATTTTTTAAAAAATACACACTTCAAACTAGCAGTAAATGGTGTGTCTCACTTTCAGTACCTCGCATTACGCTTGTAGCCTTCACTAATTCTCTGTCTTTCATCATAGACAATCAAATCAATTGTGCTTTTGAATTCATCTTTCTCTGTGTGCATTTATGAATAATGTATTCAAAACAAACAGACTTTTTCTAAGCAGATGCTCATTTATTCCTCTTATACTCCAAGCTACAATCTTCCATACATGTTGGTCATCACAAGATGGATCAAAGATACTGACCTTCACAGACCATCAAAGCTTTGGTAAATTGAAACTTTTAGACTAGGTTACCAGCCTTAGTTGTACCTCTATCACATGCAGTATTCCCTGCTAATGATAGGAACGGTATTAGTTAGTTTTGGCACATTAGTGTCCCACAACCATAAGCAAAGCCCAATTTTGCCCCAAGGATGCTCATGCTATTCAATGCAAGCTACGATCTCTAATATACAGTAGATACTGCTTTGCAAACCAGTGTACTTTACAAGTCCAAATTGTGATGAGTGGAATAATCTCAGATTTCTCTAGCCCTGTGTTTCCCAACCTGGGCAACTTTAAGATGGGTGGGCTTCAACTTCCAGAATTCCCCAGCCAGCATGGCTATCTCAAAGTTGCCTAGGTTGGCAAATATTGCTCTAGCCATTTGGGGAGTAAGATTTAGTAGATTTTTCTGACAATTTTGGTGACAGCTGCTAAGAGGAGTTGCTAAGAGCCTGAGTACAGGTGGTGTCAAACTGATTATAAACAATGGGAGGGGAGGTTAGAGGGAAGTTGGGGAATAGATAGTTGGTGATAGAATTGTGTTATATTTGATGTTGCTGTTCAAGCCCTGTTAAAGGACTCTATATTGCAATAACTCTGCTTTGGCCAACTTAGTTGTTCAGGCCCTTCCTAGAAACCCTCCTTAGGAAGTTGGTTGTCTCTGCCTGGCCTCTGTTCAAGGCCTCCAAGGAACTTCCATTGGGAAGTAAGTTAGCATGCATAGGACGCCCAATCTAAGTCTTACAGACTATTTTTACCAGTTAATGACCATCGGTAGGTATAAAATAAAATACTCTAAGCTCTTAAGTACATTGTATTGATACACTTTCCCCTTTTAGAATCATCTTCTAATTTAGAAAGACTGAAGCTTCAAAGAGCTGCTTGTGCCTCCATTAAGCCATTAAACCTTTTTGTTAAGATTTAAAGAGACACATGTGACTAAAAAGCCACCTCCAACTCTGCTCCTTTTCAGTATAATTTCCCTTGCACTTACAAATTGTTCAGCCAGTCCTTTCATCAAAGAGGGTGGTTCTATCACATACATCATGCCAACTAGGAGGAATGTGTAGTGCAAATAGTGAGCAGGTCATGATTAGTCAACAAGGGACATTGAATTTGCAATAGAAAGTGTAGGAGGACAGAAAGGTAAACCATTTCTCTGACCTGTAAATTGTTGTTTGCAGAAGGCCAATCTTCATAGGACCTCCCCCATCCCCTCCCCAACAACATTCAAGCTCAATCGAAGAAAATCTTTACATGGGCACAGTACCTTTTCCTTCACTTCTGTAATTGAGACATGAAGTCATGGAATAACAAGATATGGTTACTAAATAAATGGAAAGTGCTGAAAGTGGTAGGAATTTGGGAAGAGGTTTCTTCTCAACAAAACAGCTTTTCTTTCAAAGAAGGGGGAGCCTTATTTGGAAATAATTGTTTTCCAAATGGAATTAATTTTCTAGTTTCTCTAATATTTTGCTGACATTCTGTGGGGATGTATACTATTAGCTCTTGACTATCCTTTTTCTTCCCAAGGTGACTCCTGTTTCAGTTTCCAGTGGTGCCTTTCTTTTCCAGTCTTAATGTGAGTTAATGCAGCAGCAAGGTTCATTACATCGTCACCCCTGACATTTTGGGGGTCTAATTTCAAAGCAATATGTGGGAAGAGTGTCAGGCAACATACAGATTGGTTCTGACACAAAAGTGTTTTTTGATTGCCATGGTAGCAATTTTCATTTTATTTATGCTTCACTTTTAAAAAGAAAATAAACTGATGTTCATTAGAAGCATTGTGACTATCTGGCTCTCTGCAGATCTTTGCAGTGGAATGACAGCCTGAAAAATGAGGTGATAGATTGTCAGCTTTCCCACATTTTGTGTTGACTTGTATGTTCCATACTGAATTCCCACAACTGAGTAAAACTTCAAGAGTAAAGTCTTTAATGGTACATCTAAACCAGGGATTAGTAACCAAGAGGCCTTCTACCCCTTACTCCTAAAAATAGATGGCACAATTTTCCACCAGTCTGAAGTAGAAATACCTGAAAACTAAAATGCAAGTCTTATACATGGACGTCTGCAGGAAGGGGCAGATGATGAAATGTGCATGGTGACAACATTGTGCAAACTCCATGGCTTGGCATAGTTGTGTCAGATCTCAGGATGCAAATATGTCAGAGCGCCATTTGTATGTGTGTGTCACCATTTTGATTCCATCCTAGTTTCCTGCAGATGCTCCTGGCTCTATGATAAATGTAACATTTAATATGGCTTTAAAAAATAAATAATTGCACCAAAAAATATCTCCAAAAATTCAAAGAGAAAAACAAGCCCAATCCACTTTATATTATCAACCCATCCTTATGTGATTCAGTTCTTATTGTCAGTAGTATTGCAAACAACCTGATACTGTGGCCCTCAGTTCCAAAAATGTGCTTGCTCACTCCTGACCTACATTGAAACTCTCTAGAGAGGATAAGAAACAACTGTAAACTTAGCTTACAGTAGATATGGATGGGATTGGTACCACTGGATGAGTCTCCATCACTTGCAAATTTATAACGTTGGAATAAACCAATATTTGTTATAATCCTACATCGTATTTTATTTATTTATTTATTATTTAGATTTATTTATTATTTAGATTTATCCCCGCCCATCTCTGCCATGGCAGACTCTGGGCGGTTATCGTATCTTATGTGGACAACATATCTATGAAGTATTTAAGAAAAAAATTATATTTGTCTCAGCTGGTGCCACCACTTGTCCAACCTTGTTGGGGCTCAGAAATGTAACAGTAGGAAACCACAAGGGAAGTTCAGGTTGTAAGCTAGATGAAGAAGTTGAAAATACATTCTGGAGGAAGGCCAATGGCAAACCATTGCTGAACTGTTGCCAAGAAAATTGCACTGATGTGTCCATGTAGTCATCAGGAGTAAAGCTCAACTTGAGAGTATTTTTACCAGTGAGTTGCTGGCAGTTTTATACTGCTTGACTGTGTTGTTGCCAAGATTATGCCATTAGAAAATGCCTAGTTTATGCTGAGTTCTGTATAGCTGTGCTTCAGCAATCATATCATTCTTCTTGCAATACTTGGACCCCAAATGCTACAACTGCCTAGGTATGGATGGCTGAGCTAATATACTGAAAGCCAACTCCAAACAGGACATTTTGGTGTTTGAAAATAGGTACCTCCCAAGCGTACTTAAGGATGGAGCTGAAGCTTGGCATAGGCCGGCCATGTTCCTGTGGTTATGTGATTCATTTCTGATTGTCAGTAGTGTTGCAAACAACCTGATACTCCATTCTCATTGCCATACAAGAATTGCAGCTTGCACACTGAAGCCCATTGATTATAATGGGCTAAAGCTATTTTCCTTTGTGTTGCTTCTGTTCTCTGTATTTTCTCTCCAAATTGCTTTCCATATGTTATCTCAGTAATCTTAACAACAACAGTAATATTGGTCCCATATTACAGATGGGCTCTAGCTGAGAGAAGGATAAAAAGAAGCTTTCTTCTCTGCAGCAACTTGGATATATTCTTGACTTGCATGAGATTGTCCCCTTGGCTCACTGCTCATTTTCTTAACCAGTAGATTAAAGAAGCTTGCAGTTGTTGAAGGCAGATTCCCATCTGAATGGATAATGTGCAAAGATTCGTATCAGGACAGCTCCCGTGAGGGTCTTATACTGTATCCTTGTTCTGCTTTGCACATTACTGATGCTCATTAGTAACTACACAGAATGAATGCTAAGGAAAAGTTGTCCCATACTTTTTGAAGAATTGGCCTACTTCATTTCCTCTAGCAAAAATAAAGAAGCTACCAATACTATTATTGATCCTCTAAAAATCTTTATTAGCGGATATATATAATGCCACACCTATTTTAAATGGCTGTTTTCTTCTTATTAGTCTCTGGAAACAGCTCTTTCTAAGATTAGAGAACACAAAAGCTTGGAGGGTGCGGACAGATGTAGGTCTTGAGGATTTTAAACCCACTTCCCTCCCCCACTCCTTTATTCACATTTTCCAACCTTGGGGAAATTTAAATACTTTGGTTTAATTAAACCAAAAGCCATTTGGTTGGCTTAAATAATATTTCTCCCATTGCTTCCAATGGATGGAGACATTTCTCCATCCTTATCTCTCGCTGAAGGTCTTTAACAAGGAGCACCTTGGGCTTCATCAAGTACTCCAATTTTAGAATGTTCTGGCAATCTTGGTCCAGCAGATTAAAATGATGGGGGTGGGGATGAATTCAAAATCCCCTTCTAGCCATGAAGGGGATAATCTCTTGGCCTATCCTGCATACAGGACTACGGGAAGGATTAAATGAACACTGCCCTGAGGCTTTCAGATTTCTGATTGGGTATATGTGAAATTTTTAGGGGCATGGTGGCTCAGCGGGTAAGACGGCAGGCTTGTCGATCGGAAGATCGCAAGTTTGGAGGTTCGAATCCCTAGCCCTGCGTGCGGAGTAAGCTCCCGCACTAGCCCCAGCTCTTGCCAAACTAGCAATTTGAAAGCATGCAGATGCAAGTAGATGAATAGGTACCACTTCGGTGGGTAGGTAACAGCGTTCCGCGCGTGTCATGCAGCCACATGACCGTGGAAACGTCTTCGGACAACGCTGGCTCTTCGGCTAACAAATGGAGATGAGCACCGGCCCCTAGAGTCGGACATGACTGCACAAATGTGCGGGGAGAACCTTTACCTTTATATGTGAAATTGGGTATATGTGAAACCGCCCAGAGTCCCTCTTGAGTGGGGAGATGGGTGGTGACAAAATTTGATAAATAAATAAAATAAATAAATAAATAGGGTCAATAATCTGATTAACCTGGATTATTGTAGTGATCCAGTTCAAGGCAGTGGGAAATAAAGTCCCTCTGCTTCAAATTGAAGCATGAAAGCCAATAGACTTAATTTAGTCAGCTGCTTCCCTTTGATAATAGGGCATGCACAGATTCAAAACCCCTTTGCAGTGGGTGGATTCCAGAGGTCACTGCTTTGATTGAACAATCTGCTTTGTTGGGATCATTTGATTATAATTTGTTGAAATGAATCACCCCGTTGAAGAGGTACATGGTTTCAGTACTTACATTCAGAATGAAGAACAAACATGAAGAGCTAGGTTTTGGTAAGGTTACCAGATTGTTAAAGGGAACAAATGAATTGCACTAGTATCCCACCTACGCTCACAGAATACAATAGCAACATAGAATAATATCCATTTTATCCCTCCAACAAAGCTGACCGATGGGCTAGAACAACACTCATAGGACCAGTTCAGAAAGTCAGTCTCTCTTTGGTCAGCAACTATCATAGGAAGGCACCAGTTCATTAGTGGGGGAAGACATGGCCCTTGGTTGGATTTCATCTGCTGGATTTCACATGGCTAATGGTCAAGGAAGATGTGAGGTGTACTGCAACACTATTGAAGAGTACAAATCCTTTCAAATGTATAAGGCAAAGCCTCTACCTAGACCTGATGGAGTATATGATCATGGAAGCCCTTTCTCAGGCTTGCCACAATTTTGCCTATTAAAGAAGCATGCATATATGGAGAAAGTAATTGAAACAAATTTTATACCTGTCTGCAGGAGCCTCTCATACATTGCCAAGGAGAATGCTGCACCTGTGTTGGACTCCAGCTCCCATCAACCTAAGCCAGCTGAGCCAATAGGGCTTTGAAACATGTGAAGTGTCATGTATCAGATCATTGGGCCAGCTAGCCTAGGATTGTAGTTGCTGGCTGGCTGCAGCTTCTCGGAGTGTCAGAAGGATAAATCTGTTAAGCTGTGCTATGTTTATATAATGCTTTGGGACAGGGAGGTACATTCCTTTTTGAAACAATAAAAAGAGATTTTTGGCATCCACAGGTAATTGACCCAAGGACATTCAGTCTAATTGCTAAATTGGGTCTTGGCACAGCCAGATAGACAATGGAGGCAATGAGCCAACACTGCAGTGACAAACATTGTATATTGCCAAAAATGCAGTGCATTAAAGCAATTAGTCAGCCTCCATCAGACTGATGAAACTGGACAGCTAGGAGAAAGCTGTTAATTTAAGCAAGACTGAAAACCCAGGAAGGGTGTCCCTTATTTATTGGTTTTAAGGAGAAAAACCAAGAACCTTACAGCTTCATTGTAAGATTGCAGTGGCTGTCTTCTCACTCCAAGTGCTGCTGTTCATAATCTGACCTGAGTATCTCAAATGCATCTTCCTTACTATTTGATTAAATTGGGCAGAGGCACATGTCTTTCTAAAGCAGTCTTCCCCAACCTAGTGCTCTTTATATGTGTTGCCAGGGCATCAGGTTGTGGAATCCTGATTTAACTGAAAAACAAGATTGATGTAAGAAAAATGGAAGGTAAAAAAATGAAAGCCTAATTCTCCAATATGCCTGTGATACCTACATGATTTGTTGTCCTGCTCTTGTCTCATTCCAGTTACCTGCTGCTGGTCTTTTTCTGCATCATATCCAACTTTATGGTTACTTTATCATGAATAGATGCTAGAGAAGGAAGCTTGGAGGTGGTTTGGTGCATCTCTACATCTTTATCCAATTGGAATATTTGAGGAATTGTAAGAGGGGACATTTTCCTAGTATGGGAACCCTTTTTTTCTGTTAATATTAATGAAAAGAGTATCCTGGCAGCCAGCCACCACAGGAAAGCCTGAAATTCACCTGACAAACCCTAGCCTATTGAGCCGTGTGTGTGTGTGTGTGTGTGTGCGCACACACACTTTACAAGGCATTCTAAGCCCTATAAAAAGGTAAAAGTTTCCCCTGCACAGTTGTGTCCGACTCTAGGGGCCGGTGCTCATCTCCGTTTGTTAGCCGAAGAGCCAGCGTTGTCCGAAGATGCTTCCACGGTCATGTGTCCGGCATGACGCACGCGGAACACTGTTACCATCCCACCAAAGTGGTACCTATTTATTTACTTGTATTTGCATGCTTTCAAATTGCTAGGTTGGCAAGAGCTGGGGTGAGTGCGGGAGCTCACTCCGTCACGCAGGGCTAGGGTCTTGAACCGCCGATCTTCTGATCGACAAGCCTAGCGTCTTAACCACTGAGCCATCACGCCCCTAGTCTAAGCCCTATAGAAAGTCATGTTTCTTTAAGTATACTGTAGATCTAGAATTCATAAACACTAAGCAGCAGATTTTAAGAAGCTATAGCTCTCACAAGTCCTGCTCTGCTGACTCATCATGGTGAGAGTGGGTGTGTTCTTAAGAGGGTTGAGCAAAAAACTAAAACTAAAAAAAGCAGGCACCTGTATTGGGCAGTGGTGATATAGGAAGATGCTGGAGGCGTCACATTAGTGACAATGACAAAGGCATCAATTCATACTGCACGGGAGAAGGCAATGGTAAACCACTCCTGTATTTAATCAAGAAAATCACATGGACAGACAAGATACAATAATTGATATAGTGCCAGATGCTGGGCCCCTGGGGTCAGATGTCACTCAACATGCTACTAAGGGAGAGTTGAGAATGTTTCACAGTATTTATGCTGTTTATGACATGGCTATATTAAAATCTTAGGGATGTCTAATTGCTGATGTTGCCATGCAGGAAAAGAAAATTTGAAACTACTAAGATAGAATTACAGTGGGAGCATGGAATGTAAGAAGCATAAACACAGGAAAGCTCAACACAGTGAAAGATGAAATGAAACTACTACAAATTGACATCTAGATTGATTTATTGATTATGTGCCATCAAGTTGTTATCGACTCTTAGCGACCACATAGATGGATTTTCTCCAGGCCGATCTGTCGTTAACCTGGTCTTTCAGGTCTTCCATCTCCACTCTAACTGAATCATCCCAGTATTCCTTTTCTCCACAATTCATGTCCTGGGACGTTTTTTCTGCAATGGCTAAGCTGCCCACAGTCACATTTGTGAGATGGGCAGCCATATAAATTTGAAAAATAGATAGATGATGATAGATGATAGATAGATAGATAGATAGGTAGGTAGGTAAGTAGGTAGGTAGGTAGGTAGGTAGGTAGACCTGTCCGTTCATCTCCTACCCTGCCACAATCAAATGACTCCTGGCTGCTTACATAGTATATGAAAAACAAGATTAGAACATCCATGGTGAGATTAAAACTATTCACAACCACAACAATACCAGCATAAAAACCCTAGTCAAAAACCATTAAAAACAAATAAATAAAAAATAATGACAAAGGTAACAGTAACAATCAAATATAAAGAATGAGGGAAAAGGAAAAAGAACAAGATGGCACCAAATATAAACTAAGAGCCCTCCAAAATAATTCAGTTTTCAACATTTTCCTAAAAAAGTTTCCCCCCCAATCCTGTTGGAGAAAGCCCTTTGGGATTTAATGCAAGAGAGTCAAATTTTTATTCTCTTCTGGCCATTCTCTTATGATAGTGGGTGGGGCTTAAGCACACAGTAGGTGGAGTCACTGTCTCTCATTGTGGGATTTGTGTTACTCCATGTCTCTCCTCACTGAGGACCTGAAGAGATAAAGTCTGTATTACTTACTTCCTGAAGCCTTTGAAATTAGGACAAGAGATATATAAAATAAGTCTGAGAACTATATGTGCATTTTCTGTCCATTATTGAAGTGAGGTGAGGGAAGAGAACATTAATTAGTATTCACACTGCATGATGCTACTAGTGCTTATGTGAACGTCTCAACACCCTGATGCTGACATCAAAATTACATGCCATGTATTTATCATTTACATTTAATGTGGGTCTTCCCAAAGTTTTATTAAAAAAAAACATTTTCTATGTAGAAGTGATTGTCAAGACATGTGAAGTTACAGTAAATATAATGAGACTGGGCTTCCTTCAAAAATAAAACAAAAAAAATTAAATGGAAGCAGAACAAATCTGACATAATCAATTTTTTCTCCCTTGTTTTTCTTGCTTTTTCTAAAAACCAGATCACTAAAGTGCTTCCTCTCATATGGAAATCCAGCCTTTTAACCTTTTGAAGCGTGCACCTAATCTTGTTTATTACCATTGATTCATTTTCCCGACACTCAAATTCCTTTAAACAATTGCTTTATTGACTTGGCCTTTTAAACCTTGTGACCATTGACTTTACATTTATATTCTTATAGAGCAGAACTCATGACATTATAATGCATTACCACTGTCTAGTTATTTCTTCTAGATTGTGTGTGTTTTACCTATTACAATATACTTTTTATTTTTTATTTTCTTCTCTTGCTTTCTATTCCGTCATCTAGAGAATTGCCAATTTTAGCTTCTCTAATATACCAGTGAAATATGTATTTTTGGTACAAAAAATGGACAAACTAAGCGGTTTGTATGCCTTAATAAGAGGCTGAGGGACAAATTAGTTTTGCTCATATTTTAATGGGAATGTACCAAATTCTCCCTCCCGACCTCTAGAAAAGAACTGAAGTCCTGGTTCTGCCGCCTGGCATGGGAAGGAGGAAAGGATAGTTCCTTGTGGGGGTGGCTAATCCCTTAATCCCTTAATTTCATTCTGTCCTTCTTTTTATTAATTTTATCTCCCATCTGCATTTTATAACTATTTATTATATTCACTGTACAAATTGATGTTTTATATTCTATTTTAACTTGTTTTATTGTAAACCGCCCAGAGTTCCCCGTTGGGGGAGATGGGCGGTTATGTAAATTAAATAAATAAATAAATAAATAAATAAATAAATAAATTCTCACTTCCCAAACTTACAGGTGAGTAAGAATGCAATTAATCCTTTGGATATTTTCAGGATTTCATGATGTAGGTTTGCAAAGGTAACAACAATAAAACAAATCCAAAGATATCTATGAATAAACTTGAAGAAGACAGATACCCCTGTGTATTGCATCTGATATATTTTAAGATGTATCTCACTGACAATTTTTGACTAAAAAAATTAACCAGATTTTATTATTGCTTAACTCGCTTCTAAGTCACACAAGAATCCTCAGATTTTTACCAGCATCATTAACATTGAAAAAGACAAGAATTGGATCTTTTACATTTTTAATTCTTCTAAATGTTTTAAATTGTATGGCACATTGGGAGCATGTGATTCAGGAACAATTTTATAAATTATAAATCTCCTCCTGAAGCAGATATTGCTGAGTCTTGTTATTTTAGGTATGTATAAACAGCTTCTCAAAATTCTTCGCCTTATATTTGTGGATGGAAAATGAAGGAGCAGGGAATCTCATTAAATTTCCCCGAGGAGGAAGAAGAATTCCCTAATAACTTAGCAGAGGTGTGGCTTATAGTTTTCCTCCTTCACCACAAGTTTTGGGAGGGTGGCTAGCATTTTTCATCTTCCATAATAGCAAGCATCATTCTATTGCTAAAATGAACAATTCATATATTGCTAAACTACAGCTTTCACCAGTGGCTATGTTGACTGGGAATACTACAAGTTACAATTCAGCTAGAGAGCTACAATGTATCCATCCAAATTCTAGGGCCTTTTGCACACGCCCGTGTACACACATATACATATACATACATACACATACAGATATGTGAAAAGTATCAGTATAACATTTCATTATTTCAATATATAAAGATGACAAAGAAAATGTTGAAGGAAATTAGAAAAGGAAAATACTTATACACAATGAGGAATAGAAAACGGCACTGGAGGCAATAAAGAGAAGCTTCAACAGTAATTACCTTCATAAAGAAGACATAATTAAAGGGGCAAAAGTGACAAGTGGGAAACCTTTAATTAATGTTTAAAAGGAATTTTCCCAAACGGCATTTATTCTGAGTAAATAGTATATAAGCATCTTGCCCAAGGGGGAAAACCTTGATGGCTCCTCTCTTTTTAATGTAATGTCATTTAAAACTGATTGCAGAAAAACAGTGAAAACAGAAATGGTGACTGCAGGGAGGGGAACTTTTGCGGTGGGGAAAATTTGAGATTTAGTATGAACGGAAATAATGTATACCAGTGTATTTCAAACTTGGCAACTTTAAGATGTGTGGACTTCAACTCCCAGAATTCCCCAGCAACTCCCCAGCCAGCATATTGGCTGAGGAATTCTGGGAGTTGAAGTCCACACATCTAAAAGTTGCCAAGTTTGAAAAACACTGATGTATAGAAAGACCTTAGCTGTAAAATTTCAAGATAGTATATCAGAAACTATGGACATTTTTAGTTGACTCAGTCTTATTCTGTAGTACAATCGCTTGTAAATATTTAGGAATTGTAATTGTTTGGAGAGAAGCAGTAGTACAGAGAACTTATGGAGAGTAAGGAAGATGAGCTTGATGGAGATACGCAGGAACCGCTACCTAGGCAAAAGGGGCTGAAACATTTTTAAGCCCTGAGAAACGGGATAATATTTGGAAGCAGCTCAGGCAGATTCCTCCGTAATTCACTGAATTAAAAGGAAGAGGAGGAGGTACAACACTATCAGACTTGTAAGATAATGTTACTATAGCCAATCTCAATAAAAGTAGTGTTAGCCTTCCTGTGGAGTTGATTTCCTGGTCTGCTATACCTAGTGGGGCTGATTGGACAAAATATAGAAAGATAGTAAATCTTTCCCAAGTTGTAATTTTTATGCTTTAGTTGGACTGTAGGATCTACAAGCAATATAGCTCATAGAAAAATGTCTATGAAAGGTGCATAAAAAGGTAAAGGTTCCCCCCGCACATTTGTGCAGTCGTGTCCGACTCTAGGGGCCGGTGCTCATCTCCGTTTGTTAGACAAAGAGCCAGTGTTGTCCGAAGACGCTTCCACGGTCATGTGGCCAGCATGACGCGCGCAGAACGCTGTTACCTTCCCACCGAAGTGGTACCTATTCATCTACTTGCATTTGCATGCTTTCGAATTGCTAGGTTGGCAAGAGCTGGGGCGAGTGCGGGAGCTCACTCCGTGACACGGGACTAGGGATTCGAACCTCCAAACTTGCGATCTTCCGATTTACAAGCCTGCCGTCTTACCTGCTGAGCCACCACGCCCCTTATGAAAGGTGCATATACATAGATAAAAAACCAGAAACACATGCCAATGTGCATACTTGCTCATGCTACAGCACCACTTTATTCATATCAGAGCAGTTAAAAAAGGGAGCTGAAACATTTTGCTTTTAAACTTTTATGTTTTTCTTTTGTTGCTTAAAGTACTTAAAGTTTAATGTTTTCTAAACTCCCTTGTTCAAAAATTTCAAGTTATTCCACATTCAGGGCCAAAATACATGTATGACATAAACTGAAATGACAGGAACACGTGCGAGTAAATCTTACTCAGTTGAGTACACCTTACTTCAGAATAGACATGTATAGAATTGGACTGTTACGTGGCAGCTTCTAGACTTTCTCGTTTGGGAAGAAATGCTATTGAACTCAGTGGGCCTCACTTCCAAGTAGACTTCACAAGTTTTGGATTGTCCTTCATTTCTAGTTTTCTCTTGACTGTTTTAATAAAATACAATCAGGAGGGTGCAATCTGCAGCAAAAGAATATTTCCTTATTTCTCCCTCTACTATTAGAAATGTACTCAACTGTTAAAAATAATCTCTATCATTTTTTACATTTCAGAGAAACTATAGAAGTACCTTATCTGTCTCTCTTTCTTCTTAGAGCTAAAATGGAAAGTATTAACTATATAGCCAGCATGATGTAGTACTTAAGGTTGAGACCAGGGGGAGCCAGGTCCCCATCCAGCCATTTATTTACTTATACTTCAAATCTCCCACATGGCCCCAGTTCTCTCAGTGGATTACAAATGTATTAAAATATTTAAAAACAACAACAACAACCAAATAAAACTACCCAACCATACTCTAATACCGTGCAATTAATAAAAAGCACAGGAGGGTTATACATCAGATCAAAGCCATAATCCTCGTATAAAGCAAGCTCATAAAATCACCAGACTCCAAGGCTATAAATGGCAGAGAGCCTAGTGCTGAAAATGCAGTTATTTTAAATACTGTATTTTAAGTAAAATACAGTTATACAAAGCCCTTCTGTTCCGCTGAGAAGGTCTTCTGCCTCATAGCCCCACTTGGTGCACTTCTGGGGGGACAGGGGTGGGTGGGAAGAGTGTGCCAAAAATATGCTTTCAGAGAACCTGGGTAGGCCTATGGAAGGAAGGAGACATTTCTTGGAACACGATGGCTTCAAGCCATTCAGGTTGTCAAAAACAAGAGCTTGAACTGAGTCTGGAAATAGGCTGGCAGCCAATCTAGTCCACTCTGCATGTTTTTGATGCATAAATGCTTTGGGTTTGGGAATGAATTGTCTTCCGTCTTAAAGGGGTCACAGAAGAATATTTGGATGGCTCCTCACAGATTTTTCATTTAAAGTTGAGATGGGAGAAAAGTTCATTCCATTTGCATGCAATCAACACTTGATTATATTTTTGAATTTGCACCTCTCTGGTTGTGGTGGTATAATTCTCCGTATTAAAAAGAAGCATATGCAATGTTCGTAGTGGGCACAAGGGTGCACAAAAAAATATCAGAATACGAGTGAATGTAACATGCAAAAATGTTATTAAAAACTGTTTATATGAATGTTCATTTTAGGCAAAATTGCAAACAAAAAGTTCAGATATTAGGATAGGAAAGAGGACTTAGCAGATAGCTTGCAGCATTCCTCCTGAAGTTGGGTTCTACTGGGAATCGTTGTTCAGCAACATCTGGAAAGCCACGGATTCTCCACCTTTATGAAGGCATTCTTCATAATTTTGTTTCAGTTGGTTTCCTTCAACATAAAATTCAAGTTGTGTCAATCCAAAATTGAGAAAATGGTAAACATGAATTTAAATGGTCAGAATCCTCAATCCCTCCTTGAATTAGATGCAGTGATAAGCACACCAAAAACCATATTAATAATCTTATGAACTAATTAGTAAATAATCAATAATTGTATTATTAATTATAACAAAATACAAATTAGGTGGCTGGGTGATGTCATTGGGGTTGAAGTACATGGTCTGTACTTATTTGTATTTATTTCTTCTTCGGTTCAAAGGCAATGAAATCTCACACACCCGAGACAAGTTATGGGTCCTGAGAAAAAGGGTTCTACTGGTGGTAATCTTAGGCATGTTTACTTAGAAATACGTTCTAGTGCATTCAGTAAGATTTACTTCCGTGAAAATGTTGATAGGATTTCAACCTTATCTTTGTCTACTGAGAAGTAAGCCAGGATACAAGACTGCTGGCTGATTGTCACAGTGGGCTAGCACTATCCCTGTAAACTACTGAGAATCCTACATTCCCTGAGAAGCAAATGCAGTAACTCCTGTCTCACAAGGGGATGTTGGGGAGGATTAGCAAGATAAGTCATTAATCATGCTGTATGTCTAAAGTCTCAAGGACATGATAATGACTTCATGCTAAAGATAGAATGCTGAGACAGAGATTAGTAGCTGCGTCAAACACAGAGGAAGAAGGGGGAAACCAGTCCTTTTGGAGAATGATACCTGCAGTGCAGAGATGGTGGCCACGGGGAAGGAGAAATGTACCACAGCCGTGCCAGATTCTGTCGGATCTAGTATCTGTTCTGAGAAAAGATAAGGCATTGCATATACTGTATACTATTCTTAATATGAATATCCCATCATATTGTTATCTCTTTAGAGTGTGAAGAAAGTTCAACATAGGAGTTTTGTGAGGAAACGAGATGATGATGATGATGATGATGATGATGATGATGATGATGATAACTTCTTTTGATGTCTTGGTATATTGTTTTTACCTGAATTCATTTATCTGTCCAAGCTATTACGATTCCTTGCAGATCACACACATATGTCATGGAGTCATACATACTGTATAATGGAGACATACATATAACATATCCCCACATTAGAAAACTCAGAATGGTGCTATAAAGCAAACACCTAGAATACACTGAAAAGGCTTTATAAAAGTGTGAAGTTTCACACCACTAGCAGCTCGGAACTAATGATTTAAAGCTAACTCTATATTATTCAGGTCCCCCATTCACATGAATTTGTTTCTTTTCTTTTTCTTTTTGCAGCCAGAAATAACTTTAAAATATTGAATATAAAGCTGGAACAATTAAGAAAACTTTTAAACAGTGCTAATTGGATTTTTTTTAAATAGCACAATTGTTTATTTTGCAAGGGTGTTCAAAGAGTAGAGTTAATGTATAGGTATGGGATTTAGCTTTGAATGATAGAGTGACTTAATACATGTGTTTAATGAAGAAATACAACTGAACTCCATTTTTGATAGGTAGTTTAAGTTTTATTACTTCAAGGAAGCTTATGCCATAATTTGTTCGTTCGTAAGGTCTCCTAAGACACTGCAATTTTTGCTTAGTAATGAATAATTCTTCAGTACAGCATTTCTCATATCTAGGCAGATCTTTTAGGAGGGAATTGTTTGTTATTGGGTCAGGCATTTTTGACTGCAAATTGTATTATTATTATTATTATTATTATTATTATTATTATTATTATTTCAATTTGTTATAGCTGCCCCACTCCAAAAGACTCTGAGTGGCTATAATCTAAATTTTATGTATTTTGATTGCCATTTGTTTGGTTTTTTGCCAGTTTATTTATGCCTTTAGTGTATTAATATTTTCTACTGCATTGCATCTTTTACTTTTTAGCATAATGTCTTGGGATTCCTCAATGATGGGGGAATAGCTTAGGAAAATTTGAAATAAACAAAGTTTAATTACATAAAGCTCTCTTTTATAGACACCCATGTCCTGATCTACTTTAGGTTTTGTTTTAATATTTATTTCCTTGGAAAAAGTACCAATTCAGTTTTTTAAACACATAAACATTTATGAAGACCTCTTATCATAAGAATAGGACGTGGTGGCTCAGCGGGTAAGACGCCAGGCTTGTCGATTGGAAGATCGCAAGTTTGGAGGTTGGAATCCCTAGCCCCGCGTGACGGAGTGAGCTCCAGCACTGGCCCCAGCTCTTGCCAACCTAGCAATTCGAAAGCATGCCAATGCAAGTAGATGAATAGGTACCACTTCGGTGGGTAGTTAACAGCGTTCTGCGTGCATCATGCCGGCCACATGACCGTGGAAGCATCTTTGGACAATGCTGGCTCTTTGGCTAACAAACAGAGATGAGCACCGGCCCCTAGAGTCGGATACGACTGCACAATAAAGGACAAGGCTATCAAACGGGGTAAAAAAAAAGTCATGATGGCAATCATAACTAAGTGATTGAAGCCTTACCTGTTTAGAATGACACACACATAAACAAAGAGAAAGGATTTGATTGTGCTGCCGCAATTGCCATTTTGGATTCAGTCAGTCAGTCAGTCAGTTTAGAGGCCACCCAACTTCACAAGATTCTGGTTGGCTTACAAAATTAAAAGCAAGGAATACAATAACACAAGACAAACACATTTGGAAAAAGATGGATACTTCATTGGCTAAAATTCCAGCTAAAGTTCCAGAGGGGCTCAACACCACCCTACCCCCCCAGGCTTGGAGAAACAGCCAGGTTTTCAGCAACCTTTTGAACATCACCAGGGTGGGAGCCATATGGATCTCTGGGGAGATGCTGTTCTGGAGGGGAGGTGCTCCAACTGGGAAGGCATATTCCTAGGTCCCAATAGATGGCATTGCTTGATCGAGGGGACCTGGCATGCACCCACTCTGCCTGGTCTTACACAATGGGCAGAAACTATCAGAATTAGTTAGTTTTTACCCCAGCCTCTCTCCCCCCCACCATCCCCAGACACTGCTGCTATCAACTGCTATTATTCATGCTGGTGATCTGTTGCCTCCAGTGCTTATGTCCTGCTTGTACATTGTTAATTATAGAAGCCCTGTCAAAGGCGTCTGTTTGGCTACTTCAAAACAGAATGCTGGAATGGATTGTACTGCAAAATACACATGATGAAACAACACAATTCCCATTTACAAAAAGTTGATTGAGCCTAGGCTGACCCCATTAACTAAATTGGCTTTAAATACATTTTATTTCCTTCTGTCCTGCAGAACCAAACTTCCATCCAGTCCAGTTTAGTTACAGAATCTAATACTGCAGGCTGACCCAGGATGTTTTTTTAATACAGGTAGTCCTCGTTTAATGACCACTCATTCAGCGACCATTCAAAGTTACGAAGGTACTGAACAAGTGGTACTTATGACCGGTCCTCAAAGTTCCAGCCGTCCCATCACCCTCACGGTTATGTGATTGCAATCTGGGCACTTGGCAACCAGCTCACACTTATGACAGTTGCAGCGTCCTGCGGTCATGTGATCACCATTTGCGACCTTCCCTGCCAGCTTCCCACAAGCAAAGTTAATCATTGCTTGCGCCGTGCCTCACGGGCCACCCGCGCATCCACCCCCACCCAGCAGCAGCCGCCCCCAGCCATGATCATGCCACATCTGACGGGCCACCTGTGCACCCTCACCCACCTGTTGGCAGCCATCCCCCGCCATGCTCATGCTGTGCCTCATGGGCCATCCACGCACCCTCCACTACCCAGCAGCATCCACCCCCAGCCCGGCTGCGCTTCACTGTGCCTCGCAAACCACTTGTACACCCTCCCCCGCCCAGCAGCAGCCACTTACCTGCCTGCCTGCCAGCCTCCTTGCGAGCCACCTGAGACTCATTTAACAACCTGCGATCCTCACTTAACGACAGCAACAGGGAGTGCTGGAATTGCTGTTCCTAAGTGATGCAGTCACATGACATCGTGCTTTACGACCGCATCACTTAGCAACAGTAATTTTGGTCCCAGTTACCATCGTTAACTGACGACTACCTGTATATGAGTTCATTGATTCTCTTCCCAAACCTCATAAATGCATTTTTTCTGGTCACCCAGAGAGCAATCCTTCAGTGCTTTAACATAAGAGAGCCAGTTTGGTCTACTGGTTAAGGCACCAGGCTAGAAACCAGGAGACTGTGAGTTCTAGTCCCACCTGAGGCATGAAAGCTGGCTGGGTGACCTTGGGCCAGTCCCTGTCTCTCAGCCCTAGGAAGGAGCCAATGGGAAACCAGGAGACTGAGAGTTCTAGTCCCGCCTGCGGCATGAAAGCTGGCTGGGTGACCTTGGGCCAGTCACTCTCTCTCAGCCCTAGGAAGGAGACTATGGCAAACCAGGAGACTGAGAGTTCTAGTCCTCCTTAGGCACAAAAGCCGGCTGGGTGACCTTGGGCCAGTCACTCTCTCTCAGCCCTAGGAAGGAGCCTATGGCAAACCAGGAGACTGAGAGTTCTAGTCCCGCCTTAGGCACAAAAGCCGGCTGGGTGACCTTGGGCCGGTCACTCTCTCTCAGCCCAACTCACCTCACAGGGTAGTTGTTGTGGGGAAAATAGGAGGAGGGAGTATTAGGTATGTTCGCCGCCTTGAGTTATTTATAAAAATAATAAAGGCGGGATAAAAATTAAATAAATTAAATAAATAAATAAACATAAAGGACAGATAGCTTGTGAATTCCTGATGAGCCACGTGTGCTGGTCGTTTGATGGGTCTGAGCATCTCTTTCAGGGGAGAATCCACAAGCATCAGAAACAGGACATTTAGCAAAGCCAAAATGTGATACATTGCTACAATATACGTTGTCAATTTATTGTTGTAGTTCTATATTGCTCTGGGAGTGCACAGACATGCCATTTGGATTTTCTTTCTCTACTGCCAAATGTCTTCAGACACCACTGTTCAAGAATAAAGTAAAAACATACTATAAGAAACCCAAAAACACTTATATCAAGTAGCCATCAGGAGAAGTTCATAGGATTATAGAACTTTATATTTTGGTTCTCGCACAACAAAGCTTGGCTCCTATTTTTCTTTAGGGACATTTTATTTTATATTTTTATGTTTACAGGTTGCATGTGGACATTAGTCGAAGAGGCAGCAAAACTTTTCAGCCCTTTTTTGAAGTTTCAGAGAGATGAGCACAAATTGGGCAGAGGAAGCTTTGCAGTGGGATTTTTTTTTTTGAAGGGGCACCCCCCCCCTTGAAAAGTGGGTTCTGATTTTTAATGGCATGATCTTGGAGGACTCTGAGAACTGTAAAAATTGGGGCTACCTACAGGCCACCTGGGGCTCCAAAGGTAGAGATTTCCCACCAGTGCTGTAATAGAAAATTCAGCCAATGGATGTTTTCTGGGATGGTAAATATATTAATAAAAGGCAGCTGTAAAAGTCTATATTATGGCACTTCATAGTAAGGTGATTTTGAGTTTTTCTAAATGGCTTTCAGTCTGTAGCTATTTAAGACCATTAGACTTGGTGCTAATATCCTAGAGAGTCATTGCTTTTAGTGGATGTGTTGTAAGGCAATACCCCAATGGGTGATATCAAAGTTCTCTTTCCAGCAGTGACCAATCCATTTAAAAAATTCAAAAGAATGTGTCCTTTAGTTTGCCTCACATTTACATTTTACATTAGATATTTATTTAGGTTGCTTGTTGCATATTTTGTAGAGATATACTCAAAAGGTCTTTTAAAATGTATTAATTAGCCAGTTTTACAATATTATTCCTTGTGACAACTGCCTCTTCCCCAGCAGGAGTTCCCTGGCTAAACATAGCAGTTGTGGTCTGCGTGGAAGGTATCTCCGGAGCACTGAAACTCATTGTCTTGCTATTACTACCAGCTAAGAACGGCATTAATGAGAGTTCTAGTCCCGCCTTAGGCCTGGAAGCTGGCTGGGTGACCTTGGGCCAGTCCCTGTCTCTCAGCCCTGGGAAGGAGCCAATAGGAAACCAGGAGACTGAGAGTTCTAGTCCCGCCTGAGGCATAAAAGCCAGCTGGGTGACCCTGGGCCAGTCACTCTCTCTCAGCCCAACTCACCTCACAGGGTTGTTGTTGTGGGGAAAATAGGAGGAGGAAGGAGTATTCGGTATGTTCGCCACCTTGAGTTATTTATAAAAATAATAAAAGGCAGGATAGAAAATAAATAAATAAATGAATGAATGAATGAAGAGTACCTTAGTTATCTTTTACCAAACCTGCAGCACTTTGGAGAGTGAAAACGTGATTCTTATATTGAATTTTTCAGTTCTACCTTCATGAGGGTGATTGAAACGGAGATTCTTGATGTCTATGTTTTGGTATGTAGTTTCAGGTTTTGAACAGTTCCCATAATTACAAGAGGAGTATCTGATAATGGGCCTGCATCTGGGAATATTTGTCTGTGGCTAGAAGCAAAAGGAGGGCAATTTGCAGTGGAGAATAGGGATGGGAGAGAGGCTTGTTTGTTTAGTGTTTATTTGAATATGAATGTACTTCATATGGAATCAATTGCTGAATTGAAATTTGGTTATCCCGAATTTGCATTTCTCCAGGGTTGCAGTGTAATTTCTCAATAAAAATAATTTAAAAAGTATGTTAGAAAAATCTCTTCACAGAAATGCATATTTTCTTGAAAGTACTGTACATAAATACACTATAAGTATAGAGTTTGTAAAAATGAGAACAAACTGTAAACAAAAACATGCATGTTTCGAGAAATACCAACATAAATGTATAGAGATTTGTGTGCAAACTTTAAATAAAAAAAATCAAACTTGTATAATGCTTAGATAAACCAAGTTTATGAATGAGAAATGAAAAAAAAACTAAGAAAATATGATTTTTTTTAAAAAAAATATATTTATATTGAACATTTTAGGAAAACTTATACAGAGAAGGAAAAAGAACCAAAAAAAGGGTAGATATAAGTACAAAAATAACCAAGGGATTTACAAGTATCATAGAGGTTATAATTTCCAGTATATCCTTAATTGATTGTAGATAATTCAGTATATTTTAAATACCTGAAAATCACTGTTGATGTCAGAAACCGAAACTGAGGAGTTGAAAGAGATGAAATGGGAGAAGAGACATCTAAAGCAGAGCTTTCCAAACTGTGTGTTGGGACACGTTAGTGTGTTGGCTGCAGTGTCTGGGTGTGTCGCGGCTGCTGCCGCCTCCGAGCCCTGCCAGGATTCCGCGCAGGTCCTAGGGCCTGCCTTGTGCTGTGCTGCCTCCAAACCTGTTGTGATTCCACGCAGGTCCTAGTGCCTGCTTTGTGCCCTGCTGTAAGAGTGTGTCGCGAAATGATGCATGTCTAAAAAGTGTGTCACCAACATGAAAAGTTTGGAAAGCTCTGATCTAAAGCATTGCTGTCGTTCAGCTGGGGATGAACTTGACCGGACATGGGTTAAAGCCTCTATCAAACCCTACCTTGTGGCAGTAAGAGCAGCGAAGCAACAATACTTCTCTGTCCTTATTGTGTCTGTGGATCCTGCAGCCCTGTTTTGGGGAACATGTGCCTTCTTGGGTAGAGAGGGCCCGTAGATCCCCTTGCAGGGACGGGCAGAAGATTTTGCTCAGCATCTGTTGGACAAATTCATCCACAGCGGGACATCAGCCTTGCTGCAGGTCCAAGGGAGATGCCTGGGAGGAGCCTTGCCCTGTTATCTGGGAATGGTTTGAACCTGTTGGGCCTGAGGAAGTGGACAGGGTCCTTATGGCTGTGAGATTGGCCACCTGCTTTTTAGACCCATGCCCCACCTGGCTTGTTAAAGCAGCCCCGGAGGGTGTCGTGTGAGTGGGTTCTAGCAGTGGTGAATTCTTCTGTGAGGGAGGAGGCTGTTCCTTCACCTCTTAAGGAGGCCTTGGTTCACCCCCTCCTCAAGAAGCCATCACTGGACCCCAGCATTCTTTACCATTTTCATCCAGTATCTAACCTCTCGTTTTTGGGGAAGGGGGTTGAGAAGGTGGTTGCGCAAGAGCTTCAGAGGACCCTGGATGAAGTGGATTATCAGTATCCCTTTCAGTCAGGATTCAGGCCAGGTATGGGACAGAAATGGCATTGGTCACGCTTTTAGATTATCTCTGGTGGGAATGGGATGGGAGTTGTGCCACCACCCTTGCTCTGCTTGACCTCTCAGTGGCCTTTGATACCATCGACCATGGTATCCTTCTGGACCGGTTCTAGGGATTGGGGGGTGGGTAGGTAGCACTGTATTGTCCTGGTTTGCCTCCTTTCTCCAGGATCGATACCAGTGGGTGGCACCTGGGGGGAAAGATCCTGCCCTCGTCCCCTACTATGTGGGGTGATGCAGGGTTTGGTCCTCTCTCCTTTCCTATTCAACATCTATATGAAGCCACTGGGTGAGCTCATCCACCACCATGGGGTGAGGTATCATCAGTACACTGATGATACCCAATTATACATCTCTGCCCCTGGTGAATTAAGCAATGCTGTTGATGTCTTATTCCGGTGCCTGAAGACTGTAGGGATCTGGATGGGGAACAACAGGCTTCAACTGAACCCAGGCAAGACTGAGTAGCTCTGGGCTTTGGGGCCTTCCATTTCTGGGACTATGCCATCTTTTGTGCTGGATGGGGTTGACCTGCCCCAAACAGACCCAGGGGTTCTTCTAGACTTGCGACCCCTACTTGAAGAGCAGGTGGCAGTCGTGTCTAGGAGGGCCTTCACACAGCTTCATGTTGTGTACCAGTTGCACTCATTCCTAGATTGGGAGGTTCTGCTCACAGTCATGCACGCCCTGGTCACCTCCCTGATGGACTATTGTAATGCTCTCTACATGGAGCTGCCCTTGAAGAATATCTGGAAGCTTCAGCTGGTGCAGAATGCAGTGGCATGGGCTATATTCTAGGGGATATATGTCCCTAGAATGGCACACATTACACCTCTGTTCCATAAGCTGCATTGGTTGCCAGTTTGCTTCTGAGTCTAATTCAAGGTGCTGGTTTTGACCTTTAAAGCCCTTCATGGAATGGGGCCAGGTTATTTGAGGGACCGCCTCTTCCCAATTACATCTGCCCATCCCATCAGATCCAGCAGAAGAGGTATGTTGCAGGTCCCATCTGCTAAACAGCTACATCTGGTGGGACCCTGGAGATGGGTCTTTTCTGCCGTGGTGCCTGCCTTATGGAACATCATGCCCCCTGAGGTCAGGCTGACTTTTCGCAAGTCCCTCAGGACTTGGCTATGTCATCAGGCTTGAGGGCCCCAAGGGAATGGTGAATTGTTGAGATAGCTCCTGTCAGCCTTCCCAGGTAGACCAGACAGGAAACATGACCAGATGAGCTAATTCTATTTTATTGTAAGGCTACATTAACAGAATCTTGCAAGTCTGAAAGTACAATTCTTCCCCTGTCTCCTTTACACCCTGAGAAACTAGGGAGGGTCCCTTCTGAGCCTCTTGCTCCACCCACTATCCAGCTGCGGGTTATGCCCTCTCTTATCTGACTGTTCCCTAGGAAGCATCTCTTCGCCCTGTCTCCCAAGGTCTTTCCCACATACCATTACAGCTCCCCTGTTGTTAATATCTGTCACTCTCTCCTTGCCTTTTTAAAGTTGTAATATTGATTTTTTAATTGTTGATTGTTTTTATTATTGTTTTTTAATTTTTTTATTGTGCGCCACAAAGTTACATTTTGTGAGATGGGCAGCTATATAAATATGATGAATAAATAAATAAATAAACAAACTGTGATGAGCACTATATGAATCATAAAATAAAATTGTAAACTATGATTAATTCTATCCATACTGCTAAAAGTCTATTCTAATTTAAGAAGTCTTAAGAAGTCTTATATCACTGAAATATTCAGACTTACAGTATATGTAACAAGAAACCGAAATTTTGAATATGGTACAAATCCATATATCAAATTATAATCTAGAAATAGTTTCCAATTTGAATTAAATTCTGTGTCAGTTTTACTTTTAAGATACAAAGTTATTCTAGACATTGAAGCATATTCCCATAATTTTTGGTTACTCATTTTTCCATAAAAGGAGTCAAGCATTCTTTTCAATAAGAGGTGTAAAGTATCCCCACAGCAGTTATTTATTTTATTTATTTATTTATTTAATTTATATGACGGCCCATCTCCCCCCAACGGGGAACTCTGTTAGCATGTACAAAGCTAATTCAGTATGCTTTGTGGGAATATATGTTTCAGTAAAGTTTAGTAAAAATATCACAGTTGAACAGGAAATTCAACCTTTAAGATTTGTTTCATTTTGGTTTGAATCATTTCAAGAATTGTTGAGCTTTCATATCTACCATTAGATATGAAAGAATTATCCAACCTGATCTTATCGTATCTTTTAATACTAGTACTATTTATTTGAAAATATTGAAACCAATCAGGTGAACTGAGCGACTGTGAAGTAAGGGTCTCAGAAGATTTCACCTGTCTTATTAACAATAAAAACTTGCAACCTGTATGAATTATGATATCTCCACTGAGAGAAGTTCTTTGTGCTTTCCTCTTCATGAAAGTAAACATTTAATAAAGAAGCAAGAGGAGATAAATCTAGGCTAATTCTTTTCCTGTATTTATCTCAAACGTTCAATACATTTCTTATTATTGCATGATCTCTTATAAATTATTTATTTCTATTTGTATCAATCCAAAGATATATGTGCAGACTATCTGGAAGTCCTCCTCCATCTTTTTTCAAAATTGCAAGCATAAAAGACCATTCTAAATTATCAAAAGCTTTCTCTGTATCAAGAAAGCACAGCCGCTTTCTTGTTTTTATGATTACTCTTATTAATAACATTCAAATGTATATCTGATATTATGTTTCATGTAGCTCTTTGGAAAGAATCTAGTCTGGTCAGGATATATCCATTCTTGTTAGTTCACCTGTATGTAACCTTTCAATCCTGGAAAATGAGAGAACATGAATTTATCAGATTCATAAAATGAGAAACCAAGAGGGATCCAAATGTCCAATGTTTTTTCAAATGTGAAATAGAGCTATTTGACCTGTTCCTGTGTTGTTGTTTATTCGTTCAGTCGCTTCCGACTCTTTGTGACTTCATGGACCAGCCCACGCCAGAGCTTCCTGTTGGCCGTCACCATCCCCAGCTCCCCCATGGTTGAGTCCATCACCTCCAGAATATCATCCATCCATCTTGCCCTTGGTCGGCCCCTCTTCCTTTTGCCTTCCACTTTCCCTAGCATCAGCTTCTTCTCCAGGGTATCCTGTCTTCTCATTATGTGGCCAAAGTACTTCAGTTTTGCCTTTAATATCATTCCCTCAAGTGAGCAGTCTGGCTTTATTTCCTGGAGGATGGACTGGTTTGATCTTCTTGCAGTCCAAGGCACTCTCAGAATTTTCCTCCAACACCACAGTTCAAAAGCATCTATCTTCCTTCTCTCAGCCTTCCTTATGGTCCAGCTCTCACAGCCATAGGTTACTACAGGGAATACCATTGCTTTAACTATGCGGACCTTTGTTGTCAGTGTGATGTCTCTGCTCTTAACTACTTTATCAAGATTTGCCATTGCTCTCCTCCCAAGAAGTAGACGTCTTCTGATTTCCTGGCTGCAGTCAGCATCTGCAGTAATCTTTGCGCCTAGAAATACAAAGTCTGTCACTGCCTCCACTTTTTCTCCCTCTATTTGCCAGTTATCAATCAAGCTGGTTGCCATAATCTTGGTTTTTTTGAGGTTTAACTGCAACCCAGCTTTTGCACTTTCTTCTTTCACCTTCATCATAAGGCTCCTCAACTCCTCCTTGCTTTCAGCCATCAAAGTGGTATCATCTGCATATCTAACATTGTTAATGTTTCTTCTAGCGATTTTAACTCCAGCCTTGGATTCCTCAAGCCCAGCACGTCGCATGATGTGTTCTGCGTACAGGTTGAATAGGTAGGGTGAGAGTATACAGCCCTGCCGTACTCCTTTCCCAATCTTAAACCAGTCCGTTGTTCCGTGCTCTGTTCTTACCATTGCTACTTGGTCGTTATACAGATTCCTCAGGAGGCAGACAAGATGACTTGGTATCCCCATACCACCAAGAACATGCCACAATTTGTTATGATCCACACAGTCAAAGGCTTTAGAATAGTCAAGAAAACAAAAATAGATGTTTTTCTGAAACTCCCTGGCTTTCTCCATTATCCAGCGGATATTGGCAATTTGGTCTCTAGTTCCTCTGCCTTTTCTAAACCCAGCTTGTATATCTGGCAATTCTCGCTCCATGAATTGCTGGAGTCTACCTTGCAAGATCTTGAGCATTACCTTACTGGCATGTGAAATAAGTGCCACTGTTCGATAGTTTGAACATTCTTTAGTGCTTCCCTTTTTTGGTATGGGGATATAAGTTGATTTTTTCCAATCTGATGGCCATTCTTGTGTTTTCCAAATTTGCTGGCATATGGCATGCATCACCTTGACAGCATCATCTTGCAAGATTTTAAACAGTTCAGCTGGGATACCGTTGTCTCCTGCTGCCTTGTTATTAGCAATGCTTCTTAAGGCCCATTCAACCTCACTCTTCAGGATGTCTGGCTCTAACTCACTGACCACACCGTCCTATACAGATCTCCCGTATATTCTTGCCACCTTTTCTTGATCTCTTCTGCTTCTGTTAGGTCCTTACCATCTTTGTTTTTGATCATACCCATTTTTGCCTGGAATTTACCTCCAATGTTTCTAATTTTCTGGAAGAGGTCTCTTGTCCTTCCTATTCTATTGTCTTCTTCCACTTCCGCACCTTGCTTGTTTAAAAATAATTCTTTATCTCTTCTGGCTAACCTCTGGAATTTTGCATTTAATTGGGCATATCTCCTCCTATCACTGTTGCCTTTTGCTTTCCTTCTTTCTTGGGCTACTTCCAGTGTCTCAGCAGACAGCCATCTTGCCTTCTTGGTTTTCTTTTTCTTTGGGACGTTTTTTGTTGCTGCCTCCTGAACAATGTTGCGAACTTCTGTCCATAGTTCTTCCGGGACCCTATCTACTAAATCTAATCCCTTAAATCTATTCTTCACCTCCACTGCATATTCCTTAGGAATATTAGTGAGCTCATATCTAACTGATCTGTGAGTCTTTCCTATTCTCTTTAGTCTGATTCTAAATTTTGCAATAAGAAGTTCGTGATCTGAACTACAGTCAGCTCCAGGTCTTGTTTTTACCGACTGTATAGATGTCCGCCACCTTTGGCTGCAAAGGATGTAGTCAATCTGAATTCGGTGTCGACCATCTGGTGAAGTCCATGTATAAAGTCGTCTTTTAGGTTGTTGGAAGAGAGTGTTTGTTATGCACAGTGAGTTGTCTTGGCAAAATTCTATCAGCCTATGTCCTGCTTCATTTTGTTCTCCCAGACCATGCTTGCCTGTAATTCCAGGTGTCGTTTGACTACCCACCTTAGCATTCCAGTCTCCTGTAATGAAAATAACATCTCTTTTTGGCGTATTATCCAGTAGGTGCTGCAGATCCTCATAGAACTGATCTACTTCTGCTTCTTCAGCATCTGTGGTTGGGGCGTATATTTGGATCACTGTGATGTTAAATGGCTTACCCTGAATTCGAATTGAGATCATTCTATCGTTTTTTGGATTGTATCCAAGCACTGCTTTAGCCACTTTATTATTAATTATGAAGGCTACTCCATTTCTTCTGTGGTCCTCTTGTCCACAGTAGTAGATCTGGTGGTCATCTGATGTGAAGTGGCCCATTCCAGTCCATTTCAGTTCACTGACACCTAAAATGTCTATATTTAATCTTGACATCTCACCAATAACCACATCCAATTTGCCCTGGCTCATAGATCTTACATTCCAGGTTCCTATGGTGTGTTGATCTTTAGAACATCGGATTCGTCGTTCACCACCAGCACCGTCGGCCGCTAGCCGTCCTTTCAGCTTTGAGCTAGTTGCGTCATCACATCTGGGGCTAGTTGAACGTATCCTCTGTTCCTCCCCAGTAGCATTTTGACCATCTTCCGACTTGGGAGTCCCATCTTCCGATGGTATACCGACATATCTCTGGTTGTACTGATCCATTTAGTTTTCACGGCAAGAATACTGGGGTGGGTTGCCATTACCTTCCCCAGGGATTGTATTTAGTCTGACCTCTCTGCCACGACCTTCCCGTCTTGGGTGTTCCTTCACAGTTTAGCTCATGGTTTCATTGAGGTGCTCAAGCTCCAGCACCACGACAAGGTAACGATCTCCTTTGTTGGAGACCTGTTCCTACTCATCTCTTTTCGTCTACAGTCCTATGCAAAGAGATAATTACTGTAGCCATGTGTGGGGTAGCTCTGGCTGATAATAACATATATTCCTATGCAACATAGTCAAAAAGGGAAGGAACTACAGTAAGAGATAGGTGTGAGCAATTACTATGCAGAATACACATAAATTCAAGTTCTGGTAAGTTTGTATTTTCAGATAGTTGGCAGGTACTGGGCAACATACAAATTGATGGATAGAAGTAATTAATAAGTAAATAAAATGAATTAGCAAGCAAGTTGAGTGGAACCATTTCTTATATCAATCTTCCCCAGTGTCCATGCTGGCTGAGGATGGGCATTGGAGTCCATCCCATATGGGAAGTGCCCTGCTGAGGAAAGCTGCTTTTTAAAGTCTAGCTTCAAAATTGGTTTGATATGCTTATGTCTAAGTTTATAGGATATAAGTATCCAGAAGCTTCAGCTGGTCCAGAATGCGGCTGCGCGGGCAGTCACGGGTGCTATAAGATCAGCATCTGTAACACCGCTGCTCAGTGAGCTGCATTGGGTACCAGTTTGCTTCCGGGTCCAATTCAAGGTGCTGGTTATCACCTTTAAAGCCCTACATGGCATGGGGCCAGGGTACCTGAGGGACCATCTCATCCCCACTATATCTGCCTGCCCCACCCGGTCATGCAGAGAGGGCATGCTTCGGGCCCCATCAATAAAAGAATTTCATCTGGCGGGGTCCAGGAGGCATGCCTTCTCTGCAATAGCACCCACCCTGTGGAATATCTTGCCCCTGGAGGTGAGGCGGGCGCCCTCACTCCTAGCCTTCCGGAAGTCTTTACAGATCTGGTTCTGCCGCCTTGCTTGGGATGAAGGAGGTAATAGTTCCTCCTGGGGGTGGTTAGCCCCGTGATATCCTCCTTTTTAAGATCCTACCATCCTCTGGATTTTCTTTACTTATTATTATATTGTATTTTAAAGTATATAGGTTTTTAATTTTAATATTATTGTTGTAAACTGCCCAGAGTCTACTGCTGTAGAGATGGGCAGTGATAAATCTGAATAATAAATAAATAAATATATAAATATATAAATATATAAATTGACCAGAAAAAATAGGACAATAGATTGAGAAAAGTAGAATTGGGGGCAGTGATCAACCACAGCTTTTTGAAACTCTTTAAGAGCATTTGTCATACATAATCTTAATTTAAGGGCTTTGTAATTCTGCTTCTTTTTCATAGATACATTCCCTGCTTCCTAGATTGCCATTTGTGAGTTTCTGTTATACCTCTTCACTTTTCCCAGTATTTTCTAACTACAGCATGCATATCCTGATTGTGTCTAAATCAATGGAAATATTGAGAAAAATGCAGAAAGACAGAACCAATGATTCCAAAAAATCTCACTTCTATGGAAGAAAGGATGTTATCTCTCTAGATCAGGGCTTTCCAAAGTGCCGCCGCTGGCGACACAACAGCGGCGGTGATGGCAGTGAGGTGGCGGCAAGCGCACACACGGCGGCAGCACGGGTGTGTGTGCGGTGGCGTGCGCATGCACGGCGGCGGTGCGGGGGGCGCGCGGTGGCGCGCGCGCGCACGGCGGCAGCGCGGGGGGCATGCGGTAGCGCGCGTGCACGGCGGCGGCGGCAGCCTCCGGTAAAACGCGGAAGCACTGATCCCGCGCCACTGTTGCTGCCGCCGTGCATGTGCGCGCCGCCGCTTCCGGGTGGTGTGGCGACACACCACGCTGTGTGTGGCGACACACTTTTGTGTCGCGACACACAGTTTGGAAAGCTCTGCTCTAGATATTTGCTCTCTGCTTTGCCAAGATGGGAAGAGAGTTACACATAGGAAGAAATGTATGAGAAATGGAAGTCCTGAATGCAAATGTATGTTGTTGTGGGAAGCCTGAATGCAATGTTTGTATTCATATATGAACTGAATTGTCTTCTCTTCCATACCTAGTCCTAAAATGTCCCTATTTTTGAATAATACATCTCAAATGGATTGCTTAGTTCATTCACAGAAGCCAGGAAAAAAGGAAGCTTTCTTACAGTTTTGGATAACTGTTGCAGACCCTCAGTTTGTTCAATGAGATCATCCATTAATATAGCAAGAGGGGACATTTATTACATTTATTGCCACCAATATTTATATCATGTTAACTTAAGAGCCAGCCCTCATAAAATTAGTCTCCATTTTCAGCCACGAAGTATCCATATCAAAATTACTACAGTAGTTGTTATTTCTAGCCTGAGAGGAGAGCTAAATGAGAATTTAATTATTAAGAGAATTTCATTTCTAGCCAAAAGGGAAACAGTGACAAAGAACGAGTTGGATGACAGCTCTTCAAATCTATACCAAATGGTAGCAAAAGGGTGCTTGAAAACTGCTTGAACTAAATACCACTGAACATATATTCAAAGAACATTGCTATTAAAAAAAATGCCTCTTTCCCTTGACCATAGCCTCCATTAACAAGAATATAGCATCTTACAAAGGTATGTATACCTGGCCTCAAGACTGAATATCTGACTCCATTTAAGGAGCAGAACTGCAATTCTGAATCATGAAATAACTCTGTCCTGCTATTTAATGGGTGATTTATTAAGTTCCTCTTCAATGGTTATATTAGTCCTCCGTCTTCAAATCCCTTTCTTCAGTGTCACAAAATAATGTTTAGAACTCAGAGAAAATAAGGATTCTATTTTTGCTCAGATAACTTCGTGCATGTAAATGTCATCTGGGGAGAGAGAACATTGTTGAAACTTTCTATTTAAGATGGATTTTAATTAAGGGCTTTATCAAATTTGTGTGTTCAGTCAACATCTGGGTTTAGGATTTGGTCAGGCCCCTTCCTCCAGCTTATCTACTCCAAATGGGAGGGCATTCTCCATATTTGCCTATGATATGCAAGACCAGCCATTCATTTCAGAAAGAAATAGATGTAGGGGTGGTTTGCCAGGAAAGCCATTGTTCAAGCAAGTATTTTGATCTGAGGATGGTTTACTGATTGAAAATTTGATCAGCAGACAGCTTCTAAAACCATCCACAGATTTCCTGGGCCATCAGGAACAAACTCATGCATTGTCTTTTTGTTTGTTTGTTTGTTTGTTTAGCACATCCCCTTTTGTTAAAGGACTCCTTCCACATACTGTAATCGGATAGGTACTAAGGAACTGCACTTTGGTTCAATTCCTTCCCCTTCACCCTTTCTACATCCTAACCTTTTATGGCGTAATGAAGACCATTTACACATGATGTCTCCCACCCTAAAATGTTACTCAGTGCTGTAATATTCACACATTTTCTCAGTTCAATTGCGGTTGCTTTGCAGTGAATCCACTTCGCTTCACATGGCCACAGATTTGGTCTGAAGCAGCTGCCTTCAAGTCTTTATTTACAATGCAGATAATTTATGCACAACTAGAGTGAATTAGAGAGTCCTGATACAGTTATTCCATGGTCAGATGCTAGAACTCACCATACTAGAATTTTCTTTATAGACAACACTTGCAGAGAAATATTTCTCCATTTGCCTTTCAAAACTCTGTCTTGCTAATGGCACTTCAGAATTCAGTTCATTTATCGTGAAGAACCCTACTTCCAACTAGACACCTCTTGGGTTTTTTTTAGAGCAGACCAATTATGTTCTGCATTCAGATAATTTTGCCTCATATCTTTATTAGCAGTGCATATTTTGAGGTGGGGAGGCAATAAAGGGGCAAAATAATCCTAATCTCTGAGCCCTCAGAAGCATCAGATGCCAACCCCCTTCTGACAGATTGGCAGCAGTGAAAAAAAAATGCTGGGGGAGGGGGAGGGGACACCCTCCTCATTGCTCCCAATAAAAGATAATATATTTAGACTTCTTCTAAATTATAATACCCTTCACAATAGAAAATTATAATGTCCTTCAAAATAGGGAATAATACCGATTGTTAGGTGGGAACAACTAGTGTTTTTCTTTTAAATTAGACATAATTAATAGGCACTGAAAGAATTAAACAGACCCCCAACTGTTCACCAATTCTGCCTGCCCATATTTATGTAATTTTGCATATCACATTATATTGAATTTATAACTTCCAATGCCAGAGTTACAAAAATGGGAATGTACACCACATTAAAAAAAACAAAACCCTACCTTCCCTTTTTACATACAGAACGGATCATTTCCCACAATCAGCAGTTCCTTCTAACTTCTGAAAAACAACTTTTAGAAAAGGGCATGAAATAATACATGGAAGAGATCACGTGTTTACTTAATGATGTTGCAACTGGCAAATAAGAAGGTTATCCAAGTTGATGGCAGTGATGGATTTGTACTCCACCCAAATGTAATGAATTCAATTATGACAGCTCCCATTACAGCATACACAGAAATACACAGCATACACAGAGTCCCCCATTGGGGGAGATGGGCGGTGAGAGAAATTTGAACAATAAATAAAATAAAATAAATAAATAAATATAAATAAATAAATATAAATAAATAAATAAATAAATTTGGACAGGGACACTGCAGTTCTTCAGTTTTCTCAACCGAAAGACAATGTGTAGACTTTTTTTCCCCTTATGCATTTGATTTTGCTCATGCAAAGAGATATAACAATAACCTTGTCCATCTTTTCCTTTTAGGTCAGTCCTTGTCCACTCAGCACTAGTGACATGATGTTTGTGTATCCTTATAAATAACTTTCAAAGCTTAATTAAACTAAATGGTAATCAAAAGACCTTTTTTCCCCTAACTTCTGTGTACAAGGAAGCTGTAACTATTGAAAATTAACTGTAAGATTGAGTTGACTTTTAAAGGCTCAACATGAGCTTCTCATTAGCCTTATTATCATTTCTGAATCATAAATATGTAAATGATGAGTTTCACATGGGAGATTTAATTCTGTGCTCTTATTTCTGATTAGCTCGAAATACACTCCGGCTCTGTCAGATAATTGGTAACACTGCACACCAATAAGGCATTTCCCTACGCTTCATCAGAAGGAGTTGAAATTAGGGGAGGCAGGGCTGTTACAATTTGACAGTTTTGTAACACCAACTTGTTAAAGTTTTAACTATTGCCATTAATATTGGCAATAAATTATTAATATAGTTTTTAATGCCAGGATCCTTTAATTAAAAAAAAAGGAGCTCTAAGCCCAGAAAAGCACCCATGGGAAAGAGGGTTCTTTTGTGTAGGGATGGAAGTGCATATGTGTGCATATGTGTCTTTGTGTGCATCCTTTTTCTAAATACACCTCAAACCAACTAACCAACCAACAAAAAAAAAACAACTTAATTTGAGTTTAATCCGGGGAGTATTCCCAGCCAAACGTTGTCCATTTGTTTGAAAATGTAAGTTCTTTTTGAAGTGTATTCCTATTGGCAATGATTTTTTTCTTTGAGCAATGAAAATAAATATATTTGTTTGAAATAATAGAATAAGCACAATTTGGATAAAACTGCAGTTTGGTTGCCCTTATGATATACTGGCCAAATGTTCCAAAATTAATCAGTACTGTCTTTACCATTAGCAAGGAAAGCTGTTGTAACCTACTCTTCTCCTTCTTTATCTTATTAAAAAGAATTACTATGTAAATCCAGACACTACCTTGCAAGTCAACATACTATACAGGAAGTGTACTGACACAAACTTAGCATGTCTTTGTATATCAATATTCATTTTTACAACCTTTTCCCATAATGTCAGTGGGATTTTCAACCACCCATGTATGTTGATTTTTATCTGGGATTTCTTTAAAATTTATATTTATATCCACAAATGAAGGCAGTTTCCTTTCAAATAACTTTTTTACATATTTAAAAGAATTAAAGCAAGATGTGAAGTCTCCATTTTTACAAATTTCCATAAAAATATTACAGTTCATAGGAAGTATATGAGATTTACTCTAATTAATAGAATAATGAAATAAATTATCCAGCGGTTGTACAATATGAATAAATTAAATTAATAAAGTAGAAAATACATAATCTGTAATGGTGTAAATGATAATGTCCTAGAAAAAATGATGAAAAGGAACCTATTAATGCCGTGAGACTGTTGAAAAATACTACAACTGTAGTTATAACCTAAGAAGTATTAAAATATGGATGTGGTTTGTGGTTTGCCCATGGAGTGGCTTGTGACTTGTTAGATGTACATGTGATGACTGCATCTCTACTGTTTTTGTTCCCATATACAAAGGAAAAGTTAGCAGGAGTGAATTCAGTAAACTGCAGGGGAATTAGCTTTTTCAGTGTGCTTGGGAAGGTGTTTCACAGAAATCTGACTGAAAGGGTACAAGACACATCAGTTACTATCTATCCTCTGGCATCCTTTAGCATACAGATTAAAGGTTGGAAGCTCCTCAATCTGGAGATCTTTTGAAAGACCTCCTTTGTTTTTCCCTATCTGTTATTGTAATACTTCTTGTCTGTTCTAATAGTTCCCTGCAATGCTCAACTAAAACTGGTTTAGAAGTTAAGTTCTGTCAGCCCCACTAGGTAGACCAGACCAGAAAATCAACTCCATAGGAAGACTAGAACTATACTTATTGAGATAGGTTATAATAACCGAATTTTGCAAGCCTGATGGTGCTTTACCTTCCCTCCTTCTTATACCCCAGTGAATCAGGGATGAGTCTGCCTGAGTCACTTCCGAATAATATATTGCTACCCAAGACTTAAAGAATGTTTCAGCCCTCTTTGCTTATGCGATGGTTCTTGCATATTTCTGTCAAGGTGATCTCCCTGATTATCTACAAGTTCAAATTAAGTTCAAGTTCAGCTTCAAATTAAGTTTAGCTCCTGGTGACTTCATGGATATTTGGCAACAACATGGAAGGGGACTGCCATTGTCTACTTCAGGCAATTTTTTTCCACATTCCCAGTGAGTCTACAGCCCTGAGATTTCCTAGTGTCTTCCATCCAGGTATTAACCTGTTTCAATTCCGCTTTGCTTTTTCAAGATAGCCAAGGAGATGGTTGCATAGGTGGCAAAAGGGATTGGTTTACACTGTGATTTTTAAAAGCATATGCTTCAAGAAATATATTTCTTCTTATATCTTCAGCATAATTACACAACAAGCCATAGATGAAAAGCTGTGTTCACATTGCATCACATTTCTCTTAAAACGATGAAGCAACGGGGTCCCTTTCTTTCTTTCCTCTCCCCTACTTTCAGCATGCACATTTTCTTCTCTTTAATCAAAGAGAGAGACATACATGAACATATCATCTGCTTTTTAAAATGTCAGGTAAGAAGCAAAACCACTTAATGGAAGTTGCCTATCTAGTTTTCAGCAAGGCATCCTAATGGACTGATCAGTCCCACATTGCCCGATAGAATGACCAGAGAATATTTTGAAAGGGCTGCCAGGACCACAAGTGGGCCTCTCAAAATAGCTGGGTTTAGTAATTCTGCCAAGAATACTTGACGTATTTAGTCATTCCTAGTGCAGGAATGCTACATTACTTATCTGTGTTCTAGTTGGAACAGGCGCAACAATGACTCACAGAGAAACATACAGAACAGGTTCCCTTGGAAACCTTGTTGAAAACTGGATGGACAGCTCTGAAAAACTGAGCTATTTTGACTCTTGAGAAAATAGCTCCATCTGATTCATCCATCTTTGGTTGTATAGATCAACATCAATATCCATCAAACTGAACAGATCTCGTTCTCATCCATCAAGCTGAACTGAGCCAACTAGCTAAGTGCTGACCAGGTACTTTTCCCTTCTCACAGCTTATCCAGGCCTTTGTTAATTAGTTAATTGGTCAGTCCTCAAGAGAGCAAATGGAACTCACATGGGCTAATGGAATCAGCCATCTTTTCTCCAGGAACATCCCAGAAAATTACATCATCATATTGCATTGCTCTCAAAGACAGCTGCAAATGCTTGGCATGAGAAATTAAGCCAGTGTTCTGATTTATACATTTACACTGTAATGAAAAGAAAGGCCTTCAGAACACCCTGAGAGTAAATAAAGTATCTTACTACTATCTAAGTGGTCACCCTTCCTCTTTTACACTCAAACATTTTCCCCATCTCTGAAGTTGGCATTTTTAAATAATTTCATTAAAAGAAGATTTTATGAAGATTTTTAAAAAAACTATAGAACATAGAAGAAGAAATAGAAAAAGAAAAGGTTTTTAAAAGGGTAAAAGAAAAAGTGAAGAATAACAAAAAAGCAAGAAAAAGAAAGATATCTAAAGAAGCAACTTCCAATCTTCTTTGCAGCAGTTACAAACATAGTAATTACCATCTCCACCCTCCCATATTGCATAGCATAGTTCCTTTCTTCCCATAAAAAAAAGGTAAAGGTTCCCCCCGCACATTTGTGCAGTCATGTCGGACTCTAGGGGCCGGTGCTCATCTCCGTTTGTTAGCCGAAGAGCCAGTGTTGTCCGAAGACGCTTCGGCGGTCATGTGGCCGGCATGACGCACGCGGAACGCTGTTACCTTCCCACCGAAGTGGTACCTATTAATCTACTTGCATTTGCATGCTTTCGAATTGCTAGGTTGGCAAGAGCTGGGGCTAGTGTGGGAGCTCAATCCGTCACGCGGGGCTGGGGATTCGAACCTCCAAACTTGCGAATCTTCCGATCGACAAGCCTGGCGTCTTACCCGCTGAGCCACCGCGCCCTTTCTTCCCATAAACAACCTTTTTAATTAATAAATCCTGAAATCAGCAGTTCATTTTTATCCATTTTCAGCAAAAAGTCTATAAAGGGTTTCCAGTATTTTATGTTCCCTCCTTGGTCAAACAAGTCAATTTAGCCATTTCTGCAAACTCAGCAATCTTCACAATCCATTCCTCCATTATTGGTGTTTCTGTAGTCTTCCATCTTTGTGCATATAATAGCCTTGCTGCAGTTACCATATATAAAAACAATAATCCAGCTCTTTAGTTGAGTGTCTATAAGTCCTAATAAAAGTTCTGGTTTCATCTGAATGTTAATTTTTAAAACTCTCTGCATTCGCTTCTTCACAAGTCCACCATGCATGATAAAATGTCCCTTCATGTTTTTCATATTTCCAACAGCGATTAGGAGTACCTTTATACGTCTTAGACAATTTCCCTGGTGACATATACCAATGGTACATCATTTTAAAAAAGTTTTCTTTTAAATTGTAAGACAATGTGAATTTCAGACCTTTTAACCACATTCTCTCCCATTGATCCATTTGAATATTATAACCAAAATTCTTGGCCCATTGGAAGTTGGATTTGTGGATGTTGAACATAGCTTTTATTAATGCTACATTTCCCATGGCTTTATATAAGTTTGCCCATATTATTGCTTCTATGAGCTTGACTACCAAAAAGCTATCCAATCATCCAAAGTTAGGTAAGAGGGCCATGCAGCCTTGGAAAACGATTTGGAAGAAATGCTTTGGATCTCATGCCATCACAACCTTACAACATTTTTCAGGCTTCCATGTGAGCCTGCAAAAGATGCTACTGCTTTAAGGATCTCACTCATTAAAATTAATGTGACCCTTAAAGCAGCCACAACTTTTATGCAGGCTCACATGGACATGTGAAAAACAACCAGCTGCTTTAATGAATAGGAGAGAGGGACTGTGCTTTAACCTGAAGCACTTCTTCCAAATCATTTTCCAAGTGTATACAGCCCATTTGTGATATATAGGTAGATTTTAGATTTTGTGTAATATATCTAGATTCTAGATTAGTGTTTCTCAGCTTTAAGACATGTGGACTTCAACCCCCAGAATTCCCCAGCAATTCCACAGCCAGCATACTGGCTGGGGAATTCTGGGAGTTGAAGTCCACACATCTTAAAGTTGCCAAGGTTGAGAAACACTGTTTTAGATTCATGGAAGGATTCCTTATACAGGAGGAGTCTGGTAGCACCTTTTCCATCTAATAAATTTTATTAAAAGGAATAAACTTTTATGGGCTGCAGGTAATTTGTTACTTGGAAAAGGTGCTACCAGACTCTTTCTGATTTTTTGCCACCATACACTAACAGGGCTTTCCTCCTACAATAAGACAGTACAGGTAAGCATTCCAATAAAATATAGAGTGCCATTTATCCCAATAAAAGTCTGCAGTCTTTTCTGATAGCCTAGTAAAGTATTCAGCCATTTCATATTTTACCCACTCTCTCCATTTTTCTTTTCCAATTGGCAAGGAATTTTCTATGGCTACGAGGGTGCAAAATCTGCATTTGATGTGGATTCTAAAACGATTCTTACTACTTCAACGAAGTATGCTGGTATCTCCTTTTTCTTTGTCAGTCATTCTAATACAGTAGACTAGTATGCCACAAAGGCAACCAAAGTCCGGATTTATCCTAAGCAGGCTAGTTCTGTCCATGCAAGGTAGAATCTCTAATCTAGAAAATAACTTGGAAGCCAACTGAACTGAATGAGAATTGGTAGAAAATAAATGCAAGCTTTTTTTTTCCTGCACATCATCAATTCACTGCTTGAATATTGTCTAAGGCAAGGTTTCTTGGATTCAAAAGTCATTTACTGAACTCATCTTACCAATCCTCTTCCATTTGTCAGTCACAAAGAATTCATGAGGTTACAGGCATGATGAAATCAGCTTTAAGTGTTACACAGCAATAAAGAGTGACTTGCAAACTGTAGGAAACCTAGTGACACTATCATAATGACACTAGGAAGCTTTTGGTGGAGACAAGGAAGAATTTTGTTAGTTTGTCTGAAATATCTTGTCAGCATTACTCCACTGAAGGAGGAAATCAGTGCTGGATTTTCTAAATATATTAAAAAGAAGAAGTGATGTCTGGAAATATTATTAACACATACCACCACCACCAAGGGGGGGAGGGAACTCCTTATCCACCTTTCACTTTTTCTTCTCTCCACTGACCTTATTTGCAAACTTGAGTTTGGTGAACACCCCCTAGAGTAAATTCCCAGGGGTAAAAAGAGGTAAGGAAGGCAGGTGATTGTCCAACTATCTGCCAGATATACCTATCAAATTATTCATTTCTCAGGCTGCTTAAGGTAATTTAAATTCATAGCTTTTCAAACCACTGACAAGGCTTGCACACTGTGAAGAAAATGAATATTGTTAAGGGTTAAATGGACAGCTTCACACTTTAAATGCATTATAAATTCACCGCAGGCAATCTCTTCATGTGTGCTCTCTTTCTTCCCCCCTTCTTCCTTATTATTTTATTTTTATAATCAAGGGTTCTTTGTAATTGTAAGCTACAATGACATTTTGCATGACTAGAGGAGAATTCAAACAGAAGTGGTCAAACATAAAAAAGAGGCTGCTACCATTCAGGTGTATTGAATTACACACAAATTGAGGGACAAGCAGGAGATTCATAGTTTTACAATAGTATAACTACATAAAAGTTAAGATGTGTCCCGTGAAGACCAGTATATGATATAGTATAGTTGGTGGGATGTGGACAACAGTATGTTGGTTTGCAAGATAGTCTCTATATTACAGAACCTACTTGCATAGTGCTTGGGGTAAAACTGAACTTCAGTTGCTTGTGTACACTAGCCAAAATATGCCGCAACTGACCAGTAATGTCCTTATCTATAACAGAGAATGCTGTATTTGCATGGGTATGGTAACCTAGATTACTCTTGCCATATCTAAGCATTATGAGGAAGTTCACTTGACCAAATTATGGTGAGTGGCAGAAGTCAATATCTGTGGGACCAACTGTTGACAACCATGGCATCTGGAAGATTATGATGTTGAATGTTTGTTTGTTTGTTCAGTTTGTTAGTCAGCTCTAGGTGTCTAGTGCAGAGCTTTCCAAACTTTTCATGTCGGTGACACACTTTTTAGACATGCATCATTTCGCGACACACTCTTACAGCAGGGCATCATTTCGTGACACACTCTTGCAGCAGGGCACAAGGCAGGCATGAGGAACTGCGTGGAACCACAGCAGGTTTGGAGGCAGCAAGGCACAAGGCAGGCACTAGGACCTGCGTGGAATCCTGGCAGGGCTCGGAGGCAGCAGCAGCCACGACACACCCAGACACTGCAGCTGACACACTAACGTGTCCCGACACACAGTTTGGAAAGCTCTGGTCTAATGGCATATAAAAACACTAACCAAAATAAGATCAAAATAGTAAAAAACAAACAAAAAATACATCCCTGAAGTAAAACCCAATCTACAATAAACAACCACACAGTCTTCAACTAACTACCTGACCCCCAAGCCCAGGAATGTAAGAGGAATAACTGATGAATAGTATGAATCAATCAATCAATCAATCAATCAATATGTCAATGACAGAAAAATAGATTATGTGTTTCTGTATATGAAACTAAGAGTAAATGGAAGACATAATAGATCTGAATAAAGGTGGTCCAATGTTGAGGAATGAAGTTGATGAATACATGAAGGGAATATATTTAATCATGAATGAAATTGCTGAAATGTATGTCAGAAAGTATTATTGATGTCATTTAGGTTGTTTTGGGTGCATATGAAGATAGGAATGCATAGGTTGATGATAGCTGTATCTTACAATTCATTGAATGGTGATAAGACTATGGTTTAGGAAAAACAGAATTAATGCAATCCAGGGAGTAAAAAATATTTTGTTAAAGAACATGAAAGAAACAAGAGAGTATAGAAAAGGCCATTTGGAGACCCATGAATAAATGAGAACGGTGACTCATTGGTGAATATCTGCTTAGAAAAATATGTTTCAGATATGTGGTTTAAGCATAAGTCTATTCATACATACAAATGGCAAAGGAATGAACATAAATCTAAAACCATGATTGATTTGATTGTTCATGAGGAAAGACTGAGAGATTTAGTGAAGGAGACTAGGGTCATGAGAAATTCTAAATGAAATTCTAAATAGACCAATTTTCTGTAGTGTCAAGAATGGATCTTGGAACAAAAAGGAAGAAGTGAAAAGAGAATGCAGATAGAGAATGCAGACAGAATCAATATAGAAAGAGAAAATATATGTTCTCTATAAAAAGTATTATAAGATTGATGACCCTCCCAATAGAATGAATGGAAGTAGACATAAGGAAAAAATATGCAAAAACTATTTAGAACAGAGTGAAACAAATTATGTTACAAAGCACTACAGAAGTGTGTGGAATTACTTTTGTGGAATATATGAGAATGGAATGTTGGAATAGTTTGGCGGAATGATGAAGTAAAAGAAGGTATGGATGAAGAGAAAAAAATGCATGTAAAAGAATGATTGCTGTCAAAAGCTGAAATTGAGATATTTGTAGAATGTGTATTTAGAGAAAAAGAAAGCAGCAGTTAAAATTAAAAGGGGTAGAGATAATCCAGAGTGATTTTGATGGAAGTAAAAAGTTGTTGGAAACAAGTGAAGAGGGCTAAACAAGAAGCCCACAGCAGAGTGAATGGAATTACAAGTAGTCCTCATTTAGTGATTGCCTCATATAGCAATCATTCACAGTTACAACAGTGATGAAAAAGTATCTTTACAACCAATCTTCGCTGTAAAGGTCTGTAAAGCAAAGGAAAGCTGAAGTAAGATCATAAGCACAGTTGCTATTTCAGTTAGCGACTGCTTCGCTTTATGACTGTGTTGCCAGTCCCAATTGTGGTCACTAAATGTACCTGTAAAAAGAAAGTGATGAAATTATTTGGGAAGAAACTGATTTGAGACAATGCTGGAAGAAGCATTTTAGAGATTTGTAGGGAAATGATAGTGATATGTCAAAGAAAGGAATAAAAACAAATATTATAAATGTTAAGTGTCTGGAAATAATTGATTAAAAGGAAGTAATAACTGCTGTAAGAATGTTGAAAAATATAAAGGTGCAGGTATAGACAGTGTGGGCGTGGTGGCTCAGCAGGTAAGACGCCAGGCTTGTCGATTGGAAGATCGCAAGTTCGGAGGTTCGAATCCCTAGCCCTGCGTGCAGAGTGAGCTCCTGCACTAGCTCCAGCTCTTGCCAACCTAGCAATTCGAAAGCATGTAAATGCAAGTAGATTAATAGGTACCACTTCGGTGGGAAGGTAACAGCGTTCCGCGGCGTCATGCGGCCACATGACCGTGGAAGTGTCTTCGGACAACGCTGGCTCTTCGGCTAACAAACGGAGATGAGCACCGGCCCCTAGAGTCGGACACGACTGCACAAATGTGCGGGGGGTACCTTTACCTTTACCTTATAGACAGTGTAACTCAGAAATGCTAAAATATGGTTGTGGTTTACTTGAGTGGTTTTGTGACATGGTTAATGTATGTGTCAAGTGTGTTGGTTGAAACAAAGTATATGAACAAGCTTGAATTATGGAATGTTATGATTAAAGGTGTAGATGATAAAGCTGTAAACTGTTAACTATAGATGTGGTTTGCTTAGGGAGTGACGTGTGACTTCCTTAAACTGAGTCTGAAGATTTTGTCTCTGTCACACAATTGGAAGAATGATATTATCATTTCCTTATACATAAGGAAAAGTACAAAGAGTGAATGCAAAAACTACATGAAAATTGCTTTGTTAAGTGTTTCTGGGAAATTTTAGCAGAGTTCTGTTGAAAAGGGTATGAGAAGTGACAACGAACATGATTTGGAAAGGGCAGTATGGTTTCAAGTGGAGGCCAGATTTTTCCTTTTCATCAAGTAATGAAGAAATGTATGAATCTAAGAAAGAAAGTTTAATGTATATTTATTGATTTCTGTATCATTTATGATAAAGTGAATATATTTGAATTACAGAAGTTTTGCAGGAATAATGTTTGAATGTTGGCAGCTAAATATAATAAAAGTGGTATAGAATGGACGTTAAGCATGTGTGGGAATAAAGGAAAATCTTACCAAATGATTAAACATTGAGCAGGGAGTAAGAAAAGTTGTGTGCTGTTCCTGTGGTTGTTTAATTTTTTTATGGATAAATGTATAAGAAATGCTTGTGTTGACATTAGAGTTTTGTTGTTTGGGGATGTGAATGTACTTGTATTTATATTTATAGTTGATGCTGTGTTGTTGGTTGAGAACCTGAATTATTTACAGTGAATGTTAGATAGACTATATGAATTTACAAAGAGGATAGATCTGAAAATTAATATATCAAAGATCATGCTAGTTCTATTTGACAGGGGTAATAGAGGAAATGATTTCAAGTTATATATAAATGGTAAAAAAACTAGAGCAAGTAGGTGAATTTGTGGTGGCTTGATAAAATGTTTACTAAAGATAGGAGAATGGATGAAGAACTTTTAAGATATGGAAATACTTGCAGAAAGGTTGTGGGTATTTGGTTGTCTGATGCACAGAATGAAAAACAAATGAAAACAGTTGTATTTAAGAGTGTGCTTTTGCCTGTGTTATTAATACAGAAGTGAAAGTTGGGTATATCAAGAAAAACATACAAATAACTTGAAAGTAGTTGGAATGGGTAAACAAGAAGAGAGAATAAATGGGAGCTGAATGAACATGGATTGAATATAAAATAAATTACCAATATAGAAGTAGTTTGTTCATACAAAGGGAATGAATAAGGATGAAGTCTCAAAACAGTATAGATGTAGAATGAATATGTCAAATGGAAGGAGAAGACCAAGGTAGTTCTGGCTGGATGTGATTTAGAAAAAGAGAAGTTGGAAGTTAAAGAACAAAAGGCAGTATATAAACCAGTGTGTTGACCTGGCGGAAGCTTGGATGGTTTGCAAGGAATTAAGGCAGAGCTTTCCAAACTTTTCATGTCGGTGACACACTTTTTAGACATGCATCATTTCGCGACACACTCTTACAGCAGGGCATCATTTCGTGACACACTCTTGCAGCAGGGCACAAGGCAGGCATGAGGAACTGTGTGGAACCACAGCAGGTTTGGAGGCAGCAAGGCACAAGGCAGGCACTAGGACCTGCGTGGAATCCTGGCAGGGCTCGGAGGCAGCAGCAGCCACGACACACCCAGGCACTGCAGCTGACACACTAACGTGTCCCGACACACAGTTTGGAAAGCTCTGAATTAAGGTATGGACAGGCACAGTGAATAGTACTGTTGTAAACTAGCTTTAACTATATTTCCTTTTCTCTTTGTTTCTCATGTCTTTAATTTGTTTGACGTACTGTTTCTTACTCCCTTTCTGCACTTTGCATGATGCTGCTTACTCCCAAAGGGCATACAACAATAAGTACGTAAGTATCTATGTATGCAAGAAAACTCAAGTGAAATTCTGGGAGTGAATTACGGTGTTCCTGCACTTATTTATTTACAGAGTGACCAAGGGATATGTATGTGAGTGGTAGTGAGTTACCAACCAGTCTGTAGCCTCCCAGGTTTCTTATGTTTCAATAATATCCTAAAAGATGACATGTTGGGCTTTTTCAGATTGGGAACTGTAGGCAGCTAGAGAGACTTCGAACTGATAGAAAGTAGTACTGTATATCAGAAACCAAAAGAATCAGTAGCTTCCCCCATCCCCTTCAACAGTAAACTAAGCTCAACAACAAGGAGACATTCAAAATAAATCCTCTAACACCCTGAGAATTACACAGAAAATAGAAGCCTCTTTCACTTTGAAAGAAAATGCTTGAAAAATCCCAAAACAGATTTTGGCTGAAATACATGTGTCCAATCCAGATCTGTTGAGTATTTGGTGGCTCAGATGTTTGACATTCCTCGCTGCACTGGAAAATATAATACCTTTATAAAACTACAAAAAATAGTTTTGATTCCAACAAACCTGTATCCCAAAATGCCCCAGAAACATAAAGACTGATTTGATTTAGAGTTAAAGAAGAGATTAATAACACAATGGCTTATTGACCCTTGTACACTATACAATTCAATAAATGCCACTGGATAAATCATAGCCCAGTGCCTCTTTCTTCTATCTTTCATACAAAGTAAGCATGAAGGAGGATTGTGTATGAAATGGGCAGATGGAAATCCAGATTCATTGCTGGGCTTCAGAACACCTTATATAAGCAGTAGTCAACTTCTTTTGAACTTATTAACAAAGACTGAGATAAAGAACCCTTTCTGAGGACAGTCTGTGGCTTGAATCATGTCAACTGGATTTCTATTTTCTCAGTAGAAACGTTTCACTCCTTATCCAAGGAGCTTCTTCAGTCTGAGTAAAGTTAGTAAGGGAATCCTTAAATATGTTTCTAGGGTGGCTGTGTGACCTTGCACCTGGGGCTAGGTCATGGTTATTTTGAGATGTTTATTTCTAAGTCCCTTTATCATCTAAAGGAGGATCGTTAAGATCACCATGCTGCTGTTGAGCTTGTGAAATGGTCTTAATCTTCCTAGGCACAGAAGACAAAGCAGGAAGGAAGATGGGGGAAAGGTTGTGCCTGAGGCCCCCACCTCTATTCAAGGAAGGATTTTCCAAGTTGGCATAAATGGATTCCTTGACCCCTCTCTCAAACCACCTATCTTCTCTGTCTAAAATGTGAACATTAATGTCCTCAAATGAGTGTCCTTTTTCCTTTAGATGAAGATAAACTGCTGACTCTGATCCTGTGGTGTTACTTCTCCTGTGTTGGGCCATCCTCCTGTACAAAGGTTGTTTGGTTTCTCCAATGTAGAGTTCAGAGCACTCCTCACTGCACTGGATTGCATACACTACATTGCTTTTCTTGTGTTTTGGAGTTTGATCTTTGGGGTGTACAAGCCTCTGTCTCAGTGTGTTGGTGGGTTTGAAATATACAGGTATGTGGTGTTTGCCAAATATCCGTTTTATCTTTTCAGACACGCCAGCCATGTAAGGAATGACCAGGTTCTTCCGTTTACTCTGAGTCTCAGCCCTATCTGTCGCTGTTTTAGGTCTGGTAGACTTAGATTTAGTGAAGGCCCAATTTGGATATCCACAGGCCTTCAGAGCTGTTCTCAGGTGCTGCTTTTCATTCTTTTTGGAATCCATGGAGGTTGGGATGGTTTCTGCTCTGTGTGATAATGTCCTGATGATTCCTAGTTTGTGCTGCAGTGGATGGTGGGAGTCAAACATCAGGTATTGATCTGTGTGTGCCTGCAATCCACGGTGAAGGGTCACAGAGCAGACCAGATCCTGCAGAAGGCACAAAGACATCTTCTAAATGAAAGAATAAGGCAAGTCCACTTCACCATTGATGCCCTGCAATACAATTTTGAAAACCTTCACCAGGAACTCACAGCCACCCTTCCTGACCCAGTCCTGGATAGAGTTATTCAGCTTGGCAATGAAGTACAGCTGGCCCAGCATCACAAGGTCAAGGAGAGGCAAACTAAGAAATTTGACATTCTTCTTTCTCACAGCAAGCAGAAAGAAGGAACTGGAGAAACCGCTGGGAGGAACAACAACAACAGGACCACAGAGGACAAAAAGAACATGTGGGTGAAAAATCTCTCAGACAGAGAACTCACCCAACCAGAGAGAGATGTCCTAGCCAAAGGTCTTAATTTTGCCATCACTCCCAAGCAAGTTCCGGTGGTGGAGCTCATTACAGCCACAGAATCGGCCATCCACAACAACCACCTACCTTTTGAGGAAGCAGAACAACTCTGGCTTAAAATATCTGCAGCTCTGTCCAGTGCTCAGCCTCCTCCCCCCAACCTTACCGTCCAAGAGAGGAGAGCACTGACAACCCTCAGCAAAGATGAAACCATCACCATTTTACCTGCTGACAAAGGAAGATGTACAGTGGTTCTAAACACTGCAGACTACCACAATAAAATTACCTCACTTTTGGAGGATCACCATACATATGAAGAACTGAAAAGAGACCCCACCAGCAATTACAAGAAAAAGGTAATAGACAGTTTGAAACAATTGGAACATGATGGCTTCATCGATAGGATTACCTACCACCGTCTGTATCCTGGAGAAGCCATCCCTTGCATCTACGGACTTCCTAAGATCCACAAGGAAGGAACACCCCTCCGACCCATAGTCAGCAGCATTAATTCGGTAACATACAACATTGCCAAACACCTCTCTACCATACTAGCACCTCTAGTTGGACACTCTGAACACCACATCCAAAATTTGGAAGAATTTGTTTCCAAAGCAAAGATCCTGAAACTGGATACAGATAAAACTATGGTCTCCTTCGATGTGTCCTCCCTTTTCACCAGCATCCCCACCACTCATGCTCTATCCGCTGTCAGGAAGAGACTAGAAGAGGACAGCACCCTTGAAAGGAGAAACCATCTCAACCCAAACCAGATCTGCCATCTTCTGGACCTGTGTCTTAACACCACTTATTTCTCATACAGAGGTGACTTTTACAGACAAAAACACGGCTGTGCCATGGGTTCTCCTGTGTCACCCATTGTGGCCAATTTATACATGGAAGAAGTGGAGAAGAAAGCACTTTCCAGGGAACGGTGCCCACCCACTGGTTTAGGTATGTGGATGACACATGGGTCAAAATGAAGGCCCAGGAAGTACAGGCCTTCACGGACCATATAAACACTATAGATGCCAACATTAGTTTCACCAGAGAAGACACCAAGGACAACAGACTGGCATTCCTAGACTGTGAAGTCCTCATTGGGACTGGTGGCAAGCTAGAAATAGGGATCTACAGGAAACCCACACACACAGATCAATATCTGATGTTTGACTCCCACCATCCACTGCAGCACAAACTAGGAATCATCAGGACATTATCACACAGAGCAGAAACCATCCCAACCTCCATGGATTCCAAAAAGAATGAAAAGCAGCACCTGAGAACAGCTCTGAAGGCCTGTGGATATCCAAATTGGGCCTTCACTAAATCTAAGTCTACCAGACCTAAAACAGCGACAGATAGGGCTGAGACTCAGAGTAAACGGAAGAACCTGGTCATTCCTTACATGGCTGGTGTGTCTGAAAAGATAAAACGGATATTTGGCAAACACCACATACCTGTATATTTCAAACCCACCAACACACTGAGACAGAGGCTTGTACACCCCAAAGATCAAACTCCAAAACACAAGGAAAGCAATGTAGTGTATGCAATCCAGTGCAGTGAGGAGTGCTCTGAACTCTACATTGGAGAAACCAAACAACCTTTGTACAGGAGGATGGCCCAACACAGGAGAAGTAACACCACAGGACCAGAGTCAGCAGTTTATCTTCATCTAAAGGAAAAAGGACACTCATTTGAGGACATTAATGTTCACATTTTAGACAGAGAAGATAGGTGGTTTGAGAGAGGGGTCAAGGAATCCATTTATGCCAACTTGGAAAATCCTTCCTTGAATAGAGGTGGGGGCCTCAGGCACAACCTTTCCCCTATCTTCCTTCCTGCTTTGTCTTCTGTGCCTAGGAAGATTAAGACCATTTCGCAATCTCAACAGCAGCAGGGTAATTTTAACGATCCTCCTTTAGATGATAAAGGGACTTAGAAATAAACATCTCAAAATAACCATGACCTAGCCCCAGGTGCAAGGTCACACAGCCACCCTAGAAACATATTTAAGGATTCCCTTACTAACTTTACTCAGACTGAAGAAGCTCCTTGGATAAGGAGTGAAACATTTCTACTGAGAAAATAGAAATCCAGTTGACATGATTCAAGCCACAGACTGTTCCACCTGGATGACTGAGAACCTTCATGGACTTTCTGAGAACAGTTACCAACAGATCAGAATTAGAAATAGGAGCATAATTTGCTTAAAGCACCACATTCTGTTTGTCTCTTAAGCCCTAAAGGGATAGAATTAAACCAGATATTAGTAGTGGCCTAACCAAAAACATGAGTCTATATCATGAATGACAGCTAGCTTATTACCAGTTTTCAAACACTGTCATTTTCTGCAATTGACAACTTTTGCTAAGTTCAAACACCAACCGACGAAACAAGCCCTGAAGGAGTTTTTGAAAAGAAAATATTGTTCTAGATAAGAAAAGACCAGGTATAATTTCTATAGTGGGTTTAGAAAATAAAATACTGTTGTAGATAAGGAACTCCTTTTCTCCCTGGAGCACTATAAAGGTCCTTATTCTTTTATTTTTAACAACTTAAAAAATATTATTTACTTTTTAACAAGTTTTACAGAAAGAAATGAAAAAATATTACAAATTGCCAAAAAAACCCCAACCCTGAGGAAAAAATACATGAAAATCTACAAAAACAAAACAAACAGCAAACAGCAAACAACAACAACAAAAGGAACAGATTTCTAAATCTATCTTGAAGAGAAGAGAAGAGAAGAGAAGAGAAGAGAAGAGAAGAGAAGAGAAGAGAAGAGAAGAGAAGAGAAGAGAAAGTTTGGTGTAGTGGTAAAGGCATCAGGCTAGAAACTGGGAGACTGAGAGTTCTAGTCCTGCCTCAGGGACAAAGCCACCTGGGTGACCTTGGGCCAGTCACTTTCTCTCATCCCTAGGAAGGAGGCAATGGCAAACAACTTCTGAAAATCTTGCCACAGAAACTGTGGGGACTAATCTAGTTGCCAGGGATTAAAACTTACTCAAAGCCACAGATAAAATAAAAATAAATCAAATCAAATCTATGTCAGAGTGCGACAAGATTCTTTTTGAACTGGAGGTGTATTGTTGTGCAAGGGTAGCAATAGACACAGAAAAACAATACTGTGGAGATTTTTATGCTTTTTACTATATACAGTGATGTTATTTACAGCAGGTATTTACCACAGGTATATACAACACAGTACCAGTGTTTACCCAGTGTCAGGTTTCCTCCCTCTAGCTCTTCCGCTTCCTCCCCCTTTCTCTCCGTCTCCCTCCCCCATTTCTGGGCTTGACAAGAGGGAGAGTGAAAAGAGAGGAATGGGCTGGATTTACTAATGTAGTGTGCTCAGCGTGGCTTGACCTCCTCCTAGAATCTCTCAGCTGAACACCTACTGCTTCTCCATTGGGGGAAGAACCTCTCTCAGGACTTCTCCAGAGACCAGGCAATTTCCTCCTTCCCCTCTGGGAATCTAGGTGAAGACACCACCTTCAGCCAGCCAAGTCCCCCCTTGCAGTTCTTGGGTCTTGGGTGGAGCTCTCGTCCCTCTGGGTCTTCAGTTCCCTTCTTCCAGGGGAGCCACCCCAGGACCTTTCTTTTCCTTTCCTGACCAGGAACTGACAACTGCTCCTCACACTTAACTTCTCTCCAGCTATTCCATTCACTCTATGCACTGATTTTTTTTCTCCCCTCCCCTTCTCCTTCTCTCTCTTCACTTTTTAGGTTACACCAGCAGCATGTCCCCCAGCACCTGAGGAGGTGGGTGTCCCCCCAGAGCTCTAGTCCCCAACACCTATATACTAATCTGGACCAATGGGACAGCTGCCTCAAAATCTCATCACAACAGCCTTGGCTAGCAGTCAGCTCAGCTCATCATGTCTCGCGACAGTACAGCTGCCCTTCAAGGCCAAAAGTGAGCTTATTTTCCCGTTTTCCTCACTCCAACGGCTGGCTCGCACCAGTAGAACAGCAGCCATACCAAGCCACTAAAACCCATATGCCACACACAGAAAACACATTGAGTCATTTTTTGATTAAAAATAAAATTGCCTTTTCAAAAATGGTTAAGTCACACATCTCTTGAATCCAATCCTAAAAGTCAGGAATATTACTACTTTTTCAATTTCTCATAATTGATTCTCTTAGCAGCATCCCAAGCCTGATACAACAAGATCGCAAAAATAGTGCAATTCTAAAGTTTTGGGACATAATTTAACATGACATTGACACCTTTAAGGCTAAAAAGTTTTCCCATAAACCAATTTTTATATATTACAATATTATTCCAAAAGAATGTCAATGCTTCACAAGGGCAAATCATATGAGTCAATGACACCCCAAATTTTTTACATCACTAATTTGATTTCCATCCTTTCAAATACATTCTTTGGGGTATCCAGTAAACTCAAAAAAAGATCTTTTGGTGCATCTGTTTTAATTTTAAATCAACCAAAGCAAATTTAACATTATTTAAGACCTGCAACCATTCATGTTCCATTATTGGGTGTTCCAATTTTTTTATCCATGAACCATTAATGTCCTAAATCTCAACTTTAAAATGTTACAAATGATACAGAAAGGATGTGGGCTTAATTTCAAACATTGATTCCATCAAGTATATTAATTCCTTGAGTTACTCCGACACAGCCAAAGCATCTTGTCCATACTGAAATGTTAAAACATGCTTTATGGTTGTTTTTTTATTATATTGTCACTGTTGTGAATTAGGGAGACAGTATTCCATTTGAAGTCTAGAAAAATCTTTAATATAATTGTTACAAAGGAATTGATTTAAAGTATGTATTCCAGATTCTGCCCACAGCTTCCAATAGAACACTTTTCTCCCTGTTTTTAGAGTAGAGTTTTCCCATAAAGTTAAATATTCATGAGCCTCAACATCAAAACCCAATATCCCTAAGCCATAGCTTTCCAAACTGTGTGTCGCGACACAGTACTGTGTCGCCTGCAGTGTGCAGGTGTGTTGCACGAAAACCCGGAAGTGCTGATGGTGCACTGCTGCTGCTGTTTGCGGCAGCGTGCCATCAGCGCTTCCGGGTTTCATGCGACACACCTGCACGCCCATGCCGCCATGCACGCTGCCGTGCTGCCGGCGCTGGTGTGTGTCACCAACAGGAAAAGTTTGGAAAGCTCTGCCCTAACCCTTCTTGACATTGATTTTTAACAGTGGTTGGATATAGCAACTTGGGAATGGGTGTGATGTTGGGCTGAGGCAAGAATTTACTCCATCTTCCTTGTGCTATGAACCAACTCTAATTCCTCCTCTCTCCTGTATAATTTCAGTTTCAGGTTTGGCATCCCTCCTTGAAGTGCTGAGGGAGCTTTGTCCTTTAGGAAGCTCAGTGTAGCTCCTTGAGGGCTTCCATAGGGTGCAAAAACTGCTCTTCCACTGAAGAGTTTTGAATGTACACACAGCACTTCCGCTGAGATTTCTACTGAAACAAACTGGCTGTGTGTGGGGAGAGAACCTGAGAAAGCCCTCAAAGGAACCACATCAAATCTTCAGGAGAATGCAACTGCCTCAGCACTTCAAGAATGGGTATTTTCACACCAACCCACTTCATGAAGTGCCTTTCAAATGCTTTGCACTGCCCTAATTATTTTATCTAGTAACTATTTGTTCTTTTGGCTGTTGAAGGTTTTCAGGCAATACACCAAAGTCAAGAATCTTAGCACCATATCATAGCTTAAAACAAAATTCACGAGCAAGCAGTAGCCACCAAAACTTACTCAAGCCTAAAAAAAGCAGCAATTTATCCATAGAATAGTAAAATCAGCATCAATATCTGTATACACCAGCTGGTTAATGAGTTTTTAACAGGAAAACTTTAATTTGCCTATGAAATTCCTATAGAAAAATTAGGTAGATATTCATTGAAAGAGCAGTTAAGTTCAGGTACAGACCATCAAGTGCAGGCAAAAAAATGATAATATTTTAATAGCAAAAGGATGTGTTGAGAAGGGAGCAGAATCTATTGCCCCAAAACTTGTTCTCCATGTACTTTTCTTACTACTGAGCATAATTCCACTGAAGGACAATGAAAACCAAAAGGCTTAATTTTTCCCCTCAATGACTGTTCAAATAATTAAACAGAGAGGGGTATCCAGAATTTTTTCCCTCAAATAGTTTTGGTTCAGCTCTGAACAGTTTTAAAAATTCAGAAAAAAGAAGCCATGTTAAAAAGACTGTGAGGGAAGAAATGACTATCACATTCAAATGACATATCATAGTACCCAAAACAGGGTTAAGAGCACAGATTCTACTTTTACATCATGCTCAGGCCTACTTAACTAGAACATATATATAAATCTTTGATCTTCAAGAAATTGTGGGATCAAAGTATTCACTATTTTGGATGACAATCTGTGCTAAAATCATTTGATTATAGCTTTGGACAGGAAAAGAAATCTGGCATACTGTATATGGCTTTGAACCTGTGTCACTTCAGGTAATCAATGTACTTCAGATTAATCAGCGTTTCTTTGAACTTAATTTTAATCCTGTTGCATGCTTCTGAATAGCCACCAGTCACTAAAAAGCTATCCCAAATCCATTTTCAGTGCCAGTAGTTTGCAAGTAGACTGAAAAACAAGAAGAAAACAGACTTTTTTAAAAAAAAAAGGAGAAAGAAGGGGAAAAAATGTTGTCAAGCAAAACCAATCTTCCAAGGCTTCTTTAAACCTAGCATTCCTAGACTGTGAAGTCCTCATTGGGACCGGTGGCAAGCTAGAAATAGGGATCTACAGGAAACCCACACACACAGATCAATACCTGATGTTTGACTCCCACCATCCACTGCAGCACAAACTAGGAGTCATCAGGACATTGTCACACAGAGCAGAAACCATCCCCACCTCCATGGATTCCAAAAAGAATGAAAATCAGCAACTGAGAACAGCCCTGAAGGCCTGTGGATATCCAAATTGGGCCTTCACCAAATCTAAATCTACCAGACCTAAAACAGCGACAGATAGGGCTGAGACTCAGAGTAAACGAAAGAACCTGGTCATTCCCTACATGGCTGGCGTGTCTGAAAAGATAAAACGGATATTTGGCAAACACCACATACCTGTATATTTCAAACCCACCAACACACTGAGACAGAGGCTTGTACACCCCAAAGATCAAACTCCAAAACACAAGAAAAGCAATGTAGTGTATGCAATCCAGTGCAGTGAGGAGTGCTCTGAACTCTACATTGGAGAAACCAAACAACCTTTGTACAGGAGGATGGCCCAACACAGGAGAAGTAACACCACAGAACCAGAGTCAGCAGTTTATCTTCATCTAAAGGAAAAAGGACACTCATTTGAGGACATTAATGTTCACATTTTAGACAGAGAAGATAGGTGGTTTGAGAGAGGGGTCAAGGAATCCATTTATGCCAACTTGGAAAATCCTTCCTTGAATAGAGGTGGGGGCTTCAGGCACAATCTCTCCCCCATCTTCCTCCCTGCTTTGTCTTCTGTGCCTAGGAAGATTAAGACCATTTCACAAGCTCAACAGCAGCATGGTGATCTTAACGATCCTCCTTTAGATGATAAAAGGACTTAAAAATAACATCTCAATATAACCATGACCTAGCCCCAGGTGTAAGGTCACACAGCTACCTAGAAACATATTTAGGATTCCCTTACCAACTTTGCTCAGACTGAAGAAGCTCCTTGGATAAGGAGTGAAACGTTTCCACTGAGAAAATAGAAATCCAGTTGACATGATTCAAGCTACAGACATCTGGTACTCCAGTTCTCAACTTTGCTTAATTGGTAATGTATCTTCCTCACCTAATATTGGGAATTTCTAATTACAATAAAATAATATGAATTTAGCTGGAGTAGATAACCATACCCATGGACACCCATTCACATCAGGAATATCCAGTTGTTTAAAGCCCTTTTTGTTGTGGGACAGAATTTGATGTGAACCAAGTTTCAAATTCTAATGAGAAAGATTGTCTTGTGGATTTCCCCCCTTCCAATATTTTGAGATTGGACCTGGAACAGATAGAATACATAATTGACTATGGGTCTATTACAGTGTTTCTCAATCTCAGCAACTTTACGATGTGTGGCTGGTTGGAGAATTCTGGGAGTTGGAGTCCACACATCTTAAAGTTGCTGAGGTTGAGAAACACTGGTCTATTATCTCTTTATTTCTTAAAAAAAAAAGCAACAACAGCTGCTGTACTAATTTTGGTTTGGGGGAGATGGGCGGTAATACAAATTTAAATAATAAATAAATAATTTGGAATGAACAGTTCCTTACCCTGAAGTTTTGCCTGTCATTTGAAATGCTTGGAGACAGCCTTTTATACTTTTTCCTTATTTTTGCACTCTTCTTCTAAAAAGTACAGAGAACTTGTGTACAAAAACTGCCCAACCCATACAGCAGTTGGATATTTAGTTCAGAAAGCAGCCCAGCTCACTTGGTGATGGCTCCAGGGATAACTTATCCTAATTTGCTCCCAATTCTTGAATGTTACTAGGAAATCCTATAGCTTCATCATCTCATTATTCAGCAGGGGAAAAATGTAACAGTGTGGGTGTGTTAGGAATGGAACAGAATTTGCAAAAACATGAGACAATTATGAGATGATGAAACTCCAAATTTCCTAGAAACCAATGCAGGGATTTTCAAGTAACATTCCTTTAGAGTTGAGGTACTAAAGTCCCCATAACCTTTTTGCTTTCCACCTGAACAGGTGAAGCTTACAGGAAACCTAGGTCATTACCAGGGAATGAAATATGGCTCATTTCACATGGTCTATTGCAGGCTTATACAAATTACATATCCCACAGAGGATGATGCTCTGATCTTTTCCAAAATATTTCTGGTAGGGCTGGCTCCAACTTGGCATGAGCTTCTAACCCAGAATAAAATGGGACAATTTGAAATGGTTAATAATTCACTTGTTACATATGGAGATGTCTAATGCATCCTGTTTCTGATTCAAATTCTTCTGTGGGGCTCCAGTTGTGATGTGCAATTCAGGAGCTCAGTCTGCTGGATGAAAAGGGTAGCATAATGAGAAGATTTTTTGAAATATTACCTTCAGTGCTTCCTAGCATAATAAAATACATTGGTAGGAAGGGACAGTATCATATTCAGTGGCTGAGAGATCTTCTCTCAAATCAACATGACCCCTGCAAGCAGACTACTAATAGTTGCTCCCATCCCAGCATCTTGGGGTGCTGGTGGAGAGAAATTAAGAGATTCTTAATTTAACTGTTTACTCACTTCTCTGCTTCCTACACCTTAACCTTAACCTTAGGAGAAAGTATCTGGGTCTCCAATCTAGCTGACTAGTTTAAGGACTAAAATATATTTGATGGAAAAGTGGAGTGTGGTAATCCCTTAGATTTGTCCCTACTTCCCCCCACCCCACCCCAAGTCAGCTCCAATCCATTCCTGAAGAGGTCATTTTTTTATTCATTTCCAACACACCTCCCTTTGCATGACCCCCTGCCCAGAGAATTCCAAGCAGCCATCAGCTTTCCAGTTGTGTTCACAGTAGGTTGACCATATTTCCTTGAGACAAAAACGGGACATTGGGATGGCAAAATGGGACAGGGTCGTATGTAATATTCTGTATTCATGAAAAAGACAGGGGTCCCCACCCCCGGTCCGCACGATTGGCTCCTGCCTGCAAACCCTGCCCCTCGGTCCGTGCGATTGGCTTCCGCCTGCAAACCCCACCTCCAGTCTGCGTGATTGTCTCCCGCCTGCAAACCCCACTACCTGGTCCGTGAGATTGGCTCCCACCTGCAAACCCCACCCTCCTTTGCCACACGCTGATAGGCGGGAAGGCTTCCTCTTCCAGGCTGCCTCCAATCAGCAGCTCCAGCTTGGATCCTCCTTTCGCGCCATTCCTGACGGGTTTAAAAAATGGGACAAAATTGAGCTTCCTGTGGAAAATGGCCGACTGAACAACTTTGCCTGTGAGCTGCACGGGCAGAGCTGGCAATGTTTTTTTTTTTTTTCTGGGCACAGACTAGTCTTTCTGTAGCCCCAAGTGTTTTTCCAGATTAAGGAAAACACTAAGAATCGGCCCATTTGTCCTCCAGACGGTGAGTTGCTGCCAGGAGACCGTAAACAGTGTTTGCGATCGAGAGGTAAGACTTCACTCAGAGGCTGGGACTTAATCTTGTCTAATCCACATTCTCATTCCCTTATTAAAGGGTACTAAGTCATCGCTTTCCATATCTTAAACACTCAATTTGTTTTTAAGTTCTGTATCTTAAGAGAAGCTTTTTGCAATAAGAAGAAGCGAAATCTCTCGGTAATTATAATTATTTTTGGAACTTCTTAATTAAAAAAAAAAGTTTTGGCTTTCTTCCCCACCTGGGTTATATCTAAAGTGATACTGTAATATTGCCTTTCTGTTGTTATCTCTTTTTTGGCTAAATTCCAAGGATGAAGTGTTTTCTCTTCTAGTATCTATTATTATTTTAAAAAGTACTTTCTGTTTACTTTTTTTCTACTCTCTGCCTGAATATTGTCTTTTGTTAATTTTGGATTAATTCATTAACCTCTATCTTTGTGAGTTAACTTTTTAGGGTGTTCTATAATTTACTGTTTGAATAATGGAAGAGTTTAAAGAAGATTTAAGAAAATTACAATGTCACCAAGAAAATATCCTATTAAAGTGCTGTAAAAATATTATATAGATTATTTGAGATATTAGAAATGAGATCTTGGTTAAAATAGAAAATAATATCAGAGACGAAAACATGGAAAAAGATGGCGTTTTTGTTGTTGTGGACGAAGACGAAGAGCTCTCGGCTGATAACTGTGGACTGATGTTTAATGTTTTGACCGTTCCGACCAATGTTTTGGAAAAAAAACTGCTCTGGAGGAGTTTCTTTTCTCTTTCGCTGGAAATTTTGTATTCTGTGAAGTTATTGTACATCTCTCTCAAAAAAAAAGTGCAGTGGGTTTGATGTTGAAATGTTTGCATGCTCTGGTATATTTTGAGAAAGGGTAAAAATTAAGAATATTTAATTGGATTGTTAATGAGGTTGATCTGACTTGCAGGATTTTTGATTTATAAGACTTAAAACATATTGTGTATTTTGTATTCTGGTAATATTTTACATTGTTTTTTAAGTATAATTGGGGTTGGGATGGTTAGTTATATAAGTGGATAATTTATGGAAATTAAGAATATATAATTGGATTGATAAAGAGATTAATATGATTGTTTCATAAGGTTGTAGATTTGCAAAGTTTAAAGGATATTGATAAGATATAATGTTCTACACTGTCTTTAAGATCCAATAGAGTTAAGATTGTATATTACAAAGGTAAAAGATTTATCTGTTTTCATAAAAAATGCTTTATATTGTCTGTGAAATCTAATGAGTTAAGATTGTTTGTTAATTTTTTAATCTATAAGTAGACAATTTATAAAAATTAAGAATATATAATTAGATTGATAAAGAGATTATATGATTGTTTTATAGGGTTATAGTGTAAAATTTAAAAGATATTGATAAGATATAATGCTTTATATTGTCTGTGAGATTTAATAGAGCTAAGATTGTTTATTATGTCAATTTTGGAATAATTCATTAACCTCTATCTTTGTGAGTTAATTTTCTAGGGTGTGTTATAATTTACTATTTGAAGAGTTTAAAGAAGATTTAAGAAAACTACGTTATCAGCAAGAAAATATCATTTTAAAGGGCAGTTAAATTATCATACAGACTGTTTGGGACATTTAAGAGGAGATTCTGGTTAGAATGAAATAATTATATTATGATGGAACAAGAGGAAAACACAGGAAAAGATGGCGCTTTGGCTGTCGTGGGAGTAAACGTAAGGCTTTTGGCTGAGAACTTTGAATTGAAATGTTATGACTATCTCGGTTAATGTTTTGTGCTGTGCTGTCGAAATGTTTGAATGTTCTGATATATTTTGGGGAGGGGTAAAAAATCAAGAATATTTAATTGAGGTTAATTTGACTTACAGGATTTTTGATTTCTAAGACTTAAAGGATATTTTTTTTATTCTGGTAATCATTTAAAAAAATTTTTTTAAAAGGATATTGATAGATATAATGTTTTATATTGTTTGAGAGATCTAACAGAGTTAAGATTGTTTATTATAAAGGTAGAAAATTTATTTGTTCTTATATTTTGATGTGTATTGTGTAGACAGAATTATATAGAATAGTAGTAGAAGGGGGAAAAATATTAAATTGATTATTTTTAAAAGGAAGGGATTGAAGTAAAAATTTAAACATATGCATATATATATATTATGTAAGGGGAAGGAGTTATTGTATTAGAGATTTACATATGTGTTAATGGAAGGATTTATAGAAATAATGTGATTATGGTTTGACTTAGAGGAAGGGTTTGTTTGTGGAAATTGCTGTATATTCTTGCTGTGAAAAGCGGGAAGCCACCTTTCTATATGTAACTTTCTAGAAGTTTTTCTTTTTTGTTTTTGCACTTTTAATGTTTTTCTTTTTGTATGTAGTGTTTTTTCTTTTTTGTAGTTTTTATCTTTGTCTTAAAATAAAATAAAAAAAATTCTTTAAAAAATGGGACAAAATTGAGATTTTTATCAAAACGATGGGACGGTTGAAAAATGCTAAAAAAAACGGGACTGTCCCATTCAAAATGGGACGTATGGTCAGCCTAGTTCACAGCTGGGGGCCAGAGCTAAAAGAAGTGCCAGATAAGAGAGAAGTGTGTGTGTGTGTGTGTGTGTGTGTGTGTGTGTGTGTGAGAGAGAGAGAGAGAGAGAGAGAGAGAGAGAATCTGACATGGAGGATAGTGCCAGAACCAGGAATTTGTATCTAGAGCAACTTCCATTATGGCTACCAAGACCCCCAATGAAGAACACCCTTGGTTGATACACACACACACACACACACGCACACATGCACAAAAATGTCAGAGAGCCATATCAAGAGAGACCAGTGGAACGGATCTCGGACTTCAGCATAGGTAGTATTGGAATAGAGATAGACGGATAAGAATTACATAAAGCTAAGATATAAAATGCATAGGTAAAGAATAGAATGAATTGTCAGGCTAAGGAGCTGAACTAACGTTAGGCTTCAGAGATATTTTCTCTCTTTAATTTTCAGAATAAAGCCATGGGGCAACCAGAAGAGCATGTCAACCTAATTAACAAACAAAACAAAATTTACTCAAAATATATTTAGGGATGGGTGAATCTATTCAATGTTGCTTTTTCCCCATGCTCTCCCTTAAATTAATTTTGTCCCATTTTTTTCCAAATTAATCTATTTTTTTTTAAAAAAATGAAAAGCTGCATTTGAAAAACTGGTTTCATTTTAAAATACCTATTTTTCTTCATGTATTTTCTCCCAAATTTCAGATTCCAAGGTATATTTTGATAACTGTCTGTCAACTAGATCCAGCTGAGAACTTTGTGGGAACCTTTGGGTAAGTGTGAACAGAAGGGTAAGTGAGCTCTGCTCTCTGCAATTGTGTGGAAGGTACAGATTAGTGGATGAATGGGTGGTAAAATGAGCAATGAGACTCAAGGTAAGTAATGGAAAAGAACTGGACTGGAGCCCCAAATGAACTAATAAATGCAACTAATCTATCCCAAATGCTCTTAAAATCCTGTATTTGTTCCCCTGCATTATGCAAGAATATTCTGACTGCTGATGGAAAGGCTAGACCAGTGTTTCTCAACATTGACAACTTTAAGGTGTATGGACTTCAACTCCCAGAATTCCCCAGCCAGCCATGCTTAAAGTTGCCGAGGTTGAGAAACACTGGGCTAGGCCATAGACATATACAGTATTAGGATCAACTTCCTATTATTAACTAAGTGTCATACCTTGATCCTGGCCAGGTCCACAAAAATATTTGCAGGTTGATACTTTTGATTTCCCAGGCAGAGAATGATAAAGATATCCTCCCATCCCCTCACGAACACTAGCTGCTTGACATAGCATTATATAGTCTGGGAATAAATTATACATTTGTGGATGGCATTTCTGCTCTAAATAATTCAGTTACTTTAAATTCTGTCTAAATATTCTTTTCACCTATAATTTATGAAAAAAGAACACTCTTGACAGACAAAAAGGAAAGAAAAGCCCCACCAGAAATAAGCTGAAAAATCAGGAAGATGCGGGATGTTGTTTTTGAGAGTGAAGAAGGAAACAGCACCACATGCCAAATGCATTTCTAATTTATTCAGTGTTACAACATCCTGTCAGCAGAGGTTGAACATTTTGAGATGAATGAGGTACATGATTCATATATTTAATAGCTTGTTTACAAAGTGCTCGTACCCATCTAATTTGCACAATGGGCTCCCCCCCCCTCCCTCTGTGGTTGTAGCTTCTTGACAACTTTGCTGAAAGTGACAGTTGAATATCATTGGCTTTGGGCAAATAGGCACTTTAATTTCCCTCCATCTTGGCCTTATGTGGAAGAAGAGAAAGGCTGGGAAATGGAGACCATTTTTTGTAAGAACATTATGCAGAAAGGTCTGGAACCTGGGGCCGAAGTCTTAGGCAGCCCAGCTTGGAGGAGCAAGGGTAAAATTATCACCCAAAGACCAACTCTGTGTGTGTGTGTGTGTGTGTGTGTGTGTGCGCGCGTGTGCGTGTGTGTGAGTGTATTTGTGTGTGCATTATTTTCATGTATTACTCTTTTCTCCCACAAAATAGTGCTTCTTTCCAATTCAATGGAAACTCCACATTCTACATATCGTCATGAAGAGGCTATATTTAAGTGAATTTAAAATGCCAAAATTACAGCACTGGGTATTTATCTCTCTCTTGTTTTTAATTAGCATTAGCAAGACGAGGAGCACCTAGGCTGTAACAAAAGTCAAGATGGCGTCTGTGACCTCAACACAAAGCCCTTCACCTTTTCTAGATGTGTCATGCAATGCAATGGACATAAAAAGGGTGGGGGATTTGATTGTGTGGTGACAGCTGCCATCTTGACTTTTTGGATTTCCCCTGCAGACATCTCTGGCCAAGTTGCTGTTTGTTTTGTGGCTCTAACATAGAAGCCCTCTTTTTTTTCACATAATGACGGGGGTGGGGGGCTGGGCCAGACAGGGAAGTGAATGGATAAACCACATTTGACTTAATGCAGATGGAGATTGAATGAGAGTTAGTTGTAATTAATGAAATAAACTTATGATTACTCTCCACGTGTTTAATAACTTTCCTATCCTGGCTGCCCCAAGGTTTTTGACAGCCATGCACTGTGCTAGAATTCAGGTTTTATATACTTCTAAAATATCAAAATTGTCAAAGCAGTTGTAGCATGTGTAATGGCAAGGTAGTGATTGAAAAAGAAAGAATGACCATTTTTGTGCTGCACAACTGAAGCATAAGATCCATTTATTGTCTAAAGGAGGTGCCAGTAAGACCATTAATTCCAGACTTTATGAGGAAGCCAAACATATTTTTAATTAAAAATAGTGGTGCCACAGAACTTCATCATAGAATGGCACATTAATAAAATCATGGGCTTAATGATTTTGGCCCAGAGACTTAGGTAAAATTTTATTTTGAAGGGAGGGTGAAAATGCCCCCTTCCCTTGTATGAATCTTTGGGGAAGAAAGTCTATGATTTTAGACAGTGTGGTCTTACTATTAGTATTGAATAATGGCTCCTTGCTACCGACCCCCTTCTTTTCTGCCCCTGGAAACAAAACTATTCTTGATAACAATGGAGGATTCTCATTCTACTTTGAAAACTATAACATGCCAATTTAAAATGGCAAAATCAATGGAAGAATATCAGCAGGACAGTCCTGCAAAAGCAGTAGGCATTCCCACTCCTGATCCTTGGCAACTGGTATTTAACAACTTACTGCCATATTTATCTTTAGCAGCCAGTGCCAGATTTATATTTCCTAATGTTGTCTAATCATATTTTAGAGCTGATATTGATTTCGGTTAATGCACCATTTCAGAACTAGTTCATTTTATCTGTCTTGAATCTTCCTCAGTTCAACCGCATTAGTGACCCAAGTTTCTGCCATTAAAAATACACAAAGAGTATATACACTCCCATACTCCCATACATACTATTTTCTTTCTCTGAAACTAACTTCCTTCCTTCCTTCCTTCCTTCCTTCCTTCCTTCCTTCCTTCCTTCCTTCCTTCCTTCCTTCCTTCCTTCCCATTTAAGCCCAATACGCACACAAATGTGTACCCTATTTAAACATCAGTTCATCAAGGAAAATACATCTTTCTATTCTTCTCCAGTCCCAGTGTCTTTCTCTGCATTCTCAGGATTTCTTCACACACCGGCACTACCACTATCACCAACAGTCCTGATACATAAGATATGAAACTATGCTGTAGAGAAATGTGACCTTGATCTGGAACTGGTAGATTTTCTAAGGCATTACTTCACTTACCTTTCAAATGGATCCTTCCAAAGTCTTGACAAACATCCCATATGCTAAGGATATACAATTATTACCAGTGAGTAATCTCCAAATTCTCTAAGCTGGCTGTACCCCTCTCCAAGTTTTACAAGTTCCAATGGGATAAGTCAGTGCTTTGTAGATTGCTCAGAAGTTGAATTATCTGCACAATTTTTTATGGTTAAATTTTATAATCACATAATTCCAGCTGGCCACAATTAACAGGCAAATATTATAATTTGGAAACCAGAGTATACAGAGGGTCAAGATGAGACCTTCTCTCTCATGCATGTGGTTCTCAGAAAATTTTGCAGCAATCTTTGCTGGATGGGAAATAGACACAACCATTAGTGCTGTAGACCCAAAGGCTCCTATGAGAACTTCAGACAACCTTCATTCCATGAAATGGACTTTTCACTCTTGGTGCTGAAGTATTACTTCATGAGATGGACGGTTTCTCACTGGGCTCATTCCAAGGAGAATTGCTGCTATGATACTCTGCCAGCTCTGCAGGGCATTTTGGTTTGTACAAGTCACTACATTTGAAAATGCTGAGGATACCCATTGTCAGATTATGCAAAATTTCACAACAGTCAGTTTAGCTTGACAGAGCACCTCCTTGAATTTACTTTCTGAAGCAAGAGTGGTCCCCACACTTCTAAGACCAAAGTGATGTCACCATGTTGCTTTGTTTTGTTTGGCTTCTGAGCCCCTCTTTCACACCATTGGCCTCCTCCCATTAGGAGGTAGTCAATGGCAGGAAATGGCCCAATTTCTTTTTTATAGGTAGTGCCATGGAAGAAGGCTGATAGAAACCTTCTGGCAGTGCTGAACAAAGAGCTTCTAGACTGCTGCATTGAACATCTTCCAAGCTGGGCAACTTTAGTGAAGGCAGTGGACAATCACAAAGCAGTGCAGCCTAGCAGGACTTCAGCCAGCACTGGGAGAAAAGCTAGGAGAGATGCTTTCTCCTTCAGTACTGACCTGAAAGGGTTCAGGTGTCCTCTTTCCTTCAGTAAACAAAATTAGGTCACCTCTATGGCCCAGGTCACTTTGTCAAAGCAACTCAATGTCATTTCAGACAGGTCTAATCTGTTGTAGAGGCCCGGTTCAGCCAGGGGTACAGGGCTTCCTTTTGGATTACTGTTGCCCCTCCAGACTCCCCCAGTTCTTGGTGTTTTCTGACTTAATTACATCCTTGCTTCTCTTCAGAAAGATGGATTCCATTGTAGTCTTAGTGGATTTGCTCACCAAGGTGATTAATTTCATTGCCTGTCATCAGCAAAAAAAAAAAAAGGCAGGGAGGGAGGGGGAAAAGAAAAGAAAAGAAAAAAAGAGGCAGCTGCTTATTTTCCAAATTTTCTGCTTCTCTAGGCTACTGGAGCACTTGATTACAGACTGTGGCATACAATTCAAAGCATGCTTTTCGGGAGATGCTGTTCCAGCCTTTCAGTTCTGGAGCTTCTGTGTTCATTTCTCCAGCGTGACAAACTGATCTCACTCCCCTGATTTTGACCTTGTTTTTGCTTAACCAACACTTGCTACTTTTTGGCTCTGACAACCTGTAAGCAGTTTATTGTTTTTCCCATCCATAAGAAGGACAAGGCCTCATATTTGGGTCCACCTTTGTCCTATTGCCTATTTCTTGTTCTTTTTTGAAATCTACCTCTGGATACATCTGAAGCATCTAGTGATTGAGATCAGCATTTTTCCTTTTCAGCTTTCCCACCAAAGACCATCTGACATGAAAAACCAAGAGACAGAAAACCAATTCTAGTTAAACAGTAAATGAACTCTGGCAGTATTTAAAATGCAAACTTACATACACATATTTGATTTTTTTTCCTATTCTGTAAAAAAAATGTAATGAGGTGCAGGTGTTTCTGAGTCAATTTTGTTTATATCTCTCCCTGATTGGCTCCATTAATTTTTGTGCTAAAAAGTGGCGGCATGATGTTTTCTCTAAGAGGAAAAGGCAGGTGGTAGTAATTACTTAGACAGAGCATGCTATGTTTTTGTGGTTTGGGCATATTTGTACATTTTCTATTTATTACATATATAGAGTTGGCTTTGCCATGTGTGCATACTAAATATCTCTCTGCTTCCTCTTACAAGCAGCAGCACAAGCAGCAGCTTTTCCTTTATAGAATAATATTGATATCAACATGGTTTCCAAATCATACAGTGAAATCTATCACCCTCTCAGCCTGAATTTATGGGTGACTATCTGGGCAAAGCTATTATATGGAATATATCAGGAGTTCCCAAACTTTCTTTTCCTGGGACCACCTGAGGAAGACACTAAACATTCTCGAAGTGGCAGCAGGTGCAGATAGACTCAGAAGAAAGAACACTCATCACCAACATAATCTGATGTCATGAGGCTACATCTATTTTAACCAGGAAAGCCATCCATTGCTGTTATTGAAAGAATCAACCTTTTCATCTCTTTCTTCAACATTCAACGTACCTTCAAGCCAATGCCTACAATTCTTCTTTCATAATGCTGCTGGAGGCAACTTGTGGGGAGCAAAGAAATTCTGAGACTCATCGGCAGCTGTACTTCCCTTGCATGCTGAAAAGATCAGGGTCGTTATTTTGCTGCACAGCAGGGGAAGAGTGTGGCCAATGAAACTGAAAAAGACAAGGATTGCTGTAGCTACAGAGGTCACCAAAACTAAACCCACGAGAAATGCTATGATGCACTCTCCACTTCCATGGCATTATAGTTTGCCAGTTCGCATTTTGGAAACCACTCCTGTCTCATGGACACATCTAGAATATGTAGCTGTCCTGTGTTTTCTCCAATCTTATTGGTAGCTTCCTCCTTAAACCAGTGTTTCTCAACCTCAGCAACTTTAAGATGTGTGGACTTCAACCCCCAGAATTCCCTAGCCAGCCATGCGGGGGGGGGGATTCTGGGAGTTGAAGTCCACACAACTTAAAGTTGCCAAGGTTGAGAAACACTGCCTTAGACTGTTGTGCAGGAACATAATGGGCTTGTTTGTTTTAGCAAACAAAGGAGGCGATTTCAGGCTTTGGGGGCTACAGTCATATTCCCTGAATATGAAGGAAGGTTAAGTGTGAATTTCCAAGTTGGGAATCAAATACTAGTTATGCTTTCAGCCATTTTTATGCTCTATGATAAATTTTCAGTTTAAAAATAAACGCTTCTGTCTGTGCTCCTGCCCTCTGAAGATGCTGGCCACAGATGCTGGCGAAACGTTAGGAACCACAACTTCCAGAACATGGCCACACAGCCCGGAAGACCCACAACAACCAACAACAACCATTTAAAAATAAACTTTATACTCCATATATGGCTACAATATCTATTTAGATACCTAGATGATACTGTTCAAAAATATTGGAAACCAGAAGAATGGTTGGAAAAGATTTATAATAGTTCAAGAAAGATTTTTTTAATAGATCGAAGAAGAAGCTTGGTATCCATCATACTGTAACTCTTTGACCCTCCCTCATAATTAAAAGTAAAACCTGGAATACTAGTGCAAAAAAAAATGCATTGTGCAAAATAAATTCTGCAAAGCAAAGGCAATATTTCAAATGTGCTTAGTTTCCAAAATTGATTCAGGACACAGAATCCTGCTTTTCTTGACATCTTTTAGTACTCTTCTGGTCATTTCCTCTGTTGTCATAGATACATCTGTGTAGATATAGGCATCTTTCCTATGTGATAATGTAGATTGTTCTATAAAAGTTTATGTCACAAGTATTTGCTAAGTTTCAAGATGTCCTAAAAAAGGTAAAGGTTCCCCCCGCACATTTGTGCAGTCGTGTCCGACTCTAGGGGCCGGTGCTCATCTCCATTTGTTAGCCAAAGAGCCAGTGTTGTCCGAAGACGCTTCCATGGTCATGTGGCCGCATGACACGCGTGGAACGCTGTTAGCTTCCCACCGAAGTGGTACCTATTAATCTACTTGCATTTGCATACTTTTGAATTGCTAGGTTGGCAAGAGCTGGAGCTAGTGTGGGAGCTCACTCCGCACGCAGGGCTAGGGATTCGAACCTCCGAACTTGCGATCTTCCGATCAACAAGCCTGGCGTCTTACCTGCTGAGCCACCACGCCCCTTATAAGATGTCCTAGGATTCTTTATATATCTAGGAATTTCTTCTGCTCTGCTAGACTATTCCAGAGCTAGGCAAATAATCTTGTTGTCCAGAAAAAGTTTAAAAAGAAAAATTATATGCAACTAAGTATATCAACCTAGGCACAACATGCCTGATACCATCATCAAGAACAGCAGCATGAAGGAATACATGTTGGAACCAGCCTACAGTGCTGTGACTGTATGTCTTCTAAACTGTTGATTGGAAAAATCCACTGAGGTGAAGAGAGTACTGTAACTCCTAAATCTATGCCAGAGCTACAGGAAAAATTACAGAACTGCCCACTGGGTTCCATTTTGTTCTAAACATATACCTTCTTTGCAAGACATCTTTGATTTGTTTCAACCTGGGACTTCACACTACAAAGTTGATGCAATTATCTGGAAACAGATACTTCAAGTGCCATCTCACAGCATCTTCTTTGCCTTCCTGGCATTTATAAAAGCTGAAAGAGACTTCTGCACAGGAGCAACTCCTCTGCCAATACTTTTCTTGCTCTTGCAAGTGCCAGTGGAGCCTATGGGATATTGAGGATGTCTGTGGAGGTCACACAACGCAACACAGCTGAAGCTAGAAGCAAAGGGGATGGGATGGACCTTTGCTGAAGCAAAGAAGCCCTTCAAAGGTATGCACAGCCCAATAATGTTTTATTTTTAAGAGGAAGAGAATAATTAACTTTCTTCCAAGCTGCTGTGATTGGAGCAGCTGACAGTGTGGTGCTTGCAAAGATTGCTGTGCTTTGAGTGCGGATCTTGCAGTCATTGAATCAAACACTGTCCCTCCCTGCCAAGGCACTTCAGAATAGTAGGATAATAAATAAATAATCATAAATAATAATTTGGAAGAGGGAGTTGCTTTCATTTCCATCCAGCTGTTTATCTTGAGACAGAGCATCCCAGAGAATCCACATCTTGTATGTTAAAAATATCCTGAAAATATCCTGAATTGCCCTATCTGATCATAGGTTTGTACTTTGCACCAAGGCAAAACACACTTTGCACCCTACTATACATTGCATCATTTGGGTCTCTTATTAAAGAATGACCAAGTCAATGATTAACAGATTAGGGGGGAAAGGCCATCTTTTGTCAGGAAGATTAAAGCAAATTAGGGCCATCATTTCAGCATTGCTAATTAGTGTTGTAATTTCTCTTTCCTGATGCCTTCTTTCATTTTATCATGTATACTACATGTATTTTCCTCATTTCTTTCCCTTTTCATCAAACTCACCTCCTTGCTTCCTTTCACTGAATTTAAGGAAGTGTAGCTTTTATTTTTGTCTCACTGGAGTCAAGAAAATTAGTTCCTTGATGGAAAGCACCCCATACAGAGTGGAGTCCCATTACAAAATTTAAACACGTTTGCTGTTACTGTGATTACCCCCACCCCAAAAGGGCAGGGGCAAATCTTAAAGGAGGTATTGCAATTTTCAGTCATTTTATTTCCCTTTTCCTCCCTCTCCCATGGAAACCCTTAAATACCTCCTGACATTATCACAGGATGTTTCCTTCTGCATCCGCAAAAGAACACGCTGTGTGAAATTAATATCAGTCCTTGTTTATCCTCATCACTCACTGCTTGTGTTTTAAGGTGCTTACTCCCTTTTCACAGGAACCAGGTGGCACACTGTAAAACAGAACACAAAAGGCTCACGGGTGATGTTTGCAAGCAAAAATTTTGCAAGCAGTCTAGCACTCTCACATTGGGTTTATTAACAGCATGGAATCTTGGCTAAGCTCTGAAATGCGGCCTTTCCTGTTTGCCTTTGATTCAAACATTTCCCTTCATCGACCATCTGGCTCAGCAGAGAGGTTCAAACTGGCATAGGATTTTAAAAGTGAACAATTGGTGCGTCCTCAAAGTCTGGGACAGATAAACAGGAGTCAGTTTGCTCCGATTTTGAGCAAAGCAAATAAATTGTAATATGTAAAAATGTAAAATGATGATGATGTATAATTGGATGTATAATTGGATTTGATATATATAATGTAAGCCGCCTAGAGTCCTCCAGTAGGGAGGGGATAGGCGGGGTATAAATAAGATAAATAAATAAATAAAATAAAATAAAGCCCTCTCCGTGGCCTCCCATGAGAGGCAGCTCTTTTCTGTTAAACTATCACAAGCAGGAAAACTGCATGAAGCTGCAGCCCCCATCTTTTTCTTCCCCCTCACCCACAAGGCCCCAGATAGTGCCTCACCCACAAGGCCCCATGGACAGAACTCGCCTCCAGCCTGCTGTTTTGCAGGGCCAGAGACTCTTCAAATTGTATTAATAGCCTTCTTCTTTCACTGATGGGCCTGTTTGTGTTAGAAAATAAGGGAGGTGACCTTGTCGCCTCACTGAGACCTTGAAGGGCCCTCAAAGACTATTTGAGGTGGAATGGATCTTTGCCAGGTTTTGCTTTCCATATGATAACAGATAGTTGCTTTATTTTCTTATTCTCCTTATTTGTCGTGTGTAGATGCAGAAATAACACGCCGAGGCCAGGAATCTAGTCTCTAGTGTTTATTGCATACCTACAAGCAGAAATCCTGCTAAACTAACAGTGCCTGAAGATTCCCAAGTATATCAGCTCAACCTAGGGCGGAGCTTTCTTCTGACGTTTGGGGAAATAGTCTAGGCTCTCTGACCTGCGTGCTCGCTTCTTATCTAGCGCCCAGCCCTCTTCTCTGCTCTCCCCGACACCACCCCCCTCTCCATCAAAAAACTCCATAGCAACTCCCTCCCCCCTTTCGTCCTTGGTGTCGGGTAGGATCCCGTGTGAAAATGTGTCCATCTGCTCCTCCTCCTGGGAGCTGGGCAGTGAAGGGAGGTCATCCAGGAAAGGAATGTCGGGGGAAGGCTCGTGTCTCTCTGTTTGATCTGATAGCCCGGGTGCAGCTGGCCTCTCCTGAAAAACAGCTAAATTGTTAGAAAGGTTCTCCCTCCCCCCTCCTGGGAGCTGGCAACCAGAGGTGGAGGGATGCGAATCTACCTCCTCCCCCCTCGCTGGGTCTGGCGGGGGGAGCAGGAATGGTTGCTGGCAACTTATGAAATTCTCAGGCTGGTCGGCTTCCTCGTCTTCAGCTGGGGGCTGTAGCTCTGGGAGTCGAGCTGGTCGAGGCTTGTGAGGGAAAATCTGATGAAAGCTATGCACTAGGACGGGTGCGTGAACATCTTTGGCATTTTCCCAGGAGCGCTCTGTCTGAGAATACCCCTTCCAGTGTATTAAATACTGAATTCCCCTGCCCCTCCTTCTGGAGTCCAAAATCTCTTGCACTTCGTACTCTGGTTCCCCTTGGACAAGTACCGGAGGTGGGGGTGGGGGTATGCGACCGCAAGGCACTTGGAGGGGAATCTTTGACTAACAAGGACTTGTGAAACACCGGGTGAATCCTCATGGAGTGTGGAAGCTGCAAACGATAAGCCACAGGGTTTATTTGCTGTATCACCTGAAAAGGGCCAATAAACTTAGAGTCCAGCTTCTTGCAAGGTCTGTTAGTGGGTAGAAACTTTGTAGAGAGCCAGACCTTGTCTCCTGGTGATATGGGGGGTCCTTCCTGTCTGTGTTCATCTGCGTTCCGTTTATAGGCTGCCTTTGCCAGCTCCAGCTGCTCTGCTAACAGGTGATGGGCTGCCTGTCTTTCTGCCAGGAAATCCGTGGCTGCAGGCACAGCTGTTTGTTGTGAGGAAAGGGGCAACACTCTCGGGTTTGTGCCATAGAGAGCCTGGAAAGGGGACATCTTGGTTGAGGAATGTACTGCATTGTTGTAAGCGAACTCTGCCATGGGGAGAAGTTCTGGCCAATTGTCCTGCCGGTAGTTAATGTAACATCTGAGATATTGCTGCAATAACTGGTTAGTTTTCTCAGCTTCGCCATTACTGCAAGGATGATTCGCAGAGGACAAGTGTATTTTGACCCCCAACGTCTGGAAAAGCGCCCCCCAGAACCTGGAAGTGAATTGCGAACCGCGATCTGAGATCAAGTGGTTAACCATACCTCTATATCGGAAGACATTGTCCAAAAAGAGCTGTGCTGTGGTTTGTGCTGTTGGTAGGCCCTTGCAGGGAATGAAATGCGCTATTTTTGTAAAGCAGTCTACCACCACCAGGATGGAAGTGAAACCCTGTGCCTGTGGCAAGTCGGTGATAAAATCCATGGAGACAGTGTCCCAAGGTTGGGGGTGTGTGGGCAGGGGCTGCAAAAGGCCTGCTGGTTTCCCTGCAACCGTTTTAGCGCGTCTACACACGTGGCAAGAGGCCACGTAAGTCTTGATGTGTGCTGCCATCTTGGGCCACCAGTAGTCTCTGAGTGTTCTGTGCAGCGTTTTGAACACCCCCCCCGTGTCCTGCCATTGGGCTATCATGACAGAGCTGTAATACTTCTTCCCTCAGGGTCTTGGGAACATAGAGCCGCCCACTATGCCAAAGGGTCCCTGCCTCCGCTGTGAAAGGGGACGGTGTACCATGCTGGGCCCCCTGGAGGTCATCCAGCCTAGCCCATGCATAGGGGTCTTGTTGCTGCTGCGCCTTGATTCTTACAAGGAGATCGTCTACTAGTCTGACTGCTGCCAAGGTCTCTACTTGGACCCCTTCGGGAGGCTTCTCAAAATTCTGAGGGTGCAAGATCGTGGCTTGGGTGGCTTGGTCAGGTTCTGCAATGTCCTGCGGCTGCCTAGACAACGCGTCAGCCAGCCTGTTTTGTTTGCCTGGCAAATACGAGATGACGAAATCGAAGCGTGAAAAAAATTGACTCCATCTGACCTGACGGGGGTTGAGGGATCCCGAGCTCTGCAACAGCGCTAAGTTTTTATGGTCTGTGTAAACCTTGATTGGCAAAGCTGCTCCCTCTAACCAATGCCTCCATTCTTGAAAGGCTGATTTTATGGCAAGCAGTTCCTTGTTGAAGACATCGTAATTCCTCTCTGCTGGTGACAGCGTGCGAGAGAAATGGGCACAGGGTAATAAATCTTCCCCCCTTTCGTCCGCCGCTTGGAGTAAAATGGCGGCGACTGCCAAGTTAGAGGCGTCGCACTGGACGTGGAACTGTTTTGAAGGGTTCGGGTGCCTCAGGAGTGGTGGGGAGGTAAACAGCTGTTTAAATTCTTGAAAGGCCGCTTGCTGCTGTTCCCCCCAGCAAAAGCGTCTGTTTTTCTTTAAAAGCTGAGTAAGGGGACGCGCTTTCTCCGCATAAGAGGCAATGAACTTGTGAAGGAAATTCGCATACCCCAGAAATTGTTGGAGCTCCTTGACGTTACTGGGAGGCTTCCATGACATAATTGCTTGGACCTTTGCAGGATCCACGGCTACGCCTTCTGTGGAAATCCTGTATCCCAGATAGTCTAATTGCGTTAAGTCAAAGGCGCACTTTTCTAACTTCGCAAACAGCTTGTTCTCTCTTAATCTCTGCAGAACATTACTCACATGGGTAATGTGGGAGGTGGGGTCCTCAGAATAAATCAGAATGTCATCAAGATACACAATGACATATTTATCTAACAAGTCTGAGAAAATGTGGTTCATGAACCTGGAAAATACTGCCCCACAATTACTTAGTCCAAAAGGCATGACTAAATACTCAAACTTACCATATCTGGTGTTAAAAGCCGTTAAGTATTCATGGCCTGGCTTTATTCTGATCAAATTGTAGGCATTCCTGAGGTCTAGCTTGGTAAAAATACGAGCCTTTTGCAGGCGATCCAGCAACTCAGATATCACTGGAAGAGGGTAGTGGTCTCTAACGGTGACTGCGTTGAGTGCGCTGTAGTCATGCACCGTGTGCATGGGGGGTCCCTTATCGCCAGCCTGTGCTGCCGGGGCGAAAGGATCGGGCTTTTTAGGCACAAAGAAGGTAGGGGCAGATGCCGGTGATGTCGATGGCCGAATGAAACCCTTTTTTAGGTTGGTATCCAAATATTCCTTCAGTATAGTTAGTTCCTTTGGGGACATTGTATAATGCCATGCCGCTGGGATCTTGGCTCTAGGCTTCAAATCTATTGTACAGTCGAAAGATCTATTGGGGGGCAACACTGTGGCCTCTTGCTCTCCAAAGATGTCTGCATAATCTCCATACTTTGTTGGTAGGGGAGCCTTCCCTGCTTCCCGGCTTGCAGCTGCCGGTTGGGCTTGGGTAATGCCCTGCAATTTGTGGTGCCGACAGTCTTGAGAGGGAAAGGAAACTGCTCCGGTCATCCAGTCCAAATTGGGGTTGTGAAGTCTCAACCAAGGTGCCCCGAGAATGACTGAGACTTGCAAGGAAGCAGTAACGTACAGTTGGATCCACTCCGTGTGATCTGCGATGGATAGCTGAATTGGCAGGGTGCAACGTTCGATCGCCCCTGCCTTGAGAGGTTGCCCGTCGATGGTTTCAACCTGCATGGGGCTTGGTAGTGCAATAGTTGAAATGTGAAACTTTTCCACCGCTTCCCCATCTATAAAATTGGTTGTCGCCCCGGAATCAATCATAACATTTACCGGTAATAGTTGCTTGGAATCTGTAGTCAGCGTGGCTGGAACAATATAAAAATCTTGGTTGTGATCTGCCATCTGAGCCCTTCTTAATTGCTGGATGGCCTCCCCATGGGGCTCTGACAAGGGGGGCCGTTGGAGTTTAACTGCTGAGAAGCGGCTGGTATGTGGGCCTGCTCTGTGCCTTGGGTTGTAAATCTCACCGGGGTTGCCTGGCGTCTGGTCGGGCACACCCTTGCAATGTGCCCTGGCCCCCTGCAATAAAAACAAAGTGCATTGTCTCTTCTCCTTTGCCTCTCGGCTTCAGAGAGCCCCCTTCTTGTGGCCCCTATCTGCATGGGTTCTTCTGCGCTCAGGGGAACAAACGTGTTAGAGGGGGTAGCAAAACCTGGAAAAGCCGGTCGGGTTCCTGCCCTGTTTCTCCCTGGCCGAAGCTGCTTTAACTCCTCCAATCGAGCATCTATGACGACTGTTAACTGGTATAGGTCTTCCAATGTAGCTGGAGTGCCCTGCCGCACTAACTCCGTCTTAATCTCTTCGTCCAGTCCTTGTTTAAACTGATCCTTCAATGCCACCTCATTCCAGCCCAAATCTCCTGCCAGCAGTTTGAAATCTGCGATGTACGCTCCTACTCTCCTGTTCCCCTGTCGGAGCCGTCGGATCTCTCTGCTGGCAGTGACTTCTCTGATTGGATCATCAAAATGGGCTCTGAAACGGGCCATAAAATTCTGGTAGTTGTCCAGAATTGGGTCGTTAGCTTCCACCATGGGGATGGACCATCTTGCGGCTGAGCCTTTCAGCAAACTTAAAATGAATGTGACTCTGGACCTCTCCGTCGGGAACTCAGCTGGTCTGCTGTCGAAAAACATGGTGCACTGGGCGACGAAGGTCCTGAGCTGTGCCGTCTCTCCCCCAAATTTCTCTGGTAAACACCCTGGGGATCGCAGAACGACTGGTGGGGGTGGTGCCACTGGTGCTGGCTGCTGTGCCCCTTGTTGCATCTGCTGAAGCATCGCCGCTTGTAAGTTATTAATCTGGTCGTCGACTTGTTGCTGGTGTTGTGTCAAGGCCGCTGCTAGCTGAATTATGGCCTGCTGCAATTCCTGTGTCTGAGAAGCCATTCTCCTGGTTTATGTGTTCCTCCCTCTTTCGATGGGAGTTTTGGTTTAGCAGGATTGATGTCGTGTGTAGATGCAGAAATAACACGCCGAGGCCAGGAATCTAGTCTCTAGTGTTTGTTGCATACCTACAAGCAGAAATCCTGCTAAACTAACAGTGCCTGAAGATTCCCAAGTATATCAGCTCAACCTAGGGCGGAGCTTTCTTCTGACGTTTGGGGAAATTGGCTAGGCTCTCTGAGCTGCGTGCTCGCTTCTTATCTAGCGCCCAGCCCTCTTCTCTGCTCTCCCCGACATTATTCATTCCTTAGATTTATATCTTAGCTATCTTGCAAGAGTACAAGGTAGCATAGGTTAGCATTTCCTCTTCCATTTTTCTCCACAACAACTCTGTGTGGGTAGGTTGGACTAAGAGATAGCGGGTGCCCTAACATCATCTGATGAACTTCCTGGATGAAGATGAGTTGGAACCTAGATCTCCCTGGTCCTATCGTAACATTTTAGTCAGTACATCACGTTGGCTATTGTGTGTGTTATTTGGAATCATAATGGGACATTCAAGACAAGACAAGACAAGACAATCCTTACTGTCTGGTTTATATGCCTCCCATATGGTGGTGAAAGGGGAACTTAGCTTGTTCTTTACTGACTGTTTCCCTATTGTAAATCATCCTTTCAGTGCCTTTAAAATGCAAAAGCCTGCAGGTTTTTATTTGAAAATCACTTTGAGTTCACTACATGGGCAGAGTGGATACAACTGTGGCCTACAAAGAAAAGAGATGTGGTAACTAGTGATTCAAGAAGAATCAAAGGATATTTATTTATTTACTCGTTTATTTAACATATTTATATGCCCCCCCCCATCTATCAAAACACTCTGGGTGGTAAACAAATAAAAACAACAATAACAATCCAAAACAGTAAAAAATGGCATAAAAAAGAAATAGTAACAGCGGTCGAGGCCCCTAAAAAATCTCACAACAATAACACATATAAGACCTGCACTCCCATTCAATCTCCATTAACACTCTGGCCTCAGTGCCTGGGGGAAAAGCCGGTCTTTACGGCCCTGCAGAAGGCCAGGAAGGACTAGCCTGGCTGAATCTCAGGAGGGAGATTGTTCCACAAGACAGCTGCCATGACGGAGAAGGCACGCTTCCAGGGACCCAACAAATGGCATTGCTTCACTGATGGGGCTTGCAGCAGGCCTGATCTGGTGTGCCAACTGGTTCAAACATTTGTTGTATGACTTTTATTAAAGAAGTTGAATACAACTCAGATATTATTGTCCTTGTAGAAATGATAGAAAAGGTACATATTAGGAGATTGAGTGCATCCCTAGAACAACTAAATGAAAAAGCAAGAGAAAGGACTATCTTTGAATTAGTTAAATTTCTAGAAATAAGAGAACAAGATGTGGATTTGGAAATAGATAAAACTTTTAGAGTAAATCCATGGCATGCTAGAGAAAAAAAAGTGTTTGAAGGATACAAGACAGATACTGTATGAGGGATGCACCAGGAGAACGTAAGAAGCATTTCATAGATAGAAGTAAGAAATAGAGGTAAATGACCTATAAGGACTTCTTAAAAATTGGGAAAATTGGATTTTATCAAGGATATAAGATTGCAAGTATACTACCGATGGACTATTTGCGACTTACAGGGGGGGTAAAGCCTATATGGGGTTATGAAGACTAAAATATATACTATTTTTTTCTTAATGAGTGGAAATTATTAATAGACTATTTGCAAAATGCAGGAGGGGCAAAGCTTGTAGGAGGATTGGAAGATCAAAATATATATAAATGGATATATTAGACAAGAAATGTTTTTTTAATATTATATATAGACCTAGCAAGTAAGATAAATTCTTTATATAACCATGACCAGAGATAAGTCAGAAGTTGACTATTTTCTATGTTTCATCTTTTTCTTTTTTCTTTGCTTTACTATACTTTTTTTCTTCTCTCTTTGATTTGTATTCTATTTCTTTTTCTGTTTCTAACTTTTAACTGTGTATAATCAAAATTCAATAAAATTTATAAAAAAAAATTGTTGTATGACAGAAGGATCACAGATGTGACAAAACATCTAACATTTTTCAAGTCCACTGAGAATGGTCCCTTCCTGCTAATACAGGTAGTCCTTGCTAACTGACCACTTGTTCAGCGACCATTCGAACTTACAACAGTGCTGAAAAAGGAGACTTATGACTGGTCCTTGAAGTTGTGGCCGTCGCAGCATCCCCGCAGTCATGTGATTGCAATTTAGGCACTTGGCAATGGGCGCGCATTTACCGTGGTCGCAGTGTCCTGCGGTCACGTGATCACGATTTGCGACCTTCACAACCAGTTTCCAAGCAAAGTCAATGGGGAAGCAAGCAGTCACATGACATCATGCTTAACAACCTGCACTGATTCGCTTAACGATCATAGCCAGAACTGACAAACTGATGTCTTGAGTTGGGCGTGGTCACGTGACATCGCAGTTAAAAGACCGTGCTGCTTAGTGATGGAGTTGCCGTTCCCAGTTGTGGTCAGTCAGTGAGGACTACTCATACATGTAAGGGCAAAGGATACTCCATAGTACAGTTATAATCACATCACCATGTGATCTAGGAAGGAAACTCAAAACCCTGGGTGATCAGATTATGTTTTCATCTAACCTTTCAGGCTGTAAAAAAGGACTGGAAAAAGAAGGAGGAATGCAAAGGAATGACTGGCTATTCAGAGGGTATCAGTGGGAGAGATTTGCTTTCTGGGATTCAGTCTGAGTTCTCTAGATGACGAACTGCTGGCACAAGGCGGGTTGTACTGTGCAATGACTGGTAAAAATGTGTTTGCCTGGAGCATGGCAAGCTTGATCAGGAAGGCTTTAAACTGAATCCTACAGAGGATGAAGAAGAACATTCTGAAGTAAAAGCCGCAGATAAAAGCTTGTGCACTATAGAAAAAAGTGGGGGTGTTGTTATAATGGGGCCTTTTAAACCAATACAAATACAGTCCTGCTAATCCATTGTTCCAATAGGGATTAGCTCAGAACCAGTTCTAGTCCTGATATATCACGTAGACTCTTTCAACAGAGATAATCCTTGCTGTGGACATATTTTAAGGAGAAAAGACAGCATTTCAAAATCTTTTACAAAAGTGTTGCTTCTGCTTCTGGCCTAGTGATCATTACACATCTCCAGAATTTTGGGGATCCCATAACTGGGATTTTCTGTTTTCTGTTCCCCCCACTTCTTGCTTCTTGACAGTATTATATTATGCTCAACAACCCAGAAGTGAACTCCGCGTGATAGTAATCTCTATATAAGACTCTGTACACTTGCATTCTAAAGCTTTGTTCCTGTGAACCTTGGGTCACCATTTCAAGAGCTAAGGATTAGTCATAATTCCTCCTCTAAAGTCTGCTTGGATTGTCCCTCCTGTCTTTCCGGAAGACTTTGAGGCAGAGTCTCCAGCAGTGGAAAACTCCCGAAGGGATGCGATGGAAGCTCTCTGGTCTAATGAACTTCTAAATAAGTTGCTTTCCAGAAGAACGTTCTGGTGGCTACTGTTGTCATTATGGATGAGAAGGGGATGGAACAATCGCTCCAGCTTCACTTTCACTGAATCACTCCATGAGGTAATGTAGGGTTGCTTTGCCAGCCTGGGAAACCCTTTTAAATCTTGTTTTGTTTGTTTCCCATCCAAAGACAGAAAATCGCATCCCCTTTCAGCAGTTTCTATGGTTTTCACAAGATTAAACAGTGCTCCCTGCAATTCATAATCAGTTTGCTTTTTTATAAAGGAAGATTAGCAGGGCTACTGTAAAATTATGATGCATTTTGGAGAAAATTGCAACATCTTTAAGCTCATTTCTGGGTGAAAACACACAAACCCTCCTCTTCAGGGGAAAATGTAAGCAGATGGCGTTAGAGGCATCCCTTGTTTTCTCATTTATTTGTAAACAAATACTGTAAATTAAAAGCCACAATTGACCTTTATGAAATCTAGATTAAAGCAGTGGGATAATTTGGCAAAAAAGAAAAAGATAATTTGGGGAAAAAAACCCCACAGGAATGTAAGGTTCTCAATCAAATATGATGTAAATACAATCAAGGTAGGTGGTGGCTGCCTTGGGGCCTGGATGGGCCTCCAGTCCTTAAAAAATCCCGAAGTTGATCATGGTCTGCTGCAAACCTATATAGGAACACAGGTATTTGTCAAGGGCAGCATGGTGATTGATGGGGGGCAGAGCTGTAAGTAAGCATAGCAAATAGCCTCAAGTGTGTACTGACTTGAGGGACCACTAGATAGAGCTAACTCTACTGGCATTAAGTGGTCCTCTGGATTTTTGCAGCCCAGATCTGGTCATCTTAGTAGCGACACAATCTTCTGGCACTAATCTCCTGAAACAGCTTCTTGATCTGCTACTGCTAGCATTCCTCCCTGGCTTGTGTCTACAATCCCTGGACACCAGAATTGGTCTGCTGTCTCAGATATAGCCATTAGCTCTTTAAACGATGACTAATGTTGGGATGGGGGATCTACCAGAGAAGTCTGCCTTAGCCCAAACAGATGTACTTTTATACCTGCAAACTAAATCCACACCTCTGAGGAGCCAGCAAGTTCTGAAGAAAAATTCGGCCCTTCTTCCTCTTTACTTAAGCTAAGCCTCTTGCAGGAAGTTAAGGTTTCTTTTTCTCCAAGTACCATCTTTACATCACAAAAACTAGGACCAAAAATGGGTATATGTTGCAGCTACCTAGATTTTGCTTAAATGTAAGGGAAAGATATAGGGGCGTGGTGGTTCAGCGGGTAAGACGCCAGGCTTGTCGATCAGAAGATCGCAAGTTCGGAGGTTTGAATCCCTAGCCCCGCGTGACGGAGTGAGCTCCCGCACTCGCCCCAGCTCTTGCCAACCTAGCAATTCGAAAGCATGCAAATTCAAGTAGATTAATAGGTACCTTAATAGGTACCACTTCAGTGGGAAGGTAACAACATTCCGCGTGCATGACCGTGGAAGCGTCTTTGGACAGCGCTGGCTCTTCAGCTAACAAACGGAGATGAGCACCGGCCCCTAGAGTCGGACACGACTGCACGAATGTGCAGGGGGAACCTTTACTTTTTAAAGGAAAGATTCCTGATGATACAATCTGTACAACAGTGGAATAATCTACCTTACAGCGCTTACATGTTCTCCATCTCTGGATGTTTTTAAGAGGTTTTTAAGCTGGGCAGCCAGCTCTCTAGGATGGTTTAATTAGTTTTCCAGCACATAGCAGAGGGTGGGACCAGACAATCCTTGTGCCAATGGTAGGCGTTCTCTAGCAGCTGCCCTCCTATGGAATAGCTTGCCTCCTGAAGTAAGGATGGCCCCCACCCTCATGGTCTTCTGGAAGCAGCTAAAATATGGCTGTTCCAGAGGGCCTTTGTGGATTACTTTTTAAAAATAGTGGTGGTACTTTTACAACTTTACAATTCTTAGCTTGTATTCCTGTTTTTTTGCTGATTGTATTCTGCTTTTAATATTTAAACCCTATAAGCTTCCTAGAGCCTAGTTGGTTTCGGCTGGTGAGATAAATTTCATAACTAACTAACTAACTAACTAACTAACTAACTTACTAAATGTTTTCCCAACCCATCCAAGTAAGACTCATTAATTTGCATCCATTTATACCGTGGAAACGTCTTCGGACAACGCTGGCTCTTCGGCTAACAAACAGAGATGAGCACCGCCCCCTAGAGTCGGACACGACCACACAAATGTGCGGGGGGAACCTTTACCTTTTTATACCTATGATGGTGCCTGATAGTTTCTGTGAATATTGTGTTGGAGGTTGAAGCTCACTGGGCGTGAGTGCTCCTGTGAGTGGGAATCTGTCTTGATCAATGATTAGTTGAAGCAGGTTTTAAAACTGCAGTACATGGGTGGCTATCTACATTTCTTTAATAAATAAATTATGCCGCTGATCATGATTTTTTGTTTTAAATTGATTGTGGATGGTTTTTATATGTTTGTATAGTGATTATTTAACTTGTTTTTATTGGATGTCAGGGTTCATGTCTATGAATCCTGCCATTGGGATTAGACCTAGCATAGATGCTTGTAGAGTTGTTGGGAGGGGGAATGGCAGTTGAGTGTTATGTCTGGTGGTGGAGGCTGGAACCGGCTTCGTCAAGGTCACGCACCTGCAGCAGAGCGGAGATGGGAACGCTTGCCTCATGAGATCATTGGTTGGTGATTTGGCGCGCAAGGGGGGAAGTTAAGAGGGAATAGTTTGGCAGGAATTGGCATTCTTTAGGAGTGCTTCAATTAACATGTATCCTGAATAAAGCTTTATCTGCATTTCATTGAATTGCATTGAGAAGTGTTTATTAGGACATTGTTGTTGAGATCATCACATTGGATTGTTTTCACCTGTTGTGAGCCACCCAAAGTTGCTTAGATGAGATGGATGGCCATACAAATTGAATCATCATAATCAACAACAATAATTACTATTATTATTATATTTACAGGAAACATGTTGTAGGAATTGTCTGTAGCTTGAATCATGTCAACTGGATTTTTGTTTTCTTAGTGGAAACGTTTCGCTCCTTATCCAAGGAGCTTCTTCAGTCTGAGCAAAGTTGGTAAGGGAATCCTAAATATGTTTCTAGGTAGCTGTGTGACCTTACACCTGGGGCTAGGTCATGGTTATATTGAGATGTTGTTTTTAAGTCCTTTTATCATCTAAAGGAGGATCGTTAAGATCACCATGCTGCTGTTGAGCTTGTGAAATGGTCTTAATCTTCCTAGGCACAGAAGACAGAGCCCGGAGAAAGATGGGAGAAAGATTGTGCCTGAGGCCCCCACCTCTATTCAAGGAAGGATTTTCCAAGTTGGCATAAATGGATTCCTTGACCCCTCTCTCAAACCACCTATCTTCTCTGTCTAAAATGTGAACATTAATGTCCTCAAATGAGTGTCCTTTTTCCTTTAGATGAAGGTAAACTGCTGACTCTGGTCCTGTGGTGTTGCTCCTCCTGTGTTGGGCCATCCTCCTGTACAAAAGTTGTTTGGTTTCTCCAATGTAGAGTTCAGAGCACTCCTCACTGCACTGGATTGCATAGACATGTTGTAGGAATAGGCAAAGCCTAGCCTCTAGCTAGTTGCACCCTACCAGGAGGAGACTCCAAAAAGCATATGCTCTGTGCAGGTATGCCTGGAAAAGAAGGGAAGAGGAAGTGACATTGGATTAATAGTCTCTTAGACAAAGAGCAGGCAGAATGGGAGACAAAGAGGGGCACAGAGTAAATCCTTAACTCTCTTTCTGTACCACACACCTTATGGTCACAAGGTCAGGAGGTGCTGAAGATTCCATGCCATTGGATTTGGGCCTCAAACATATTGCACAGTGTGATTTCTCAATGAAACATCAGGATAACTGTTGGTTTAAGAATGTATAGGGTATATATTAGCTTTGCCACTGTCATTTACATAAAGTCTATTTATAATATTGCTCAGAATCCGGGTGGTTGGTGGTCAAATCTATGGAAGGAGGGGGATTTGAAAAAAAAATGCCCAAGAGCAATGGAAGTATTCACATCTCTTGGATTTTGCAGCTATGAGAAGGAGGGCTGACCGGAGAGGATCCACCAATCATTTTATTATTTCAAAGCTAGCAGGTTACAGTGAGTCACTGGTCTCTTGTACTCAGAGGAGTCAAGAGCAAGAACTCCAAGGTTACATAGCTCTTAGAATGTTGATCAAAGACAGTGTGAGTGTGCACATGTACTAGCAGAAACCTCAAACTATAGAGGGTATTGTTTTACACTTACAGTATAAGGATGCAAGATAACAGAAAGGAAGACACAGAGTGGAAGACATACTCTCCAAGTGTGAAGATACTACAGACACATTTTTTGAAATGTAACATACAGTAGCATCTTTGATATATGAGAGGTGCCAAGTCTCTAATTGTTATTCTAACAAGCTGATCCTATACTGTACTTTACTGCCAAAGGAGGAAAGAGATAAGAGGGTAACACCACATATCCTTGAATCTGCTGCTTAGCTAAAGGCATAAGTTCTATAAGTATTTGAATTACTGACAGCTGAGTGGCAGCAAAATTCCACAGTTAAATGAACATATGAACATTTACAAAATATAACAAAAAAGGTACATAATATCAATAAGTGTGTGTGTGTGTGTGTGTGTATGTATATATATATATAATTATGGAAAGGCATAAGTAATTCTTACTACATTATTATTTCAGTTCTATATATCTACTCATTACAGATATTGAATTTAATATATTTCAGAACAGAAATATATGTGAGTTTGTTGGTTTGTATGGTGTGGTCATTATACAAACTGATTCTGAAAATTTTTTATTCAGGGATGTAACAAGGAATAATTAGTAAATTTGAAGATGGAACACTTTGTGGAACTGAGAGAATAGGTATTTTCAAGATTCAAACCAAGGATTATTAAAATTGCTAGTACAGACTTCTCTGACTTGGAGCCCTCCATCCATGTTGCGACTACAATTCCCACTGTTCCCAGAGAGAGTGTTCCCAGAGAGAATTCTAGAAACTGTAGTCCCAACATGTATGCATGGCACTAGATATAGGGCAGAGAGCCAGTTTGGTGTAGTGGTTAAAGCACCAGGCTAGAAACTGGGAGATCGTGAGCTCTAGTCCTGCCTTAGGCAAAAAGCCAGCTGGGTGACCTTGGGCCAGTCACTCTCTCTCAGCCTTAGGAAGCAGGCAATGGCAAACCACTTCCAAAATCTTGCCAAGAAAACTGCAGGGACTAGTCCAGGCAGTCACCAGGAGCCAAGACTGACTTGAAGGCACAGCCGCCGCCCCCCCCCCCAAAAAAAAAAAGATATAGGGCAGATTGTCGTAGCCTATATGGGATTATTGCTTGTAACAGCTGAAGAAAAGTTATCTTCCTTCTTGTGTTGCATACAAGATGAACCCTATTAAGTGAGCATGTTTAAGAATATGGCATTGCTTTCTGATTTTGCACATTACACAGATTTGTTTTGTTTTTGTGATAGCACAGTAGGCCTCCGATGAACATTTCTGTTTGCAACAGGTTTAGTTGCACAGACATCCAATGGGTATAGTTAAGTCTTTTCTATCTAGCTTTTATAATAAGGGATCCTATAGTGTGTTCATTTATTCTTTTTTCTTAACTCTCTTTTCGTTTGTATAGGTTTGGGTTGAGTCATATTTTTTCTCCATCTTTTGCTCTTTGCAAAGCAATGGTGCAGTGACTAATTCATCTCTTCAATTGCTTTGGAGGGCAGAAGCAACTGCCTGGGGGGGGGGAGGGCTGTATTAAAGAAAATACAAGATGGCTGATGGGACTGTGTGATCAAATCCCCACCCCTTTTTTACATGTCATGTCTTGCATGCTCAACGCACATGAAAAAGTGTGGGGCTTTGATCACATGGTTGCAGTGGCCACCTTGACCTTTTCGACCTGTCCTGCGGGCACCCCTGTTGAAGGGAATTGCATTTCACCACCAAGGAGCCCAATTCTTTCTGAAATACCTCAGTTTTATTCAGAATTCTGCTAAAGTCAATGTGCATCTCACGTTTGTGTAAGCCTTTTAACTTGACCTTTTATGTGGTGTTAGAAGGTGATCTTACCAAGGCTCGTCCCAAGCCGGGAATGAATAGACTCAGGCAGTTGCTGGAACAGAGGTTTGCTGGTTTATTTCCAAGAGCACATGCAGAGTACAGAAGTACAGAATATGCTGGTTGGCAGGTGGCCACACCTGTATTTCCCCCACAGGCCATTTATATAGGAGAGCTTGGTCGTTGCTATGCAAAGGTGTTCCCGCCCCCTAGGAACTTGAGAGAAGTGTAATTTGCCAGATTTCAGAAAGGAGGCGCTCTGTGGTTGGGCCCCCTGCTGTTTGTGTTTCCTGTCTGTGTTCCTTGCAGGCTGTGGCTTTGTCTACTACTTGGAATGTGCACCTTGGAAGGTATCTTTTGTTATTCGATTATGGAGATCTGTTTGGCTGGGGAAGAAGGTCTACCTGAATGGGCTGGCTAAGTTCTGTGAATGAGCTGACCTTTTGTGTTCCAAGGTTTCCGATTGAATTGGAAGGGAATCCTTTGTCTAAGCAGTTGGGCTTCCTTTTCCATCTTAATCTCTGGCATTATCAAACTCATTCTATTTTGTAACCTTTTTTAACAATTGGGGCTTCCTTTACATGTTCTGGAGGAAGACAACATGGAGGGCAGACAGTGTTCTGGGAGAATATCCCAACAGTGGCTTTTACTTCGTTCCTTGTTTTTGGATGGCTTTTATAGTTGTGTTTATGTTTCTCTTCTTTTTCAATTGTTTCATCTTTTTGCTTGTTTGTTTCATGCTACCATGATGGCGCTGCTGAGAGATGGTAAGTTGTATGACTAATAAAGAAATTGCGGTCAAGCAGTCAATGCGGTCAATCTCATGCAGCAAATGTCTGACACCACCACCCAGTTACTCATGGGGCTTGCACAGATGTCTTCTAACAAGTGGAATCGTTCATTTGAAATTCATCCAAGTTAGTTGAATGAAAAATATTCCTGTCAGTGTGTTGAAATGTAACAACATTTAAGGGGGATTTGCTGTGCATAATATTGTGCATGTAGAAAAAAGAGGAACTGAAAACATAGAGGCGGGTCTCTAGTAAGGCTTCAAAGAACACAGGAAGTAGATAGTTTTTTTAAAAAATTATATGTTAGACCACTTCTTCCTAAAGGTTACAGTCTGGAGGAAGATATTTAGTTACTTGTTTTCTGCTGCTGTATGTCTAACCTGGCCAACTTGCTCAGCTTCTTCTCTTTATCTATTTCCTTCATCCCTATGGAAGTATTGGCCTGTAACCCACATGTTCTATAGTGCACAACCAACTTTTCATAATCTGCCAAGACTTCTAGCCAAGTAACCTCTTGCTTTGTCTGTGGTCCTCTTTGTGTCTTCATCCTCTTGCTGGTCTCTTCTTAAGATCTGCAGGAGAAGCCCTTTGAAGATCCTCCTGCTTTTGGAAGCCCATTTATCAGGCATACAGCACAAGGTCTTCTCCCAGGTTGTGGAATGTATTTGCCCAAGGACTTCTTGGGGTCTCACCCTTTCCACCCTCCCTAGCTGAGCCTTGTAAGGGCATTGATCTAAAATGTACATTTTAATGGTTTGATTTTCAACTTTTGGGTGCTTCTGGTTGTCCTTATGTTGTAAGACACCCTGAGAGTTCAACTAAACAGAATGCAGGATAGAAATGAAGTAAATCAATAAGCCAGAAACTCAATCATGCCTCAGCCTAACTACAGGTACTACATAAGCTGATTAATGATAGGTCTCACTATTCCAGAAAGTATAGTAATATTAGCCACTTCCCCTTTCTTTCAATTGTGCATCTCTATCTCTGCAGCTTCCACCTTCAATCTCAAGCTATTGTTGCCAAGATTGCCTGTTAGATAATACTGCTCGGATTCCCTGTTCTGCAGGCTTCTGGCTGATCATGTCAGTACTCTGAGACGAATTCAGGCCAGTTACACTGTGTGGTACAAAGTTGTCTACAATTGTAAGTGTAGGTGTTTCTAGTTCCGTTTTTATCTCATTTGAAATTGAAATATGTTTGCAATGTTTGAATGTGGGAAGATTAATTATCACCTATGTTTCTAGATGAAAAGCAGTAGAAAAACCCATCTCTGTTTTTCAGGAGTCACGTTGTCAACAGCAAACCATAAAGGCTTTTCAGCCAGAAAGTAATAAGAAACAAAAAGCAAATTTTATTGCAGGGGGAGGGAGAGGAGGAAATGGAACAAACACATCATTTTCTCTGAACAAGAGTGAGTAAAACCTGTTCTTGAAATTGATGGAGCTCTCTGGAAAGACCTCTTTTTTATTATAAGCCATTTTTGGAAAGCTTTTTGATGGGTGAACTATTAATGTTCTCAACTAGGTAAATAGATATCTCAACTGGACTGGTTCTGCTACAGAAGGAAAATATGAAATTGGCTCACAAGCAAATCTGTCACATAGAATACATTTAAACATTTTTCCTGAAAACCGTTGGAATCTTCACATTCCTCATCAATTCTTATTCTGATAATCTGTTCTAGAAAAAAATATACCTTACATTCCATTCCATTCCATTGTCTATGAAGGTTCTCAGTCATCCAGGTGGAATTGTCTGTAGCTTGAATCATGTCAACTGGATTTCTATTTTCTTAATGGAAACGTTTCGCTCCTTATCCAAGGGGCTTCTTCAGTCTGAGCAAAGTTGGTAAGGGAATCCTAAATATGTTCCTAGGTAGCTGTGTGACCTTACACCTGGGGCTAGGTCATGGTTATATTGAGATGTAATTTTTAAGTCCTTTTATCATCTAATGGAGGGTCGTTAAAAACACCATGCTGCTGTTGAGCTTCTGAAATGGTCTTAATCTTCCTAGGCACAGAAGACAACACGGGGAGGAAGATGGGGGAGAGTTTGTGCCTGAGGCCCCCACCTCTATTCAAGGAAGGATTTTCCAAGTTGGCATAAATGGATTCCTTGACCCCTCTCTCAAACCACCTATCTTCTCTGTCTAAAATGTGAACATTAATGTCCTCAAATGAGTGTCCTTTTTCTTTTAGATGAAGATAAACTGCTGACTCTGGTCCTGTGGTGTTATTTCTCCTGTGTTGTGCCATCCTCCTGTACATAGGTTGTTTGGTTTCTCCAATGTAGAGTTCAGAGCACTCCTCACTGCACTGGATTGCATAAACTACATTGCTTTTCTTATGTTTTGGAGTTTGATCTTTGGGGTGTACAAGCCTCTGTCTCAGTGTGTTGGTGGGTTTGAAATATACAGGTATGTGGTGTTTGCCAAATATCCGTTTTATCTTTTCAGACACGCCAGCCATGTAGGGAATGACCAGGTTCTTTCGTTTACTCTGAGTCACCAAATCTAAATCTACCAGACCTAAAACAGCGACAGATAGGGCTGAGACTCAGAGTAAACGGAAGAACCTGGTCATTCCCTACATGGCTGGCGTGTCTGAAAAGATAAAACGGATATTTGGCAAACACCACATACCTGTATATTTCAAACCCACCAACACACTGAGACAGAGGCTTGTACACCCCAAAGATCAAACTCCAAAACATAAGAAAAGCAATGTAGTTTATGCAATCCAGTGCAGTGAGGAGTGCTCTGAACTCTACATTGGAGAAACCAAACAACCTATGTACAGGAGGATGGCACAACACAGGAGAAATAACACCACAGGACCAGAGTCAGCAGTTTATCTTCATCTAAAAGAAAAAGGACACTCATTTGAGGACATTAATGTTCACATTTTAGACAGAGAAGATAGGTGGTTTGAGAGAGGGGTCAAGGAATCCATTTATGCCAACTTGGAAAATCCTTCCTTGAATAGAGGTGGGGGCCTCAGGCACAAACTCTCCCCCATCTTCCTCCCCGTGTTGTCTTCTGTGCCTAGGAAGATTAAGACCATTTCAGAAGCTCAACAGCAGCATGGTGTTTTTTACGACCCTCCATTAGATGATAAAAGGACTTAAAAATTACATCTCAATATAACCATGACCTAGCCCCAGGTGTAAGGTCACACAGCTACCTAGGAACATATTTAGGATTCCCTTACCAACTTTGCTCAGACTGAAGAAGCCCCTTGGATAAGGAGCGAAACGTTTCCATTAAGAAAATAGAAATCCAGTTGACATGATTCAAGCTACAGACAATTCCATTCCATTCCATTCCATTCCATTCCATTCCATTCCATTCCATTCCATTCTATTATTTGCTTTATTTGTATGCCACACATTCCCCAAGGAATGGAATCAAAATCACTGGAATGTTATATTGAAGCAAACACACCAGGTACCCCATTAATAATCTAACCCAGTAATTAGAATTATAGCAGAAACAAAAAGTACAATTGTATACAAGTCACAAGTATAGTATATCTGGCTTATGTAATCTAATATCCCAGCTCAGTGTTGGAGCACTTGGAGAAACAGCCACTCCCCATTGCAGAGGCAGTCCTAGAGAGTTGACCGTGGGACCACCTGACTAAGGAGGAATGAGTAGTGAGGTGAGTGGCTGGGGACCACATGGGGAGGGAATTGCAGAGCAGTGCAGGGACAAATAGGAACAGTATGGCAAGCACATATCAATTGAGGCTCCTGCCTGACACACCACAACATGGCTTGCATGGCATATCTGGACCCAGCACAAAGGGAGAATGGCTTCTCCAGCTTTCCCATTCGTGGCCTGATGGTGACACATCAATGGAGCTATGTGGACATATCTGGTGCAAAAAAACGAGTGGGTGGTACCCACAACAGAGCAAGGAGGTTTTGTGGATGTGGCCTATGTGAGAAAGAAGAATCCCTCAGTACAGACTGCTTAAGACTGGGTTGAATATGTGCACAATGATAGACAAGCTCGGTTTTAATATTTTTAGGCCATTTGTAGACTACCATGCATTTAGCCTGACACAGAGATATGTTCTGCAGCAAATGCTACTATTTATGCATACTCCCTTTAAGAATACAGTCATCCATCCACATCTAGCAATAGGATAAATAGAGAAGGATTCCTGATTTTTAACTTAATGCTGAAGGGGCAGTCAGTTTGGTTCTGACCTGAGGCTTTGGACCACTGTTCCCACAATCCCTTGCCCTTAGCTATGCTAGCTGGTCTAATGGGAGTTGAAGACCAAGACATCTGTTCTGTTTGGAATCAAAGGTCTCATCCCAACGTTTAAGGCAAGAAGGACAGCTGAGAGCTGGAAAGGGAGGCATGGCTGGGGGACAAGCCACTGCAGACAAGGAGATCATTGACAGATTCTGCCCAGGGAGTCAGCTTCTCCCACCTCACTGCAGCACTGGGTCAGGGACTAGTAACCCTGGCTGGAGCTATTGAAGACACTCTTAATGTATTGTTTTGCAATGCCTTGTTTGATCCTAATTGAAGTATTACCGGATGATGGATATATTTCTTTTGCATGGACTAACACAAGTATGATTGCAGTCTGTCTTCACAGCTTGGGGAAGTTGAAAGAACTTGGTGCTAGGACCGTACACAGGTTTGAATAAACCAAATCTAAGGTGTACTTGAAAGTTCCTGTTCAGGAGGAACCAACAGTTCTTTATGCTTGTGTTTTCCTTAGTAATGTCTGCCGTTATTGGATTTTAGAATAACTATTTGTTTGAGATATGGGACTGTTTTCCTGCTGTCCAAATATTTATGTATGTGCGATGGTGGGGAGCGGTGCAACTTGACACCTCTGCAGCTTAACAGGATTTTATGATTCTGTGCACACCCACCATCTTCCCCATTTCTGCAGAAAAAAATGGCAATATATTTTAGAATCTTGTGTTTTGCTTTTGTCTTACACACAAGATATAGTTTTTGAGTCAGAAGGAATGCAGCATCTACTATCTACCAAACAGTGCATGGCTCATTCCTCTCACAGTTGCCGTTATGAAAACATTTTTCTTTCCTCAGTTCTTCTCATACTTAAAACTGTTTAAAGGCTTCTTTCAGCACCTATTCATTCTCTCCTTCTCTTGAAGGCTACAACCCAGGGTGACTCTATGCTACAGTTCAGTTGTGAAGAATACCATTACCTCTAACATGTGGCAAATACTCTCCTTTGTTAGTTAAAGCAGATGTCCCCTCCTTGCCATCAAAACATTGCCCTAAACTCACTGAAGGTAAAGGATCCCCCCGCACATTTGTGCAGTCGTGTCCGACTCTAGGGGCTGGTGCTCATTTCCGTTTGTTAGCCGAAGAGCCAGCACTGTCCGAAGATGCTTCCACGGTCATGTGGCCGGCATGACGCACATGGAACGCTGTTACCTACCCACTGAAGTGGTACCTATTACTTGCATTTGCATGCTTTTGAATTGCTAGCTTGGCAAGAGCTGGGGCGAGTGTGGGAGCTCACTCCGTTACGTGGCGCTCAGGTCTCGAACCGCCCAAGTTGCAACCTTCTGATCGACAAGCCTGCTGTCTTAACCACTGAGCCACCATGCCCCTCACTACAACATGCTAAATTATGACAGTTCTCTTCTGTCATTCCATTGCTCAGTAGTGCCTAACCCGAAGTCATACATTTAGCCTATTCAGCTTCCTCTTGGAATTTGTATGTGGCATGAGGAAGAAGTATGAGTAAAGACTCTCATTTGTCTACAATCATTCTATTTCCCAGTCATTGTTTTCTCAGCCACACTGGGCCCTACTAGTGTAATCCGGATGAAGTCAGAGTCCATTATGGAAATGGAATGTCCTGATTTTTAGATAATGTCGACTTTGAAGCAAAGAATTTGAAACAAAGCAAGGCTTTATGATTCTTTTATGTTAAGATTAACCTGGAGTATGAGGAGTAGTGGGAATCTTATTTTGACTATTCTGCTAAGAGGATGTGCTAGAAATCATCAAGAGGGAAGCGTATGTTGTGCAAATACATGAACCTGCCATAACAGTAAATTGTAATGCATCAGACCTACTCTCCTCTCAGTGCAGCAAAACTTCTTTTGAAGGGAAAAGGGGGAACAGAATAGCTTATGCTAGTGAATAATATTGAAAGGGATTTAAAAACAAAGCAGAACTGGAAAACTCATATACGTTTTCATGGGCATGGGGGGGGGGGGTAAGGAAGGAAGCTGTCACTACAGGCTAAGATTTTATATTAGCTGCTGTTGTTATTGCCCTTATCTGCTATCCTTTATCAGCCTCCTCTTGTCTTCGGCCCTGGCACTTTTTCCATAATCAGGGCAGGAGTGGTCATCTCACTGCTCACAGGCTCCATGTGGCCATCAACAGCAGCCTGTAAGGCCCATCACAGACAGTGGCATCCCCAATCCCCTGGCAGCCTACCAATTGTTTTGACTGGTGGGCAGTGTTATATGTTCAGGAATGGAGAACTCCTAGTACCCCAACATTAGTCTGACCATATTTCAGGATGGCAAAACGGGATGGGGTCCCCGCCCCCCGGTCTGTGCGATTGGCTCCTGCCTGCAAACCCCACCCCCAGTCCGTGAGATTTGCTCCCGCCTGCAAACCCCACCCCCAGGTCCATGCAATTGGCTTCCACCTGCAAACTCCACCCCCAGGTCCACGCAATTGGCTCCTGCCTGCAAACCCTGCCCCCAGGTCCATGCGATTGGCTCCCACCTGCAAACCCCGCCCCCCGGTCCACGCTCTGGCTTAGATCCTCCTTCCGCACCATTCCCGCCGGGTTTGAAAAATGGGACAAAATTGAGATTTTTACAAAAACGACGGGACGGTTGAAAAATGCTTAAAAAACGGGACTGTCCCGTTCAAAATGGGACGTATGGTCAGCCTACTGAACATGATGTAGGCAAGTGTGTGCAGTCCCTGCTCTGCTACCTACAAACCAGTGTGGGGTCAAAAATGAACTCCAACCCTGCAACAACAGGATCATTTACCTTGGCCCACAGTTACCACCAAACAAATAGTTTTTAACCTTCCCCCCGCCCCAATTTGAAAGTAAACCTGAATTAACCTTTTTCCCAATATATATCACAGTTATGGAACAACAATCAAGATTATAATGATACTATGAGGGGAGGGATACTTTGTGAAGCTTTGTTGATCAGCTAGTTTTGCAAAACTGCTACCACCAGAAATCAAAGGTAAATTTTTATCTGTATTTAACCATGCTGGAGAACTACGTATCTCATGCAGCCTGATTTGACTCCAAAACCAGATGAACTGTAGCTCTTTGTGACTTTAAGCCAACCACTTCTGTTTCTTAAAACGTTCCTAGGGGGACATCTCCAGAACATTCAGAGCTTCAAATGAAATGAATAATCCACTGCTGTGCAACCTATTGCCTCTAGCAAATCAAATCAAGCTTCCTTCAATGTCATTTCTACATTTCTGATTCCTGTGCAGATGAAGTCTGACCTATATTTTATTTAAAATATGTTCTCCTTTTAATTTCTTTTGGCCAATTTGAAATTCCATCGTTAACTTTGCTCTTTGTTTACTCTTGTTATCTTTTTGAATCTTATCTCCTTTACTGTAAAGGATATGTTAGAGGAATTGAAGAAAAAATGAAAATGTAATTGGCTGATCTCTTATACATGGAACTTGGAAACACTATGGAATCACCATCCTTTCCTTTCCAAGAGCAAATCCTTCTCACTCAGGTTCTCCAAGGTGAGATGTTTAAAATAGAATAAAAATTAAAATAAATAATTAAGTAGTGATGAAAGAATGGCTGTTAGACTGATTTGAAAACTGGGTCACCTTTTGATCAGTTTTTCCATAAATAAATAAAATTTGAGAAATAGCTCTTTCCTCCCACCCACAAGCCAAACTCAGAGTCCATCAAACTCCCAAGGATGCTACTGGAAATACTATAATATTTTTCCTCCTTGTTTCTACTTCTCACCAGCCTTTACTCGTAGGGTTGTAGCAGCTGTGGAGAAAATTGTAAGGTTTTTTTTACTGTTTTTGTAAACTGTTTGCTTTTGCTACATGTTAAATTTAATCTGTCATTCATTCATTCATTCATTCATTCATTCATTCATTCGTTTATTTATTTAATCTATTTTTCATTGCCTTTCATTTAATAGCTGCCTTAATGTCAGGATTGAAGTCAGGGATTGGCAACCTGGTGTTCCTGAGTACTAATTTGCCTCCCTGCTTCCTGTTGGCATTTTGTCAAGCTCACAGCAAATTCTGTTTCTTAGATAGATATTAATGTTAAGGTTCTTCTTTAATTATAAGCATACCACAACAAAATTGTGAATAGCCTCAGCAGGAATTGCATTTGGATGGGGATCTTCCATCCTCAAGGAAAGGATTCCCACTTGGGTACCAGCTGTGCCTGCCCTAAGACATTTATTTCCCCTTCCTCAAGTCCAAATCTAAGTATTTGTCAGATAATGCCCAGGCTGGAAAAAAGAGGGCCAAAATGCTGTCTCCAGTGCTATGTGTGTTACCACAGCAAATCCAGGCTGGGGAAAACTATGTTTATGGAGGTGATCTACAGCTTTATCACATCTACCATCCCAGAAGTATTTCCTCCCTTCACTATTAAGTTTGGAACAAGCTGCAAACTGCACAGGCCACCGGCCTTCAAAATAGTGGGTGGAGAGAAGGGATTTCTCATTAAAAATATTCTTTCTGCACAGAAAGTGAGTCAGAAAGTATTGCATATCTACCACATACAGAATGGTTTTTGTAATCTTACTTTTGGGAAAGGTCTTAATTGGAAGGAAATTGGAAAAGGACACCCTTTCCGGCTGGCTGTAGCAATAGATAGTTCCCCACTGTTGGTGTTCAAAGTACATGCAAAATCTTGGTACAAGCAGATACAGGTATGCCTTCTTAATCTTTATCATCAGATCTGGCTAGGCCAGTGCTTCCCAAACCTGGGTAAATTACTCAAAATTGGGAAAAAGTGGTTTTTCTTTGGGCAACAACACACAAACCCATTAAATTGACTTAAAGTGTTTTACCTACATTGGGTAAAAAGGACTTTCTGATAAGCGGTTTTGGGTAATGAAGGAAAAAGTTTGGGAAGCATTGGGCTAGGTTGTTTTCTAGTCAAGCAAGGGAAAGCTCATTATTTCAGCCCCACATTCATAAACGTAGTGGGCCTTCTCCAACACCTAATCAGTAGAAATCTGCAATTTGATCTCATAATGTGTTCCCGGCTTCTTAAGAGCCTTCTTCTTCAAGGGTCTAGCCAGCCTATTGTAGGAGAGTTGTGTTAGTCTATGGTGGTGAAAAATCAGGAGGAGTCTGGTAGCACATTTTCCAACTAACAAATTTTATTAAAAGAAATAAACTTTTGGGAGCTGCAGCTCACTTCATCAGGCATTGCAGTCAGCTCCAAAATATACAGTATTTTTTAAAAAAACTTCCTAAGTGGCTAAAAGTTAGTATTGTCTATGGTGATGTAGTTTCATCTGTGAAGCATCTTGATGTCAGGATCCTAAATTAAAATATACCCTGGAATGCATTGCTGTAAAGCAATGCACTTTGAAGGTCCAGTTTATATAGCTTGAGAGTCAGATTAATATTAATTAATAAATTAATTGTTTTTTTAATATTGATTGCAGCATTTTGTATAGATATTCAGTAGCTGAAGATATATGCTTGAGTAAATCTCAGCAGAGATTCACATTTAAGATGTGGTATTCGCTGATGGGAGCATATTCAATTTACACAGCATTTTTTAATCATTATACTTAATTCATATTTAATCATATGAAGATACAGTATGATTGGAGCACTTGGCTACATACATACTACATATATATACACACACATAAAAATAATAAAAAGACATATTATTCTTATTCATTCATTAGTTCCATGATAAGAGATTCTACAGAGAAAGAAGGGGGCCATATGCTTAGTCCCACTCCCACATTTCCAAAGTTTAAGCATTTTTCATTCCCATGGTTGATTGCCAAGTTCCCCATAATCTCTGAAGTGTGGAGAAGTCACTTAGGGGGAAAAGTCTAATCAAATCCCTAGATTGCATGAGGAGCCTGTATAGTTAAAGGAAGTCTAGCGGGGTCCAGGAGGCGTGCCTTCTCTGCGATAGCGCCCGCCCTATGGAATATCTTGCCCCCAGAGGTGAGACTGGCCCCCTCCCTCCTGACCTTTCGGAAGGCCCTTAAGACCTGGCTCTACCACCTGGCCTGGGACAACAGAGGTGGGAGTGCCTCCTGGGGTTGGCTAGCCCCGTAGCAACACTATGCTACGTTCCCTACGTCCCCCATCTTGTATTTTATCTATTTATATTGTATTTTTTAAAATTATTGTATTGTTTTTAACTTTGATTGTTGTAACCCGCCCAGAGTCCCTTGTATGGGAGATGGGCGGGGAATAAATTGAATAAATAAAATAAATAAAATAAAATAAATAAAAGTCCTCCATGGCAGAAGTTATCTGAATATGGTGATGATGGGAGTGGCATGATTATGAGGTCAGGACTGAATATACAGCACTACTGATCATGTTAGTACTCACATGACTAATTCATGAAGACAGTTCTTGAAATCTGATCTTCTGGTTTTTTTACTGAGCAGCAAATTCCAGTGGAATCGATGGGACTTCCTTCTCTCATATATATATATATGAGAATAAATAAATAAATGTTCAACAACCTTGGGAGCATTGCAGATTTATATATATATATATATATATATATATATATATATATATAAATAAATAAATATCTGCAATGCTTCCAAGGTTGTTGAACACACACACACACACATATATATATATATATATATATATATATATATGTGTGTGTGTGTGTGTGTGTGTGTGTGTGTGTGTGTGTTCAACAACCTTGGAAGCATTGCAGATATATATATATATATATATATATATATATATATATAAATAAATAAATAAATAAATAAATAAATCTGCAATGCTCCCAAGGTTGTTGAACATTTATTTATTTATTTATCTGGTGAGTGTCAAAGCCACTGTCCTGGATGAGACCCAGAGCATCCAGGAGTACATCAGTAAGATGGCACCTAAAGATGAGCTGCTGAGAGAATGCCTGAAGCAGCAGCAGACATGGAAGGAAGATCAAGCAGAGGAAGTGCCATGGCAAGACAAGACCCTGCATGGGATGTACCATCGACAGATAGCTGAGGTGGTTGACATTGGGAAATCCTACCAGTGGCTGGAAAGGGCTGGACTAAAAGACAGCACTGAGGCACTGATCATAGCAGCACAAGAACAGGCACTAAGCACCAGATCAATAGAAGCAGGGGTCTACCACACTAGACAGGACCCGAGGTGCAGACTGTGCAGAGAGGCCTCAGAGACAGTCCAACACATAGTGGCAGGGTGTAAGATGCAGGCAGGAACAGCATATACTGAACGGCACAGCCAAGTAGCTGGCATTGTGTACAGGAATATCTGCACAGTGTATGGGCTAGACCCTCCAAAGTCCAGATGGGAGATTCCACAGAAGGTTGTGGAGAATGACAGGCCTAAGATCCTGTGGGACTTCCAGATCCAGACAGACAGGCAGGTACTGGCCAATCAACCAGACATCGTGGTAGTAGACAAGGACCAGAAGACAGCAATGGTGATAGATGTAGCGGTCCCAAGTGACAGCAACATCAGGAAGAAGGAGTATGAGAAGCTAGAGAAGTACCAGGGCCTGAAGGAGGAACTAGAGAGGATGTGGAAAGTGAAGGCCAAAGTGGTCCCAGTGGTGGTAGGAGCACTCGGGGCTGTGACTCCTAAGCTGGGAGAGTGGCTCCAATCGATCCCAGGAGCAACATCAGAGCTCTCTGTCCAGAAGAGTGCAATGCTAGGACATTACTAATATACTGCACAGAACCCTCAAACTCCCAGGCCTCTGGTAGAGTCCCGAGATTGAGGAAGACACATACCACCCATAAGGGTTAGAAGGGAATTTTTTTATATATATGGCTGCAATGCTACCAAGGTTGTTGAACATTTATTTATTTACTTACAAAAGGGGTTAAACCTGCATATTTATTGCTTGTGTCCCTTGTCATGGCTAAGATTCATGAGGAAGTGTTTGATTAGAAAGACACTATAGCTAAGATTCACATGATTTATCAGTCTTGCTAAGGTAGAATAGATGGATGCTGTCATCATGGTGGGTTTTACTCAGTTTATCCTTTTTTTTTAGTTGTATATTTATTTCATCCTATTTATATTTATATCAGAAGGGGCGTGGTGGCTCAGCGGGTAAGATGCCAGGCTTGTCGATCAGAAGATCGCAAGTTCGGAGGTTCGAATCCCTAGCCCTGCGTGACGGAGTGAGCTCCCGCACTAGCTCCAGCTCTTGCCAACCTAGCAATTCGAAAGCATGCAAATGCAAGTAGATGAATAGGTACCACTTTGGTGGGTAGGTAACAGCGTTCCGCGTGCGTCATGCCGGCCACATGACGGTGGAAGCGTCTTCGGACAATGCTGGCTCTTCGGCTAGCAAACGGAGATGAGCCCCTAGAGTCAGACATGACTGCACAAAGGTGCGGGGGGAACCTTTACCTTTTTATTTCTGCATTTGCCAAAGTAAATTTTTATACATATTTTGTCTGTTTTTCCCCAATAAGTATGTTTGTGTATATTTTCTCACATTATAGATGTTTCTGTATCCTTTTTAAAAAATTGGAAGGCATCATGACAAAATTTGGAGAAGTGCGATATAATAAACATGCTTTTCTGTTCACTATCAGTTTGGGAGGTGTGAATTAGATAAATTTTCATTAGAATGAGCACTGAATAATTTTCTAACCAACCTCTGCGTGCTACCAACTGGAAATTACACCTTATTTTTAGCAGTAGAGAAGCAATGAAAGAGTTGACATTATCCTGTTCTTTTTCCCACCCTATCACTGACTTCCTCCACAAATTGCTGAAGGAAGTGGGACTTCAGTTTTGCCCCAAAAGAAGACTTCAAAGGAAATGAGTAATAGGATGGAGGAAGGAAAGAAGTGGGAGTTACTGTTGTGATCACCAAAAATACAGCTTTCTAAACTTACTCTTTCAGAATTCAGAGAACAGAGCAGAACAGCGTTTACTCTGAGCTTTGTGGCGATGGCAGCTTTTGCACATCCGAAGCAGGGAATGGCATTTCAGCAACTGGCCTCGTGTCCAGGATCTCATACTGCTAATCGTTAACTAGCGTCACCTCTTTGTTCCCCAGTTTAGTCTTAGGTTATGTTACCTACCAACAAGTCCCAGAATGCCAGAAACCCTGAGCCTAATGGCCAATTGCTGAAATGCAACCTTTCCCAACTCTTCCTTTTAAGAAAAAAATCTATTTCTCTTTCGACCTCCTTTTCATGAATGGTGCTATAAAGGGAGACATTTGCATATTAGTATTAATTCCTAGCTGCAACACTACAGAACAAAACATAATTTTTATATTCATTTCACTTCATTTGTAACTCAGCTCTCCCCAGCAGCAGGGTTAAGTAAGGTATGATGGGTTTCTTTTCAACTCAGCTTGGAATAGTTTGCTTGGTGTTTGCATATAATTAGAAAGGTGTTGCTTACGCATAGACAAACTGCACAGTAAGCTGTTGGGGCTTGGAGATTCAAACTGTGAAGTATATGGCTAATGCAGGAGCCAATAGGGAAAATCAAACTCTTTCAAAATCTCAACAGGGTGGGGGGAGGGGCAACCCAACATTCATAGCTCCCAAATGGCTCCTTATGCAATTAATGTGCTAAGTAGCATGGGAAGGTAAAATTCCTCATATTATGTGGCCATAGCCCATTTACAAAGCACAAGTTTTGCTTGTTAGAAAGTTGTAGGGGGATTAGGGTGGGAGGCAAATGACAAAAGTAATGTCGCACTGGCACACTGCAAGTCTGCCCCTTTTTATGTGCATTTGAAACATACACAAGACTTGAACCTTTGGAGAACTGTTGCCAATTCAGAATGTGTATTAATCAGAGTAGGCAACCCGTAGTCTATATGCAGAGCAGAAACCTTCTTTTAGTAGACCTCCAGGGGCTTCTGAAATTGTCTTTCCAAAATTCAGTGGAAACCATTAAAAATCAAAGCATCCTTTCCCAACAAATTTTTGGTGTGAAAAGCAAAAACGAGTGCTTAAACATTTGGAAAGGCTTATTTCAATGAAAACCCAATACCCTGGAAATTCAAGTCACTCACCTTGGATAACATTATAATCCTGCTACCTCTGACTGTTGGAAAAAAAAAATAGGAAAAACAAAGTGATCCCTCCAGTGTTGAAAAATTGCTTGGCTCTGACAGTCAGCAATGGTTTGATCAACTCTTAAGAAAATATTCTTGGGGTGAGAATGAAGAACAGGCAAAGGGAAGGCACAGAGGAGCAGAGTACATAACACACCAATTCATTCTGCTTGATCTTCTTTCTACTTCCTTTTAATGTCTGCAGATATGTTGCACCTTCCCTGATCTATGAATGTTGCAACCTCTTTCTCTTTGCTCAGGATGATTTGTAGAGAGCCTATGTTTTAAGCCTAGAGGCAAGACAACAAACCTGTCTGGCTAATGGGATGGTTAAGGAATGATCCTGCAGTCAACCTGAAGTTTTCTTCAACTTTTCTGCAAGAACCTGTCATCTGCCAGCAGAAAGAGGATGTCAAAATAGTGGAGTTATTTGAAAGCCTCATGAACGATCCTGATTTTAACGTATGTTCTCAGTGCAAAGACTTAATAGCTGTTGGAATAACAGTGGAGGGTTTTATTTGTTTGGGACCAATGAGCAGCTGCTGAGAAAAGTCTCCTTACATCTCGAGATACTGTGAAACCCATTCCGAACAAGTTCAAACTGATCAGAAGATTCATGGTTACTTTGTAAAATTCTTGGGTACAGGTGGTATTAGTTGACAGATGATACAGGTTCACATAGAGAACTGCACTGATATTGTTCAGGAGAACATACAGATGAATCTGGCAAACCTGATAGAGTGGGGCCTCACTGCGAGAGCATACCATCCTGTCCCCCCACCCCCCCACTACTCCCTGGCTGAACTATGTGGTGAAAATACAGTTACCCTGCAGAAACTCTGCAAAAAGATTTCCCACCAGGTGACCTGTTCATCAATGCCAGACATTTGGTGCTGAAAATTTATTTTGGTTTAGCAAGACTCATGGATCTTCATTATTTCCCCAAGAATTAGATTTCCGGATAGGGGATAGGGGACTAAATGGTACAAAGCACTCATCTCTTGCTGTCACTTCATTATGAAGTGCAACAAACAGGTTGCAAATGCAACAATACAGGTAGTCCTCATTTAGCAACTGCCTTGGACAGTGACTGTTCTCAGTTACGATGGTGAGGAAAAAGTAACTTTGTGACCAGTCCTTACATTTATGAGCTTTGCAGGTCTGTAAAGCAAAGGAAAGCTGAAGTAAGATCGTAAGCACAGTCACGGTTTCTCTTAGTGACCACTTCACTTAATGACCAAGTTGCTGGTCCCAATCGTGGTCGCTAAATGAGGACTACCTGTATGTAGGTTGCAAGTTGTACTTTATTTTACAAGAGTTCATATTATGCATGAGGAAGACCACCAGATAACCCTAATTTACATTTAAGAATGTTACAAAATAAAAGGAGGAGGCGGCGGCAGAGGAGACATGATCTGTCCCCACCTATTTTACTATTCTTAGTAATATGCACATAGGCTGAAGTGAACTTTGGCGGTGGGCAGCCTTCCCTGCACATGTAAAGTCTCTGTGCTTTAGGAATCCGGAAAAGGTTTGAAGTCACTGTTGCTCCTGGGCTAGTTTTAGTCATTTACAAAGAGTTCGATTTTCAGATAGAATGCAATGTAATTACAATGCAATCAGAAGCCTGCAAAGCAGCACCTCTGGGTCCTAATCCTCTCCAAAAGAGAATGCAGGACAGATACTGTAGTTTGGGAGACTTTCAAAACTGTATACAAACCTAGAACCCACTTTGAAGCAAAGACAACTTTGACATAGATAGGATGATCGCTCAGGCTGAGAAATGAGGGGAAAAACAGCAACAATTTCAAGGACTAAAATCAGGTCTGAAATTTCAGCATGCATTCACATGGATCCCTGTGGAATGAAATTGCCATGTTAAGTCTGTAAAAATTGAAGACACCTAGCTGAAAGGTGCATTTAACAGAAGGCTCCTTGGAGAACAAACTATTATCATGATTTAACACTTCAGTGATCACTCCTAATACATTTGGTTGATTACAGAACCCAACTCAAGCTACAGGAAATTAAAAGTAAGATGAAACTGTAACGCATAGCTTTCCAAACTGTGTGTCGCAACACTTTAGTGTGTCGCAACACAGTTTAGTGTGTCGCGAAGCGGCGGCGTGGGGGCGAGCGCGGGGGCGGCGGTGTGAATGGCGGCGGCAGCAGCGGCATGCCATCAGCACTTCCGCATCTTAGCGAGGCCGCCGCCGCTACCGCTGCCGCCACTGCCGTGCACGCCGTCACCGCCATGCACGCTGCCGCGCACCTCCCCGTGCCGCCGCCATGCACGTGCACGCCCCCACGCCGCCGCTGCCACTACCGCCGTTGGTGTGTTACCAACGGCGACAGTTTGGAAAGCACTGCTGTAATGTATGGGGTATGCTATTGTTCTACCTCCCATTTTGGCCAAAAGAGAGAAAGTTTAAATATCCATGGTATCTATATACAGTAGATAGGTGTGTGTACACCCACATAGTACAGAAACACATGCACACAGATGATTGATAGATAGATAGATGATAGATAGATAGATAGATAGATAGATAGATAGATAGATAGATAGATAGATAGATATCACAAAGACTTAGAGAAGTGGTATAACAGCTAAATCCAGACTAATTTAGCTGAAGTTCAGTCTCAATGAAATCAATGGGACTTAATCATGCTGATAAGATTTTCCTCTGTGTATCCCCATTTTCAACAGTACATTAGGTGGAGAGCTTGTAGATTGGTGAGAGCAAAAAAGGTCTAAAGCAATCAATTACTCAAAATCTCCTACAGGCTTAGTGAGATTTGCAAACAAATTCATCTTGGAGAATAGCCAAATGCAGTGGTTGAATGAGCCAGAAAAAAGTGTGGATGCACTTTATTTATTGATTTAATATAAAAATGAAACCACACATTTCTAACACACATGCATTATGTATTTAACAAGGCAGTTTACATAAGTTAAAATCCCAAGATAAAAATATAATAACAATATAATCAATATTAAAAATCACAATGTGACAATGTTACAGCAGTATCAACTAACTCAACAAGAATAGGCATTGCAGACATATGCTAGTCTGCTAAAACCAACCCTTGGCAAATTAAAAACTTGCTGAAACTGATCAGTGAGCAAAAGGCAATCAAATATGAAGTGCCTTGCATATCCTAGGTTCAAGCTATTTAAGGTTTTAAATACATGAAAAAAATGAATGTATGGTTTATGGTTTTGATGATTAGATAGGATATATTATAGAAAGAAGAGTCATGTTGTAACCATAGATTAAGAGGTAAATTTATAATTGTACTTATAACTGCTGTAAAGAAGATCGGAAGCCACTTCTTTGTATCTATTCTTCTTCTTTCTTTTCTATTTTCTTTTACTTTTTTTCTTTTCTTGCACTTTCTCTTTGATTTCTTTTTTCTTTTCTTTTTCTTATTTTATATTAGTTTTTATCTTCCTTTTAAAAAAAATAGATAGGTAGATGATAGTTTTAAATGCACAAATTCTTTAAGCATATCAAGAAGCTAATTGGCAAACAAGGCAGACATTATGGAATAGGTTCAATATGATCTTATAGATCAGAGCTTTCCAAACTGTGTGTCACGACACATTAGTGTGTCGGCTGCAGTGTCTGGGTGTTTCCCGGCTGTGCCCTGCTGTAAGAGGTGTCGCGAAATGATGCCCTGCTGTGTGTGTCGCGAAATGATGCATGTCTAAAAAGTGTGTCACCAACATGAAAAGTTTGGAAAGCTCTGTTACAGATGAATGTATAGGTGTCTTCCTGTAACCTAGTCTAGTCTACATGAATTGTAACCGAAGTGAAGTGAAACATTTCAGACATGAACACAACACATATACAGTATCTACCTAAATTGGGTAAAGCTTCCTGTTCAATCCCACCTAGGCATTCTGATGTAAGTCTGAATCTAGGATTATCCTTAAACTGGTTCTTGAGGGGAAGCATCACCCACTTTTAAACAAATTCAATCTCTGTACCAGAGTGTGTGTTTTTCTTGACTAGAAGGTCCTCTGCACGTATTGGATGCTTGCTTATTAGTCTTTACGCAGACTGTTACCACCACTAGAAACCAGATCATAATTGTACGCAATTTCCATGGAATGGAGCTGCATGGCATCAGCATGTTGATGACAAGAGTCTTCAAATCCATAGACAATCTCTTCCAGTTGTCCCAAATTTGATATGGACAGAAAAAGAGAATATACTAATAAGATGGATATAGATACATATATGATAAAAAAAGAAATATATTTCAGAGAGCAAGAAGTCACATAGGAGGGAAAGCTAAGCTGAGATCTTGGCCTAAACACATTATTTTAATATTTACAAAAAAGAGTTCTTGTGGAGGAAATGCCTTGAAATATGCAGCTTCTAAATGAGCCTTTGTCTACCTAGGTGCTCACCAGATGTGCATATCATGACTCCCAGAATTCTAAGCAGTGGCAACATGCAATCCAATACATGCAGTGGCTAAGCATCCAATACATGCAGAGGACCTAGGGTATTTACACATCTGGAGGGTATCTAGGTTGAGAAAGGCTGTTTGTTACATTCACCTCATTCCAAAAATGGTACAATTCAGAATAAGCTTTATCTAGCAATGTTACAGATCTAAGCACATACAGATGTGGGTCTGCTTTAAAGGTATGCCATCCCTACTGCATTTATTTTCTAAGCTAAATGTTTTTTCTTAACATGGTATATTGGGAACCAAACTAGATTCTTCAATGTCTCTTTTCTCAGATAGTTTTTAAATAATAAGCTGAATGTAGTCAAACAATCACGAGTGGGAGAAAGTGTCAGTTCTTCCCTTTCCTGCCATTAGGCTATTCAAAGTATCATCTTTCAAGTTACTTTCCTTTGGCAAAAAAACAAAAAACTGTATTGGAAAAGGGCAAAGCAGGAGAAATCTGCCTTCTTCAAAAATGATTAGGAAAACATACCTCGGAATAGAGGGAAGCATGAGTGCAGCACCTCATTAAAGCAGCTGCATCTTTTTTTCAGGCTTGCATTAATAAGTCAGTTCATTAAAACAGCGATGTCTTTTTCAAGCTTGCACAGGAGCCTGAAAAAAGATTGAGCTGGTTTAAACACACTGTAGTCCAAACCACCTCTTCCAGATCATGATCAAAAGAGGTATAGCCCTCTCAGCACCCCCTCCGTATCACTTGTTTCTGGTCCAACTCATAACTTTCCAATGCGATTTTTCAAATGGGGAGTTTCAACTAGTTAGAACAAATGCCATCCCCATCCATTTACCGGGGGGGGGGATATCCCACAGTCTTATGATTTATGTTGGGAGGGCATTTCACCTTCTCTCTCTCTCTCTCTCTCTCTCTCTCTCTCTCTCTCTCTCTCTCAACTTTTTGCTCTGTTTGAGCCCATTTTTCCCAGTTATTTTCCCCTGCTCTTTCTAAGCCATCCATCCTCACAGTTTAGTATTCAGAAGATGAACTTTACTGTTCAAACATTAAACATATTGTTTAAATATTAAATAGTAATGTTCTTCTTTTGCTGGTTAAGCCTGCTATATAGCAGGGCTTAAATTGGTTTACAAATCTTTGACACCCTGCTTCCACGTTAGTGGTGTCACAAATGATGCAGGAGGGTTTTATAAGCAAACAGTGTGAACACCAAGCTGTACTGTAACTTTGGAGACAGGCATTTTTTCATATGGAGGATTTCAGAAGTATACAGTCCTACCAGACAACATTGCTTTAGGGGTACAATGAATGTGTGTGAGGGTGTGTGTGTGTGTGTGTGCTGCTTCAAAACTTCCAGCAACAGTATTCTATAACAGTTAAAAAAGAGAAAGAAAAAAACCCCCACACAACATGCATCTTTTTAATCATAATCAGTCACCTGGTGATTATTTTATAGAGATGAAAATTCTGAAGTGTTGGAATAGGAATATGAGTGTGCTATTAAAATTTTCATGCAGGCTGTGAGAATACCCACTGAGAGTTTTCTCATCTTGCAGCTTCTTAAAAATTATTCTTCAACATTTAAATATAGGGAAATCATAGGCTTTTTTATTTTAGCTTTTTTTAAAAAAAAAGTTTTACAGTGCAAGGTATTAAATATCTTAGATATTAAATCCAGGTTTCTCAGAAGTTTGAACCCTAGAACAGAATAGTTGGAGGGGTTTTTTTTCCCATTAGATTAGAGGACGTCTTGAGTTTTTAAAATATATGTGTGTTGTGGGAGTGGACTGGGGTGGGGGGGGGGGGAGCAGGCAGGCTGGGCAGGCTTTTACCTTGGTTAAAACTCAGTTTGTAGGCTATCCTAATTAACGTTGCCTCCCCAAATCCTAAAACATAATAGGCTCTTTCCATTTTCATATTTTCTTCAGTCCACTTCCTTCATAATCTCAGGTGGTCTGGAGCAATTCTGAAGAATGCCTTTTGATTTTAACAGAAAGTAGCAGCTATATGTAAGACTTTTCCCCCCTGTGCTATTATACAAGAATGTTTTAATCTACTAAATAAACATGCTGTTGAAAGCTTCAGCATATATCTCCTCATTACCGACTGGAAATAATAAATAATAAAAGAACTGAAACTTTGCAGTACTTGGGTTTTACACATCTTTCTTTCCCCTGAAAATAGAAGATCATAGCTGGAATTTGAGCATCACAACCCACTACTGATAGTCAAAGGTTTATAGAGCTCAGGCAGCCAGGAAAAATGACAAGTCAACGGTAAGAATTGGGAGAGCTCCATTATAATAAACAGTCCTCCACTGATTGAAATATATATTTAGTCCACACACAAACACCCAGATTAACTTGCAGTGCTAGGGTACAAGCTATGGAATATCATGTAAAATGTCAAAGAAGAAAAAGTCTGCTTGTAATGCCACCGTATAGTTGCTACAAGTTCATTGTTCTTTAATCATTAAAATAAATGCAGACTTCCTCAATCCTTCACCCCTGCCCCATTCCACATGCAAATCCACATCTGAAAAGCCTTCTAGACCAGAAGTGAATTCCTAATAGGTTTGACCAATAAGGTTTAAAATTAAGCTGCTTGTGTCTTTATCAACAGACATAATTTCTCCAGTAGGACAATAGAGTCATGAGGAATGCTTGACCAGTTAATTTTTGTAGCTCATGGAGCCATAAAGTCCCCCCCCACCTTTTTTTGCTGTTTTTATAATACATTTTTTTCTTTTGATTCTTTGTTATTAATATTGCACCACATTGATTCCCACTGTTGTTTCAACACAATTTTCAGAAATCCCGCCTGAATCTTACGTTTAAAAAGTTAACCTGAGAAATTTTAAAAGTGTTCAATAGGTCTTACCACGGATGTTTTCTAAGAATAAAGAATGAGAGTTTTCATTTTCAGTATTTATGAAATCTGAGCAAAGCCTTTGGGAGCTCTTTTTAATGCTTTCCTGCACATGCCTAGAATTGTGAGGGCAGGCGGTGTAAAAATTATACAAGTTATTTTAAATAAGTAAATATATAAATTCCTGTCTCCAGGGGGACAAATGTCAAGATGGCAGCAATCTACACAATTAAAGACCTGGTCTCCACCTTGACTTTTTTTTACTCTTCCCCCTCCCCCTGATGCCCCTGACTGTCCTTCTCTTGTCTTCAGGCTTCAGTCCAGACCACTATCACCATTTTAGGTTAAAATGGTGTCTATAGAACTAAAATGTTTCTGGATTGTTCCATATTTAAATGCAATGCAAACCTAAATAATAGGTCTTGTGGGGCAGACAGTCTTTGCTTGAGAGGGTGCTTCATGCCATAGGGATGACACATCTAGGTTCATACAATCTGCTTCAGCAAGGCACTACACACACTTTTTTCTTCTTGGTCACTTCCACTACCCAGAATAGGTTGTGTGCATACGGTGTACATCCTATTTTCTAGGGCTATGCATGCAGAGAAGCATACATGAGTTGTGCATGATTTTAAGGTTGTGCATGAGCTGTGCATGCACAGAAGTGCTTCCAGCTAGTGGAAGTGCCAAAGGAGAGCCGAGGAGTGAGTCAAGGAAATACAGCACCTTGGTGTTGCTTTTTAGGAGATGGATGTGGAGTGTGTCACTTCATTAAGTACACCTTTGATAGGTGGGCTGACCATATTTCCTTCAGACAAAAACGGGACATTTGGGATGGCAGAACGGGACAGGGTCTTATGCCACCATGCCGGCCTCCAAACCCCGCCCCCCAGTCCACGCAATTGGCTCCCACCTGCAAACCCCGCCCCCACCCCACACGATTGGCTCCTGCCTGCAAACCCCGCCCCCATCAGCGTGATTGGCTCGGATTTTAATTTTTCTTTATTTTTAAAGGGTTTTTTTTTTCTTCTAGCAGTAAATGGTGCATCAGAGCTGGTGTGTTTGGGGGAGGCCGAAGTACACACACTGTGCACACAGCACCGTCATCGGCCGGGGAACAAGGGGCGGGGATGGAGGGGATGGAGGCCCACCATTGTCACTTCATTAAGTACACCTTTGATAGGGATATTTCCCCAGTGCGCTGTCAAAGGAAACCTCTCCTTCCCAGATTTGCACAACCCCAAATAACAGTATGTACAAGAGACATACATGGAAAGCGCCTTTTAAAACATTAGCAATTGCAAGCAACAACAAATGAATCTCCCCAGGATTCACCATTTCCAGGGTGCCACCAAGACAAAATGTGAGGTTGTTAGGCCAAATCAGACATCACATTAATATGAATAGTGTGTGCGTGTGTATCAGATGAATACACACACACCTATCAGATGAAAACTTAGAAAGTTTGAATAGGTGGAACTGAAGTAGGACTAAGGTAGAGAAGATAAAGCTAATTTTTTCTCTCTGCCTGACGTGGTCCCTCTAAAGTTGCTGTTGTATTTCTAGAGAAGTCTCTGTTAGTTCATATCATGTAATAACAAAGAAATTCTATTCACACAACCTTTTTCTTATTTGATTGAGTTAATTCCAATCCGTATGGGGTTGAATATTCTTTTGGTTTGTCTGAAAGGATTTAATTGCTGTAACTCTTTCTTAAGTTGTTTTGCATTTTTCTTGTACACCATATGAAGATACCTTCTTGATATGGGAAGCAGTATATAAATTGATTAAATAAATATTGTGGCAGGGGGCTATATTACTCATAGACCACTCTTCCCTTGTGTCACTATACAACTAAGGCAAGAGCACCCTCTGGAGCTTATGGTTTGTCTGGACAGACATAAAAACAAAACAACACTCAGTTACAGAATTTCCTTCCTTGTCCTTTACTAAGCCTGAACTTCAACCTTGAGATGGCAATGTTAAAGGAACCATTATTTTCACAGACTTTTAAAGTCTGGGTTTAATTTTATAAATTCACGTTGGCTGGGTTCTCTGTACTCTGTTAACTGCTTGGCTTCATCTAATCTTTGCCATAGAATGGTTACCTGTTTATGCTTTGAGAATAAGATGGGGCAAATTAGAGCAACACAATATGAGTGCACAGGATGCATCCATATTTTATTGATATTGCTCAAAGCCTATTTCCTTCTGTTCATCACCGCAAGAATTGTTAAGTCACCCCGTCCTTATTCCTCCTTATTTCCATTGGAAGTTTTTATTTATTTATTTATTTATCTATCAAATTTCGTTTTGCAGCAGCATTGCTATTTTTTAAAAGGTCTTCCACACCTAATCAGCCCATTAAATGTTCCACCTGAGTATTTGAGAGGGTGGAATAAAGTTCTTGAACTTCTAAAAGAATACTCAGGGCCATTTTTTTCTGTTTATTGCCTCATTTCCAAGCAGGGGGAAGCCCCCTTAAGAATAGCGGTTGTTCATGTTGGAGTGTGTGTTTTCTTTGCAAAAGAATAATACACCAACAGTTCATTCAACTCTCAGAATTCTTGGCAGAAACACCATAATCCAAACTTCTTCCACCTTCACCTGCAATCATCCTCTAATCCACTAGTTCAGGTTAGCAAGCAATAAAGAAAGATGTGAGCATAACCAAGTTGGACCATGAGATGCTGTGCCCACATTGAATCCACTCAGATTGTTGTGTCTCCTACTTTCCAGTAAAATCATAAATGCTGCAGTCTATCCCTGTAGTAGCAGTGGCTAAGGTGTCATGTTAAGGCTCCGGGCTAGAAAGCAGGAGTCTGTGAGTTCTAGTCCCGCCTCGGGCATGAAAGCCAGCTGGGTGACCTTAGGCCAGTCACTCTCTCTCAGCCCAACTCACCTCACAGGGTTGTTGCTGTGGAGAAAATAGGAGGAGGAAGGAGTATTAGGTATGTTTGCCGCCTTGAGTTATTTATAAAAATAATAAAGGTTGGATAAAAATTAAGTTAATTAATAAATCTGCAATGGGCAAAATTCCCTTATCAGAATCTAAGGGCTAGCAAACCATGTCCATTTGACTCCAAGACCTATTATTCCTAGCCCTCCAAATCTAATTTCCTTCTTTTCTTTCTGAAATGAATATCTTATTTAGATTTGATTTGATTTGATTTGATTTGATTTGATTTGATTTGATTTGATTTGATTTGATTTGATTTGATTTGATTTTTATCCAGCCTTTATTTTTGGTTATCTAAAGGTAGTGTTGATACCTAATGCTCCCTCCTCCTATTTTCCCCACAACAACCCTCTTGGGTGGGTTGGACAGAGAGAATGTGACTGGCTCAAAGTCACCCAGCCCGCTTTCATTCTAAAGGTAGGACTAGAACTCACAGTCTCCTAGTTTCATGCCCAGCGCTTTAGCCAGTACACCAAACTGGCTCATAGTTAGCATTACATACTTATATACCACTTTTCATCATAGACAATCCCAAAGAGGTTCACAATATTATAAAACAGTATTTTAGACTAAACACAAATCAGTGTTAGAGAAGCTTCACTGCCAACAACCACAACCGTATATAAATCACAGTAGTTTTAGTGTGAAGCATGTTTAAGAAGGAGCACATAGTAAACACATTCACTGCACTGACACAGTTAAGGAAAAGGTATGGCTGCTTATTTTTTTACAGCTCAAAGTAGTTTGCAACGTAAGGATCAGCATTTTGCTCTGCACTTTGGCTTCAGTTGTCAATGTCTTTTCCTACTCTTAAATGTCTGCCAGCAGCAGAATAACCCTCTATGCAGCTGTGAAGACATAGGATGGGTGATCACATTCACAGCTGCCACTGAGAGGAATTAACACTCCCATTCTGCCAATGTTTGACCTATCTTTAGCCTTTTTTGGGGGGAAAAGAAAGAATGCAGCTCCTGGTGCTGCAAAAGGAAAGTATTATTTATTTATTTAATTTTTTATTTATTTATTTTCTATCCCACCTTTATTATTTTTATAAATAACTCAAGGCGGCGAACATACCTAATACTCCTTCCTCCTCCTCTTTTCCCCACAAGAACAACCCTGTGAGGTGAGTTGGGCTGAGAGAGAGTGACTGGCCCAAGGTCACCCAGCCGGCTTTCGTGCCTAAGGCGGGACTAGAACTCTCAGTCTCCTGGTTTCTAGCCCAGCACCTTAACCACTAGACCAAACTGGCTCTCTAAAAGTATTAACTCTTCTTGCAAATCCAAGATCTTATTTGTGACAAAACCGATAACAGTGTGGTTAGTACTTGGACGATTAACTTGCACCATGGAGCTGGGGCTTTCTATATTTAAGAACAATCAAGCCAGTAAATCTAAACACCTGATTTTCTCTGAAAGTGTTTATGCCAATACTTTACTGAAGTCCTCCCTTCCTCTGTCAAAAATGCCACTAGAATTTTTAAAGAGTCTTCTAGCCCTCAAGGAGGACTTTGTTCCCTTCTGACCAAATATTGAACAAAAGGGTTGTCAGCTGTCCTAACCAAGGAAACCTTCTTACATTAAGATTTTCCAACAATCAGCAAGAATAGCATGTCAATTCTCCCATTGCTCCCCAGAGTTAGTAGACTTTAAATCCCATATACATCCAGCCAGTATGCTTGAGGGGATCACCCTGATGATCTATCTATCTGTCTGTCTGTCTGTCTGTCAGTCAGTCAGTCAGTCAGTCAGTCAGTCACCGCCCATCTCCTCTCACTGGAGGGACTCTGGGCGGTTCTTACTTGTCTTACTTCCTAGAAAAGTTTCCAGCTCTTTCTTATTGTTCTGTCATCTAAACAAGTAGTATTTCCTGCAAAATGTGATCATGGCCAGCAATTCAATGTGATTAAAATATGACTCAAGCCCTTTCTTGCAGTCAAAAGTCATACATACTAAGCCAAAGAAAGAAATGATAGGTAAAACATACAGTATATCATTTAAACTGAATGACTAAATAATATAAGCAACATTTATTAATGTTGCTATCCTCTAGGGCATGCCAATTGGCTCCAGTCTGATTGGTTGATTCCAATTGGATTATTAGTCTGATTTATTTATTACAATTGGATTCAATCTGATCCACTTGGATAATTTAAACTGATTCAAAGCCACCTAAATCAATTCAGTGTTTTGGTATGACCGCTTGATTGTGTTTGGTGGTTCAGAGTTTCAATCAAATCTGCTTCAAATTGAATCTCCAGATCAAAATATTACACAGCCATTTTACACTTACCACTAAAGAAGATCCCTGCTCCTAAAAAGGATCTTAAGGATCTTTTTCTTCCTCTGAAGAAATTCAAGGAAATTATCAACCCAGTTTTGATTGATTGATTGATTGATTGATTGATTGATTATGTGCCATTAAGTCACTGTCAACTCTTAGCAACCACGTAGACAAACCTTCTCTGGGATTATCTGTCCCCAGTCAGGCCCTTCAGGTGCAGCCACAGGCGTTGTAATTGAGTCTATCCACCTTGCTGCTGGCAGTCCTCTTCTTACCTTCCACCTTTCTCAGTATTATGGACTTCTCAAGGAAGCTAGGTCTTTGCATAATGTGTCCAAAGAAAGATAATTTGAGCTCAGTCATTTGTGCCTCAAATCAATCTATGATCCATATGTTTGTTTTATTGGCTATCCATGGATGTCTCAGAAGTCTTCTCTAACAACAAAGTTCAAAAGCCCATCCAGTTATAATCCCCCCCCCCATTCAGTGGAAAAGTTTGAAAGGCCCTTTGTGTGTGTGTAGGGGGCAGAGAGAAGAAATGAGTCAAACTCATTTTGTTTCAGGGAAAATGAAGGCAGTACAAATTCACTGACAAGCACAGACTATAGAATTGGCTCCAGTACTCCAGAGATGGCAGCAACTTGTTTTTTTCCTACTCACACAGTATAGTCTGAAGGAGATCCCTCAGAGAGAGTGAGGGAGGAAAAAAAGCAAACAACTTCCCATAAACTGTGTGTTAAAGGATAAAACAAGTGGAAAGTGACTTTGAATTGTTGTTTATATGAAGGAAAAAGAAAAAACCCAAATACTGTACCTTTTAAAACCCCAGCCTTCCCCCTGCCCTCCTTTAGAGGCTAACTACTTCCACTGGCTATTCAGAGAAGGTGGTTAAAAACGTGCTTGGGGAAGTGGTCCCGTGTTCAACCATCTCTCCTGGAAAAGAACACTTTATATTTTCCTTGACAGCACCACCCCACCCATGGGAGGCTTTGGAGCAGCTGAGGCAATGCAATGGTTGTGGCTCCTTTAACTATTATGCCCCCATTCTTTCCTTGAGCCCTTTAGTTTATGTGCAGCCTTAGAGTGCACTTTGGTGGGGGCGCCATCTTGCTGTGGCTGGGTTTAGTGCAATTTCTATATGCTTCGGAGCACCCAGCAGGATGGCAGCAGCTGGCCAAAACTGGCTGATCTCAAAAGCAGCTAAAGGGGGTCAGACCTGCTTAGTACTTAGATGGAAGATGACCAGCAAATTCCAGGACTCCAGGCTTTCCTGGGATGTTGAAAGAAGCATATTGGAAGAAGGCAGAGGCCAACTGCTTTCCTAGGGTTGCCAAGAAAGTAACATGGACATTTCCATGCAACCTCCAGGCGTCAATTCTGTGTTAAGAAAAAGTTACCTTTTATACATCAGAGTCCTTTGTATATGCAAATACCTCCCTCTTGTTGGAGAGTGGGAAGGATGCTATTGGCATTCAACCATTTGCTCTTAGGAAGGATACTCCCTAGATGCTTGGTATGTCAAGATGGTAGCAATTTAGCGCATCATGATGTAGATAATGAAATCCAAGCTGTGGCATGCCTTGGGCTCTTCTTGGTGATCAATCCTATAACCTGGATAAGAAAGGAAACAAAAGCTGCACATATAACCAGGTGAAACACAGAGCCTTAAAACAGCTGAGCTTGTTCCTTTCCTCTCTCCTTGCTCAGCTGGGAGAAGCTGACAACAGGGCTTCCACTCCACTCACTCTGATCTGCTTGATTTCAGGGGTAATCAAATACCTTCCGAATTGACATGGGATCTATTTTTAAAAATCACTACAAATCAAAAGGTTAAGGAATCCTAAAATTGTCCTGGGTTATTATTAAAATATATCCCTGTTATCATTAACATTAACTAAGCTTTCAATTGGTAGGTTCTGAGGGCCAAACTGGATGTTCCTCAAAATGTACAGGTGTGCAGCATGCAATAGCTGGTGCAAGTCTGTCTCCATCTTCCTCCTCCATAAAAGCTAGTAAAGATAATGCATATTTGTGTCATATAACATAGATGGCCATATCATCTGAGAAAATGAGGTGGCAGATTCTGGGAGGTTGCAGCAAAATGCTGGAGTTAAGAGTGAGGTGCCATGCAGTCTGCCTAGTGCCCCCTGACTAACCCTGCTATCTTCAGGAGAGCTCAAGACACTAACCCAACATCAGTGTTTAAACAGAAGGAAAGCTGCGACTCTACATGACTATTGTATATGGCATGTGAGGAGGACTGCCCTCTTGTTCTTCATCTCATGCAGACAAAGATTTTGGCCAGCTTTGAATAGTGCTGTTCCAATGCCCCTACCCCCCACCACAGGAATGTATATGCTGCATGTTCCCAGGAAACACAGCCCACCGGAGTTTCCAGCAATGTTCAGAGTAACAATAAATCCATATGAAGTATTAAAACATTACAATATTATAAAACAATGAATAGTCAGTACTACTACTACTAGATTAAGAAGAGGTGGCAAGAATACACAGAAGAACTATACAAGAAAGATCTTAATATCCCTGATAAATACGATGATGTGGTCACTGACCTTGAGCCGGACATCCTAGAGAGTGAAGTCAAGTGGGCCTTAGGAAGCATTACTAACAACAAAGCTAGTGGAGAAGACAGTATCCCAGCTGAGCTATTTAAAATCCTAAAAGATGATGCTGTTAAAGTGCTGCACTCAATATGCCAACAAATTTGGAAAACTCAACAGTGGCCACAGGATTGGAAAAGGTCAGTTTACGTTCTAATTCCAAAGAAGGGCAATGCCAAAGAATGTTCAAACTACCGTACAATTGCGCTCATTTCACATGCTAGCAAGGTTATGCTCAAAATCCTACAAGCTAGGCTTCAGCAGTATGTGAACCAAGAACTACCAGAAGTGCAAGCTGGGTTTCGAAGAGGCAGAGGAACTAGAGATCAGATTGCCAACATTCGCTGGATCATGGAAAAAGCAAGAGAGTTCCAGAAAAACATCTACTTCTGCTTCATTGACTACGCTAAAGCCTTTGATTGTGTGGATCACAACAAACTGAGGCAAATTCTTAAAGAGATGGGTGTACCAGACCACCTTACCTGTCTCCTGAGAAACCTGTATGCGGGTCAAGAAGCAACAGTTAGAACCGGACATGGAACAACTGACTGGTTCAAAATTGGGAAAGGAGTACGACAAGGCTGTATATTATCACCCTGCTTATTTAACTTATATGCAGAGTACATCATGAGAAATGCTGGGCTGGATGAATCACAAGCCGGAGTTAAGATTGCCAGGAGAAATATCAACAACCTCAGATATGCAGACGATACCACCCTAATGGCAGAAAGTGTAGAGGAACTAAAGAGCCTCTTGATGAGGGTGAAAGAGGAGAGTGCAAAAGCTGGCTTGAAACTCAACATTAAAAAAACCCAGATCATGGCATCTGGTCCCATCACTTCCTGGCAAATAGAAGGGGAAGAATGGAAGCAGTGACAGATTTTATTTTCTTGGGCTCCAAGATCACCGTAGACGGTGACTGCAGCCATGAAATTAAAAGACGCTTGCTCCTTGGGAGGAAAGCTATGGCAAACCTAGACAGCATATTAAAAAGCAGAGACATCACCTTGCCGACAAAGGTCCGTATAGTTAAAGCTATGGTTTTCCCAGTAGTAATGTATGGCTGTGAGAGTTGGACCATAAGGAAGGCTGAGCACCGAAGAATTGATGCTTTCAAACTGTGGTGCTGGAGAAGACTCTTAAGAGTCCCTTGGACTGCAAGGAGGTCAAATCAGTCAATCCTAAAGGAAATCAACCCTGACTGCTCATTGGAAGGACAGATGCTGAAGCTGAAGCTCAAATACTTTGGCCACCTAATACGAAGAGAGGACTCACTGGAAAAGACCCTGATGCTGGGAAAGACTGAAGGCAAAAGGAGAAGGGGACGGCAGAGGATGAGATGGTTAGATAGCATCACCGATGTAATGAACATGAATTTGAGTAAACTCTGGGTGACAGTGGAGGACAGGAAGGCCTGGCGTGCTATGGTCCATGAGGTCACGAAGAGTCGGACACAACTAAATGACTGAACAACAACTACTACTACTACTACTACTACTACTAATATGATAGGAAAGAATGCAAACCCCGCCCTCCATGGCATCAACTTTAAAAACCTGGAAAGTAAATTAAAATGCAAGAGTTGAAAAAAGTAAATGAAAAAAATTAGATGTAAAAGTAGTTTTTAATATTTTTCCTTAAAACAAACTAAAGACTTATCTGTTAGATAGAGGGAATTCCATAGCACTGGAGCCACCCCTGAAAGGGCTGTAACCCTAGTAGATTTCAGATGAACCTCTTCCCAATGGTGGAAGTGCAAATTATCTTTATTTGAAGAACTCAGTTCCCAAGCAACTACATATGGAAGAAGCCGTTCCTTCTGGTGAGAGGAACCCCAACTATTTAGGGCATGATGGCTCAGCGGGTAAGATGCCAGGCTTGTCGATCAGAAGATCGCAAGTTTGGAGGTTCGAATCCCTAGCCCCGCATGATGGAGTGAGCTCCCGCACTCGCCCCACGTATTGCCAACCTAGCAATTCGAAAGCATGCAAATGCAAGTAGATAAATAGGTACCACTTTGGTGGGTAGGTAACAGCGTTCCGCACGCATCATGCCAGCCACATGACCACGGAAGCATCTTCAGACAGCGCTGGCTCTTCAGCTAACAAACGGAGATGAGCACCAGCCCCTAGAATCGGACACAACTATGCAGGGGAAACCTTTACCTATATAAACACAAACATTTTGTGTTGAACTCAGAGATCTACTGGGAGGCAGTGCAGCATATTCGTCAGAGCAGGTGTCAGATTTTGGCCTTCCAGATGTCTTTCAAGGGCATCCCCCACATGGAGAGAATCACAATAATCCAAATAGGAGGTAACCAGGACGTAGATAACGTACCAGATGAGATGTCTCCAGGAAGGAATGTTGTTGGCAAATCTTATGGAGATGGAAAAAGACACTCCTCAACACTGTCCAATTACAAACTCAGAGATAGTGTGGGGTCAAAGAACAACCCAAAACTGTGGTCCTGCTCCTTCAGGTATAGAATAGCCCCATCTTTGCATTTGCAGAATACATTCGAGGCCATGGAAAAACAAAGGCTAACCACTGTGGCTATCAACCAAAAAAAAAAAAAACCTTTAAAAATTAATCAAGGAGATGAGCGAATGTTGAGCATGAAGGAAGGTGCTTGCTGGCACCCATCCTATCCTAATATGCTATGTTGTTATGGATGGTGTTTTCTCAGCATGCTTTGTTCTCAGGAAAACAAAATCTTGCATATTTTTCCTGTCTTACCAGAAGGAAACAGACGTTAATTAGATATGCAGTACACTGCCATTGATTCTTGTTTCAGAATATTCTGAGCAGAGAGAATATTCTTTTTGAACTAGTCTTAGACTAGAGCCTAGAGCAGAGCTTTCCAAACTGTGTGTCGGGACACGTTAGTGTGTCGGCTGCAGTGTCTGGGTGTGTCGCTGCTGCTGCCTCCGAGCCCTGCCAGGATTCCGCGCAGGTCCTAGTGCCTGCCTTGTGCCCTGCTGCCTCCAAACCTGCTGTGATTCTGCGCGGGTCCTAGTGCCTGCCTTGTGCCTTGCTGCCTCCAAACCTGCTGTGATTCCGCACAGGTCCTAGTGCCTGCCTTATGCCCTGCTGTAAGAGTGTATCGTGAAATGATGCCCTGCTGTAAGAGTGTGTCGCGAAATGATGCATGTCTAAAAAGTGTGTCACCAACATGAAAAGTTTGGAAAGCTCTGGCCTAGAGCATTAGATTAAAGACAGTTCTGTCATGATCAGGCCAAAGTCTATAGCAGCCTAACAAAGCCAACTGCATTGTACCCAAATGGGATAGTCTTCACTGCTAATTATCAGATATGCATCTGGATAGAAAGGTAGAATGAATATCCCCTTGAAGTATTATTAGACATCTCATTCTGCAGCAGAATTCTGAAATCATTTAAACTACTCTAGGGTAAGCAGTGTAAGAGCCTCATTTAAAAAGGCATTTTAAGGGCCATTTCACACAACACAATGTCAGATTTGTCACTGAGGGTTCACTCAGGAGCTGCAGCAAATCATAGTTCCCAAACCTAAGTAAGTTGTATCTTATATAAGTGTCCTAAAGTCTATGGCTATGGAAACAGCACCTCACTCTCCAACCCCTTAGTTTTCTGTGTCTCTATAACTGTACAAAAAGAGAGAATGAGAAAGAGCTTGGATGTGAAATTAGGTTCTAAAGATATTCTTTTATAGAGAAAAATGGAATCAGTAACAGCAATTTAACCAAAAAGTGCTTTAAATATAAGGCACTAAAAAGGAAATATGAAGTGGGGGGGGGGAGTCTGCTCACCGAGCAAAGAATTAGGTGCCAAAATGGCCATGTAGCCTTCATGGAAAGATTTAATGGAGGTGAATCAAAAGGTAAAGGAGACAGTAAATAAAGTAGATAGGTTAAAAGGGAAATAGTTCAATACCTAAGGTGACTTCAAAGAAATTAAAGAAAAGATACTGGCAAATGAAGCAGAACAAAGAGCTATGGCTTGTGAAGATTAACTATCTGAACTCTCAAACAAATTAGACTCTCAGGAAGTTCCCTGGAACAGCTAAAAAAGTAATGCTAACATTTTCATGGAGAATTATGCCCTTTCCCTTCTCATATTTTGCACACTGGAGAGAAGCACAGCTCACATTAAATAGGGTGTTTGGAGAGGGAATAGAGAAGTGCTCAAAGAATGAGTTTCTTTCCACAGGAAACTCGTGAGACAGCCTTTACCCCTAAACCTCATCAAGCCTACCTAGCAACAATTAAAAAAACAACAACTGGGCTGCCTGTGATGGTATCTACCAATCTTCCCCAACCACTGCTTTCCATATTTGTTGGGCTTCAACTCTTGCTGCCTCACAGCCAAGGTGCCAGCATGGAAAAGGCTGCCATAGACACACAATCAAGCGTTATCCCATCTTCTTCCAAAGCAAAACAGACTTTTAGTCATATGGATAGAATTTATTGTAGATTGTAATTCCACTTGGTGATTTATACTGTTTTGAGCATGGTTGTTGGTATTCATCCTTTCCTTAGAGCCTAATAGCATTTATTTGTCTTTTAAAATGATATCATATATTCAGTTACTCATTATTGATGAGTTAACTATATATTAGAAATCTATAACCATCATGACATTTGTAAATCCCTTTGTTATTCATTTGTATTTTATTCTTTCATCCCTCCTTTTTCCTTTTCCTTTTTCTTGTTTATACATCTTCTTCAAAATGTTAAATAATAATATTTTTAAAAATTGTCAAAAAAATCTAATCTTCTGTTTTGAGTTACCTTGTCTACTTGCTTTTCAGCTTATTAGAATTCCTGTTTATGGCCAGGTCATCCTGTAATAAAGCAGTTTCATCTATAACTTAATAATAGGTGAAGGAACCAAGCTGGACCAGTAATTTGAGTTTCTTACTGATACCCAATTCTGTCCATTTCAGTATATAATTTTAAACCAACATAAGTTGGAAGTCAGAAATCTATGAAATCTGTCTTTGACAGCAGAAGACCAAGACCTTATACTTGATGTTGAATCAGAGGACCAGGATTTCAAGCATTGGATTTGAGAGTTTGTAGTTTATGCTGATGCAGAGACAGATGAAGTATTTTGTTACATGTGCTTGAGGTGGTCTTTGGCATAACAGAAAAATCTCAGAATGGTGGTCCTGGAATCTATGATATCATGTAAGGGATATTTTGGGGAAACAAGCTTTATATAGATACTATGGAACTTTTTCAATATATCATGGAACTTATGCACTTAGCAGTTGCATTTTGGCAGCTTTTATTTAATGCAAGTATTTTAACCCACCCTTCAATCTAAGATACTAGATGGCAAATAAAAAATGAATAAATAAAGTGAAATACATCCTAAATATAATACAACAGAAACATAAAACTGCTCCAATAAAAACAGAGCAGAGACATAAAAAGCAGAGGAGACTATAGTCAAAGGGAACATTTTGAAGATTTATATTTGCTTGTATTTATTTGCTCGACACTTTTTTAATGCCATTGATTTGTTTTTATTATGTTTTGTTGTATGATATTATTAAACTGTGGCATATTTTGGCTTTTATCTCTTCTGCATACTGTTCTGATAACTTAGGGTAAAATGCAGATTTAAGAAATTCTGATTATTAAATAATAGACAGTAGGCAGTCTACTTTTCCCAAATAACTGGGTAATAGACTAAATGGCTCTTTGGGAATATGGGAATTAGTTAATTTACTGTCTACTTCTCTGTATATATTAACAGGGAAGTATTCTGATCCAGCAGATTTTCACAACTATTTATATTCACAACAAATAAACATCTTATCCTTTCCTAACTTCTGAGCCTTTTAAAAATGCAGATCACTCTGCTTTTTATTTTTTATTGTTTTGGTACACATTTCTTCTGATACAGTGTTTTTGATGGGTTTCACAAGGTTTTAACTTTCCTTACGTAAGTTCCCCTTTAAACCATAACCACTGCTATTTATATGTAACCTTTAGAAGCATACCTTTTTCTGCATTTGTGTATATGTCTATGTGTACATGTGTATATGTGTGTATGCATGTCTGTGTCTGTTCCTGCGTCTGTGTGTATGAGTTTTGGCAGCGTTTTGATCAGGGAAAGTAAAATGCTTGTAAGATATCACTGTTACTTGAGCTTGTACTTCGGCAAACTCTGGTGGGAGCTGCATACAAATTGAAGAGGAAAAATATGATTATAAGTAAAAAAGAAATCTGAAATAAGGTTGTTATTTTATCATGTTACTTCTATAACATTATCTAGGGAGGTGTTGCTTTTCAAAGAAGAAGACTGATGTAGATTATCAATAGACAGACTTACCCCCTCTTTCCAACTAGCAATTAATTGCACCCATGAGCGTCACTGAAGGCGGTACTAGTTGTCCAACTGTTTTTAATTATCTTCAGAATAGGCCCACTGCAGTTTGAGATATTTTGCAATTTATCAAACAGAAAAATTTATCCTGCAACCAATTAAGTAAAAAGTGGCTCATTGATTTCAGAGGGAAAGAGAAGCACGTGCTTAACGCCACTCCCAGAATGAAAGAAGTGTAATCTAAAAGAGTTTAATCAATTGTGTCATTATTCTGTTTTTCAAATATTTCTGTGTCATATAACATGAAGACCAAATATTGGGAGAAATAAGCTGTTGCGCCTGATTTACTTACTAATTACAGGATATATTTTGTTTATCGTGTGTCTCTTAGTACCCTTTCTTCATTCTTTATCATTAAAATCTCTGATTCTTGTGAAACAAACAAATAACAAATCATCCCCATCACTTATTTTAAGGTGTTTGTAATTGTTTTCACATTACACTCAACCTTTCTTTACTTTTCATAACATCATCCAAAATTCATCCTATTTCCTGGAGGTATATGCTTATATTTAAAGAAGGTATCATAAACGATGGGCGGTAATAGAAATTTGATAGATAGATAGATAGATAGATAGATAGATAGATAGATAGATAGATAAACGTGTAACAGAATATATGTTACACAATTACCAAGATTTTAATTTTTATTCTGATAGTTATAGGGGAATGATTCATTTTCAGTTCAGTTTTTAACTGGACAAGTGGCAGTTCCCATCTGGCAAAGAATACAGCTTACAGCCCAGAGAAATTATATCAATTAGTATTTGCTGTTTATATAGCATTGATTAAAAATATTGGTATCCCCCCTATACTGCCTTGCAGAAACAGGGGAGTGAAACTAAAGTTTCAATTGATCTGTTGGCTAATAAGAATGTTTATTTTGATACTCATGTTGATTAAGATTTTTTAAATTGAAATGGAAAATACCTCAATTCAGTTGAAATGAGGCAGATCACATAACCTCAACCATATTTTCTTATAGATCTTTTTTTTATAAGATTTTTATTATTATTTTTTGAACAAAGATAAAAAACTAAAAAAAAAAGAAAAAACACTACATACACAAAAGAAAAACATTAAAAGTGCAGAAAACAAAAAAGAAAAAACTTATAGAAAGTTACATATACACAGGTAGCTTCCCGCTTTTCACAGCAAGAATATACAGCAATTTCCACAAACAAACCCTTCCTCTAAGTCAAACCATAATCACATTATTTCTATAAATCCTTCCAATATATAAATCTCCAATAAATTTGCTCCTTCCCCTTACATAAAATATATACATGCATATATTTAATTTTTTACTTCAATCCCTTCCTTTTTTTAAAAATAATCCATTTAATAATTTCCCCCCTTCTATTACTATTCTATATACTTCTGTCTACACAACACACATCGAATTATAAAAACAAATAAATTTTCTGCCTTTATAATGAACAATCTTAACTCTATTAGACCTCTAAAACAATATAAAACATTATATCTATCAATATCCTTTAAGTTTTGCAAATCTATAACCCTATAAAACAATCATATTAATCTCTTTATCAATCCAATTATATATTCTTAATTTTTTAAATTCATCTACTTACATAATTAACTATCTTAACCCTAGTTATATTTAAAAAAACAATGTAAAATATTGTCAAAATAAAAAATATCTTTTAGGTCTTAGAAATCAAAAATCAGATTAACCTCTTTATCAGTCCAATTAAATATTCTTAAGTTTTTACCCCTCCTCAAAATATACTAGGGCATTCAAACATTTCAAGACCACAGCAACGGCAATTTTTTTTATAGAGATCTTATATTTAATTTAATTAAATTAAATTAGAGATCTACAATGGCTTCAGAGAATACAAAATTTCCAGCGAAAGAGAAAAAAAACTCCCCCATAGAACACTTTACTTTCTCAAAACAATGACCGAAATAGACATAACATTTCCACCACTTTAATCCCATAAGCATCAGTCCAGAATTCTCAGCCGAGAGTTTTTCATTTTCACCCACAACAACAAAAACGCCATCTTTTCTCGTATCTTCTTCTTCTTTAATCATAGTATTTTCACATAATTGTTCCATTTTGACCAAGATCTCATCTCTAATGTCCCAAATAGTCTGTATAATGATTTTACAGCCCTTTAAGAGGATATTTTCTTGCTGACAACGTAATTTTCTTAGATCTTCTTTAAACTCTTCCATTATTCAAACAGTAAATTATAGCACACCCTAAAAAGTTAACTCACAAAGATAGAGGTTAATGAATTAATCCAAAATTAACCAAAGAAAATATTTCAGGCAGATAATAGAGAAAAAGTAAACAGAAATTAACCAAAGAACATATTCAGACAGGCACTAAAAAAAACGCAAACGGAAAGTGCAATTTATAATAATAGATACATGAAGAGAGAGAAACACTTCGTCCTTGGAATTTAGCCAGAAAGATAACAAACAGAAAGGCAGTGTTACCATATTACTTTAAATAATAACCCAGGTGGGAAAGAAAGCCAAAACTTTTTTTTATAATTAAAAAGCTCCGAAAATAAGTATAATCACCAAGAGATTCCACTTCTTCTTACTGCCAAAAGCTTCTCTTAAGATATAAAACTTAAAAACAAATTCGGTGTTTAAGATATGGAAAGGCGACGACTTAGTCCCCTTTAATAAGGGAATGCAAGTGTGGGATAGACATGATTAAATCCCAGCCTCCCAGTATAGTCTTACCGCTCGATCGCAGACTCTGTCTATAGTCTCCTGGCTGCAACTCACCGTCTGGAGGACAAATGGGTCGATTCTTAGTGTATTCCTTAATCCGGAAAAACACCTGGGGCTACAGAAAAACCAGTCTGTGCCCCCAAAAAAACCACACGCAGCCAGCTCTGCCTGTGGAGCTCACAGGCAAAGTTGTTCAGTCGGCCATTTTCCACAGGAAGCTCGTCAATTTCTTATAGATCTTAATGATAAAGAAAAATATCAAGATAATTGGTTTTTTCCTCCAAGCAACAGTAAGCACCAAGAATGTGAGTCTTGTGGCATTTAGTGCAGGATCCTCCTCCTTCACCCCTCTTCAACTCTCCATCTTTGGTCCAGCCAATGACAATGACCAATGACCCCACCCTCCTATCAGTCATAAAAGGTAACCCTCCAGACAGCTGGAAAAGTGCCCATTGATGGGATTAGCCAAGCCCTAAAACAAGCTAAAGGGAAAGGGGAAAGGAAGAAAATTACTTTGTAGAAACTCATTAAAACAATAGAAATAGCATACAGATATAGAAATCTATAAGAATGAAATAAATAGTATATAGAACATACATACAGTACGTACATACATACATAAAACATACACATATATACACACAAGTTCCAGTTTGGTGTAATAGTTAAGGCACCAGGCTAGAAACCAGGAGATGGTGAGTTCTAGTCCTGCCTTGGGCACAAAGCCAGCTGGGTGACCTTGGGCCAGTCACTCTTTCTCAGCCCAGGAAGAAGGAGGCAAGAGCAAACCACTTCCGAAATCTGGCCAAGAGAACTGCAGGGACTTGTCCAGGCAGTTGCCAGGAGTCAACACTGACTCGAAGGTAAAACAAAACAAAACAAAACAAAAACCCATAAACACACAAAAAAAAAACACTATAGTCCTGGAAATAGGATATACTGTAGATATGTAAGATTTATAGATAAATCCTAGAAATTTAGTCTGCACTTTATTTGAATAAATATATTTTTGTACAATAAATCTCTGGTTTGTACCATGCTAACCCTCCCCTCCCCTCAAGAACCTGGTCATAAAATACCATAAAAATGTCACATAAGCTACCTTTCATAATAGCCTTTCATTATACAGTATCTATAAGTCATGGGTGTCCACAGTAGGGATCAAAAAGATCCAAATGGTGAGCACAACCTCACAAAGGATTGCCCCTTTTTAATGTGTTTTGCAAAGGGATGAGACTTTGGGCAGTTTGTGCCCACCATTTGGATTTTTTTTACCACCACCTGTAGGTGATCCTACCAACATTACATATGGTTGCACAGAGAGGTGTGCCTTCAACTTTTGATATATAATGCAGATAATCCCTCACTGAATATGATTTTGGGGTGACTCTGGTATTTGTCCATCACATAATAAACTCTACTACCAGAACAGATGACCGCAGTCCCCCCTTAATTCTTAATTCTGCCCCAGAAAATTAGGAGAAAACCTGCAGAAGATGTGAGAGAGGCATAAGAAGTGCAGGGAAGGACAGATAACTCTCACTGTACCAAGACAAGTGTGCTCAAATGACATTGGATGGTACCTATTATCTACTTGGCTGACATCCCTAAAATCTGTTCACCAGACATAGTAATCCAAATAAATTGTAATCTTTTGATCATATTAATATGTTTGTATCCTATCCTGTGGTCCAGTAGAAGGGTCACCATCTTAAAATTCATCCAACGGGTATTTCAAGAAACACAATAATGTCACTTGAACACTCCTATTGCCACTAGGGCAACTTGACACAGAACGGCTCCTTAACAGATATCCTTCGTCACAGTCCTTGTGCCCAAGCTGATTTACTCTGGCCCACCTAGCATGGCACTTGAAGCAGCCACTGGAGTTTGTCCTTCCAATAACAAGTGGCAGAAGAGAATTCCTACAACTTTGCAGCAGAGGAAAAACTACAATGCTCTCAAGCAGTTTGTTTATTTTGCAAGAGAAAAGACACACAGCAGAAAATAAGAGGACTGAGGCTGGGAGGGACATTGAATTGCAAGCTAAAATATTTAGCCTAGGAATGGAAGAGCTGAAAAGATGGATTTTATCTCTGCACAGATACCGTCAGGACAGATAAAGAGCAGACTGTGGAAAATAAAACTGGGGAGTTGTTTGGAGAAACAGCTAAAGAGATAAGGGAAGCTCTGCAGTTCAGACATACCTTCAGCTCAATATACCTCAAAGCAATCACTGGCTGTTTTGATATTTGCTGTCAACCCAGAATAAGAATAAAAGAATGGAAGAATATCCTTTCCTTCCTGGAGGTCAAGCAGCTTGGGAAGCTATAAACAAACACATCACCAAATGTACGTTGCTGATGGCCACTTGCCATTGCAGACACATTCAAGATGCACTGATATGTAGCTAGATACTGTGGAGGCAAAGCCTGCATGAAGATGGCAGGAGTGTGAGAAGGAAGCTGGGATTTTGGAAGGAAGGAGGAAAAGTAGAACCCCAACTGTCCATTTCTCTAGCTCAGGGTAGACAACCTTCTTTTGTATGGAGGCCATGTTTCATTTTTTAAACTTTTATTTTCAGCCTCTGGAAGGGTACAGCCAGGGATGCAATCATATCATGAGAAAGAGCAGGCCCAATTCAATTATAAGGAACTTTTAAAGGTCAAAATATGTGCATTTAGGGAGTTTCCTTGCTGTTGAGTAAAAGTGCTATCTAGCCATCCTTCAGCTAGCAGAATAAGCTTTTAATATTATTTTGAATTTTAGAGTTTTAGATGCTTGCATAGAGAGATCAATAAACTAGACTTTTGCAGTAAAAAATAAAGTTGCATTTATTCAAAAAACAAGAACATATTTACAAATCTCTTTCACCTACAAGAGGCACAGAGGCAGGCAAAAACATCTTCATTAGAAGAGAAACAGATAAGCAGAGCCAGCAGGCAGAACAAAGGATCACCTTTATACACTTAACTTCTTGATCATAAACAATCATTCACCATAGTAACCAATTAGCATGTGACTACCCAAGAGTCAGCCTGGCCAAACCAGAATACCTTACATCAGAGCTTTCCAAACTGTGTGTCGGGACACGTTAGTGTGTCGGCTGCAGTGTCTGGGTGTGTCGCTGCTGCTGCCTCCGAGCCCTGCCAGGATTCCACGCAGGTCCTAGTCCCTGCCTTGTGCCTTGCTGCCTCCAAACCTGCTGTGATTCTGCGCAGGTCCTAGTGCCTGCCTTGTGCCCAGCTGTAAGAGTGTGTAACGAAATGATGCCCTGCTGTAAGAGTGTGTCGCGAAATGATGCATGTCTAAAAAGTGTGTCACCAACATGAAAAGTTTGGAAAGCTCTGCCTTACATGGTAACAAACACCTTAAGAACACAAGGATAAACCTTATATGGTTAAAGGAATCTAAATGCCAGCAGACCTTTTGGCTCCTATGAGTGAGAACTTTTTTTTTACCTCAGCTTGTCTTTTTAAACTGAATCTTGTGACCCAGATTCCTTTTAGATCACAAAATAAAAAATACAACATAAGCTACCCTCACTCTTGATCCATGTTCTGTCTGTTGCCTCTGTTCTTGCTTGCAGCCAGACGGTGATATTCTGATTTGGATGTTTGGGGCATGTTAAGCAAAAAGATTTGTTAAACCCTCCAGCTTTTCTGCCCTCCCCCTTTTGGAATATTGCTAGCTGGTGGGAAACCATCTGCCAATCACAGCACTGCTGAGATTTAGCTGTCTGTTAAATCTGTGGCCACCTGAAACTCCCCTAGACCAGAGCTTTCCAAACTTTTCATGTTGGTGACACACTTTTTAGACATGCATCATTTCGTGACACACTCTTACAGCAGGGCACAAGGCAGGCACTAGGACCTGCGCAGAATCCTGGCAGGGCAGGTTTGGAGGCAGCAAGGCACAAGGCAGGCACTAGGACCTGCGCGGAATCACAGCAGGTTTGGAGGCAGCCAGGCACAAGGCAGGCACTAGGACCTGCGCGGAATCCTGGCAGGGCTCAGAGGCAGCAGCAGCCGCAGTGACACACCCAAACACTGCAGCCGACATACTAACGTGTCCCGACACACAGTTTGGAAAGCTCTGCCCTAGACGCTGATCTGTAGAGTGGGGTGGTTGCCTAGTAAAGCAGGAGTCACTCTCATTCTTTACCAGGCAGCCTCCACCTTCCACAGATCAGCTACACATCCCCCGCATAGCAGGCCAACGGGATGGATGAGCTGCCTGGTAAAACAGGCACTGATCTGTCAATCAGTTGTCCAGCAACTGATGGCAGGTTTTGCCTTCTTTCAAAAGTGCAAATTCTGGCAAGAGTGCTCAACCTACTCAGAGGAAGCTGATCAGCGGCTAGAGGAGCAGCATGGTCAAGTGGAAGGGCCAGACCTTTTGAATCCTGCATTTGAACAGAGCCATGTTGAGATTTACTGCACAACCCCCCAAGCCACTGATAGCTATTCAATGGGATGTGGGGAGGTACCCATTTAATGGCAGAAAAAGAAAAAAGAATAGCAGTGGAGGAGAATGTGCAGGATTCCCGAGGATCAAGTATACCTGCACCAGCCTGAAATGGTTAGCAGGCCCCAAGTTGTCTCCTTAGCAGTTATCTGACTAGGCCACCAACAGAACAGTTGGTGAAGCTGGTCAAAACGTACTCAGAACCTACAGCTGGTCCAGAATGCAGTGAATCACATAGTTAAAGGTACCTGCTGGCTTACCTGAGAAAGACCACTACTGCAAGAGCAGTACTGGTTGCCAATTGGCTTCCAGGTGCAATTTAAAGAGCTACTTGTCACCTCTAAAGGCCTATAAGGCTCAGGAGCTGAATATCTGTGGCACTGCCTTTTCCAGCAGTTTCTGCCCATTCATCAATATCTAATAGGGAAGGCACCCTTTGAGTCTCATCCTTGAGGGATTGCTGTCATCAGGGAATGTGAGGGTGTGACTTTTCCATAGTCAAATGTTAGTAGTATAATGTAGGGGCAACAAAATTGTGCTGAGGGTATCACAGAGCTCATGGCCTATGACTTGCTCTTCTCTGCTGTAACTATTAGCATGTGTCAGGTAGTGGATTGATCACCCTCAAAAATAAATTTAGAGGTTCAGAAAGTGTAAAGGATGCTATTCTATCCCACAGACTCAGCGGCAGGAAAGGGCAGGAGAAGAAAAGTCAGGCCATCCAAGATTGTAAGCACATCAGCCAGTCTCCCAAAATGCAGTCTGCTCCAGGATTTTAAGGTCCAAAGTAATGTATGTACCATGCCAGAAGGGTAAAAGATGCAGCTGAAGGGTGAGAAGGAGTCAAGAAGTCGAAATGTTTGAAGCAAAGTGGTGGTTATGTGCAGAACAACATGGCGGCTGACCACAAACTGTGTTTCCAATGACCTGCCTGGTGCTCCATGTGTGGTCTCACACATTGCACAGCTGAGACCCTCTCCAGCTCATCCAGAGGTGATCATTTTCTGTGCCAGCCCTGCTGGATACCTGCCTGCCACCATCCAGTAATATGCAAACTCAGGCAGAACTTTTAGAAGCAGAGTCCTTTGTATCTACAGACAGCAACTGTAAAGTAGTCAAAGGCTTGGCACAGGCCGAGACCAGGAATCCAATAAAGTGACAAGTCCAAGGGAAGAGACAAGAGACGTGGTGAGGTGGAATCCAGAATTCAAAGCAGAGCAAGGTAAACACAACAGAGCTGAGGCTTGAAAAGTTGTTCTCAGCATTTTCCCTCAGGGAGGGAGGCCAATAAAAGAGCTAACAGCACCACCACCCAAATGCACAGCTGAGGCACCTTAGTCATTAGAGTCTACTCTCCTGCTGGCCAGGTTTTTGGCCAGTCTATCTGACCTGCATTGCTCAGCCCTCTGCTGTTGTATCTTTAAAGTTTGCCTCTGCTTGGGCCTGGGTGGCTGGACTTCAGAGTCTGAGGGGCTTTCGGTAAGAGCAGGCAGGGAGTCTGAAGGCTTGCGGGATCTGCCTCAGCCAGAGTAGAGTCATAGGCTTCAATGTTGCTGCAATTACTCCTACTCCTACAGAACTGCTATCCCTAGATGCCTCTGGCTTTTCCTCCCCCCCCCCTCCTCCCCCCTCCTCCAACAAGTTCAGCAGGGCCATAACAGATTAGCCCACAGTTGGCTCTTGTTTCTCCCAAGGAGCCCAACCTTGTCCCTTCTCAGTCTTAGGATGTAGTGGGGCCACCTCATTGTGATGTCAGCACACCTTTGGAGTCAGGACCAGGGGGACTTGCTCAGCCGAAGAGGTGGAAGGGAAGCGGTCTAGTTCAGGCTCAAAACGAGTCCTTCCTCCTCTTCTGCTTCAGAGTCTGAACCAAACCCAACAAATGGAGCAGCTTCAGCAAATGTTTCTGATGGGCCAAAAGCTCACATCCCCTCTTATTAGTGATTTTTCCCTCCCCTGGCATGTTAACAACATATGGAAAGACTTCACCTATTAAGTGTGAGGTAGTGGTTAAGGTGCTGGGCAATCAGGAGCCTGTGAGTTCTAGTCCCGCCTTAGGCATGAAAGCCGGCTGGGTGACCTTGGGCCAGTCGCTCTCTCTCAGCCCTAGGAAGGAGCCAATGGCAAACCAGGAGACAGAGAGTTCTAGTCCCGCCTTAGGCATGAAAGCCGGCTGGGTGACCTTGGGCCAGTCACTCTCTCTTAGCCCAACTCACCTGATAGGGTTGTTGTTGTGGGGAAAATAGGAGGAGGAAGGAGTATTAGGTATGTTCGCCACCTTGAGTCATTTATAAAAACAATAAAGGTGGGATAAAAAAATTAAATTAAATTAAATTAAAATACTTCATAGTGACAGCATGTCACCAATATTGATGGTATGCTGTATACTACAGGATCCCCAAACTAGAAAAGCAGAGATGCAGTTAGGTGGTTGGAGTGTGTGTGTGTGTGTGTGTGTGTGTGAGAGAGAGAGAGAGAGAGAGAGAGAGAGAGAGAGAGAGAGAGAGAGAGAGAGAGAGAGAGAATCCAGGCACCAGGAGGGAATGTATGTTCTTTGAGATAAGCAGAACCAGCTTAATGCCCTTTACTTTTAAAACCAAATTAACTCAGTTGAGAGAGAGCTGAGTTTGCAGCACAGCAGGCTGCTATGTCCCCCCCCCCCCAACATGTTTTTGGAAGCACAGGAAATTCTGATGACAAGTCAGCATTTGGACTGCTGTTTCATCTTCCCTTATAGCAGAGCTTTCCAAACTGTGTGTCGGGACACATTAGTGTGTTGGCTGCAGTGTCTGGGTGTGTCGCGGCTGCTTCTGCCTCCGAGCCCTGCCAGGATTCCGCGCAGGTCCTAGTGCCTGCCTTGTGCCTTGCTGCCTCCAAACCTGCTGTGATTCCGCGCAGGTCCTAGTGCCTGCCTTGTGCCCTGATGTAAGAGTGTGTCGCGAAATGATGCATGTCTAAAAAGTGTGTCACCAACATGAAAAATTTGGAAAGCTCTGCCTTATAGTGTCAGAGGGTTTAAGTCTCATCACCAAAAAAAAGTTTAAGATTTTCTTCCTGTCCCATCACTCCATATCATTTCCTGTGTTTTTCATTCCAAAGAGAGGAAAGAGAAGTTTTTGCAGGAGAAAAATTGACCTTATATCTGTTTTAAACACTGCTATTAGGAAACATTATTTAAAATATGGAATAATAGCTGGTGCTAATGATGCAAATCAGGTTTGAGGATTGTTGTTCTAAGTTTTTCATTATTGTATCCTTGTGACTGATATTTTTACCCTTTTTAAGCCATTGCAGATTCCCCGTGTTGTTCAACAGGGAGCTTACAAAATCTCCCTTCAAGATATGCAGAGGGCATGGTCTGCAGGCAAAGGGATGTTAAAGTCCTTCTCAGTGAAGCACTGGTTATGTTAACCAGGTACTGGGAGAGGCTTCTATGTTTTTATAATGATGATACCAAGATGAAAATTTGGATGATTGTACTACAGTTGCATCTTTATTAGCATCCCTTTCAAAAAGCCAATCTCTTTATATTTTCTCTATTCCAAGATCTAAGTTCTCCCAAAGGTGGTAGAATGGCTGACAAAAGTTTAGTCCATTGATTCCCGGCTGTATAATGGAGAAAACAGTGTTTGGCAAGATGGGATTCTTGAAGGCTTTCTAGTTTCTTATAGTGACCCATCAGTGCAAGATGTATTCTAATGGTGATGAAAGGTAGCCTTACCTCCATCCTTAAATAAGCAGCAGGGGTGCCCTGGGGGAGGCCCAAGATCTTCCTTATAAAGTTGTTTTGGACTACTTCCAATTGGGCAAGGATGGGGAAAGTACATTCAAGTTTGCAAGGTTCTGTTACTATAGCTGTTAGAATAAACGCAGTTCTGCCCTGTATGGCATTGGTTTCTTAGTCTGGTCTATCTTATAGGGCTGATAATTATATACTTTTCCAGTTAGCTAGGCCTTTTCATAAGATCTAGTGTCCAAAGTATGATAATTTGAGAGTGGTCATTTGTGCCTTGAGTAAGAACTCTGTGTTAATGTGCTCAAAGATCTATTTGTTTCTTTTCTTAGTTATCCATGGTATTCTCCAGAGTCTTCTCCAAAACCAAAGCTCAAATGTGCCTTTTTATCCTGCTTCTTTGAACTCCAGCTTTTACTTCCATAGAGTGTCACAGGGAATACTTTTGCTTGATATAGACACATCATGGTATCTAAATATCTTTTCCAAGGCCTTAATTTCTGCTCTACCAAGTGCTACAATAGTTGTGATATATTTATTGACTCTACAGTTGATAGGTAATCGAAAAAGACAGAAACTATCCACCAGTACAATATCTTCATTATCGTTTTAAGGCTGGTTCCTTTACCTGTTGTCATGAGTTTGGTCTTTTTTATGTTTAATCATAGTCCCATTTTTTTCACTGTGCTCCTTGACTTTCATTACTAGAGCTTGCAAATAATTTGCATTTTCAGTTATTAGAGTAGTATCATCAGCATAGTGTATTGATGTTTCTTCCTCCATTTTTTTTAGAAAACTACACTTATCTTCTTCCAATAGTTTCCTTCAATATATATTCAGCATATTCATCAATCAGTTTCCATGGTCTACCTATGTGGTTTTCCTGGTAAAATACAAGAGTTTACCATAGCCTTTCCCATGCAGAATAAAATAATGCCTTAATCATTTTCACTAAAATGAAGTTATTTATTTATTTATTTATTTATTTATCACATTTCTTCACCACCCATCTCAACAAACGGCTCTGGGCGGTTATGTTTGTAAAATGAAGTTATGTTTTGGTTAGATCAGTAGGTTAAAACCAGGGCACTACAGAAAATTCCTGGTTTGTGCAGTAGGTAGCTTACAAGCAATTGTTTGCTTTGAATGCATTAGATATTGACGCTCCAAGGGACTATTGGACATATACACATCTAGCAGCTCTAGCTACTGGATACAAAAGAGGAGTAAGACAGAAATCTGTTGTACATTCACAAAGTATCCAACAAGGTGATACTTACGTAGAAGTAAGTATCTTCTTACTTATCTCCAGGCATAGATTGTTCTAGATAAAGAGATAAGTACTTAGTATGATTACAGTTGATCTGCATTCATCATGTACCAGCACAAGATGAGTATATGTTTGAACATTTCTTTTAAGTGGAATCGGTCAGAATAAAAATAAGAAGAAGAAGAAGAACAGCCTAGCTAGTCCAATAATACAGCCTAGCTAGTCCAATGGTCTGATTTAGTATTAACTTAGTATGCATGTTGAAAACTGCATTATCCATTGTATCCAGTTGTTTAACTGCAATATCCATTAAAATTTAAATGTATGTTCTTTAAAATGTCCACAAAACACTTATTCTGTGCTCCCATCTCATAAAAGCAACAATAATAACTGCTATAATGATATTTAATTCTAGCAAACACTTTGCTATAGTTTAATGAAAGGATTATTGATATTTAGTTAATATTTTATTAGCTCTGCTTCAAACAAGGTATAATTCCTTAAAATAAGAGGTCAATTTGTATTTATTGTACTTGAGATATATTTATGATTTATTTATATGGGCTTATTTGAGTTTTATAGTACTTGAGAGTATGTTGAAATAGTTGGAAATTGGCAGAAAGTAACAATTTATCCTGACAGATGTGACCTTATCAAGAATGTAAATATCATCCATTCTATTTAAAATGTTCCATAGCAGGGAAGGGTTGTTATTGTAGAATTTGCAAATTGTAGATTCTGTTTATTAATGGAAAGCTTTTTTAAATGGATTGGTGGTGTATATAAGACACAAAAAGGACATATTTCAGCAAATGTGCCAATTGAATACTGAAGTCAGAATGTTTAATTGTTCGCATGAATGCATGCAAAATGGCATGCAATTACAGAGCGCAATTCAAGCTTCCGAAAAACTAATTCATATTATGAATTAAATCTTTAAAAACAATGAGAATGAGTTTTCTCTCACATTTTGCAACAGGAATAGCTAGGTCTGAGAACCTGTCAAATTCAGATGTCAATACTGCCTACAAAAAGAAGGTGAAAAGCTTCTATACAGAATGGAACACATTTCTGAAACTATATATCTCAAACAAATCTGTTTTGATTTGTTCTCAATACACCACGCCAAAATCTTGCCTATATTACAATAGTAAAATAAAGTGAAACATTGGCTATACTATTGTGATGTAATGGTGTATTTGCCAGTGTTCTAATTGCTTGGGGCAAGCTAACAGACCAAGAATGTTGACACACAGTAAGTTCTCCATGGGTGATGAAATATGAATTGGCTGATAGAAAACACCCGTTAGGCTGTTGGCATCAGCAGGGAAAAAGATAGTAGTTGTAAGGAACAAGAATGAGAATGGATGGACCAGTTTGATTGAGGAGTCAATACATAGAAAATGAAGAAAAGAAGGGTTTGCTTAAAACTGAGGCAAAGGTGCTGGACTGAAAGTTTCATGCATAGCTCAGAAGGTCTGAACAAGTACAAAGTCTTCAGAAATTGATTACAGGTCTCTGGATGTGGAGGGACAGTGGGTGAACTGAATTTTACGCAGAAGAATCCTAAAATTCTTTTTCAGAACTTGGAATTGAAAGGAACTTGGTATTTCTTCTGAAGTGAAACCATTACATTTGGAATTCTAATTGTGGTTCATTGGTGTCTTCTCACAGCTGTTCTGGCAAAAAGTAGTCAGGCATTATACTTCAAATGAATCAAATGAATGAATGAAGCATATGTATCCATAAGTAGCACACAAAATAAACTGTAAATCAATCACATTGTGCTCTCTGTAGAAAACATGTGCCTCCTTGCAACTTAACAGTACTTCCTGAAAGCCAAGACCCTGCTTTTTTTTTTAACAAAAGAAGGTTTATTTTTTAAATTGATTATCTTTTTAAAAGGGCTGTGATAGGCAAAGGATCCTTCTCCTGGCCTGTGTCATTTCTGTAATTGTCTACCCATAAATTTACTCTGTTCTACTTGTGCATGATACTTTGATCCTCAGCAAAATCATCCCTTTAATATATAGTTAATCACTATGTTAAAATAAATTCCCTCTTAAACAGTATTTCTAAATATCATCACTGGATGTGTTCAAGCAGAGGCGGGATAGCCAATTATCCAGGATGTTTTTAATTTAAATTCCCTTGTGGAGCAAGGCTTGGATTTGAAGGCCTAAATGGCCCTTTCCAACCTATGATTCTGTGATACTCTGGCTGTGAATGGTTTTTAAGTTTTATCCTCCTGGACAGTGGCTGAAATAAATCTTACTTTGGTGAATCTATTCTCAGAATACAGCTTTTCAAATCTATTTGGCCTGGTTTTTGAGCCGAGGACTGAAATGCAAGTGTGAAAGCTGTTTGTTGTCTCTGCGGTGGGGAGATAGGAGTCAATCCTCATCTTTTTCTGTGCTTTATTTGATTTATGGGCCCCAGTATCATTACTGGGGCTGATCTGAGTTCTTTTCTTGCCTCTGGATGGCATTTTTGGGCCATAGGGCTAAGCCAGAAGGGGTGAGGCCAGTCACAAGCCGGGAGCTTACCTCAGGAGCTGCTAGCTTGTCGCCATCTTGGCTCCTTCCCCCATGAAAGTCGCTGAACAATTAAGTTCTGACCTGTACTTTATTCTAGATTGGGTCAGTTTTTAGCAAACTTTGCAAAGATTAGATTCTTCAAACAAGCTTAATCTTCCCGGTGCCTATGTTTCTAAAGCAATGTTTCAAATACTGTCGGAAAGGGAAAGGAATCAGTTGCAATCTCTGGAAAGCAATGTAGGGAAATAGTGTCCAATCTTTATTGGTCACATTCTAATCTTCTTCTTTTCAGGTAAAGCCAGTTAGCTGTAGGGCCACGGCATTATATTTATTCAGCTTCTAATGAATGTGTGGCCTATATTTTTCTAGCCAACTGTGCAAGTGTACAATCTCCTTGTTGTCCCCTGGTGTAGCTCTGATATGGCAATCACAGCTTGTGGGGAAGCATTAGGCATTCCTAGTTCTCTCCACCAAGCAGACATTAGTTGTCCCTGTAGCCTATACATACCATATGTTGTTTTAATGTTTCATTGTGAAAAACTTTTGGAGGCAAGAAATTAACACATATGCTAAATATGACAGCCTATCTCCCATAATTTTACATAAAAATGGCCATATGGCATTCTTACACTGTTATCAAATATTCTCTTGCCCAGATGCACAAGAGTTATGGTTTTATTAGTTTCATCCCTGAGTGCGGGGCTGTGGAAAAGGAAATTATTAATGCATGTTTAAATACAACATGCCTCAAGTTTTCCTTATCATAACAACTTTACCAGTAGCAGCAAGCTTAGGCTTCCTGTAGAAAATTAAGTGCTATTACTTTTTCACACTTAGCATCATTTTCATAATGGGGAGCCTACTTTGCATGGAATAAATAAAGTCAAATTCTGCTTGGGTTGTTTCAGAGAAAAATTACAACTCTGTCTTAGTTCACCTCTGGGCTTATGATTTGCAAATCTGTGCCAAGGTTTATAAGAAATCAAATTATCTATTATAGCATGAAAATGTCTGGCAGCTATAGGGATGAAAATCATGATCTTACTAAGCCTTGTTACTTTACCTCAGCACAGGTATCCTGTACTAATTACCTGAATTAAGAGCTTTCAGTTGCAGGCAGGCAGTGTCTATCCCTCTCAACTGAGTAGTTTTGGGGGTCCAAGAGAAAAGTACCCTTAGAACTAAATTAGCTTTCTGGTGGATGATGTGGGCAGAGCCAGGCCAAGATATTTTGCTGCCTGAAGCAAACAATAGGATGATTCTAATAGAAGAGAATATCTGTAGCTCAGAGTTGAACTGTGGAGTCCTTGGTGCTCTCTGGTTGTTTGCTTGCAGACATTTCATTACCCGACTAGATAACATCTTCACTGCTAGAACGGAGTGGGGTTTGCTCTCTGTTTACATACAGGAGCTTGCCCTCACAACACATGCACAGACTCAACCATAGTTTCAACTGAGAAACTGTGAGCATCCTAGACCAAGCTAAATACAAAAGCGCAAGGGAAGCTTTGCATTCAGACAAGTCAGCCATCAACAGGCACATAGAGATAAACCACATTTACATACCATTCAAAAGAGACAATTAAAAAAGCTAAAAAGGAAACAAAAAGACCAGAACACCTTCTCACCAGCAATCAACACCCAGATAAGCAAGGATTAACACCAGGATTAACACCAGGCAAACAATCAAGCAGTAAACAACAGTGTAATCAAGGAACTACCAAGGAGAAAACAACCCCCCACTAACGCTGACAGGGCAAGCTACTGCATATAAACAGAGAGCAAACCCCACTCCCTTCTAGCATTGAAGGCAATTGCATTGGAAGCAAACAACCAAGCTCAGAGAGCACCAAGGACTCCACAATGGGATGATTCTCCCTCCTCATGGAGACGTGGCACTTGAGTAAAAAAAGAGAAAGGCTTACTCCTTCCTTCTCTCCCGCTGTACCATCTTTGTCCATGCAACAGCTATTCTTGCTATTGCATAGTGGAAGAGTTAAACATACAATTGTGATGGCAACATGAACTTAAAAACACAACAAGTGGAAAATCAGCTGGACAAAGAAGACTTCTCAGGCACTCTTCTTTCCATAAATGTACATTGTCCCCTTCCTAACGTTCTTTGCCCAGAGAGGGATGGCATTATATTTGTACTGCATCTATGAAGTGGCTGTTGGTAATGCAGAGTTTTCTATAGTGCTTACCTTCAAGAAACATATAACTTAGAAACATATTTAGATGTGCACTTTGTGAAATGGAAGAATCCATGGAAGTGTGTTGGGCATTCTGGGTGGATAAGAAAGTATCCTTCCCAACATAAGTATGGATAGGTATGGATGTACTTATAAGTACATCAGTACATCCTAGAAAGCCCAGGATTTGAAGAAAAAAAAAACAAGATTGTCCTTGTGAGAGTAGCAGATGTTTCTACCACAGCCTTACCTCTCAGCTGCTAGCCTTTTTCTTCATTCTTACTACTGTCATTGCCAAATACCCCATCTGGTAGTAGATAATTTCTTATGATGGAGGAAAGGAAAGGAAGCAAATGTCAACATTTAAATGTCACTCTCTTATACTCACCAAACAAGCACAATCTTCAGTCTTTTTGAAATGCTGGGCTTCCTACCCTATGTGAGTCAATACTGTGATGCCTGAAGGGAAATTTCAACCACCCTGGGTAACCAAAACCAACTAGCTGTTTGCATATCTGAACTAACATACATTTTGTGTGCGACTAACAGGAAAGCCAGATGCACTTCGGTGCTGATCTAGGAGGCATACATTGCTATTATTTCACAATGTCACACTGTCAGATTGTACATTGCTGGAGAGCTCAGAAGTTGGTAGATTGACTGCTGGTAAATTACTTTAGAAAATCATAATTATCTATTTGCCTTTAGCAGATTTCTGACCGACACTGATCTATCAAGGCAAGAATGGAGAAGTGCCTTAAAGCACACCAAGAGAACATTAACAGAACAATCTTTACCCATTTGCTCAGAAATATGTCTTCTGAAATTTAATTTAAATAACTCAAATATACAGGATAATTTATGTTTACCCAGAATAATATAAAGGATAATGCATGTTTACCCAGAAGTAAGCACCACTGTAACCAAGGTGTCATGTCTTCTTATAAGTGCTAAAACTAAAATCTACAATGAAAATGAAGTATTTTTAAAACAAAAACTAATACTTTTTCTCAAACTAAAGAACTGCAATATAAAGAACCATCATTCTAAAATGACATCAGATTCTGCCATTGAACTTTATATAATAAAGAATAATACAAAGTTTCTGATGAAAACGGTATCCTTGCTGAATAATATCAAGCTAGGTTTGCCACTAAATTTTTGGTATCTGTAAAGTTCAAAGAGAAATCATAAATCCAAATCCTTTTCAACTAATTCCAACCCATAGGATCAGCAACTTTTGAATTACAAAGGCAATTAAATTAGATCTAAAATATATAATTGCTCCAGAATTATATTCAATTCAGATTTTGTTAAAACATCCTGGTTTAATACATAGATCAGAATGCAGAGATCCAGGAGTGCTGATAGAAGAGCAGCAGAAGGGGAACCGAGCAACGAAAGTATTCCATTCAGCTCCTGAATGAAAGGCAGAATATAAATCTGGTAAATAAATAAAACTCCTATTGATTCAACATGTTTTAATGCAGCAACAAATAGTACATGAGTGCAAAGATGCAATCTAGCCAAATAAAGGACATATAAATCCCACACATTTCAGTGGAAGTGTTAATCAAATCCTTAACTTCCTGGTAGGGACTTAATTTGATTGGATAATGGCTGCTAAATTCCTTCTTTGAAATAGTCTGCAAATTGAAGAATTGGCAGATAAAATGGGCAGTGGCAAGGACAGTCCAGCTCATTTTCGTATTTGGTCAGCTTTTGTAATGGCCGAATGGGAATGGCAAAGCCAACATGTGTTCATCATTATTGCCTTCAGCAATAATTAGCGTGTATTCATGTGGCAAAGCAATGTGCGGAAGTGGAAGAAGACAATAGAACAGGAAGGACAAGAGACCTCTTCCAGAAAATTAGAAACATCGGAGGTAAATTCCAGGCAAAAATGGGTATGATCAAAAACAAAGATGGCAAGGACCTAACAGAAGCAGAAGAGATCAAGAAAAGGTGGCAAGAATATACGGAAGATCTGTATAGGAAGGATAATAATATCGGGGATAGCTTTGATGGTGTGGTCAGTGAGTTAGAGCCAGACATCCTGAAGAGTGAGGTTGAATGGGCCTTAAGAAGCATTGCTAATAACAAGGCAGCAGGAGACGAGGGTATCCCAGCTGAACTGTTTAAAATCTTGCAAGATGATGCTGTCAAGGTGATGCATGCCATATGCCAGCAAATTTGGAAAACACAAGAATGGCCATCAGATTGGAAAAAATCAACTTATATCCCCATACCAAAAAAGGGAAGCACTAAAGAATGTTCAAACTATCGAACAGTGGCACTTATTTCACATGCCAGTAAGGTAATGCTCAAGATCTTGCAAGGTAGACTCCAGCAATTCATGGAGCGAGAATTGCCAGATGTACAAGCTGGGTTTAGAAAAGGCAGAGGAACTAGAGACCAAATTGCCAATATCCGCTGGATACCACTTTGATTGCTGAAAGCGAGGAGGAGATGAGGAGCCTTATGACGAAGGTGAAAGAAGAAAGTGCAAAAGCTGGGTTGCAGTTAAACCTCAAAAAAACCAAGATTATGGCAACCAGCTTGATCGATCACTGGCAAATAGATGGAGAAAAAGTGGAGGCAGTGACAGACTTTGTATTTCTAGGCGCAAAGATTACTGCAGATGTTGACTGCAGCCAGGAAATCAGAAGACGTCTACTTCTTGGGAGGAGAGCAATGGCAAATCTTGATAAAATAGTTAAGAGCAGAGACATCACACTGACAACAAAGGTCCGCATAGTTAAAGCAATGGTATTCCCTGTAGTAACCTATGGCTGTGAGAGCTGGACCATAAGGAAGGCTGAGCGAAGGAAGATTGATGCTTTTGGACTGTGGTGTTGGAGGAAAATTCTGAGAGTGCCTTGGACTGCAAGAAGATCAAACCAGTCCATACTCCAGGAAATAAACCCAGACTGCTCACTTGAGGGAATGATATTAAAGGCAAAACTGAAGTACTTTGGCCACATAATGAGAAGACAGGATACCCTGGAGAAGATGCTGATGCTAGGGAAAATGGAAGGCAAAAGGAAGAGGGGCCGGCCAAGGGCAAGATGGATGGATGATATTCTGGAGGTGACGGACTCGACCGTGGGGGAGCTGGGGGTGGCGACGGTCGACAGGAAGCTCTGGCACAGGCTGGTCCATGAAGTCACGAAGAGTTGGAAGCGACTGAACGAATAAACAACAACATGTGGCAAAGCCTTGGCCTTTTCAATCAACTTTCTTGACAAGAATGATGTCAAGTGGCATTTGTTTTTTATGATGAAGTTATTCAGGGGGCTGTTACGTTTACCTACCATGTGTCCATGCAATTGACATAGTAATGTGTCTTATCCTTAAAAAGTACCATATAATCTCTTTCTCAGTAGAGAGTTTATGAGATTAATGCCCATGACCACATTAGGTCATGCATATAAGTGCACCAGCAAATAATATCCATCAAAAGTAACTAGTTTCATCTGGTATATGGGTGGGCCCTAATTAGATTTACAACATGTAGGACAAAGAAGATTCTGTCATTCAATACATGCACACATGTACAAATATGCAAATGCCATAGAAAATTATAATAATCCACTAAAATGCAATCCATAATGGCATGAGGTAAAGGTAACATAATGTCTCCCTCAAGCTGAATTCGGGTCCTGATGACTACATGGACACTTCTATGTTGTTTTCATGATAACAATACATCTTTCTGTGTGTGTGTGGGGGGGTAATCCTGTTCAAGTACCAACCAAGTCCACCCCTGCTTGGAGTTTTCAAGAACAGCCAAGGTCATGATAATTTCTCAGTTCAAAAACCGTATACTGTATCTGTACATTTAGGAAGTTATGGACAACATTTAGGGAAGTTGCATACCAGAGAAAAAACACATACTAGAGAAATTTATAATAAAAAATGGAAAAGTATGTGCTGCTGTGTGTACATTCCTGAAGGATCACACTAAATATGGGTGGGAGGGAAATATATGTATGACATTTCTAAATTGATTTTTATGTTAATTCTTAGAAAAACCGACTGAAAGGATTAATACTTGAATGCATGCCATAATGGCATGGGCCAATTCCAGAACGATCCCCTTGTTATAATGCAATTTAGCAAAAAATCAGGATGACTATGACAAAATGGAATCTTAATTATGAAGGTGTCAAAGGAGAGTGAAAATATAAGCGTACACATGACCAACACACGTCTCAGCTCCCAACATTCCATCTTTCTTCTCCCCATATTTTGTCACATAATAGGACAAGCATAGAAGAATAGAGCCAGGAAGTTCTATAAGGATGAGAAATAGGGAATGGATTTCCTAACAAGACTTCTATGGATTCTTGGGGGGAAAGGCAGGTAAGAGGTTTCAGTCAACAGTCTCAAATTTTTATCTAGAAAGCTGGGCAATTGTAATTTAAATCTACAGATTTAATGGACATGCCTTGCAGCAGGGGCACAAGTGAAGATGGTGGCTATAACCATGTGCCCTTTTAATATGTGATGCTAGGCTGCACTGCTGTGGATTCCACATGAATTGGACTTCCCTGCATTTCTGCATTTTCCACAACAGGTGTCAGTGTGTGTGTATATATGGGTGTGTTGTCTGTTTCTACTGCTAGTAGGAGCCACTATGCTTTTTGACCTCCTCTTAGTGGATGCCCCTACCCTGCAGTGATTTATTGTGTATATGGTATTATTATGTATTGTTAATTTTTTTTATCTGTTCAATTGTGTCCGATTCTTGGAGACTGTCTGGACAAGTCCCTGTAGTTTTCTTGGCCAGTTTTTTTTCCAGAAGTAATCTGCCATTGCCTGCTTCCTAGGGCTGAGGGAGAGTGACTGGCCAAGATCACCCAGCTGGCTTTGTGCCTGAAGTGGGACTAGAACTCATGGTCTCCCAGTTTCTAGCCTGGTGCCTTAACCACTACACCAAACTGGCTCTCATTATTAACATATATAGTGCTTTAACAAGTTTCTTAATTGAAAGAATTGATCTGTTCCCGCCCCCCTACCCCACAAGAACCTGTTGTCTAACACTGACATAGGGAAGAAACCAAGATGGGAAGGTGAGAGCAAGCCAAGAGTAGCAAAAGCAAAATTGCTCCCAAGTCAAACAACAACAATTAAAAGCTTATTAGGTGCAACTGATGACCATTATGTGGGTTAGAACAAAGGTTTCACAGAAATGGAGGTGCAAGAAGGGAATTTCAGGCATGAAGACAGAGGGGAGGGACTGGAGCATTTTAAAGTAGTTGGTTGGGCACAGAATTTGAGAAATGAAAAGCTGCAGGCAAGGATCTAGTGGGAAATAAGGACAGCAAAATAGGAGAGGTGAAGTTGTGGAATGTTTTCAGAAACATAGTCTATAAAACTTAGTCTATAAAACAAAAGCAAAAGAGCTGGTGTGTGAATTCCACAGAGATTGGACTTGCCTACCTTTCTGCATTTTCTGCAACTGTGTTGTGTGTGTATGTGTGTGTGTGTGGTTTATTCCTACTGCTAGTAGCATCCAGCTGCCTAATTTAACATTTTCAAGACATGAACACTTTTCTAAAAAATCTCCATGTGTCAAAAGTGAAAAATAAATCAACACTGTTATAACAAAGCAAGTCAGAATGAGGAGGGAAATGTCATCTTTCAAGATCAACTGTTCCGCAGAGTACCGTACAAGCTGGCCGTCAGCATAACAGCAGACATTAGCTAGTATATAGTCTTCAAAAAAATGTTATGACAAGGCTTCGATGGAAAAAAACCCATTGTCCCTGAGGTTTGGGATATTGTACTTTTGTAGTTGGTGAAGTTTCCTAACCACAGTTGATGGTTTGGCCACAGAGATATTAGTAGCCTTTCCCAACTGGGAGCCCTATCAATAAGTTTGACCTGTGATTCCCAAAATGCTGGCAGGGAATTCTGGCATAGAAGTCCCAACACATCTGGAGGGCACTCAGTTGGGGGAAGGCTAAATATGGATGTCTGCGTGGAACTACTGCACAGTATGATACACAGTGTGAACATTAAATGACCAATGGCCTGAATACCATTTGCTTAGTGTTGATGGGGAACATTCTACTATTATTCTTATGGTATTAATAACTCTCACTTAAAATTAACTTTTGAATTGTACTGCAACAAATATGAAATTATGGCCATTAGCTTAAATGGCTTTAGGAAGGAATTGGACAGATTCATGGAGGATGATGCCTGGCGGGGGCTATGAACCCATAAGTAATACTGAAAATGAATATCTCAGCACTTCTAACCAAGGCCTCTGTACCAGTTCAGAAGTAGTTAAGGACCTCCATTACCTGACAGTATCAGCTGAGTTCAACAGCTGAGCCAATTTATCTCTGGTTCAGCTGTGATATAACACAACCAGGTAGAAAAACAATCTTTCTTTTTGCAATGGTGATGCTCTGCAGAACTTGAGGGTGGTCTGTTTTCACACTGTGAGGTGATCTTGTTTTATCCCTTGGGAACTATTGGTTGCCATTTCACCAGCCTCAATCTTTACACCTTCCCTGAAATCCTCACAAATTGATTCACTACTGTCATTTTTGCAATGCTGTGAACTGTTCAGGTGCCAACCAGTATTCCCTCCAATGTCTCCTCCAATGTCCTTTTCCCTATCCAAACTCATTTATTTTTCCAGCAATTAAAACAAATGATCAGCCACTGTGAAGAAGAAAGGATAGTCCCCTGTTCCCTTAAAAAGAAATTGGAGAAGAGGGCTGTGCTACCACAGGACCCTACTCACAGAGGAAAGGAGAAAAAAAGAGACAGAGAACGGGGAGTTCCCACCAGTCAGAAATGTCCACGTTCTAGTGCTTCAGCTGCAGAAATACATTTGCATCTGTGCTACTCTATGCCAGAAATTCACAGACTCTAATGTCAACTAGGGTTTGTGATCTTCCTAGTTCAGAACCAATGTGGGATCAGCAGAAACACTGCATGTAAAAGGACCCTCTGTCCATGTGAATGTACCTCTAGAGTTAGCCATAGTTTGTGCAGGTTTCTGCTTTCTTCATGTATACATTTGGTTGAGGGAGATTTAACTTTAAAAATTCAGATTGATTATAGCGAGATTAAACTATGCCTTATCATAGCCTACCATTTGCCACTGCTTCTTTTAATCTTCCTTGAATCCTAGCTTACTTCAGATATCAGAACCAGATTTGGAGAAAAGTGTTTACAATAGTAACAGGAGGACGGCAAATATTTGTCTCTCTATAATTTCATACATTTTTTGGTCCAAATTAGATCCATTCTATCCCACAATTTATGTGAGGCACAGGAATAAAGAAACATGGCTGCCCTGGCACATTTAATTTACCCCTAAAATCATAGAATGTTAGAACAATTAGAAGGGGCCTCAGAGATATTTTAGTTTGAATACCTTCAGTACCGTGACAGATGGCCATTCATCTTCTGTTTAAACACTTTCATTGAAGGAGAATCCGCTACTTCTTGAAGCAGTCTTCTCTAGGACTAAACATATTCAACACCTCCAATCATTCTCATCAGCTTTTCCTTCCATCTTGGTCTCTGGATCTACTCCAGTTTGTCGATGTCCTTCCCAAAATGTGGTACTCAGTATTGGATGCCATATTCTAGGTATCACAGAAGTTCTGTGTATCACATAACATAGGTATCGAATCCCCGCGTGGCGAAGTGAGCTCTCGCCATTCACCCCAGCTTCTGTCAACCCAACAGTTTGAAAGCTAATGCGAGTAGATAAATGGGTACCATGTTAAAGTGAGTCAATTTGCTGGCATCCTGTCGGTGGTCGCCCTCGGAACCAAGAAAGACCTGGTGAATCCCGTGGATGGTGGCGGAGGACGGCGGATCCCGAATGACAACTTCCAGGACGTCAGCAGCCGGCTCGGAAGCGAGGGATTTTGGGGCATGTAGTCCGATTCCTCCGGAAGAAGAGCCGGTTCCCTCACCCCCTCCCTAACGCGCGGGTAATACATTGTTAATATATATGCTGTATAATATGTATGAATTCAATGATTGTAAGCCGCCTAGAGCCCTCCGTTTAGGGAGGGGATAGGCGGGGTATAAATACGTAAATAAATAAAAATAAATAAAAAATCTGGTATCACAGAACACAGAAAGAAACAAAGACTGACATAAGGTGTAGTGTCAGTTGAGCGTAGACACTTGCATTGTCCATGGCTCTGGTATCATTATTAATGGGACTACAGAGGTTGGCCATATTAATTGCCAACCAATTACAATTATCCCCTGATAACTTGATGAGCTTACATTTTCTTCCCATGGCCATCCCTGTAATAGATTCATTTCTATTTTCTTAGTCAGATCGTTCTCGGTGAAAAGCTGTTACCACCACAGGAAAACTCATCTGAATCTACTTTCAAACAATCATAATGGTAGAAGCAAGTGGTGGATTTTACTTGCATGGAGAATAAATAGCCAGACAGATGTGGAACCCCACTATCCCAACCAAAATACCACATTTAGAGGTGTCCTGGAGCCATTCAAAATGCTACATGAAGAAATTAGGAATGACTCAAAAGATCATGCATTTTCTTTACAAACTATCTAGCAGCCATATTCAGTCCATTTTTGAAAGATGGGGCATACAGAAGTTGGAGATGCAAAAGAAAATTTACAAGCAGTAATTGCAACAAGGACAATACTAGTCATTTCTTTAATGACCCACAATTATTTGACACAAAAACCTGGAATGAGCAAAAGGCACTTCTTACCTCCTTGAGCACTTAACCCAAAGTTTTTAATTAGGAAAAATGGGATTAACATTTTCATTTCTAATTCAACATAAAATCCAGAATTGTTTACTAAATCTAGAAAAATCCCAATTTCAAAAAACTAATTAATGAATTAATTAAATTTGTACTCCACCTGGGGATTTTAAGTAGCAGTGCTACTGAAGGAGGAGTCTGGCTTGAGAAATTGTTGGAGAATTTATCCTTTCTCTGAAGACCTCTAGACAACTTGTCCTTCCAATTTCCCTGCCTACATCTTTGTTGGGCAGTCTCAAAAGGCCTCTTGTGCTATGCTCTAGCAAAAAGAAGATAAGAATTTCTCCACCAGATTAGCTCCATCAGTCCAGTGTGTTGCCTCACACAGAATGCGTGTTTAGATGGATGTTTAGCCCACCAGCTGTACAGAGACAAATTCCTTTACATTTACCCCAGCATGTGGGGGGGGGGGGGAAATCAGAACAATGAAATGGTAAATCAATGCTGCCAAGAAAAATGCATGGATTCAGTCACCAGGAGCTCAGCTCAATATAAGGCCATATTTACTTTTTTAGTTAGCAGAGAGATGCTGCCACTGAGTCGTTTCTCTATTGTTATTGTGCTTAATAACCACTACTGAGACACCTATTCTTCATGATGTTGACTTCTCCTTTATAAAGATGATCTAAACAGGTCCACTGCACACAACACTGCTGAAGTATTTGGATGCAAAGAAGAGATAAATCTTAATGACTCATCACTTCCACAATAGATGGCTTGTTATGATGATATGATGGCACGTTTGGGGAATTTAATCAGTGTGTTCTCTCACCTCTCTTTAAAGCAAAAGACTGTCAGTCTCCAATAAATGTCAACAGTTTACAGTGTCGCAAATTCAACCGTGTGCAATCATTCTTTCATCTAAAAGCCATGGTTCAGAAAGGCTGAGCAGAGGTAAAAGATATAAACATTCACATGTTTCAGGAATCATGGATCTCTGTCAAACCTATGGATGCAACATAAAATTGTATATAGAGCCATTTTCCATAGCCAGTGTGGTGTAGTGGTTAGTGTGTTGGCCTAGGACTGAGACACCTGGGGTTCACGTCTACCCTCAATCACAAAAGCTCACTGGATGACTTTGAGCCAGTTACTTTCTCTCAGCCCAACCTCCCCCACAGGTTTGTTGTTGTGGGGAAAAAATGGAGGAAGGAGTGCTATGGATGCTACCTTTTGTTCCTGGGGGGAAGGTGGAATACAAATGAAATAAATAAATAAATGCCAGTCCTTACTGTGATGGCTTATTTTCACCAGAATAAACCATATGTCATCCAGATGCTTTGAGAAAAGTCAACTGAGGGTGAGGTGCTTTCATCAGATGTGAAAACTAATATTCTGGAACCTCTTCTGTGAGGTTGGAAATTTGAAAACAATATGCACATCAGAAAGAAAAGACTCCCTGAAGGTATATTCATTATTTCATCTGGTTCTGTGTATATTTCCTTATCCTGTGAGTAATAATGAGATTTCCTATTTGCAACTGTTACCTTCCTTCATTCTTAAACTAGATAATGGCATCCCATGACCTAAAAAGTTATATTTTGATAAATTTCCTGAAAAAAGTTGCTTCCCTTTTTTCCTCTGGGGCTGTTGTGACTTTGGATAGGTGACAATAATATGACCACATTTAACTAAAAAGTACTGGTAGTTGGATGGTAGCCAGAATTTAGGAATCTGAGCCAACATTGGAGAATTGTATCTGCAAGGCTGGCAGAATCTGGAGTCACTGGCTTTTTAGATCTTAATACTGATTAAAGGACAGGATATGGTTACTCTGCTGGATTGAGAAAAGTATTACATGGCTGCTGACCACCCTGTTTCTGTTCTAATGATAGTTTGGCTAAAAATCTTGGATGAGGGCATTTCTTCGTTTGTAAAATATTTTCCTTATCAGAAGGAAACTCATACAGCGCAACTTATGACCTACAGAAACAATGTCTTCAAAATGCTGCAATTCAAATATAATCTAACTGGGGGCCGGGGGGAGGGGATACCGGAAAACCAACACAAGATGTCAACCATTGATAGAAAGCCCTGAGTGACATAGAGCATTATAAACATGTAATTGTTTATAGGAAGCTTGGCCCATTTTTGATGACAGTTTCTAGAAAAGGTGTGGGAAGACCCAGGATTTGGTTCAAATCCTGAAGAGACCCAGAATTTGGTTCAAATCCTGAACAGACTTCTTCCTTTTTTCTCCTATCCTATGGGCACTGTGCTATCTACAGAGAAGTCCTCCTGACTCTTCCTCAGTTAGCACTTCCAGGGAGAAGTTGCCACAGTCAAAATGACTCTCATTCACACACCTGATTCTCCTTTGCTGGACAAAACTGTCAGTGTCTCCTTATCCCACCAATGCAATGTCATCCCTAGTGTTGAAATAGGTCTGGTCAGTTTTTGTATGTGAAATGAGAGGTACCATCTTGTTCTTCACCTCAGGCACCAAAGCTATTTGAGTAGCCTTGCGCACGGAGAGTGAGAGAGGGAGGGAGGGAGGGAGGGAAAGAGATGCTCCACTCTACAGCAAAGTTAGATTTTTCCCCCCATTAACCAATAACAAAGGGAATCAAGGGAATCTTAAATAAATCATCTGTCATCGCTGACTGGCAAGATAATGATTCTGTGTTAGTAAACAGAGAGACATAAATGATGTGTTGTGAAATAATAACCTAAAATTGTTTAACAGGTAGGTAAAAATGGCACTAATGTCTAATGCAACAAAGCTAATATGACAGGAAAGTAAATGTAGCACTGGTATTTTTGTGAGCAGTTTAAAAAGAGTTCTTTCTCTCTCCTCCCCCACCCTCCCAGCAACCGGCATGCTGGTTTGATCATATTACAGTTTCTGATTCTAATTAATTGATAAGTATCTGTTGTAACTATTACTACATGTCTCTCACCCCACTGCTTAAGACTGTCTGTACTGTTAGACATACGCCACTTCTCCACTAGTAATTTGTAGTGTCTTCTAGCATCATCCAGTCATTTTTGTGTTGCTATAATGAGGATAGGCTTCTCCTAACAATGTTTAGGTGATGTTAGAAGATGCTACAAAGCACTAGTGAGCACAAGGCCAGACTGAGGTGGCTAGCTTAAGTGGAAAGATCTGGGGTCTCATGCAACAGCAGTAGATTATTGTTTACTTTGTAATTACTTTATTTTACTAACAGGTATCCGTATATTAAAGCTATGGTTTTTCCAGTAGTAATGTATGGCTGTGAGAGTTGGACCATAAGGAAGGCTGAGCGCCGAAGAATTGATGCTTTCTAACTGTGGTGCTGGAGAAGACTCTTGAGAGTCCCTTGGACTGCAAGGAGGTCAAACCAGTCAATCCTAAAGGAAATCAACCCTGACTGCTCATTGGAAGGACAGATGCTGAAGCTGAAGCTCAAATACTTTGGCCACCTAATGCGAAGAGAGGACTCACTGGAAAAGACCCTGATGCTGGGAAAGACTGAAGGCAAAAGGAGAAGGGGACGGCAGAGGATGAGATGGTTGGATAGCATCACCAATGTGATGAACATGAACTTGATAAAACTCCGGGAGGCAGTGGAGGACAGGAAGGCCTGGCGTGCTATGGTCCATGAGGTCACGAAGAGTCGGACACGACTAAATGACTGAACAACAACAAAAATGCTTTGGTCTTAATGTATCTATAAGACTTGATGAGTTCCCTCTATTAAATGTCATCTTATGTAACCAAGGAAGCCTGCCTTCTCTGTCACAGCTCCTATCCTTTGGAATAGGCGCCTCCCCAGATATATGCATGGCTCCCACTCTTCCAGGCTTCTGGAAGTCCCTTAAGACCTGGTTCTGCTCCTGGGCCTGGGGTTAGGGTGTTTGTGGAGCCCCTGCCATGATTTTTTTCAGGTTTTGTGAATGTTACTGTTGTTGTCTTGTTCAGGCAGTTAGGCTTTGTTATGCTATGTTTTTAACTGTGTTTTAATTATATATTTAGGCTGACCATACGTCCCGTTTTAAACAGGACTGTCCCATTATTTCACCATTTCTGGAGCGTCCCGTCATTATAGTAAAAATCTCAATTTTGTCCTGTTTTTTAAAGTTTCCCGGCAAAGTGCGTGCGCACACCCGCACGCCACCTCTGCTACCGGAATAAACAATTTGGCTTCAATGGAAGGGTGTGGCTGATTCCTATTATTAAAGAACCCTATGGAGAAATTTCTACTACAAAATGCACAACCCTGAAAAATGAAAAAACAGAAAACAAATAGGAAAAACGAAGAGAAAACAGATTTACATGCTATATAAATTTAAGTAAAGATTTTGAAGTAACATTAGATTAGTGCTGCATATGAAAGTGATCAAAAGAATTATTAAAATTAAACCAATATTCAATAATTATTTATGGTAGCCAGCATAATAACAATCATAAATCAAAACAGAGAATTAACAAGAGTTTCTATCTATGTATTGCCGAAGGCTTTCACGGCTGGAGTTTGATGGCTGTTGTGGGTCTTCCGGGCTGTGTGGCCATGTTCTGGAAGTTGTGGTTCCTAACGTTTCGCCAGCATCTGTGGCCGACATCTTCAGAGGGCAGGAGCACAGACAGAAGTGATCTCTCTGTGTCCAGGTAGAGTGGCAATGTTTGTTTTCTATTTATAGAGCTAAGTTTATTTATTTATTTATTTATCTTATTTATACCCCGCCTATCCCCTCCCTAATGGAGGACTCTAGGCGGCTCTTCATACATATTTAATTATACATTATTTAATTATACATTATACATTAAACATATTTAATTATACATTAATTATACATTTAATTATACATTATACATTAAACATATTTAATTATACATTCATATATATACATTGCATATATATACATTGCAGTGCTATAGAAGTGCTATATAGCTATAGAAGATTAGGTAGATTAGATAAGTTATAGAAGATAACTTATTGGGGTTTTTTGTTGTGTTGAAATGTTAACGAGTGGCTGTTGAGCATGATTAGCATGTTCATTGTGAGAAGTATTCCCATGTCCTGGTGGTTGAGCTGAGTTCGTTGACCTTTTGCAGGCTGTGTTTTTCAAGACTGGTAGCCAGGTTTTGCTAATTTTTAGACTTTCTTCTTTTTTATTGTAACTGTGCTGGTGTTTGTGAATTTCAATGACTTCCCTGTATAATCTGGTGTAGTGGCTTTTGGTGATGTCCAATATTTCTGTGTTTTCAAATAGGATTTTGTGTCCCGTTTGCTTGAGAGCATGTTCAGCTACTGAAGATTTTTCTGGTTGCTGTAGTCTGCAATGTCTTTTGTGTTCTTTTATCCTGGTGTGAATGCTTCGTTTTGTGGTTCCGATGTATACTTGTCCGCAGCTGCATGGTATACAGTATACTCCTGCAGCGGTGTGGGGGTCCCTTTTGTCTTTTGCTGATTTTAGCATTTGTTGTATTTTTCTGGTGGGTCTGAAGAACTTTCAAACTGTCTTGAAAAACACAGCCTGCAAAAGGTCAACGAACTCAGCTCAACCACCAGGACATGGGAATACTTCTCACAATGAACGTGCTAATCACGCTCAGCAGCCACTCATTAACATTTCAACACAACAAAAAACCCCACCTAATCTTCTATAACTTATCTAATCTTCTACCTAATCTCCTATAATTTAGCTCTATAAATAGAAAACAAAACATTGCCACTCTACCTGGGCACAGAGATTTCGCTTCTGTCTGTGCTCCTGCCCTCTGCAGATGCCAGCCACAGATGCTGGCGAAACGTTAGGAACCACAACTTCCAGAACACGGCCACACAGCCCGGAAGACCCACAACAGCCAGTTTCTATCTAATCCAAAACATTTTATCCTTATTTAACAAGTCAAATAAGAGCTAATATATTAAAACATTATGTTAAGAAAAATCCAGAATTATAATCAATGAATGGATTCCAAGTTGAATTAAATTCTGTGTCAGGCTTAACTTTCAAATTTGAAGCTATTTTTGACACTGATGCAAACTCCCACGTTTAATTTGCCTTTCTTCTAAAGAAGGAATTATATGTGATTTCCATTAAGAGGCATAAAGAATCCTAGCAGCTGTTACCATATTCTACAGAGCCAACTCTGTATACTTTTTAGAAATAGAAGGTTTAGTGATGTTTAACATAAAAACAGCTAGCAAGAAATAGAATTCCACCTTTAAGATTTGTTTTATTGTATAATAAAATTGTTAAGTTTTACATATTGCCACCAAATATGAAAAAATCTACATTTCCAACAGTTTTTAGAAAATAAATCAATGAATTAACTATTTTGGCAGTCAGCACTGGAATAATATACCAATGTTTTCTAAACACGTTTTCTCTAAGTGTGATATTCACAATAAGTTTAATATTTGTTTTCCATTGATATTCCCATTAATGCATATCAATTGTCCTTTTTGCATCCATTTAACCATAGAGTCTTTAACTTGTTCATCTTCTGAGTTGTATTTCAATAACAACTTGTAAATAAGTCCCAAGAGATCTGAGTTATGTATTATATATTTTTTTCAAATTCTGACAAATCTCTAAGTATTCCACCTTATTTTTTAAATTCCACTTGGACTGTGCAGCTTATATGAAGATATTGAAGTCAATGAGGTGATTTTGACCGTTCCAGAGAAAGAGTCTCAAAATAGTTCATTTTCATGTAACTAAGATTTGCAATGTATACAAATTATTATCTCTCTACTTATCAATTGTTTTTGTATATTCACCTTCATGAAAATAAATGTTTAATGTTGAAGTGAAGAATGATAAATCAGGATTAACTTTTTTTCCTTGTGTTTATCCCATACTTTTGACACATTATTTATGATAGATTAATCTCTTATAGGTAGTGCATTTCTGTTCATATCCAGCCAAAGATATTTATGCAAACTATCTGGAATTCCTGGTCACTCAAGAGAAGTATCCAAGCCATAAAATGATATAATCCAGTCTGTAATTCAAGTTGGACAACTGACTTGATAATACCATTTAAAATTTGGTGCTGCCAACCTACCTCATTCTCACATCTGGTAAAATCTTAAGCTTAATTTTTGGTCTTTTCTTGACCATATAAAATTAGTTATTTGTCTCTGCCACTCATTTAATAGATTATCTTCAATTCTTATTGAAATTGGTCAATACCTTATCATGCCAGCATTCAGGATAAACAAATGAACAATTTAACAAACAAAACACTGGAAAAGAAAGAAGATTTGATACCTAGTGGGCTTTAGTGAACAGCTTCTGCTTTCTCTGATCTGCAGAGGAAGTTCTGGTAAAATCATAACCTTCTTTGGTTTTCATTCAAGGATTCTCAGCTGCTGAGACAAATATTGAATATGGTTCCATATTATACATTGTGGAATCTTGTAACAACGGGACTGAGACGTTGAAACAAATGGAAACAGAAACCCGTATGATAAGCTTGCTTGCTTATTTTTTATTTAAAGAGCTTATAAGCCTCTCTGTTCAAAACTGTCTCCAAGTGGTGTTCATAAGTCAGGATAAAAAAAACAAAGAAACCCAACCTACTTTCGAGTGAGCTCTAAAAACTGTCCCCTTTAGGGTGGGGATGATATAGGGTGGGCATTTTGTTTGTTCCCTTGGAGCAATTGTTGCTCTTTTTATAATGTTTTCCTTCTGTGGAGCTGGCCAGAGTAATTTTGAACACTGCCCTATTTGATTTTTTTGAGGAGGATAGAAATTCTTGGAAGAAGGCAGCCCCATAGATATTCAGGCCCTGAATCAATCTCTCCTTCTCCTTCTCCTTCTCCTTCTCCTTCTCCTTCTCCTTCTCCTTCTCCTTCTCCTTCTCCTTCTCCTTCTCCTTCTCCTTCTCCTTCTCCTTCCCCCCTCCCTCCCTTCTTCCCTTCCTCTTTTCAATATTTGACACTGAACAATTCAACTTCAAGTTTACATTCTGGCTGCAGTGGTATAATCTAATGTGCAATATTTTACATTATTTGTTCAAGTAACTTCATCCTTCATTATTTTTTCAAGTAACTTCATCCTGGAGAGATTTGTTCACTCTCAAAGCAGCTGCCCCATCTGTTGCAAGTTGTTTTATCAGAGTGTTCAAGCTGAGTTATTCGTGTTTTTCATGTGATTCAATCACCAGGCTTTTCAGCTCTGCCATTTTTTTGATGTAAAATATCTAACCTCTGATTTAAATCTTCCATTTTTCAATTACTCACTAAGGTTTTTATCTGCATCCATTCAGACATTCTAAACATTTGTATGGCATGGGAAATACATTTTTCAAGTGGTGATAAGCTCACTTTGGTTTTCTTTTTCTTCTGATTCTGGACTGGATTCAGCTGAGTTGGTTGTGCTGAGAGATCAATGGTTGCTCTGCTCTTCCTTGAGTAAAGCCTTCTGTTTTCTCTGTGTTCTTAATTTTGGACTTGTGTTAAATCAAATGCAAGGCATCACTGGCCAATAACAATAAACAAACAATATAGGAGTAAGCGATAAAGAGATTTCTGCTGAGCTCAGGAGTGATCCAAGTCACAACTCAACACTTCTCATGCCAGCTGGAAGCTTTCATTTCAATGCTCACTTTGACATATCACTATCATTTCTGTACAATCTCTAAAGTACTCATTCTAGCCTTTCCTCACTTCAGTTTCATCCTAAATAATTTAAGAGTGTTTATTTTTAATTCTTTTCACTTTACTGGAGGCTCCTTGTTTAGCCCTCTTCACCCAGTCTCAAAATATGTTTTTATTTCCATCAAAATTGCTTGGCATTTTCTCTGCCTTATTTAATTTTTGCTCACTTAGACTATATTCTTTGTAACTCTTTTTCTCAGTATAGACACCATACAGTATCTTTCATTCATCCACATCCTCATTTTTTGCAGCAATCATTTTTATTCTTTTACCTTATCTGTAGCTGCTTTAATTTTATCACTCTATCAAGCAACCTTTTACATATTTTCCAGTAGCATAATTCCACACATTCCTGGGGCAAGCTGCAACATAATTTTTTTTCATTCTGTTCCAAGCAGCTTCCACATTTCCTTACATCCATTTATGTTCATCCTGTTTGGGAATTTTCTTTTAATACTTTTTCATACAGGATTTGTACTTATCCTTGTAATTGCTCTACTTTCACTTTGCTTTCTTTTGCTTTTTTCCTTTTCTTCCAGATCCATTTTTGACATTAGCAAATAATGCTCTGTTCAATATTCAGAACTATTTGTTCAATATTCAGAACTCCTTCACTAATTTTCACAATTGTTTATTATAAAAAAATTAACCATGATTTATACTGATTCTTTTGTCATGCGTCTGTATGAATAGATTTATGCTTACAGCATTTACAGTATGAGTACAGTATTACTCATGAAAATGTCACCATACTCATTCATACTTGGGTCTCAAAATGCCCCAACCACTGCATTCTCTAATCTCATTCCTACCATTCATTCATGTTGCCTAAAATAATTTTTTTCTCTGGATCACGTTCATTCAGAATGTTTTACATTTTTTCTCAAAACTCATCCCTGTTTCTTCCACTATCACCATTTGCTATAGCATAACATGACATTATTACAATTTATGGATTCCTACTTTCATAATACTAAAAATAAACTAGATGCTACCAATTCACTCATTTTGACATACATTTTAGCCTTTTCATTCATAATTAAATCTATACTTTCAGTTCTTTGCATGTATTCATTAAGTCCATTAAACAAGATTAGAACATATTCTTTCAGATCTATTTTATTCTTCCCCTTTCTCTTAGATTCACAGACACAACATATTTGTTTTCTACTTCTCTTCGTGCATTAATTCATATGGTTTATCATTTATTCTTCTTACATGCTCAGTTGCAGTTTTCCACTGGTCCTGGTTATGCCAGATGGACCCATAGACAGGAAAGTCTGCCGCTTTTCATGGCTTTGGTCATGAACACTTTCTCATAATATAGATTATAAATTGAGTTATCAGCCTTTGCAATACTCCTACTGCTTTTGGAATTCCTTGCTAATTGTAAAGGCACATTTTGCCTAGTATGTTGTAAGGCAACCAAAACCCAATTTTACCCGAGCTGGCTTGTTTATCTATGCAAGCTAAGAACGCAAAAATAGTGTTGTCCATATGCCAAGAAATAGGCCTATTTGCAGTGTACTGATACACATTCAATGTATTAACACACAGTGTTGTTGTTGTTGTTGTTATCATCATCATGATCATCATGATCATCCTATTCCAGCCAATGGTAGGGTCTTTCACTCTAGATTTGTTGCACAATTCTGTACAGCTCACTATACCGGCAGGGTATCTGATGACTGGCAGGGCATACAGGTTAATGGCATGAATCTTGTTCTTCCCATTGAGCTGGCTCTTCAGGACCTGTCTTATCCTTTGGTGGTACTTGGATGTTGCTGTCTTCCTTGCCACCTCATCGTGGTTCCCATGGGATACCAAGGTACTTGTAGCTGGTCTGTATGTCTGCTATGTGGCCTGCTGGTAGTTCCACCCCATCAGTCTTAACTACCTTCCCTCTCTTTACTACCATCCAGCCACACTTCTCTAGTCCGAATGACATCCCAATGTCCTCACTGTAGATCCGTGTCAGGTGGATCAGTGAGTCGATGCCTCGTTCACTCTTAGCATACAGCTTGAGGTCATCCATGTAGCTGGTGGCTGATGATGAACTTGTATCCGTATCCAGTTCTTGTGATAATCTGGCTGAGGGAGTTCAAGCCCATGCAGAACAGCAGTGGGGACAGTGCATCACCTTGGTATATGCCACACTTGATGGCCACTTGTGCGAGCTGTCTTGAGTTGACTTCCAGTGCTGTCTTCCACAGTCCCATTGAGTTCTTGAAGAAGGTCCTTATTGTCCTGTTGACTTTGTATAGTACCAGGCATTCACAGATCCATGCATGTGGCATTGAGTCGTAGGCTTTCCTGTAGTCAAACCAGGCTGTGCTCAGATTGGTCTGTCTAGACCTTGAGTCTCGGGCGACTGCTCTATCTATGAGCAACTGGTGTTTGGAGCCTCTGGTGTTGTTCCCCATGCCCTTCTGAGCTGTGCTCATGTACTGGCTCATATGGTCCTGCAGCTTGGCAGCTATAATGCCTGATAGTGTCATGGTCTCCGATTCAAAGCTTCTGGGTTTTGTATCGGAGATAATGACATGGAAAGAGTTAACAGGGGAAGAGGCCGTGCCGGCATACGTGAGACTGCTGTCTGCCAATGGTGGTTTACGTCAGCGTTTGTCTGGAGACCCGGAAGTACCATCTCAGTGGCTGAACAGGGGGGTGGGATTTGTTTTTTCCCATTTGTCAAATTTTAAGGGCAAATTCTAAGGGCAGGATGCCTTTTATCTGAAATTCCCCCAAAAGACCAATGACACTATATAAAAGCCTAAAGAAGGTTTGTTGTTGTTGTTGTTGTTTTGCCTAGTTGGTGATCTCTGGAAACAAAATTGTTTGGCCGCCCACGGGGGTGGGGGTGGGGGTGGAAGAAAGATATATTAAGACTCTAATGTATTGTCTGGGAAACATATGAACGTGGCCCCAACTGAAGCAATTGTCCCACCAATGTTTGAGTCCTTTGGGCTCCCCTGAATATCTCCAGGGCTTCAGGGCAAACCACTTGACCATTGAGGGGACTTTCAAAAGTCGACTTTGGTATAGCAGGAATCTGCTCTATAAGGAGGGAGGGAAAAAGTTTAACACACACATTTTAGACACACTTATCCCAGAGTATCCCAGCCCAGCACTAAGGTTCTTGATGATGTTGATTTGAAACCTTCAGCACATGATTTTCCTTCCATCTGTCTAATTCCTGATATTATATGTTACTTAGATACATTTTGAGTGACCTATCTTCTATAAACCAGATCAACTGCAGGATTAAAGTTGATTTCAACTTGATAAGTAAAGGTAAAGGTTCCCCACACACATTTGTGCAGTCATGTCCAACTCTAGGGGCTGGTGCTCATCTCCATTTGTTAGCCAAAGAGCCAGCATTGTCCGAAGACGCTTCCACGATCATGTGGCCGGCATGATGCACGCGGAACGCTGTTACCTACCCACCAAAGTGGTACCTATTGATCTACTTGCATTTGCATGCTTTCAAATTGCTAGGTTGGCAAGAGCTGGGGCTAGTGCGGGAGCTCACTCCGTCACGCGGGGCTAGGGTCTCGAACCTTGGTATATGCCACACTTGATGGCCACTTGTGCGAGCTGTCTTGAGTTGACTTCCAGTGCTGTCTTCCACAGTCCCATTGAGTTCTTGAAGAAGGTCCTTATTGTCCTGTTGACTTTGTATAGTACCAGGCATTCACAGATCCATGCGTGTGGCATTGAGTTGTAGGCTTTCCTGTAGTCAATCCAGGCTGTGCTCAGATTGGTCTGTCTAGACCTTGAGTCTCGGGCGACTGCTCTATCTATGAGCAACTGGTGTTTGGAGCCTCTGGTGTTGTTCCCCATGCCCTTCTGAGCTGTGCTCATGTACTGGCTCATATGGTCCTGCAGCTTGGCAGCTATAATGCCTGATAGTGTCATGGTCTCCGATTCAAAGCTTCTGGGTTTTGTATCGGAGATAATGACATGGAAAGAGTTAACAGGGGAAGAGGCCGTGCCGGCATACGTGAGACTGCTGTCTGCCAATGGTGGTTTACGTCAGCGTTTGTCTGGAGACCCGGAAGTACCATCTCAGTGGCTGAACAGGGGGGTGGGATTTAGGGCCATATATCAGTGTCTGTTGTGTGCGCTTTTGTTCAGTAGCAACTTTCTTTTTGTAACTGTAATAACTTTTAGTAAACAGTTTTCCATTGAGCATGGTGTGAGACTGTTGATTCTAACCCTGAGTTCTACAAACGTGACATTAAGTTGCTACTCACAAATTTTTTTTCTCTCTACCTGGAGGCATTCCAGAGAGAGAGTGAGTTTGGAAGATGTCTCATGACAAATTGCAGGGGGCCGTGGGAGCCGACAGCCAGGAGGCAAACTTAACGAAAGAAGAGAGTTTATTTATGCTGGATTTTGTAAAGTCGCTCTGAGAGATGGAGCCTGATTCTGCTGATTCGGGAGGAATGCAGCACTCAGACAGGCAGAAGAGAACCAGTAGCGAGGAAGGAGTAGATTCCACGCCACAGAATATGAGGGAGTTTGACGCACGCCTCCGGTAGATGGAGGTAATGCTCCGGGATTTATCTTTGTCAATGTCTCAGGGGAGACAAGGGGCATTCCAGCCTGAGGATCCCCGGCCCTCATCCAGAGGAACGACACCAGAGGGGGGAAGCAGAACTCCGTCACCTCCCCCTGTGCCTGCAGTCAAGAAGAAGAAATCCTCACGTCCTTCTGTGTGCTGGGATCAGCAGTCTGTGAGTAATTGGAATCTGGCTCAGAGAGGAGGGGGTTGGAGAGATCTAAAGGTGAAATTTGATGGGGACCCAAATAAGTTGTCATACTTCATCACAAAAATGGAGCTACACATGGCAGAGTTTGGGGGGATGTTTCCATCAGAGGCTTCTAAAGTAAATTTGGTTGGAAGCAGATTAAAGGGGCCAGTGGCCGATTGGCTCATCCAGCTCCATGACGCTGGGGTGCCTGAGTTGCAAGATTTGGAGGGATTTTTGCATAACCTAAGACTGAGATTCCAGGACACTTTAGCTAAACTGAAAGCAAAAACTGAATTACAGCAAATTCAACAAGGGTCAAGAACTGTCTCAGAGTATGCACTACAGTTTAAAGCTATTGCCGGGAAGATTTATGACTGGTCGGAGACAACGAAAGTAGAATACTTCAAAGGCGGTCTTAGCTCAGAAGTGCTAAATTGGGCTCTGGGAAGGGGGGACCCAGACACTGTATAAGAATGGATTTGTTTAGCTGGTGAGGTAGAACACACTAGGCATCAAGTGAGACGCAGGAATGTAGCCATAAAACAAGGACGGAATTCAGCTGCCCCAGGGCCAAAAGACTATGTTTTAATTGTGGGAAGCCTGGGCACAGGGCTTTAGAATGCAGATTTACAACAGAGACTGTGAAGATGTCGGCGAAGCCGACCAAGGGTGTGAAAAAGAAAACTAAGGAGGCAGCCCTCTTACAGCATCGTACAGTAAGAGAGGAGTTGACCTCTTCAGACGATTCCGAGGCTGACGTTCCACAGCTGGCGGAAAACTAATGACGCCTGCCCTAAATGGCGCCCACAGGCAGGCGGAAGGAAGTGATGGCACAGAGAAGTCACTGATTAAATACTCAAATATGCTAATGGTGGGAGTGCAGTTGTGCAATTCTAGAACGGGAGCCAAAGCAGATTTAAAAGCAATGGTAGATTCGGGTTGCACAAAGAATTTAATTCACCCGGCCATTGTCACCGGCTTATCTTTAAAGATGCAAAGGCTGAAGTGCCCAATAATATTAACACAATTGGATGGATCAGCAGCTAAGGGAGGAGCTGTGGAACATTGCACTGAACCTGTTACCATGATAATTGGAGATCATAAAGAGACTTTGACTTTTATAACAGCTCCCATTGCTCATTATTCTATCATTTTGGGATTACAATGGCTAAGAAGTGCCAACCCCATAATTGACTGGAACTCAGAGAGGTTGGTGTTTGCAGATGGCACGTATACCCCGCAGGGGCCCCCAGAGCCTCCACCAATGGAGAATGGAGTGGGAGTTATGGTGGAATGCAAAGCCCTGCCAGCAGAGGAAAACCAAGAAGGTAGCATTCCACAGAGATATCAAGGTTTTACAGATGTGTTCAGCAAGCAAGACGCGGAACAACTAGCAGACAATCAAACCACTGACTGCTCTATCAACATTGATCCAAACGCCCCTCTGCCAAAACCTAAAATGTATGCAATGTCACAGAAGGAGAAAGAGGTGTTATGGGAGTTTATAGATAAGAACTTGGCACGTGGATTTATTGAGCCAGCAAACTCACCGATGGCGGCTCCTGTATTGTTCCGCGCAAAGAAGGATGGCACTCTCCGCCTTTGTACTGACTACAGAGGATTGAATGCAATATCCACCACAAACAAATACCCCCTGCCTCTAATTCAGGACATGCTCTCCCACCTATCCAAAGGGAAAATATTTACCAAACTTGATTTAAGAGAAGCCTACTTCAGAATTCGCATCAAGCCTGGAGATGAGTGGAAGACAGCCTTTAATTGCCCCTTGGGGTCCTACCAGTACAAAGTCCTCCCATTTGGCTTGGCTGGAGCACCTGGAGTCTTCATGCAGCACATAAACGAAGTACTCCATGAGTTTCTATACAAAGGGGTGCTGGTCTATCTGGATGACATATTGATCTATAGTCAAAATGAAACAGAACATGAAATTTTGGTGAAAAAAGTCCTTCAAAAGCTCAGGGAAGCTAAGTTGTATGCCAAACTGTCGAAATGTGAGTTCCACAAGACGGAACTGGACTACCTGGGTTATAGGATTTCCACTCAGGGAATCGGAATGGACCCTGCAAAAGTCCAAGATGTCTTGGCCTGGGAACCGCCCCATACACGGAAGCAGCTCCAAAGTTTCCTCGGCTATGTGAACTACTACAGACAATTCATTAACCAATTAGCACAAATTGCATTACCGCTAACCGACTTGCTAAGGACTAAAGGGACAGAAGAGTCCAAAAAGACACCTCAACCTGGAGCTAAGCTCACGTGGACATCTGACTGTCAACGTGCTTTTGACAACTTGAAGAAACTGTTCATGGCTTACCCTGTACTGAAACATCCAGATCCCGACGTCCCGTTTGTGGTCCATACTGACGCCTCGGACGTAGCCATTGGAGCTGTATTGTTCCAGAAGAACGCCCAGGATGTTTTACAACCTTGTGCCTACCTGTCTAAAAAATTTACTGACGTTGAACGCCGTTGGCATGTTTGGGAGAAGGAAGCGTATGCTGTAAAGGCGGCTCTGACTACTTGGAGACACCTCTTGGAAGGTGCTAAACACCCTTTCGAGGTGTGGACTGATCATAAAAACCTTCAAGCCCTACAGACACCTCAACGGTTAAATGCCAAACAGCTTCGCTGGGCCCAATTTTTCAGCAGATTTCAATTTACTCTCCATTTCTTTGCTGGTAAGCGCAATTTCATGGCTGATGCCTTGTCCCGCATGCCTCAGCATGACAGCCAACGCGAAGAGATATTGGACACTGTTTTTTCGAAAACTCAGTTGGGTCTCGCTGTCACCACTCGCAGACAACCTGCACAACCTCCTACAATGCTGCCTGCCCCTCAGCCATCCACTTGGCTAGACAACATCGCCTCCGCTTTGCAATCTGACCCTTGGTTCAAGGATCACAAATCAACGCTGCAATGCAAAGGAAATCAATGGTATTTTTCTGATAAGCTGTACATACCTTCTTCTTTACGCAGAGAAGCGCTCCGACATTCTCATAAGACAGCTGGACATTTTGGATTTACAAAAACTTTACATTTGTTGCGCCGACAAGTCTGGTGGCCGTCCTTACGTAAAGATGTCAAAGACTATGTCACTCAATGGCAATATTAGAAATGTTTTGGATGTCCTGGAGTATTTAGAACAACATAATGAAAAACAAGCCGCTTTGATATTTATAGATGCGGAAAAAGCGTTTGACAATTTAAACTGGTCCTTTATGTTTAAAGTATTGGAGACTATGAATTTTGGAGGAAATTTTATTAAGTGGATTAAATCAATATATACACCTCAACATGCAAAAATAATTGTTAACGGAGAATTTAGTAAACCATGTGAAATACAAAAGGTACAAGACAAGGATGTCCTTTATCTCCACCCTTGTTTCTATTGGTTTTAGAAGTTTTACTTAGAGATATTAGACAAGATAATGGTATCCACGGCATTAGAGTTAAAAAGGAAGTTTATAAGTTACGAGCTTTTGCTGATGATCTAGTCATTACCTTAGAGAATCCACTGGATGGAAATGATTTATTGATGCAAAAACTGAAAGACTTTGGGTCGTTAGCAGGGTTCAAAGTTAACTTACAGAAAACAAAAGTTTTGACTAAGAATATGAATTACCATCAACAAGAGAAACTGAGAGAAATGACGGGATATTCTATGGAGAAAAAAGTAAAATATTTGGGAGTTTATTTAACATTGAAGAATGTTAAATTATTTCAAAATAACTATACTCCACTTTGGACAGACATCAAAAAAGATTTAGATCAATGGGGAAAGTTACAATTATCATTATTGGGCAGAATATCAGCGATTAAAATGAATATATTACCACAAATTCTATACCTTTTTCAAACACTACCTATATTGACATCAGAGGAACCATTTAAACAGTGGCAGAAAGATATTTCTAAATTTATTTGGCAAGGGAAAAAACCAAGAATAAAATACAAGGTCTTGCAAGATTCAAAAGAAAGAGGAGGTCTAGGACTCCCGGATTTGAAATTATACCATGCAGCCTGTGGTTTGGTATGGTTTAAGGAATGGATTGTTTTAAAAAATGAAAAATTATTAAATTTGGAAGGACATGAATTAAGATTTGGATGGCATGGATATTTGTGGTACGACAAGGCTACAGTTAATGTGGACTTTAAAAATCATTATATTAGAAGATCTTTGTTGAGAATTTGGAATAAATATAAATCAACTTTATGTTATAAGAGACCTTTATGGATTTCTACGCAAGAAGCATTCTATAGAACAGAAATAAGAAATAAGGGCAAGTGGCTGACATATAAGGACTTTTTAAAAAAAGAACAAGGACATTATGTAATAAAATCAAAAGATGAACTTGCTCAAGAAGGATATACTTTTCAATGGCTTTCATATATGCAACTTATAGAGAAATTTAAGTTAGATAAAAAAAATTGGAATTTGAACAAACTAAATCAGAATTTGAAATACAATTATGTGAAACTGATGAACACTTAATTGCTAAAATGTACAAATTATTATTAAAAGGAGAAATGGTGGAGGAACAAGTGAAAGACTGTATGATTCAATGGGCAAAAAATATTGGCCACAATATACAACTTCAACAATGGGAAGACATGTGGGTTAAAGGATTAAAATTTACTTTGTGCTATAACTTAAAAGAAAACTTTTACAAGATGATGTACCGATGGTATATGACCCCACAAAAACTTTCAAAAATGTACGGGAATATTTCCAACTTATGTTGGAAATGTAAAAAACAAGAGGGGTCTTTCTATCATATGTGGTGGACATGTAAAATAGCAAAGAAATTTTGGTTTGAGATACATTCACTGATGCAAAATATATTACAAATACGAATACCATTTAAACCAGAATTTTTTTACTTGGAATTTGGGATGTACAAATAGAAAAACATTTTTTTAGAATAATACGATACATGATTACGGCAGCAAGACTTTTATATGCACAAAACTGGAAAAACCAAAGTGTACCAACAATACAGGAATGGATGTTGAAATTACTAGACATGGCAGAAAATGACAAATCGACATGCTTATTAAAAGAAAACTCAAACCGTTATTTTCTTAAAGAGTGGAAGCCTTTGATGGACTATTTGCAAAAAGCAGGAGGAGTAAAGCTTGCATGGGGTTTTGATGATTAGATTATATATAAATAGTATATATTAGACAAGAAATGTATATGAATGTTATATGAATAGCCAGCACGTAAGAACAAATTATCTATTGTCTCATATGGTCCTGCAGCTTGGCAGCTATAATGCCTGATAGTGTCATGGTCTCCGATTCAAAGCTTCTGGGTTTTGTATTGGAGATAATGACATGGAAAGAGTTAACAGGGGAAGAGGCCGTGCCGGCATACGTGAGACTGCTGTCTGCCAATGGTGGTTTACGTCAGCGTTTGTCTGGAGACGCGGAAGTACCATCTCAGTGGCTGAACAGGGGGTTGGGATTTAGGGCCATATATCAGTGTCTGTTGCGCGCGCTTTTGTTCAGTAGCAACTTTCTTTTTGTAACTGTAGTAACTTTTAGTAAACAGTTTTCCATTGAGCATGGTGTGAGACTGTTGATTCTAACCCTGAGTTCTACAAACGTGACAGATAGGACTTTCCATGTTGTGGGGAGGCAGGTTATTGGTCGGTAGTTGGACAGTGTTGTTCCCTTGTTGGGGTCTTTCATGATCAGCACTGTCCTACCTTGTGTTAGCCAGTCTGGGTGGGAGCCTGCTGCTAGCAACTGGTTGATCTGTGCTGCTAGGTGTTCATGCACTGCTGTTAGTTTCTTTAGCCAGTAGGTGTGGATCATGTGTGGGCCAGGTGCTGTCCAGCTCTTCATGTTCTTGACACACTGTTGGATATCTGCTACTGTGATTGTGACTGTTTCCTATTCTGGAAGGTTTCTGTGGTCTGTTCTCAGGTCCTGCAGCCACTTTGCACTGGTGTTATGTGTCTTCTCTTTCTCCCATATCTTCTTCCAGTACTGTTCCATTTCTGCTGTTGGTGGCTCTGCTGTTACTGTGTTGTTGCACTGCAGCTGGGAGTACACCTTGGATGGTTCTTTGGCGAACAGGGCATTTATCTTCTTGGCCTCTGCTTCTCTAGTGTATCTCCTTAGCCTGGTAGCCAGTGCTGTGAGCCTTTGTTTAGCAGTCTCTAGGGCTTCAGATGGAGCCAGGCCCTTGTATTTTTTCAGTAGCTGAGTCTTATCCTTAATCTCCACACCTTTCTGTAATTTTACCAGCTGACTAACTTCTCTCCGAGTTGCCTTGATCTTAGCCTCCAACCTCATTTTCCAGGGGGGAGTATGTAGTGCTGTTCTTCTTGATCATGTAGCCAAGCATCTCCAGGATTACAGTGGCTGTAGCATATACCAGTTCATTGGTTTGAGTTATAGTGGTAATAGGGATTGTCATGAGGGTTCTGTTGGCATCTTCTAGCATACTATCTGATGGTACTTCTCCACTGAGCCTTGGTAATCGGTCTTGAGAGTTGACTGCAGCTAGTTTTTCCATGATCCATTATAGATAGATAGATAGATAGATAGATAGATAGATAGATAGAGAGATAGATAGATAGATAGATAGATAGATAGATAGATAGATAGATAGATAGATAGATTTATATTACCGCCCATCTCCCCCTGGGCAGTTGTGTGTGTGTGTGTGTGTGTACATTACGTATGTATATGTACATACGTAATGTACGTATACGTGTATATACACACACACACACACACACACACACACACACATTGTGTGTGTGTGTGTGTGTGTGTGTGTATATATATATTGACTGCCAAGCAATGTACATGTGCAAGATAAACAGAGCATAAGACAGGGATGGTGTATTCATGGTTGCACCTTGCAAGTGCAATGGAAAAGTGGAAATGAAGTCACTGGGAACCACACCAAGTGGCAATAATATGTCATCAAGATAAGGCCATCTGAGGGATACTATCCCACACCATTACAATTTAACAATATAGATTTGACTAGCTTGCCACTGTTAGTGCCAAGGAATGAGAAAACAAATAGGGTGACTGGCAACAGACTCTGGCTCAGCTTTATGAGACCTTATGGAAGAGTGAGAGAAGTGGCCAGTGTCAGGGAGAGGATGATCCAGTGTTAGCAACCAGGGCAAACACCTGGGGTGGAACAAGAGAGAACAGGAAGCCAGCAGACATTTCAATGGAGCTGCAACCTTATACCTGTCCAAGGCCTCCCCCATTTCAATCCTCATGATTCTCAATCCTGCATGATTCTCAGTGCTTCTTCCTATTAATTCACTTTAAAAAGGCTTTCCCTTACCTTAATTCCCTTACCTTAATTACTAGCCATTTTGGCAAACATAAGGAGAGACCTGCCTCACCCACTAAAAGAGGAGGAGGGGGGAGGAGGAGGAGATAAAACAGATCCTCATGACTGCAAAACAGCTAGATGGTTTTGTTTTGCTTCTTAAAAGAAGGGGTACAGACAGTACAGAACAAACCAAGGAGGGGATGACTAAATATATATATATTTAAAGGGGAGGGAGAAAATATGGCTAGGGTTCTTGGGTGTTTGGGAACCTTCCCGGGGCAGTGAGGAAGTTCCTGAAGAAATGCTCCAATGCAACCAGCCTTGTGAATAAAGGGTGAGCAATGATTTTGTGTGAGTATCTCGGGTATGAAAGGGGCTTCTGGAACAGCTCCTCGCACAGACCTTGTAAATTATTAATGTGCCTTATGTCGCTCTATATTATGGAAATCAACCTAGCTCTGCTTGCATTTTCATTAAAATAGTAAATAGTGTTTTTTTTAAAAAAAGGAAAAAAGAGACAAGGAAGTTAAGAAAAGAAAGGGAAGGGGAGAGAGAAAAAGAAATGCTCTCCCCTTTAAAAGAGATAATTAGGTTTGGTAGGCATGGTAGCGGCCTAGTGTTCAACCATTTCATTGGTAGTGATTTAAAAGATCCAAACTGCTATGTAGAGTGATGAATTATGCATTTCTCATTTATTAGCTTGGGTGACCCTGTGAACAGCTAAGCTTGACAAAAAATGAAGATCATTTTTTTTTGTTCTTATTCTTTTCCCCTCTGGGTACAAATATCAGTTGGGTTCTACGTGTGCTCATAAGTCTGCCCCCACCCACATTCATGCTAAGGTCAGTTTCATCTCATATCATTTTGCATGCACTGTGCTGCTGGGAAAGGTTTCACCGAATGATAGGAAATTCCAGAGAAATTTAAAGAGTCTGTGTCCTTGCTAGGATCAGCACACTAAGGTCTCTGATTTCATCCTGCAACATTGATCCACTTACAAATAGACATGTGAAGTACGTGAAAAAAAAAAGGCAAATACGCATATGGTCAGGTCAAGCATTGGCCATCACTCCCACTGTCAAATGTATGCATATACTTATTTATAGAGTTTAATCCTCCTTTCTCAGTCTTGGCCAGCTGCTCAGAGTGGCTTACCATATTTACCATATTTATGCCAATTACTGAAACAACATAACCCCAAACTACAGAAATAGCATGTTTGCATTTATCTCAGCTGCCATAGACCACAAGACCCGATTCTAGCAGTTGAAGCACATTCCAGGAACTAGCAGCCCACAATGCCAACACAAAAATTCTAGGCTTTTAAGCTTATTCAAGAAATTTCATCTGTTAGACAGCCACACCTATCTAAGTACATGCTGCTGAAACATTAGCTCATTTCTTTGACCTACTCAACTCTGTCTTAATTACTCTCCGCTGCCTCTGTTTTTTTCCCATTTGTCAAATTTTAAGGGCAAATTCTAAGGGCAGGATGCCTTTTATCTGAAATTCCCCCAAAAGACCAATGACACTATATAAAAGCCTAAAGAAGGTTTGTTGTTGTTGTTGTTGTTTTGCCTAGTTGGTGATCTCTGGAAACAAAATTGTTTGGCCGCCCACGGGGGTGGGGGTGGGGGTGGAAGAAAGATATATTAAGACTCTAATGTATTGTCTGGGAAACGTATGAACGTGGCCCCAACTGAAGCAATTGTCCCACCAATGTTTGAGTCCTTTGGGCTCCCCTGAATATCTCCAGGGCTTCAGGGCAAACCACTTGACCATTGAGGGGACTTTCAAAAGTCGACTTTGGTATAGCAGGAATCTGCTCTATAAGGAGGGAGGGAAAAAGTTTAACACACACATTTTAGACACACTTATCCCAGAGTATCCCAGCCCAGCACTAAGGTTCTTGATGATGTTGATTTGAAACCTTCAGCACATGATCTTCCTTCCATCTGTCTAATTCCTGATATTATATGTTACTTAGATACATTTTGAGTGACCTATCTTCTATAAACCAGATCAACTGCAGGATTAAAGTTGATTTCAACTTGATAAGTAAAGGTAAAGGTTCCCCCCACACATTTGTGCAGTCGTGTCCAACTCTAGGGGCTGGTGCTCATCTCCGTTTGTTAGCCAAAGAGCCAGCGTTGTCCGAAGACACTTCCACGGTCATGTGGCCGGCATGACGCACGCGGAACGCTGTTACCTACCCACCGAAGTGGTACCTATTAATCTACTTGCATTTTCATGCTTTCAAATTGCTAGGTTGGCAAGAGCTGGGGCTAGTGCGGGAGCTCACTCCATCACACAGGGCTAGGGATTCGAACCTCAGAACTTGAGATCTTCCGATTGACAAACCTGGCGTCTTACCCACTGAGCCACCATGCCCCTTTCAACTTGATACATTGTATCTAATGTTATTCTCTTTGTGAATTTAATTTTGCGAAAACAGTTTATGGTCAGTAAACCAGCAAGCCCAGTTTCACAAAGTTAGCTGCAGATTCTTGAAATGCCAATAAATAATGCATAACAGTATGACAGTTAATTTAAAAGGCATCGGTGGCTTGAAAGGAAAAGAGAAAGATCAAACAATGGCTATCAGGGTCAAAATAGGGCTCTTATTAATTTAAGTCTCAATATAATGGTAAACTGACTGAGAATCATTATAGTTTTGCCATTTGTTCTTTTGCCATTGATACAATTGTGTGAATGTGTAAAGCTGATGGTGGTTAGAAGTACACCACCACTTAGAAGAGATAGACTACTATAATCCTAGCCAGACAGGCAGGAGATGGTATAATCTTTGCCTGATACAATGACTGTAGATATTCTCAGTTTAGTTATAAGGGAAAGGGGAATTACTCACTTGAGTAATTGCTTTGTTTTTTACTTTTCCTACAGCACCACAGCCTAGGCATAAAGTTTCAAAGTTTTCAGTCGAATCCCAAGCATAAATTTTAGCAAATCTTATAATCCAGCAAATCAACTTTGTTGTGATGCTACCCAGTGTCCACATAACTGACAGTTACTTCCCAGACAGGGAACCAAGATCTTCTCAGTCTCAAGCAGGATCTTCCTGAAGGCATGGACATGAGCTCCTAGCCCAAGCAGACCCTCCCAGGTCCTTCCCTTTCTGAAGAGAAAAAGGTTTTGTCTTCTACAATCCAATCCGGAATCTGGATGCAAGCAGGAGAAGAAACTAAAATAATATTGCTCTTGAGAGTCTGATTAAGAATTGCAACCCTACAAGAATCTGGAAAATCTAGGAGAGAAAACAGAACCCTTTGCTTCAGAAAATCCATGTGCTTCTAGGAATAAGTAAACAAGTTTAGCTAGAAATCTATGTTAGGATTTTATGCTTTATTTGATTGTTTGTACCTAAGTCTGATTCAGTCCCTGGTGTTTTATTTTCTTTATGCGAGCTCAGTTATTGTATGTTTCATGTATCATGGGATCTCTGTACAGCAGAGTTTCCTGTATTATTAGCAAGTCCATTCTATTTTCCTTTGTAGTTCTTTATGGGAGATTCCATTAAGATGCTCTATGTAATTTTAACAGCACTCTATGTTTAATTCCTCCCACACTGATTGTTTTTGCAGATGATTACTTAAAGGTAAAAAGGCATTTTTACACTCCCATTTTTCCTTTTTTAAAAAAATAAAGATCGATGTATTTATCCCTTGTGAGATTAATCCACTTCCAAGGTAGGGGAATCACATGCCTCAATGCTCCAGAACCAGGGTGTGATGATAGAATTTTGCCTTTATTGTTTTTGGTGTTTTTTTTCTCCTTTCCTTGGCAGCACAAGCTGTCGGATCACTACCTATTCCACGTACCAAGTTTATGGGGGACGGCGCAGATAAGGGCCTCCCTCTGGATAGTAAATTGTGGCAGCAGGAATTACCAAGCAGCTACTTCAAAGCAGGAAGGCACAGCCAGTGGGTGTATACACAGATGACTTCTCGGAGAGGTTTGATTCCTCCAGTCTTCACCCTAAAGCAGCCTTTCTCCACTTTTTGACCCTGGAGGAACCCTTGAACTATTTTTCAGGCCTCAGGGAACCCCCGCACATTCAGGCTCAAATATAGGCCAGAATATACAAAGGTATTACATTTGTTTCATGGGTAGGCCTGTATATATGCATTAACAGTGTTCTTAAACTAAAAATAAAGAATGAAACTCACCTCTTTAATGTGGAGTTGCCCGAACTTGAAATAATATTTTGGATAAATCGTGGTCTCCCAGGGAACCCCTAGTGACCTCTCGCGGAACCCTGGTTGAGAAACCCTGCCCTAAAGGCTCAGGCCTGCCGTTACAGACTTAATTCCAGAATGGCCACAATCCAAGAATTAAGCCAGGCTGAAGCCCCAGTCACACAGTCTTTTATGAGTTACCACTTTGCTGAAGACATTGTAATGAAACACGGATCCCATTCAGCTGAGGATACGCTGATGACGTCAGTATCAAACTGGGTAGTTGAGGAAAGGGGAAATGAACAACAAGCCCCTCTAATATTGGTTTATTTTAAAATACATAAGAGAAGCTTATTAAGCTTATTAAGGGGCGTGGTGGCTCAGCGGGTAAGACGCCAGGCTTGTCGATCGGAAGATCACAAGTTCAGAGGTTCGAATCCCTAGCCCTGCGTGCGGAGTGAGCTCCCGCACTAGCTCCAGCTCTTGCCAACCTAGCAATTCGAAAGCATGCAAATGCAAGTAGATGAATAGGTACCACTTCGGTGGGTAGGTAACAGCGTTCCACACGCGTCATGCGGCCACATGGCCGTGGAAGCGTCTTCGGACAACGCTGGCTCTTCGGCTAACAAACGGAGATGAGCACCGGCCCCTAGAGTCGGACACGACTGCACAAATGTGCGGGGGTAACCTTTACCTTTACTTTACTAAGAGAAGCTTAATCTTTTGTAGTAAATACCTGCATTTAGAATGTGCACCAATAGATATGTGTTAATGTTTACATGGACTTCTTTAAAAAATGCAAACTGCAGAAATCGGAAAACAGATATACAACATTGACAGGTTGCCCACCTGTGCCACCCCGTCTCCCATCTCCTGCTCAGAGCTTTCCTGACTGTTTTCACCCAAGCTGCTCTTTGGCCAGTGATGAGAATGTAGGTGTCTGTATTAATTTGTATTGGTCAGCCTAGCAAACAGCAGCTGCAAGACAAAATTCAGATAAATAAAAGAACAAGAAAAGGGGATACAACTGACCCAGTTCAGAGCCTCAAGCAGCTTTTAAGTAAGAATGAAAGTTTCAGGAGATCTTAGCTCAAGACAACATGTGTCGTTTAGGCTGATCTTAAGAGACTTAAATTCTAACAGTCTTGGGAATGGGCCTTTGCCTGTGGATCTCTCTTGTCATATAAATGCCTTTTAAATGAATTTGAGCAGCATACCAAAAAATCTTTCCAAATTGGACATAATAAGACCAGTTACTGGCCAGAGTAAAATAGCAGAGAATCAGAACAATCAGAACACCTCAAATGTAGCAATAAAGTAAACAGTAACTAGGAAGAGATGCTAGATAAGCTTTTCTACCACCCACCAACTCAGTAGCTGATTCCTGTTTTGATCCCCCTTCTCTCTCTTTTTACCTCTTTTTTTTTCTTTTTTCCTTCCTAGTGTCTCATATGTTCAATATCAAATCAACAAAGCATTCAATGGAAATATCTTTTCAGCTGTCACAGCGTTAAACAAGCATCTTTTTCCTGAAAGCATCAGAAATGTGACCGAGAGTTTGCATTTCCAAAAGTAGTAACTGCCTTTTCAGCTGAAAGAGAATTGCCTTCTGTCAGCAATAATGTCACCTCAAATATCTTTTGCAAAGCAACCCGTTTGCTGTGACATTTATAATTTATTCACCCCGTGATGCCTGCACCATCTACAGCTTCTTCAGTTACATCTTTGATATGCCATTAGTTTTAAAATGTATACATAATGCAACTAGCCCCCAGTTGAGAAGTTTAAAAGTTTAACAGAGATGCTCTGACAAGATTAAAACAGACCAAAAAAGTTTTGATATCTAAACATGGAGGACATGTTAAGAATCAACATCAATGTTGATTCTTAAATCATCAATTTTTCTCTTCATTTTTCCCTTTTTGGTACAAGTCTATACATTAAACCTTTTGAAAGGGTTTACCAGTAAGAACAAATCAGCTTGTTAAGTCAGCCCAATACTGCATCATCAATCAGGAGGGTATTAAGAGTAATTTAATTGTTTTATGACAAACTTGCCATCACAAAAAGTTCTCATCTTATATGGGAAAAAAGTACAGTTGTGCATCATGGGGGGGGGGGGTTCTCCATATCATTACTGTAAGGCCCCTGCTTACACTGTTTTACCCAAGTTCCTGAAGTTACCAATAACAGTCTTGAGTCGAGGCTTGGAGATATAAAATAACAGCATTTATTTTGGCCAAGACAGAGCTGGGTGAGGTCTCCACAGACATCATGACAGTAAAATGCCTGGGAAGACACACACACACACACACACACACACACACAAGTAAAGTACTTATATAGGGTTTGCAAAGCTCAGTAAGAAAGCATAATGAACTCTCCTCCTAGTCAGAGGGCAAGGTTCCTAAATCTGCATTGCTAGCAGTAATCATACTTAGAGACCTCCAGGGGCAGTCTTCATGTCTCCTGGTATTCTAAACAATCCTTGGCGAAGAGCTTTATCTCCTTTCCCTTTTACCTAATTTCTAACAGCAAGCAGTTTCCAAAAGCAAGATGGCGTAGGTTATGCTAAGCTAACCCTTACATTACTATTGCCCCAGTGAAATTGAAGCAGTGATAGTAGAAGGGTTGGACTGACCAGGACAGGCAGTATTACTAGGTAGACTCACTGAGTCAGTTACTTTAGGCAGCTAAGTCTTCTTCATCATCTTCTACCTAATCTTCTATAACTTAGCTTTATAAATAGAAAACAAAATTGCCACTCTACCTGGGCACAGAGATTTCGCTTCTGTCTGTGCTCCTGCCCTCTGAAGATGCTGGCCACAGATGCTGGTGAAACGTTAGGAACCACAACTTCCAGAACATGGCCACACAGCCCGGAAGACCCACAGAAACACAATTTATTGTTTTATGAAACCCCAAAACAGTTGCCTGTTTTATGCAACCCTGAAGTGTCTACTTGCTATATGAACAAAAGACATCCTGGTTGATAGCTAGCTTTCCTTTTGAAGGACTCAGAGATATGACAAATCTTTTTCCCTTCCCCAAAGGTAGGCATACCTGATAAGGTAGCTCCATTCTTCACTTGACTTTTGCAGAGTTTCAAAGAATGTTTATGAAAACTCAATTAATGATGTCTGAAATCTGCTTTAATTCCAACTATCTGATTTGGCCACTCCCATAGACTTATTTCAAATTCCACACTTATACTACCACGTAAATCATAGCTGCATAATTGAGGCCCCCAAATCTTGGAAGAACCTACTGGTCCCCAAACCCTTGGCTGTGCCCTTCAAGTCTTCAAAGATTTATTATCAAATTCCTATGGTTGGATGGAGAAAATTATTATGTGCATGACTGGAGAGGAATCCCATTAATTAGATTTAATTTTAAATCTAAAACAGACCAAATTAGCTTTTGCCCTGGCCCATATTATATGGACACCATTCCAAGACCTTGGCACAGAAAAAGTTGTACCCTCTTGATAGCTGTATCTTGTTTAGCACAATACCTTCAATAACTCACCCATTGTGTGTGTGTGTGTGTGTGTGTGTCTGTGTGTGTGTGTGTGTGTACTGTACTGTACATTTGTTCTTACCATAGACCCTCCTTCTGAGGATACTTACTCCTAGCACGTAGTCTGACTAGATCAAGTTTTGTACTTTGATTAGTGATCCATTGTTGAATTTGCAACATTTCTTTGGGCTTTGTTTGGGCTGGGAGATTTTCAATGGCATATGGCAACTTTGTGGATTTAAAGCCAAGACTAAAGACGACGGGGGACGGTATTATGTTCTATATATAATGCTCTGGGACCTTGTGTGAAGGGCGCCATATAAGTATATGGATTGGCTGAGTACTTCTGTTTGACTTCATCAGGCTGTTAATCCTGCATGCCTATGGTGATAAACCCAGAAAATCCCTGATAATCCTATATAGTATTCAGACAGGGCTGGCAACAGCTATAAATACATATCAAACTGTCAAATACCATTATCATTTAGACAACTCTGCAGCCCTTCAAAATTACATTAGAATATCCAGGTTTGACTTAACAGCCCCATTCTCCTCCCTTTCACCCTCCCCATATTTTTCTTTCTCCCCTCTTAATAATAGGGAAATGCAAACTGCTTAGGTTTTGAACATAATAATGTATGTTTACAGTACGCCCAGCCGTGCTGCTACAGAATCTTGTTTATTCCAGCTCGGCTTCCATATGACTTACAGGCAGAGAGCAGTTGAATTTCTGCAGATAAGCAAATAATTCTTGGCATTTTTCAAAACTAAAGGATTCCACTGCCAAAAGGCTTCTGTTTACCACACAAAACAAATGTTGTTCCAATTGCGTTTTTTAAAAAAAAATAATAATAAAGGACATCTTAAATATAACCTTTCAGAAGAATGCTTGTGTGGCTTTAAAAGTTTAATTAGATGTATAACAAAAATAACAAAAAGACCCCCTTCCCCCAATTGCTTTACAATTTGAGCTTGGATAATAAATAATAGTTTAGTCCCTGCTGTGTTCCGCAGCAACACTGCATTGCACAAAATTATAATTACCGCTAAATGGGAAATCCTTAGAAGAGGATGTAAAACCCACCTCCCTTTGTGTCCTATTAATGCCCCCATCTTCGTAGTGGGTGGGTGGGGGGGAGTCTTGCAATATATAAATGTCCTTGGTTCTGATTTTTTTTCTTAATTAATCCACTATGTGATTTTCAAATAATTCCATAGGATCAGTGGAATTATACCAACATCAGACTGGTATGAGAGACTTTGAAAAACCACACTCCACATTAGAAGGATTAGATTCATCTGGGGTACTAATGGGAGGTCAGCTTTGATTTTACCTACTTGGGCTTGAAAAGCTACAGCTTTATGACATTAGCACACAGAATTTCTTTGTGTCTCTACAACCTGAGAATGCATGCATGGATGACTTCCCAGGTGCCTGAGGACAATCTACTTATATATTTATCAGTTACCATTTGTAGACTTTCAGTGTTTGTCATAAGATGACAAAGCCCATGCTTTGGACTGGTACATTAAAACTTGAGTGAAGCAAGGCAGCTGAGCACACATACAGCAAACAATAGATGGTTCTTCACTCCTTAAAGATCAAAGATACTTGCCACTCAATACTAGAATTGATGGTCTTTAAAAATCCAAATTTGAAAGGAGATAAATTGTAAGGGAAGGGCTCCTTTGTAATGTTTTCCCTTGGGACTGAATTAACATTTGGTAAACCAAGGAACCTGTGGAGCCCTGGAGAATTAATTGCTCAACAGACAGGACATTCACACATACAGCTTGACCCCCTTTATAATTAAATAAGCACAAGAGCATCACCTTCAACTGAGGCAATATTTGGGTTTTATCAAGGTCATATGATATCTAGTTAAGTATTGTTTCCATTTTTGTTTCCATTAGTTTTTTCATTTCAGGCCACATGATGAAGGACCACCAATGTTAGTCTCTCCACATGATTAGAAGAAGCACTCGATAAACCCTGAAGTTGCCCCTTCCTATGTGATGCCTTAAGGAACATCTGGATGCTCAGTCTGTGGCAGCTTGGGGTAATGAAGAGGCAGCCCCAAGAAGAGGAGGAGGTGGTAAAGAAAGATGATGAAGAATGCATTATTTTGATCCCTAGAACAGGACTCTTGTATTTTATTTTATAAATAAACTAACCCAGGGCTTTCCAAAGTTTTCCCGCGGTGACACACCAACCGCCATTGGTGTGTCGCCGCAGGAAAACCCGGAAGTGCCGCCGTTGCGACCGCGCGCAAAAACCCAGAAGCGCTGCTGCCGCTTTCGGTTTTTTGCGCGCTGCCGTTGGTATGTTGCCGCGGGAAAACCCAGAAGCGCTGATGATGATCAGCGCTTCCGGGCTGTGTGGCGACACACCAGACTGTGTGTGGCGACACACTTTTGTATCGCGACACACAGTTTGGAAAGCTCAACTAACCATACCTCAACAGTATTAGATTCAGTGAACAGATCATAATGGGCTATACTTTACATACTTGGTCCACCCTCCTCTGTTTCTGCTTTCTGACACAACTACTCTCTTTACTCCCATGAACACACTACTTTTGGGGCATACATGCATATGTACAGCCGCCCATCCACCCTTTTTTAAATGAAATTTTAAACTCTTCCCATCCTAGTATACCTGTATTTTGAAACAATGGGGAAAAGAGCTTCTATTTGCAATGATCCATTAACCAACTCAGTCAGATAAAATGTAAAGGAACTGTCTCTTGAAAGCAATCCAGGAATTATCTGAAAGGTTAGTGATTGCTTCTAGGACATCTTTCTGCTTCTAAAAATTAAAAAACAAATAAAATTAAAACTCAACTCTTATCTACTCTTGGATGAAGAACTTAATCCTTCAACATTCCATATTAAGGAGACTCCAAAGATATTGTTGATATTTAAAAAAGCCAAAGAGAAGAAAGAAAAGAAGAGAAAAGAAAAGAAAAGATATATGCCATTTACATCCATGCCATATGTGAGCTGTACTGAACCCCCACCCCCAAAAAAATGAATGTATAAAAATGCAGTGATAAAAAATAAAATCTATAAAACCCAGTTGGTACTAATCAAAGATTATACAAATTCATAAACTAATAAAAGAGTCACTTTTATAGTGAGATGGATGGTGTATAAATTTAATAAATTGATAAATAAATAAATAAACAATAAGCTATACAAATGAATAAACTAATGAAGTGATTATTATTAATATTACATAAACCAGAGGGAGGGTCAAAGGGAGAAATATATTAATTTAAATGAAATTTAAGTGAAGATAGATTTAGAGAAGGAAAAAAAGAAAAGCAAGGGAGGGGGAAGAAAGAAGAGAAGAGAAGGAAAAGACAGAGAGAGAGAGAGAATACAATTGTAAAAGAAACTGCAATTTGTAATGTTTCCCTATTGCCAAGGACATTCAGATATAACAAGCAAAAGTGTAATTAAGAATCAGAGATAAAGATGTTTAACAGCCTGGCTACAAGAAAGCACAGTAGCAAAACATGAGACTTTTTTTAATCCTCCTCCTTCAACTAGAATTTAACATGATAAGATATTTTTCAGGCTCCACATTATTATGAAATGATTTATGAATACCATTTGATCATTTCACAACAAAGACATTTGGAAGCCTGATGAAATATTGAAGATTCTTATCTTGAGTAATATTTCTCAACATGTTAAACATCTTTCCCTGTTGTTGAACTTCCTTGAAGTAATCTGGGGGGGGGGGAAATGAGACTTATTTTTAAACCCTGTATTCAATCACTTGAGTGACTCAGGCCTTTTGTAAAATGTCATTGTGGCAAATCTAAGGAACCTCACAGTGAATGACCAAGGTTTATCAGCTGTTCGAAAAGGAGAAGCTGGAATGTGATGACTCCCCTCATCTGATACTCTTGAGACAAAGTCAATTCTTCCCAGGTTGGGGCATCCATAATGAGAACTAGCTGGTCTTAGTTCCTTCCAGAATTTCAATCAAACAAAAATTGGCCAAGTGAGAATGAGATTCCAGGGATGTTATATTGTTCTGAAGAATCTTAGCAGTCTTTAGTAAATCAATTACAGATATGTCTACTGACATGCCATAATCTTCCAACTGAGGTATTCTGTTCTCAGCCTTATCCAATATTGTATTTATAGCATTAATACCCTTTTTAATAGTGTTTGTACCCTCTCATATCTCAAGAGAATGGCCATCACATCTTTGCAGTAGCTTTTGACACTGTTGACTTGGTGGACAGTGGTGGAAATTTCCAGACATATAACAAAAACCCTCTGATAATCCGAACATGAGGAAATAATCTGTTTCTGCTTTTGATATTAACAATTAAATAGTTATCAGAATGAAAATATTGTAGGGGTATTAGAAAATGTCAATACTTGTCCAAACAGAGTGCCATCCTAACTGGAGTTTGGGTGAAAATTGGAATAGTTTGCCTGCCAGAAGTCTCATGGCTCCATTTCCACCCTTATTTTTTTAAAGAAAAAACTTACATGCCATCCGATTTCAGCAGCATGATCTCAGGATGTTCGAGGATGCACATGAGGACTGTACATCCTTCTTTAATGTGCTCCTTCTTTTGAGGCTCCTCTGTATTTTATTTTTACTATCCTGCCTATTTCATCATTCATCAAGGTGGCTTACAGCAATTTAAAAATGCAAAACATTAAGTCAAAACAACATTAATACAATTATGTATTATATAATCACACAGAATACACTTAAAATTGGAATTAACATTAAACATTAAAATAATTTCACAGTTAAAGATTTGGCAGAAGAAATGTGTTTTACCATCTCCTTAAATATTAGGACAATGCGGGAAAAACACACCTACAGTATCTTGGGAGTATGTTCCCCAGCCTGGGAGACATGCATGATCCCTTTCCTACATACCAAATAGTCAAGTTTTGGGCAGTGAAAGAGTGTTCAAAAAGCCCCCCCCCATGATCTAAATAGTTCAGCAAGTTCCACAAAGTCCACCGATAGTCCCTCACAGAGTGGGGAATGTAAACACCGTCTGCCATCCTGTCAAGTGATCTCCTGAACATACAAGGCATAGTGGGTGATAGCCTGAGTCTGGATAAGTGTTTCTCACACACAGAGGAAGTGTCTCATGGATGGGAAGAGTTGGAAAGGAATAGAAAGAAGCAGGATAGCTAGTAGGCAGAGGGGGAGTTAGGCCATCTTGGGCTCTTGAAAAGATGACTCAAGACCACTGAAAAAGAATTGGCATAGGGGTTGACACAGTGTAGGACTGATCTCCTCTGCACAAATATCCAGAAGGAATATCTGTGGAAGAACCAAATACATGAGAAAAGAAATCCATGGGGCTTGGCAATACCTACAATGGAGGAATGGTTGGTGAAGATGATGGAACTCACTGAGATGGCCAAATTGACTCCTTTGATTAGAGAAAAGACAATATCTACGTTTATTGCTGACTGGAACCCCTTATGGACTGTTTGCGGAAAACTGAAAAAAACGAACTCATGATTTATGGTTCTGGTGATTAGATAGGATAGATTATAGGAAGAAGAGAGACATGCTGTAACTTTAGAGGAAGAGGTAAATTTTTAATTGTACTTAACAACTGCTGTAAAGAAGACCAGAAGCCACTTCTTTGTATCTTTTTTCTATTTTTCTATTGCTTTTTTTCCTTTCTTGCACTTTTAGCTTTCTCTTTGATTTCTTACTTTTTCTTAGTTTGTATTAGTTTTTATCTTCTTTTTTAAAACTTTTAATAAAAGTATAGAAAAAGAAAAAGAAAGAAATCCATGGTTTGCTAGCTACGAGAGATGGTCAGCTATATCACAGTAGTCAAGATGGGTTCTAACCAATTTGGTAATAATTTGAAATGTCAGTCTTCCATTACAATTGACTCCTTAGCAGTCTTTTAGGCAGAATGTTTTACAAACCCCCAGAGACACCAATACCAATATTTGTGCTGTCTTGATTCTTCCTAATGAATGGAGAAAAGGCTACTGATTATTTCATGGAGCACTGGAAAGTTCAAGGAACACTGGAAACTTCCAAGCAACTGGAAGATTTGAAATTGTGCAAGTGAGTGCTAATTCTTGCATTCTCTATGCTCAGCTATGACTAGCTCAAGCTGATCAATTATTGATTGAAGATGCTGTCTGGAGTTCCAGGCTAGCAACATAAAGACAACACCATGATAGAGATGAGTGTTTCTCAAACTTGGCAACTTTAAGATGTTGGAACTTCAACTCCCAGAATTCTGGAAGTTTCTGGAAGAAATTCTGGAAGTTGAAGTTCCCACATCTCAAAGTTGCTGAGTTTGAGAAACACTGATCTATAGATGGCCAGGACTAAGTGGAGGAAATACAGCTTGAATATAAAATTCATTGGGAATTATTTGCAGATGGAATGAATAGTAGATGGCAGAGCTCAGTGATTTTTTTAAAAAAAAAACTATTTCCAGTGGACATTAACACGTTTGCCTGAATCAGCCTCTGAGATCAGATTGGAGATGCCACCAGCACTGTTCCCATACCATTTTCAGCAAGAATTTTTCCTGGCCTTGTGCTTATTTCGATATGTTAGATGAGAGGTAGAAAGGGTACCCACACTGGATCTGAAACATCCTTACCTGCTTTGGAGTTGAATACCCCACACCAGTATTGGAAATGTTTTCTAATCAAAAAAGGCACTACTAGTTAGGTGGATCAATAACTGTACTTCATATAAGGTAGCTTCCTATGTACCTGTGCATGAGTGTGTATGTACATGTGTTCAACCATTATTAAATGTAAGCATGAAAATAAATATTTCAATGCACTGTAGAATTATCTTATTTCTGTTGAAATAATCTTGGTTATCCCACATTTCAATTTTATTACCCCTCCCGAATTTGCTCTGAACTTTATATCTCTGTAGCCTTATTTGCTTCACTATCTCTAAGAACCAAACATAATTATCATTATAATCTAAACAATGAATATAACCCAACTGGATATTACTTATAGTAACTGTAATTGGCATACATTTATTATCTGATTTTATTTTGAAGCCTTGTGAGAAAAGAAAAAAAAGGATAAAGCGTGATTTGTCCCAATAGCCTTAAGGTTTACTGTTGAACCTTCTTCTCACAGCAGGCTATTTATCTGCAGCATTTATTTTAAACATAGCCTTTGTTTTATTTGCAACTACCAAATAAATAGCTCATACTCATAGCTCTAAGTACATTTGACATATTTACTCCTCCAGCAACAAGAACATTTAAATGTTATGCATGAAAAGGTGACACCACTGCATTAGCTTGGAAACAATCATCTGATGACTGTTGGCTCTTGTTTTGCATATTTTATGTGAAGCTAGTAGATTTACTGGTGGTGGGGCATGGGTGAAGGAAGAGCTAAAGGATTTATGGCCAACAGATTACAGTAAAGTTTTGCCAGAGAAATAGGGCACTTTCACATCTACTTTCCAATTACTCAGAAGCAACTTGAAGCTGAGCCAACTAATGCTCTTTGCTCTAGTGATGAATTGGAAAATTATATACATATAGAGAAAGAATAGCACCCCCATACCCATCATGGGTTTATTTCATGTTGTATATGTCTGATTTTCATCATTCCTCAAATGATACTTGTTTACTTGTTGAGGAAGTACAATCCCACCACTCTCATTTGAAATATTTGCATCTTAGGAAGGTATCCTGGTTGGGTGAGGAGCTTGGAGAAGAGGCTGAGCTGAGCCCAAAACTGGAAACTGGGGTGACGATATGCATAGGTTGTTTGCATATTTCTAAAGAAATAATAGGAAATATGCTCCTCTAAGGAGATATACTTGATTTTTCCTGGTATTGCTTTCACCACCAGACATTCAGATTTGGAAGTCGTCTGTTTATTTTAGGAGCATGACTTTGTGTAACATTAAGGATAAATATAATATACGGTAGAATATGTCTATGAAGGTTCTCAGTCATCCAGGTGGAATTGTCTGTAGCTTGAATCATGTCAACTGGATTTCTATTTTCTCAGTGGAAACGTTTCGCTCCTTATCCAAGGAGCTTCTTCAGTCTGAGCAAAGTTAGTAAGTGATGTTAGTTAGTTAGTTAGTTAGTTAGTTAGTAACTTACTAACTTTGCTCAGACTGAAGAAGCTCCTTGGATAAGGAGCGAAACGTTTCCACTGAGAAAATAGAAATCCAGTTGACATGATTCAAGCTACAGACAATATACGGTAGACTTAATCAATGGTGCAATGTTTAGAAATAAGAATAAAACAACATTTATTGTTCAACTTAGAATGGTTGAATAAAGACATGATTTCCATATATTAGATAAAGTAGCAAGCTTGCTGTTGATAAAAGAATGTTTCAATTTGGATACAGGTCTTTATTCTTTAGAAATACTTTTTCCAGATAATCTTATATAAAATACTCAGGCCTGGCTTTGTGAATATCTGTTAAAATCAGATTTGCTGAGGGATAATTTAAATTAATTCTCAGAGTTTATTCTCATAGCAAAACCAACTATTTGGCTCCCAGTATCTTAACCACTATGACTGGCAAATAGAGGGAGAAAAAGCGGAGGCAGTGACAGACTTTGTATTTCTAGGCGCAAAGATTACTGCAGACGCTGACTGCAGCCAGGAAATCAGAAGACGTCTACTTCTTGGGAGGAGAGCAATGGCAAATCTTGATAAAATAGTTAAGAGCAGAGACATCACACTGACAACAAAGGTCCGCATAGTTAAAGCAATGGTATTCCCTGTAGTAACCTGTATGGCTGCAAGAGCTGGACCATAAGGAAGGCTGAGCGAAGGAAGATAGATGCTTTTGAACTGTGGTGTTGGAGGAAAATTCTGAGAGTGCCTTGGACTGCAAGAAGATCAAACCAGTCCATACTCCAGGAAATCAAGCCAGACTGCTCACTTGAGGGAATGATATTAAAGGCAAAACTGAAGTACTTTGGCCACATAATGAGAAGACAGGATACCCTGGAGAAGAAGCTGATGCTAGGGAAAGTGGAAGGCAAAAGGAAGAGGGGCCGACCAAGGGCAAGATGGATGGATGGTATTCTGGAGGTGACGGACTCAACCATTGGGGAGCTGGGGATGGTGACGGCCGACAGAGGGCTCTGGCGTGGACTGGTCCATGAAGTCACGAAGAGTCGGAAATGACTGAACGAATAAACAACAAAATCTTAGCCACTCTAGATTCCTCTACTGTTACTGGCTCTAATCTTCTTTAGCTGAAATGACTGTTATTGTTTCAGTCATGCTGATAGTTATAAGATATACTTGGGAAAAGACCCAAAGCTCCATTCAGACATGTCGTTCCACCCAAATGTCCCATTTCCCTCTTTTCTAGTTGACAGTGAAACCTACATCCTCTTCATTTTATACACTCTCCCTCAGGAATCCAGCTCAGAAGATGAATTCTGATTTAAAATTCTTTGAGTGACAAGTTGTGTTTCATTTCACCTAAGAAATCAAATGAAAGGGAAGCCAGCTCACCGACAATTCTCCAAAATTTCAATATCTCAAGAGGGATTTCCATTAAGTGCAGTTTGGGTTGGAGATACATGGGAACTGATATAGGAATGACATAAAGACCCCAAGCAGATGTTCTCAGAGCATCCAATCAAAATTACAAAAGGGAATATATTCATTCACTTTTCCCTATAACCAAGAGATGTAAATATTTGGAATATTTGGTTAATAGCATTAAGAAATGTGAAAATACACAAATTACTTTTAAAAGTAGGGACACAAAACCTTTAAATCCACTTATTGGGGTATATATAACTTTAGCACAGTAACCCTGGATCTGTTCCTGTTGCACTCTCCACTATCAATTCCTATTTCTAAAAGCTTTTTGAGGGATAAACTAGATGTTGCACCACTTGTGTGTTGTCCTGCTTCAGTTTTTGACATTTGCTTAATTGTAAGAAACTGGTGGCCAGTTTAGATCAGAATCACCATATGGACATACAGTGGATATAAAAAGTCTACACACCCCTGTTAAAATGCCAGGTTTTTGAGATGTAAAAAAATCAGACCAAGATAAATCACTTCAGAATTTTTTCCACCTTTAATATAACACATAAGCTGTACAATTCAATTGAAAAACAAACTGAAATCTTTTAGGGGGGAAAATAAAAATAAAAAACTAGAATAACGTGGTTGCATAAATGTACACACCCTCTTATAAGTAGGGATGTGGCTGTGTTCAGAATTAACTAATCACATTCAAACTGATGTTAAATAGTGGTCAGTACACACCTGCCATCAATTAAAGTGACTCTGATCAAGCCCATATAAAGTTGAGCTGTTCTAGTAGGACTTTTCTGACATTTACTCAGTTGCCTCTTATAGCAAAAGCCATGGTCCGCAAAGAGCTTACAAAGCATCAAAAGGATCTCATTGTTGGAAGATACCAGTCAGGAGAAGGGTACAAAAAAATTTCAGGAATCTCATGAAATATAGATAGGGAGAGGGAGAGAGAGATTCTAGTTTGGCCCTGATTTGTAACATAAGTTTCATTAACCATAGTCTACTGAATAAACCACAACTGGTTGGATTGTAGCATGTTTACTATGAACAAGTAAACCATTTTATGGCTTAATGTGATGCAAATATAGCCTGTGAGTGGAACCACTGGCAGCATACAAATAGTGTTACCTCACAATGCTCAAATTGTGAGACAGTAGATACAGGTGTCTGAAGTGAATCATGATACTCCCTCTGGCTTTCTCAAATAAGTAACTGACTGCTACAGAAGCTAAAGCTACTGACTCCCATGTCACTAGCCTGTAATTATAGCACTGCTGCCATTAGCATTCCTGCCTTGCACTTGCTGGAATAGCAGAAGTTTCTACAAAACAAAGAGCTGAAAATATACATGCTGAACTTATGTGGAGTCCTTGGTGCTCTCTGAGCCTTGTTGTTTTCTTGCAGACGTTTCATGCTGAACTTAGACATCATATACATATGTTCCCATCATGATATTCTCTTTTGAAGTAAGCAACCTTATTCAAAGTGCAGAAACAGAGCAAAAATACCAAACAAAAGAAGTTAAAGGCATGATATAAGAAAAAGAAAAGGAAATATTGCTAGATCTAGTTTATACCAACACCATTCACTATGGTTGTTGTGGGTTTTCCGGGCTGTGTGGCCATGTTCTGGCAGATTTGGTTCCTAGCGTTTCGCCAGTAGCTGTGGCTGGCATCTTCAGAGGACAGGAGCACAGCTAGAAGATTCTCTCTGTGCCCATTTGCTGTGCTCTGTGACTTGGGCACAGAGAGAATCTTCTAGCTGTGCTCCTGTCCTCTGAAGATGCCAGCCACAGCTACTGGCGAAACGTTAGGAACCAAATCTGCCAGAACACGGCCACACAGCCCGGAAAACCCACAACAACCATTGGATTCCGGCTGTGAAAGCCTTCGACTATACCATTCACTATATCTCTCAAATCTTTCTCTCTCTCAATATCTGCAATATTCACTGCAAATAATACAGGTTCTCACCCAACCCAGTTTTATCTGCATACAATTGTACATATACATTCAGATCCCTAATCCACACACATCTACAATCATTCCCATAAATACATTAAACAACCATAGGGAATCATACACCCATTTCCTTAGCATTCCATTTGTTCTCAGGCTTGGTTTACTTCCATCATAAACCACTTGTAACACGTTCAACAAACCATATTTGTGTAAAAGATTCCATAATTCAAATTTGGGGGGGGGGGTTGCCTTCAAGTCACTATTGACTCCTGAGGCAAGTCCCTGCAGTTTTCTTGGCAAGATTTTGGAAGTGGCTTGCCATTGCCTTTTTCCTAGGGCTGAGAGAAGTGACTGGCCCAAGGTCACCCAGATGGCTTCATGGCTAAGGCGGGATGAGAACTCATGGCCTCCTGGTTTCTAGCCTGATGCCTTAACCACTACACCAAACTGGCTGTCATAATAGTAATAGTAATAATAGTAATAGTAATAATTCAATTACTATTTATTTATTTATTTATTTATTTATTTATTTTATTTATTAAATTTTGCCACTGCCCATCTCCCCCCAAAGGGGGGACTGGGCAGTTTACAATAAACTGTGCAATGAATGCTCTTATCTCATACATTTCTCAATGACTTGTTGGAGATCAAAGATCTAATCTGCACATCCACTGTATTGCCTACATTTTGCTCATAGTCACTGATCACAATTCTGCCAAATACTTCCCCATATGTATGCATGAATAGACTGAAACTTAAACCCTACATTCAAAACAGAGGTTTTTTTCAAAGCACATATACACGAAACAATCACCATTCTCATTCTTTCCTAAGTCTCCAAATGGCCCAATCACTTTATCACACACCACTTCTTAAACAATTTTTAAAAACTGGCATGACATCTCTGAACCCAGTTACTGTGGATCATAACCATGATTTATGGTTTAACATGCTGTTTTAATCAACAAACTGGTTAAGCAAAGCATGGCTTATTACAATATGTGAACCCAGTCATAGAGTATCCTGGGGAGTGAAAATTGTCTTTGCGTATTTGCTGCTGCTTAGAGGACAGGACTAGATCTAACAGACTTAGATGACAAGACTATCTGAACTATTGCTCGTTGTATGCATGAAGAAAATCACAATGAAAAAAAACACCCAAGTCACTACATTCCCCCATCCCCATGTTATCCCCAGAAGTGTTGCAAAAGCCTTTTAACGCTTGCCTTTCTACTCAAATAAAATTTAACTTCTGAGACAGGATCTCATCTTGCAGATGCTGGCATTTCCTGAAGTGGTAACACCGTCAAAGACGCCATTGTGCGAATGACAGCCTCTCCAATTTGAACAGAAAGCCCAATGAAAGTTATAGCTGTCTTTCAGCACTACAGGCAGGCCTTACAGCCAACAGATCTTCACAGGCATTGTTTTCATGATTATTTTTCAAGAGGATGGGAGTCATTGGTGACATGACAGAAACAAGGAAAAATGTTCCTCTTTTAATTTTCACCTCTTTGCATTTCAGAACAGATAACTATTTTTTAATGCATTTTTTTAAGGCATGGAAACAGTATCTTGTTCATTATTGTGGGGTGGGGAGGGGAGAATTATTTTTCTAAGAAGTAATTAATAAATACTATCAGTAAAGTTGCTAAATTAGGTTTGGCCCTTTAGGATTGATTTCATTGAGTCACTGCCCCCAATGAATGCATAGAATCTGAAAACTTACTCAAAGATCTGCCATTGTTCTTGGATACCCACAACCTGCCCATTGTGAAACTTTTTTGTTCTGTTTTGTTTGTTATAATACAAAGCATTCTAAAACAGACAACAGACACCTGTGTCCTCTGAGGAACTGAATTCTATATAATGTTTCCTTCCTATTGCATATTCACTATGGTTCTCTAGTTAGTATCTCTCCTTTTGTCATGCCTCCTCTCTGTGACATGGGCTGCCTTTAAGGTTGGCAGAAAAACAACAAGGAAAAGATTATAGGCTTCGTACTCTGATTTTGACCTTTCCCCAGCTACTGGGAAGGATGATGGGTCCTTGATCTGCCCTAGCAAGTTATCTGTACCAATTTCCTGCAATCTTCCAGGTATCCCAAAGGTTTCAATGCAGCTAAGAGATTTGGGGAGTGCACCTTCTATATTTGGAATTACCTAGATTACCCCCACCACCAAGCCATGCTATCTCTTTACTGTTTCTTATGTTATTTACCAGGTATCACCACCAAGGCTGCTGGTTCCATTGGATAGGATTAATATCCTGAGGCCAGGGTCTCTGAAAATTGTAATAGCTGAGTCTTCAGAAATTCCAGGAAATAAGACTAGGTTCTCTAGTGGCCAAGATACTGCTGCAGCAGCAGTATTCAAGAATCCTGTCAAGGTCACAGAATTCTTTATTGTTGGTACTTCTAGGAAAATGTTGTGAAAGGAAAGGGGTTTATGATGGGGAGGACTTTCAAGTTCACAAATTCAAGAATTTACACATTCTTTCCCTATTATACCATAAATAGATTTTGGATTTGGTGGTATGGCTGTATGGTTCATATTGTTTTTATTGTTTGAAATTATTGTATTGTTTTGCTGTTTTTAACTGTATATGAGCCACCCAGAGTCATATACTGAGATAAGCAGCTATATAAATTTGATTAATAAACAAACAAACTCCTTGGCACTGAAATTGCCTTTTCCTGTCTATTTCACTGCTCTCTCAAAATTGCAGAAAAAATACTTGATGTACCAAAGACTGAGGCATTTTTAGTGGACAGTCAAGCATGGAGCTTTCTCCATTCAAACACCAACCATCAATCAACATTCAGATATTTTTAAGCATTCCATTTAAGCTGTCAGCTGGCTGGAGCTATTGAAAATTAGGTGTGGTGGTAAAAAGAGAAGGACAAGCCTCAGGAGGTCCATCCCAGATTCTTAGGATGTGAGAAGCATGAAAATTAAAGGTATGAAACACTCCTGAACTGATTCAAATCATTGAAATAGTTCAGAAAGTTGATCCAATTCAATTTGCACCATTTGAATCAATCACTGAATTAGGCTGATCCAATTTGACTTTCCTAATTTATTTATTTATTTAATTTTATTTATTTATTTTTCAAATTTTGCCACCGCCCATCTCCCCCCAAAAGAGGGACTCTGGGCGGTTTACAATAACAAGCACATTAAAACAATAAGCATGAATAACATCTAAAATATAAAAACAAAATTACCAAATATAAATATAAAAGTAAAATAAATATAAAATCCAAGTGGCCATAAAAGATCTAATTCCGTGAGGAGAGCTCTAAGGTGCCAGCCACCCCCAAGAGTAACTACTCCCCTTCCCACCCCAGGTGAGACGGCAGAGCCAAGTCTTCAGGTTCTTCCGGAAGGTCAGGAGCAATGGGGCCTGTATCACCTCTGGGGGCAGAGTGTTCCAGAGGGCGGGAGCCACTGCAGAGAAGGCCCGCTTCCTGGGCCCTGCCAATTAATTAACTGGGAAAAATGCTTCTGGGCCTGGCTAACTGCCTTGGTCACCCTGGGGGATAACCTGTGCTAGGAAGCTAGGAAGTACAGGGAGGGAAGTACAGGTCCTCCTGAACTTTCAAGGGTGTTTGATACTACTGACCATGGTATTCTCCTGGATAGGCTGTCATAGTTAAGATGTAGGGGCACTGAATTACAGTGGTACCACTCAGATGGCCATTCCAAAAGGTCATTACTTACTAGGGGATTACTTTTCTATCTCATGGCAATTGGGTTATGGAGTCTCTCAGGGCTCCATTTCCCCACCCCCCTCTACATGAAATCCAGGTATGTGGTACGAGGTGCCATCAATATGCAGATTGCGCCCAGCTGTACCTGTCCTTTCCACCTAACACAGGGGAGATGTTGGCCTTCTGAGCCAGTCCCTGAGCAGGTTAATGGAATGGATGAGGGCCAATAAACTGAGACTCAATCGAGAGAAGACAGAGACACTGTTTGTGGGTGATGCTTTTGTCATTAAGTGGTGCCCTGCCTGTCCTGGAGGGGTCGCACTTGCCCTAAAGGAGCAGGTTTGCAGCTTGTGGGTACTCCTAAATCCACCACTGTCATGAGAGGTTCAGGTGGCCTTGGTGGCACAGAGTGCCTTTTATCAGCTTTGGCTGATTTACCAATTGCAATTTTACCTGGACGGAGACAGTCTTGCAACAGTTATTCACACGCCGGTAACCACCCAGTTTGATTATTGCAATGTGTTGCATGTGGGGCTGCCTTTGAAAACAGCCTGGAAGTATCAGTTAGCTCATTCCTATTTATGGAATTCCTTCCCCAGAGAGGCTCGACTGGTGCCCACACAAGCATCATTTCAGTGTCAGGTGAAGGGCTTTCTATCTTCCCAGACTTTTTAGCTGGCTTTTAAATATATTTTAATTGTGTCTTGATTTGTATTGTTCTAATCTTTGAATGACTGCCTTGCAGCTGCGTAGTTTATATCGTGTTTTATTTTGCATTTTATTGTGTATTTTATTGTGTAAATAGACTGCACAGAGAGCTTCAGCAATTGAGCAGGATTTAAAAAAAAAATTGAATCACCCAAACCTGTTGGAAAGCATTAGATCCATCAGTTTGATTTGACTTAATTCTGTTTCACCAGAAGCTGTCCCTGTGGAAGTGTCTTCTTGGCATGCACATTCACATGTAGCTGATCTTGGTAGGCCCTTGAACTGGCCACAATGATCCTTCCTGAGAACATGGACCCTTTGACAAAACAAAGCACAGCTTTGGAAGATACTTCATTCATGAGTTTGCACAGCCTTAGTTGACTTACGACCACCATTGGGACCAGAACGTCCGTTGCTAAGTGAGGCAGTTGTTAAGTGAGTCACCTCCGATTTTATGAACTTTTTATGCTGTGGTCATTAAGCGAATCACCGAGGTCATTAAGCAAATCTGGCTTCCCCCACTGACTTTTCTTGTCAGAAGCCAGCTGGGAAGGTCGCAAATAGCAACTACGTAACCCTGGGACACTGCAACCATTGTAAATACATGCCAGTTGCCAACTGCCTGAATTTTGATCACATGACTGCAGGGACACTGCAACGGTCGTAAGGGTGAGGACCAGTCATAAGTAACTTTTTTCAGTGCCATTGTGACTTTGAACTGTTACTAAACAAATGGTCGTAAGTTGAGGACTACCTGTATTATCCCCATGTACAGTTTGGGAGTAAAGCTGAGAGAAAGTTGCTTGTAATATCCTTATAGAGCTAATGCCTGAAACATGCCAGATCCTTCCTGGGCTGTTGCAGATTTTATCTTTTTCATCTTCTTCTAACTTCTTCTGGCCAATGATGCAACTATGTATTTTAGATTCTGTGCAATGGTGTTACAGTTCCTGTCTGCTTTTAGATAGTCATGTGTATCATTATTTCAGCTATGAAGCCCAGAGCTAGCATCTGACTTTCCATTTCATGCTTTTCCATGTGTTTCTATTTTCTTTTAAGTTCAAAACAAACAACCAAACACTCTTTGAGTTTTTAAGAAGAAGAAATAATACTCTGCATGTATAGTTTTGAATATTAACTTTACTGATATCATAACATCCTTGGGGCTACCAGAATTAAATGGAGTTTTCTTCTGCTGCCTGAAGTGGAATTGGGAATAAACGTCATTTTGTTTTGAAACAGAATAATGCTTTTTAGAAATACATAGATGAAAGTAGAAGTACATAATCACACTCATGTCAGTTCGGTTAGTCTAATTTAGAAAATTTCAAAAAATAATATGGAATAAAAGAGAATTTCAAGGAGCAGCTTCAGTCATAGTGGTCTAGATGCTGATGCTAGACTGGATGTGGTCCTCGTTAATTGACTTTGGGTGATGGTTTGAGACCCCCTGGGCTGCAAAGATTTGATGTCAGCTTCCAGATCCAGCCTGAGAATGGGATTGCCCAAAAAGTGGCTCCTCCTTGGTGAAATAAAGAGAAGATAGAGAGAGGTAGCAGTCAATGGTGGGTGAAGAAAATCAGGGTGGAATTTTTCTTATACAGCACCAATATGTTTGATTATCTGAAGGAAGGGGGAAAGTAGAAAAAAAAGTATTTCTGCCAAGTATTATAGTTCTGAGCTAAACCTATATTGAGAGTCAAGTTAACTCTGAGGTCAGGAGATAAAAAAGATTTTTCTTTTCCCCATATAGACATGAAGAAATATTTGATGTAGTTTAGTCTTAGGGACAAAATGAACAACAAAGATTTCTGCAATTTAAAGGTCCTGAATTTGCCCAGTGGGAAGACTGGTTGAAAGACAATATTGGACAATAATCCAACTGAAAAATAAACTAAACATAAATATAATTCATCACTTTTTGCCACTGTCAGTTCTGCTGCCTTTGGCTTTGTCGTCCTTCAGATGAAATGGCTGGGAGTTTAATAGTGATACTAATTTTTCCTCAGAGATAAATGTGTGGCAAGAGACAGGCTCTTCTTCAAGGTGAATGCCTGGTTTCATAGTTAATGTCTCAGTGTCCACCATGGTCCATAAGAAAGGGCTGCCAGCCAAGGATGCAGTACATTTTGCAGAGGTTAAGAATAACATTATTTGGCATTTAACTCTGCAGCCCATCTGACCATCCCTGCAGAACTGGAAAAAGAATGAGTGACAGTCTAAGCTGAAAGACAGCTGCTGACTAAAAGCGGCTTTGCTTGTCCATGGCTGAGTTCATGGACAAAGAATGAGTGACAGTCTAAGCTGAAAGACAGCTGCTGACTAAAAGCGGCTTTGCTTGTCCATGGCTGAGTTCATGGCTGAGAAGAGATTAGAACCTGGAGCTTCCTGTATCACTTTTCCTCTTTGTTAGTAGCTGTACTAGACCTCCCAACCTGATGCTCTTTGGATTCGTTGGACTGTAACCTCCCATAATCTCCATCCACTGCTGGCTGCAAAATATGGGGACACGATTCAGCACATCTGGAAGGCACTGAGCTGGGAAAGATGGCCCTTTAAGATACCTGTGTAATTTGAATGTATGATCAGCCATTTGAGCATTCAGCTGCTGTACCAAATTAGGATGCAACAGCAATTCAGCATAAAGTAATATAGTAGTTATCGTGTTGGACTTCAGCCAGGGAAGCTCAGATTCAAATCCTCATTTGACTGTGGTGTTCACTGAACGACTTTGGGTCAGTTCTTTTCTCTCTCAGCCCAATTATTTCAGTGGGCTGTTGTGGGGATAAAATTAGGAGAGATCCCCATAGACCCAGCTTCAGCTCCCAAAGGGAAAAAAAAACAGGATATAAATGTAAATTAGTCAAGAAAAAATGGAGTAAGGAAGTGACGTAGTGTATCTCCCTCTGCCTCAAAGTGTAGTGTCTCTCCAGTAGTCCAATCAGTTGCCACTGAGATATTGTAAGGCATTAGAAGCTCAAACAAACCTACAGTTTCTCCCCTTTCTTTTATCTTATCTTTTTTTCCCCAGCTGATACTCAGCATTGTATCTCCTCCTGCTTACTGTACATGCCTAGTCTCCATTGGTCTAAATTTTGTTGTTGGAACAAGGTGGCGTTGTTGTAAACCCCACGATTCTGCCAAGCATGGCTCCATTTCTTCAAGCAAGCAAGCAAGCAAGCAAGCAAGCAAGCAAGCAAGCAAGCAAGCAAGCAAGCAGACAGGATGGTAAATAATGTTGGTTTCAGATAAAGTTAACTCTCATAAAAAGTAAAGGTAAAGGTTCCCCCCGCACATTTGTGCAGTCATGTCCGACTCTAGGGGCCGGTGCTCATCTCCGTTTGTTAGCCGAAGAGCCAGCGTTGTCCGAAGACGCTTCCATGGTCATGTGGCCGCATGACGCGCGCGGAACGCTGTTACCTTCCCACCAAAGTGGTACCTATTCATCTACTTCCATTTGCATGCTTTCGAATTGCTAGGTTGGCAAGAGCTGGAGCTAATGCGGGAGCTCACTCCGCACGCAGGGCTAGGGATTTGAACCTCCGAACTTGTGATCTTCCAATCGGCAAGCCTGGCGTCTTACCCGCTGAGCCACCATGCCCCTCTAACTCTCATAACTCTCATAGCTTCCCTCTAAAAGTAGAATTGTAGTTTGAGGATGGTAAGAATGCTCTGTTAGTCACGTCTCCTCCATCTCCTCCCTATAGAAGAGTGCCCAGTGTTCCCTGGAGAGGGCGAACGACTGCTAGAGCACTATAAGCCTGCACTAAGTGCGCATACCCACACATCCACATTCTTAATGCAATACGTAAACTTCATCTTATTCAAGAGAAGATATGAGAAAACAAATGGAATGTATGTTCTGTAAAGGGGATTCAGGTAAGCTGTAAGTAGACATGATATTTAAGGGAACATAACATGTAGACTCGAATGAATAAGCCTCACAGGATAAGATTCCCAAGCTCACTTAACTCTTAACATTGCATGTCCTTAAAAACCTCTTGGGCAGTACAATTCTTAACAGACAGTTGGGAGATTTAGTGCATATCTTTCAAGTGTGCAGTAAACCAAAAGTTGCCAACATAGTGCCCTCCCAATATTGGGGGTACAATTCACACTGATTTTTTTTTATTTTTTATTTTTTGGCCTTTGTACAAGCTGTCTAAGGGCTCATGGTCCAAAACTTCCGGAAAGATGATGCTATAAAGCAGGGTTGGGGAATTCTTTGCCCCCTCCAGATGTTGATCCCAGTATTCCTCATTATTTGCTGCCTTGGGTAAGATGACTGAAAATTCTAGGTCAGCAATCATTGGAGGGTCACAGCTCTCCATCCCTACTCTAAGAACATAACATCTGCTATATGTGATGGGTGAAGATATTCTGCTTATGGATGCTGCTTGAGAATAAGATAATTTTCACTGGAAAGATGAGCTACAAAACGGTTTTATTGCTGGCCTGGAGGATCAGGTCCCATCTTGTAGACTGGTACAAGCAATCATAAAGAAAAATTATTATTATCATTATCATTATGATCATATCCGTATATTTTTATCCTACCTTTTTAATATATTTTGGTCAACTCAAGTTGGTGAACCTGTTCAACCTTGAAATACTCCAACATTATTTGAAATGTACTTTGCTATGCTTCAAACATTGAATGAGCTGCCAGCTTGTTTCCAATTTCAATTCAAGACAGGATTGGTTAGTATTAAAGTGTGACAGTGCTTGGAACCCAGTTCCAAAATAAAACCTCCCCCATATCACTCTTATCTTATGATGGCTGTGTTTGCATGACTTGCCAACCCCCCCCCCCCAAACAAAAAACTTAAATACCAATCCAGAACTTTGCCATTTTATACCCTTCCAACCAGCACTTTTATCAGAGGTGGAGGATTAGCATGTTATCTAAAGCCAAAAATGAACACTACCTGGGATTTCCACAATATGGCCTTTGTAATCTACAAGATGACTAAGTTATAAAGTCCAATTTGCACACACCATAATGGTGGTCGATTCAGACTTGAATGACATAGTAAATGTCAAACTTTAGTTAAAATGAAATATGCAATTTAGCTTCATGGCTGGTGCACGCACACTTCCTCGGTGAGCTTTTCGGCTTAGTATGTCAGGCAAACTCAGCTATTCTGGTCTTATTACTTATTCTTAAGTAAACAAGTCCTCTGAACTCAGGGGTATTCATTTCTGACCAAGCATGTGCAGCATTGTACTGTTTACGTTAGGTTGTCTCCTTTCTCCTTCCCTCACAAAATGGTACAGATCTGCTTTTGAATAAAGCAACTCCTTTGTTTCCTTATTTCCTTTTGGTTGTTGCAAAAAAACATGTCAACAAGCAAAGAAGGTACCCCAATGAATAAAACCTTATTTATGTAGGCAGTCTGCCCTTTTTGGGGTTATTCAACTGGGGTCCTCTCAGATAAAATGAACTGCTGGAGGAAATACCTGACAGTGCTTTTCCAATAGTGATGCATCTGCTATCCACTGTCATGGAATCACCAGCATGCATAGTAAGGATAGTAAATGGTGATTGTGGCAGCCATTTTGAAATCATAACACTCAAGAAGCAGGCTGGAACAAAAGACATGGTCACTTGGACTCTCCTTTTTCCCAAGGAATGACACCTTATCTCCAAAACAGGCAATTTTGAGGAGGGTGAAAATCCTGACAATGTATTTGTGGCAATTTAGTACAGCCATACATATGGTGCTGTTTCCCTCCCATTCCTAGGATGTTTTTCTTGAGCACACTGATTCAAATTCAGATTATTCATGGTGCTATGTGCCTACAACAAGCTTTCCCAAGAGTAGTACATACTCCCTACACCTCTGAACACCATTCTGTAAGAGTGCATGGCTTAGGTGTTCTCAAAATTATCTGAGTCCATCAAAACAAATGTTTATAGGCTCCAACATCTGTTTGACACTCAGCAAAATATTTTGTAAGGGATCACTTCAGCTAGCAGAAATATTGTTTTTTGATCTAGTCACCCAACTACTTTTCTCTAATATATTTCTGCCTTTCCTGTTATACAACAGTCACAGTTTTCCGCTACTTTTGATATCTGCGTACTCTGCTTAATGCAGCAGTGTAAAGTGCACTTTAAAAAGGCAGGAATGCTTAGAACTGCTTTATTATCATCATAATAGCATTAATCAAATCAGCTTTTAAGTAAGCCAATTATCCTTTATACAGATTAGTCCTAAATATTAATTTAATTATGTGGCTTACATATGTCATATTTTACTGGGGAAAAGTGCATATTGAATTTTAATTTGTTTGATTATATGTATATTTTTACACTCCCTTTCTAATGTTTTCCATGATGTAATATATAGGGCTTTTTTCTCATCAATATTTTATATTTTCACATTAATCTAAACTAACATTTCACAGTCTTAAACTCTGTATGGGTGTGCGTGCATCTACTTATACATTTATCCCCTAGTAGCTTGATTTGCTTCATTTTGTATTTGGCCTCTAACAAGGACAATATCATGTGAACATTGAGCCATAGCACCAGTCTTGAAAGGTTGCCAAAACACAGGTCAAACATAGGCCCCTTCAGCATAAAGCATTTGCATCCTTTCCAGATTGGTGCTATGCCCCAGCATTCACATCACTCCTTCTCAAGGAGCTAAGCCGGGTTTCTTCCAATCACTCAAAATCTCAGATCAGACAGCTACCACTTGTGATAAGATGCTTGACCACATTAGGGACCTTTCCATCCACCGATGGGAATTCCGCATATATTAACTATATGGGGAATGATCAAAGGAACTCTTTTCAATTTATTTAATTGGAGTCCAATTTCCACACTCCTGTAACAGTTTGGCTGGGAGGAGCAGAGGTTACTCTGGTGAGTAAATAAATTCTTGTAACTGCTGGGTGAGTTCAATTGCAAGCTGTTGTGAGAACATCTCTGAGGATTTGTGGAATGTTTGGGGCTGGCAACACCGGTCCTGTGTAAGGGCCTGAGGGAAAAAGGCAAGAGATAAAGATTGCTTTATCAAGGGTATTCTGCTTATGGATGCTGCTTGAGAATAAGATAATTTTCATAGACATATTTTTATCAAGGGTACTAAATCTGGGTTGCAGAAAATTTGAACAACCACTGGATGGCAATAGAGTTTTCTACCCCTCTGCTGCCATCTCAGGGTCATCTGGATTTTTACAGTTCAGATCTGTTATTTATTTATTTATTTATTTGTTTGTTTATTTGTTTGTTTGTTTGTTTGTTTATTTATTTATTTTCTATCCCGCCTTTATTATTTTTATAAATAACTCAAGGCGGTGAACATACCTAATACTCCTTCCTCCTCCTATTTCCCCCACAACAACAACTCTGTGAGGTGAGCTGGGCTGAGAGAGAGTGACTGGCCCAAGGTCACCCAGCTGGCTTTCATGCCTAAGGCGGGACTAGAACTCTCAGTCTCCTGGTTTCCTATTGGCTCCTTCCCAGGGCTGAGAGAGTGTGACTGGCCCAAGGTCACCCAGCCGGCTTTCATGCCTAAGACGGGACTAGAACTCACAGTCTCCTGGTTTCTAGCCTGTTGCCTTAACCACTAGACCAAACTGGCTCTCCCGTTAGCTCTAGCTTTAAAAACATTTCAAGATAGCTAGTCTTCTTTATGGTTATTTTCTAGATTTATATCCTGCCTTTCCTTCAGAAGCTTAAGGCACATGCATAGTGCTCCCTTCTCCTATCTCCCTCACAACAACCCTGTTGTGGTAGTTAGACTGAGAGGGAGTGACTGTCCCCAAAGTCATCTATGAGCTTCTGTGGCTGAGGGTAGATTGGCTAAGTGATTGACATGGCTCTCTTGAGCAGTGATACCATCAGGACACTACACTGGAACAGAAGTCCCATCACATCAGCTGGATGTGTGAGAGGTCTACCAAAAGCCAGCAGGGCTTCATACCTCCATTATGAAATAAGCACCTAATTCACCAGAAGCTCATCACTGGTGCACCAGGTCCACATGCAACTCCTCTGTGGACTTGAGCGTAACCCCTCGAATTGCTGCTGAATCATAATTTAGACGTGGTAGAAGGAGAAACTAACTATATGGGGAACGATCAAGGCGCACTTTTCAATATTAAAACAGAAATCAATATTATTTTTTTCCTTCTGCTCCCATCTGTGTTTTCCTGCCTCTGCCTGCTTTTTAAGAATGTAGGTCTTGTCCCAACAGTAAAAAATCAAATGTGGCCTTAGATGGGACAACAAATCCACATCTTGTAATATACATTACCATTTTAACAGCATCACTCCACGAAACCATTACCTTATTTAAATTACTGCTGCAACTCTGGTTCTGAATATGTGTACCTGAGAAAATCCAAGATATACTGCTTGTATTCTAATATGCAGAGCAGCATGTACAAAGCAGGTGAGTATTACTGTCTCATGCTAAAAGCTATTTTAATTGTTATGTTGTAGGATGGGCCAAGGGCTGGAGCAAACTAATCATTAGCATTCATCATCAACTACCAAAAAAAAAAATTCTATAGCTCTTCTTATTTAAAAAATTCTTAAGTATTTAAAACAGTAATAATAATATCAGATAAAAGCAGAATAAAAAAAAGAATTTAAAGATGATCAAGAAAACAGATATGGGGTGGGATTAACAGTCGAGGAATACCAGTATAAGATGATTTTACGGCAACTTCCAAAACACATTAACACTTAACATCTGAACGTTTCAATTTCAAAAGTCCTACCATGTTTAAACAAGAAAAAGACATCAATGTTATAAAGATAGAACAAGGATATTGCTGTGACAAAGGTGAGGCAAACATTTGAACCAAGAGTAGGATAAACATGTAAGTACCATCAAGACCTGTTATATGCCACTGAATAGTTGTCTGGATTTCCCATGCTTACTTTTTTTGTACAACTCGAGTTTCAGAAGGGCAATAATTCCAAAATTCAACTTAAGTATCCCAGTCATATGATCCTTTAACCTGGACACCATAAAAATAGGTAAAGGTTCCCCCCGCACATTTGTGCAGTCGTGTCCGACTCCAGGGGCCGGTGCTCATCTCCGTTTGTTAGCCGAAGAGCCAGCGCTGTCCGAAGACGCTTCCGCGGTCATGTGGCCGGCATGACGCACGCGGAACGCTGTTACCATCCCACCGAAGTGGTGCCTATTTATCTACTTGCATTTGCATGCTTTCGAATTGCTAGGTTGGCAAGAGCGGGGGCTAGTGCGGGAGCTCACTCCGACACGCGGGGCTAGGGATTCGAACCTCCGAACTTGCGATCTTCCGATTGACAAGCCTGGTGTCTTACCCGCTAAGCCACCACGCCCCCCCCTGGACACCATAACTGTTTGCAAATTAGACCTACACCAGACTACCCTAGAGATGCAGAAGAAATCTGCCAGGCAATTCCTTGGAAACAAAATAATGTGAACTGCCAAATTAGGCTCCAACATGGCAGGGATGGACAGTGATGAGTAGAATTGGCCATCAGTCTTGCTTCTGAATTTCCCACAATAAGTTATATATTTGGGAAAGATAAATCTCACCCCCTCCATAAATATCTCTATCTCCCCCTCCTAGAGACAGAGATAGAAAGATAAAGGGGAAGAGGAAGGGCAAGGGGGAGGGGGAGGGAGAGAGGGAGAGGAGCCTGTGTGGTATAGTGGCGAGGGTGCTGGACTAGGAGTGGGTAGACCCAGGTTCTAGCACAGAAGATAGCTTGATGACCTTGGGCCAATCATTCTCTCTCAGCCCTAGACTAGGAACTTGAAAACATCTATCTACCAACCTGCACTGGACCTACAGTATGTGTAGATTATGATCCGTAACCTTTAGCGAAGAGGCCTTCATCCTCTAGTAGACTGATTCATCACCATTATCATCAAAAGCAATAGAATAAAGAGATAAAGATATTTATGTACGTTGTATACAAGAACAGTATATATTAGGTACTAGTGGTATTAAAAGTGTATATTTGAATAATCCTGCTTTGAAAAGTATATATATCAGAAACTTGTATAAAATCTCTCTATATTATAAAAAACGGCATATAATGACATGTGTATTTTAAACACTAGAAATTGATCATTCTAAAAAAAAAAAGGAAGGAGTGGATCAATATATGAAACCCAGAAATACTGCTACGGCTGGTTTTAAATAGATTCTTAAGCCCTACTGGGTCTCATTCATCTGCTCTGAGAATTGTGGCAATTTCCAAAGAGTCTCTCCCATACCCATTGGGTCCAATCCAATGACATTTTCCACCCCGAGCATCTGTGTGGTTGCAGGTGGATTTCCAAACATGTCAAAGGACTATGTGTAGACTTTCTATTGAAGCCATGGTGGTAAAAGTCTGTAGATGCCAGAAGTGGGGAGGGGACCAAGGGATATGGCTTCACTTCTCCCTTCACCCTTTAGTGTCAGGATCAAAGACATCACAAGCAAAGCCTGCATCAAAAAAGAAGCATAACCTGCCAAAAAAAAGTTCCTCTTTCTGTCCTTTTTGTTTTTAAACTAATTTTATTATTTTTTTTAAAAAAACATTGCAATTAACATTCCTTGAAAAGCATTGCATATTGATAGGGAATATTATATGTATACTATATGAGTATATTTATCACTATTGTTTAAAAGACTATACTTTAGAAAAGACACCTAACCTATTATACGTTACACAATATGCTTCGAAAGGAAAAGTCCCTACATTACATTAAACTATCTAAAATAAACATGGGAAAAAGGAGAAAACATTAGCTAGAAAAAATAAAAAGGAATAGATAGATGATGATAGATAGATAGGTAGATAGATAGATAGATAGATAGATAGATAGATAGATAGATAGATAGATAATGATGATGATAGATAGATAGATGATAGATAGATGATAGATAGATAGATAGATAGATAGATAGATAGATAGATAGATAGATGATAGATAGATAGATAGATAGATAGATAGATAGATAGATAGATGGATGGATGGATGGATGGATGGATAGATATAGATAGCAAATGTGATGGAGGAAATAGATGTAACAAACAAAATAGAAGCTGCACCCCCTTCCTCCCTGTCTTTTGGATGTGACCAGGGTCACACCCAGCTCCCTTCTTTGCCTAATCCTATCAGACCTGAAGATGACCCTTCCTGCCCTGACAAAGTCCGCTGCAATTCCATCTAAGCCAATGAATAGAAGCCTTATTCACTTGCTCACAGAACAGCCCAAGGAAGCCCTAATAAAGGAATTGCAACATAGAGAAACCCCAACATTCCACCCTCAATCAGGGACACTCACTTGATGACCTCGGTGTTCCATCTCCTGAACAATGGACTTTCCCAGCTCTGCTACCACCCCTGAAAGCAGAACTAACCCTGGGTACATGGACAAGGACCTGCCCAAGTTCCCCAAAATTGCCTAGGATCCCTAGGATTTCCTGCAGTGTAGCCCTCAACATCTATAAAAATCTTTGCTTTCCCATTATTCGGGGTTTCTCTTTCTTGTAAAGTTGGAACCCAAGAATGTGGAATAAATGGTTGGTTATTTGTCCTCAGTGTTGTACTGTACTCTTCCATGACAGTAAACAACTGAACAACTCAGCAAAGAAAACACAAACTCAATGTAACATAAACAAAATTAATAAATACAAATATCAGTTATATTACATTTTTTAATAAACACTGTATAAACACTGTGATTCCATTTTTAAACAATGCATTCAACCTAAACTTTATGGGAAAATTACATCTGGTCTTGCCTCTCCTTTGATACAAAGCCGTACCATGGTTGCACAGGTGCAGTTGGGAACCTCCAGATTGCTGAAGGTTATTTGCAGAGGCTTCCTTTGAAATCATGGTGCTAAACATCTATAGATGTCAACAGTGGGGAGGCAATAGGAGGTTATGGTCTCACTTGCTCTTCCACCCTTCAGTATCTGCCACGGTCTGAATCAAAAGGGAAGCAAAACCTATGAGAAATAAAACATCACCCAGATGTCCTCTAGAAGTCTATGTGCCAGTGTGAATCTTCAATGGGGCCATACTCTGCTGTATTCCACAGTCCCTTTCCTGTAAGTTAAACTCTTTAACAATTAATGCTCTAGTTCTGGGGTGTGTGTGTGTTTGTGTGTGTGTGTGTTTTAAAGAATAGTGCCTTCTCTTACTGAGCTTCATGGGCTGATCCTGGTTATTCAAGCCCTCTTTTACCTTTTGGTGGGGGAAAGGGGGGGCTAATGAATTCCCAAGAAAACAGAATTCTAAAGCTGTGCACACAGCTTCATTCCTTTTAAATATAAACAAGGAGTGATACTGTTTGCATGAGAAACAAAGAAACCTTAATATCTGGGGAGTGTTACATTTTATGTGTTTTTAAATTGCATTTCAAGCACCAGTTTTTCTTTTAACAGGCACTTCTGTTCTGGGCCTTCCAACTCAAGGCATGCTTCTTCTTAGTTTTTCTTCAGTTGTAGATTTTATTCTTCAATTCCATATTTATTGATTTCCTCCAGTCAACCTCCATTACTTCATCTTTTGAAACTTCTTTTTCATCTGAAGACAGTGAAAGGAGTGTGAGAGAGTTCTAAAAATACAGGGCACTGATATCAAGTTATTCACATTTGGATATGACACCGAGTGTGTGCTTTAGTTGATCAAGAATGAGCAGGCCCAGGGAAGAGATTGTACAATTTCCTTTGCTGAAAGAAGATACTCTTCTTTTCCAAGCTATGAATTAGGAAATGAAAATGCATTCACACTGTAGTTTCCTACATCAGAAGTGTTTGTTCCAGCTGAAAACAGTCCGTACTTTTTGTAGTTTTTAATCAAAAGCAAATACTCCACACTTTAAAGTAACATAAATAACAACTTATCTGAATCTGCCTCATTGGCCCTTTTTAGTCATATAAAATGAACCAGATCCAACTAAGATTAATCAATAGTCTCAAATATTTGGTTCATTATGCTGGAAGACACTCAGATTAGGGAAGGCTGTTATACAGACATCTTTCTCAAGAGATTCTGCACAGAAGATCTAAGAGAGTTATAAAGGATGGGCTAGGGTTGTCAGCCATTCAGAAAAAAGTTGGGCTGACCAATTTCCAATGAAACAAGAGACAATATTAATAACTCTTAGATGTGCACACACTCATAGACACACTCATGTGCCTGCATGGCCATTTTTAAGTTATATATTTCAGATGAACAGACAGATATTATGCTCATCTCCATCCATGAAATGACCAGAAAATATTTGGCTGTAGCAGTGTACCAATTCAAGTCCGCTCTTCTTCATCTTTAAATATACCATTGGCTCCTCTCTGGATTTTGCTTTGACAAACAGAACATTGCACCCTGGACCATCCCAGGTACTAGGATGTTTTATTTCAACTGAACAAACTAAGAGAGCCTTTGTCTTCATACAAACTGAGTAGTAATCTGTGAGTAAGCATTATGGAAACAAAACAGCATAAGCCTCATCTTATATGTGCTGGCTCCTTCCATCTCCTTCCCATTATTTATCATGATCAAAAGCTTGTGCCTTTAAACCATCCTGGATTGTTTCAACAGATAGTAAGAACAAACCAGGATGACAATCCAAACTTTAAACAATCAAAGGAACCTGGGGTTATTTCACAAGCAGAAGGTTTTTCTCTCTTCCACTAAAAAGGAGTGTGTGTATGTGGTAGGAGAAGAGGCAGGTGAAATCCCACCGCTCATATAATGTTAGGGCTAAGCGGGTAAGATGCCAGGCTTGTCAATCAGAAGATCGCAAGTTCAGAGGTTCGAATCCCTAGCCCCACGTGACGGAGTGAGCTCCCGCACTCGCCCCAGCTCTTGCCAACCTAGCAATTTGAAAGCATGCAAATGCAAGTAGATGAATAGGTACCACTTCGGTGGGTAGCTAACAGCATTCCACATGCATCATGCCGGTCACATGACCGTGGAAGCGTCTTCGGACAATGCTGGCTCTTCGGCTAACAAACGGAGATGAGCACCGGCCCCTAGAGTCGGACACGACTGCACAAATGTGCGGGGGGGACCTTTACCTTTACCTTAGGAAGCCTGAACTCAGCATTTATGCCAGTCTTCCCAGCTTCCTTTAGCCCCTCTACCTACCTTGCCAGCTTCCCTCCTGGCACTCCCAGTTCCCTATGCTGGCAGTTTGAAAACAAAGCTCGCCTCTTCCTCTGACCAGCTTGAGAGCGACATAAATTTTCATTGGCACTCTCTTTCTCCATTTCTCCCCAGCTGACTTTTTTCATGACACTGGGTAAATTTCATTTTAAAAAGCTATTACAAGTCCTATCGGTAAAAGGAGGAGATATGAAGGAGGTTATACCTCTGTCAGTCAAAGAGCTTGGACTATTACAAATAGACTCCGAGGCTGCTGAGCATTTCCCTACGAACAAACCTATTTATCCAAGATTACTTTCCCTGTTAGTTTGTCATTACAGAAATATGCTGAACAGTTGCAGCCAAAGTTTGGTGCATTGGCTCTCCCGAGTTCTTCCACACAGGGCTTTTTCCTCATGATCCCATGCAACAGTGAGCATGGGATAACAGAGACAATTTATTTCTGGCTCAGAGGGGGCTCATTATGAATTATATATTCAGTTCTGCTAGTTGCAATGCTGGGATTCCTAAACAGGCATTTTCTCAATGGCTGGGATGATGATGATGATGATGATGATGATGATGATGATGATGATGATGATTTTTTTAGTGCTTTCAAGTCAGTGTTGACTCCTGGCAACTGCATGGACTAGTCCCTGTATCTTTCTTTGCAAAATTTTGGAAGTGGTTTGTTATTATCTCCTTCCTAGGGCTGAGAGAAAGTGACTGGTCCAAGGTCACCCAGCTGGCTTCATGTCTAAAGTGGGACTGGAACTCACGATCTCCTGGTTTCTATCCTGGTGCCTTAACCACTACACCAAACTGGCTTTGTATTACATTTTCATCCCTCCATTCATCCCTCCATTCATCCCTCCATCGTCTATCGTCTATCGTCTATTGTCTATCGTCTATCGTCTATCGTCTATCGTCTATCATCTATCAATCTCAAGGCTGTGAATATACCTAATTCTACACAATTCTGCATCCCAATTCCTTGACTTTCCTTCCTCCCACAGCTGCTGAGCTGTTGTACTTCCATGATATCCTTCACCACTCTTCAGAACAGCACAGGGTTGGCAGCTACCAACTGCCTTTTTATTTGGGGTTGTAGCTTTTTCTGCTCCAAAATCAAATGAAGTAAGGCAAGGCCAAAGGAGAAACTGAATGCCATTTTTGTACTTACAGGTTGGTCCGCTACAGGGTGATCTAGCTGGTGCATCTGGAGTTCTTGGTGGCTGCAGGGAGAAGTATCAAGAATTCTTCTGAGGTTTTGTGGAGCAACACTGATGGCTCTGTAGACGTCTCCAAATCTGTGTTTGAGACATATTAGCTGTAGTTTTACACTGAGACATTTGCACACGAGAACACACACAGTTTTAGTTTTAGTTTTTAATTAAGACAGTTATACCTTGCTTTTATTAAGATAGACAAAAGCAAAGAGAAATTCAGATGGGTGATGCATTTAGAGGAAAAGGAATAGGGAAGCCTGTGTAAAGAGAGGAACAATGGTCGGTCCACCCAAAATGAAGACTAAACTTTGGGGAAAGTATCTTTGTAAGGATTGTAAAGAGCCAGTTTGGTCTAGTGGTTAAGGTGCTGGGCTAGAAACCAGGAGACTGTGAGTTCTAGTCCTGCCATTCACTTTGAGGAAGAATAGGCAAACCTGCTTCTTAATGATCCGGGAATTGATCTGGAGAAAGGTAAGTAGAATTAGACTTGGTTAGTTCTTGGATGGAAATCACCAGGAAATCCTAGGACTGTAGACTTGGAAGTTGGGAAAAAGACCACCAGAAATAGGCAATGGCATATTGGTTCCACATTGTAACTAGGCAAACTGCATGACTATGTAGTCATCAGGAGCCAGGATTGACTAAAGGAAGTTCCCTCTAGGGAGTCTTTACTTTTAGCATTGGCAAACCAATTTAATGGCAAGCTCCAGAGGCCTTGATAAGATCAGAATGTACACGTAGTTGATTCATAACTTAATCCCTTCTACTTCTAGAGGGAAGCCCAGGAGAGCCAGATGACTAAATCTCTGAGGAAATCCAACTCTCCCCCTCTCTTGAAATAAATAGCAAAGATGGAGTTACTTTGATGCTTTTCTTCTTAGAATCTTCCTGGGGAAAGAACAGCATGGCAATGCAGAAGGAACACAAAAAGAACCTAAGCCCACTCCTTATGATTATAGAATGAAGTCTTCCAGGATCCAGGAAGGAACGTCCAGTGCACTGAAACTCTAGATAATTAGACATTGTTAGAGATTTTATTTAGCACATTTAT